>OU452225.1:15337097-15987903 GCA_911728455.2 Marthasterias glacialis | reverse complement strand
GAGTCATTCAAGTAATCTTTTCACTAAATAATTTCACAAAAGTTACTGTGCTTACACATATTAATTTTAAACTTACCTCAACATAGTTTTCTTCCTTTAAGATCTTCATTACTCAATTCACTGGTTGAGGAATCAAGTCACTGGGGCTGCTCTTTGGTCTGCGTATAAACGTGAAAAAATATTACATACAGTAATTTAACTTCAAGTTTTCAAAGATAGTATCTAGGCATCATTAGTTTACCTGTAGTGCAGGACAATGGAAGACAATGCAAAAACAAAAACTGATATAAACAGTGAAAATCAATAATGTATATGGTTTTTAAGTTTTTTGGATATCTCCATTTTGAACTTACCTCCACCAACTTTTTCCCTTTTCCTCTTCAACCTTTCTGTCTGTTCTTTCAGTCTGATCATTCCATCAGTTCTCAGTTCTACGCCTACATCTCAGCCTACATCACAGCCTACATCTCAGCCTACATCACAGCCTACATCACAGCCTACATCACAGCCTACATCACAGCCTACATCACAGCCTACATCACAGCCTACATCTCAGCCTACATCTCAGCCTACATCACAGCCTACATCACAGCCTACATCTCAGCCTACAACTCAGCCTACATCTCAGCCTACAACTCAGCCTACATCTCAGCCTACATCTCAGCCTACATCTCAGCCTACATCTCAGCCTACATCTCAGCCTACATCACAGCCTACATCACAGCCTACATCTCAGCCTACATCTCAGCCTACATCTCAGCCTACATCTCAGCCTACATCTCAGCCTACATCTCAGCCTACATCTCAGCCTACATCTCAGCCTACAACTCAGCCTACATCTCAGCCTACATCTCAGCCTACATCTCAGCCTACATCTCAGCCTACATCTCAGCCTACATCACAGCCTACATCAAAGCCTACATCAAAGCCTACATCAAAGCCTACATCAAAGCCTACATCACAGCCTACATCACAGCCTACATCTCAGCCTACATCTCAGCCTACAACTCAGCCTACATCTCAGCCTACATCTCAGCCTACATCTCAGCCTACATCACATCCTACATCACAGCCTACATCTCAGCCTACATCACAGCCTACATCTCAGCCTACATCTCAGCCTACATCACAGCCTACATCACAGCCTACATCACAGCCTACATCTCAGCCTACATCTCAGCCTACATCTCAGCCTACAACTCAGCCTACATCTCAGCCTACATCTCAGCCTACATCTCAGCCTACATCTCAGCCTACATCTCAGCCTACATCTCAGCCTACAACTCAGCCTACATCTCAGCCTACATCTCAGCCTACATCTCAGCCTACATCACAGCCTACATCTCAGCCTACATCTCAGCCTACATCTCAGCCTACATCTCAGCCTACATCACAGCCTACATCTCAGCCTACATCACAGCCTACATCTCAGCCTACATATCAGCCTACATCTCAGCCTACATATCAGCCTACATCACAGCCTACATCACAGCCTACATCTCAGCCTACATCTCAGCCTACAACTCAGCCTACATCTCAGCCTACATCTCAGCCTACATCTCAGCCTACATCGCAGCCTACATCTCAGCCTACATCTCAGCCTACATCACAGCCTACATCACAGCCTACATCACAGCCTACATCACAGCCTACATCTCAGCCTACAACTCAGCCTACATCTCAGCCTACAACTCAGCCTACATCTCAGCCTACAACTCAGCCTACATCTCAGCCTACATCTCAGCCTACATCTCAGCCTACATCTCAGCCTACATCTCAGCCTACATCACAGCCTACATCACAGCCTACATCTCAGCCTACATCTCAGCCTACATCTCAGCCTACATCTCAGCCTACATCTCAGCCTACATCTCAGCCTACATCTCAGCCTACATCTCAGCCTACAACTCAGCCTACATCTCAGCCTACATCTCAGCCTACATCTCAGCCTACATCTCAGCCTACATCTCAGCCTACATCACAGCCTACATCTCAGCCTACATCTCAGCCTACATCTCAGCCTACATCTCAGCCTACATCTCAGCCTACATCTCAGCCTACATCTCAGCCTACATATCAGCCTACATCTCAGCCTACATCACAGCCTACATCACAGCCTACATCTCAGCCTACATCACAGCCTACATCTCAGCCTACAACTCAGCCTACATCTCAGCCTACATCTCAGCCTACATCTCAGCCTACATCTCAGCCTACATCTCAGCCTACATCTCAGCCTACATCTCAGCCTACATCTCAGCCTACAACTCAGCCTACATCTCAGCCTACATCTCAGCCTACATCTCAGCCTACATCACAGCCTACATCACAGCCTACAACTCAGCCTACAACTCAGCCTACAACTCAGCCTACAACTCAGCCTACATCTCAGCCTACATCTCAGCCTACATCTCAGCCTACATCACAGCCTACATCACAGCCTACATCTCAGCCTACATCTCAGCCTACATCTCAGCCTACATCTCAGCCTACATCTCAGCCTACATCTCAGCCTACATCTCAGCCTACATCTCAGCCTACATCTCAGCCTACATCACAGCCTACATCTCAGCCTACATCACAGCCTACATCTCAGCCTACATCTCAGCCTACATCTCAGCCTACATCTCAACCTACATCTCAGCCTACATCTCAGCCTACATCTCAGCCTACATCTCAGCCTACATCACAGCCTACATCACAGCCTGCTTCTCAGCCTGCATCACAGCCAGCATCTCAGCCAAGATCACAGCCTACATCACAGCCTACATCACAGCCTACATCTCAGCCTACATCTCAGCCTACATCTCAGCCTACATCTCAGCCTACATCTCAGCCTACATCACAGCCTACATCACAGCCTACATCACAGCCTACATCACAGCCTACATCTCAGCCTACATCACAGCCTACATCACAGCCTACATCTCAGCCTTCATCTCAGCCTACATCACAGCCTACATCTCAGCCTACATCTCAGCCTACATCACAGCCTACATCTCAGCCTACATCTCAGCCTACATCACAGCCTACATCTCAGCCTACATCTCAGCCTACATCACAGCCTACATCACAGCCTACATCACAGCCTACATCTCAGCCTACATCACAGCCTACATCACAGCCTACATCTCAGCCTACATCTCAGCCTACATCTCAGCCTACATCTCAGCCTACATCTCAGCCTACATCTCAGCCTACATCTCAGCCTACATCACAGCCTACATCACAGCCTACATCTCAGCCTACATCACAGCCTACATCACAGCCTACATCTCAGCCTTCATCTCAGCCTACATCACAGCCTACATCTCAGCCTACATCTCAGCCTACATCACAGCCTACATCTCAGCCTACATCTCAGCCTACATCACAGCCTACATCACAGCCTACATTTCAGCCTACATCTCAGCCTACATCTCAGCCTACATCACAGCCTACATCACAGCCTACATCACAGCCTACATCACAGCCTACATCACAGCCTACATCACAGCCTACATCACAGCCTACATCACAGCCTACATCACAGCCTACATCACAGCCTACATCACAGCCTACATCACAGCCTACATCACAGCCTACATCACAGCCTACATCACAGCCTACATCACAGCCTACATCTCAGCCTACATCTCAGCCTACATCTCAGCCTACATCTCAGCCTACATCTCAGCCTACAACTCAGCCTACATCTCAGCCTACATCTCAGCCTATATCTCAGCCTACAACTCAGCCTACATCTCAGCCTACATCTCAGCCTACATCACATCCTACATCTCTGCCTACATCTCAGCTTACATCACAGCCTACATCTCAGCCTTCATCTCAGCCTACATCACAGCCTACATCACAGCCTACATCACAGCCTACATCACAGCCTACAACACAGCCTACATCACAGCCTACATCAGAGCCTACATCTCAGCCTACATCTCAGCCTACATCTCAGCCTACATCTCAGCCTACATCTCAGCCTACATCTCAGCCTACATCTCAGCCTACATCACAGCCTACATCACAGCCTACATCTTAGCCTACATCACAGCCTACATCACAGCCTACATCACAGCCTACATCACAGCCTACATCACAGCCTACAACACAGCCTACATCACAGCCTACATCACAGCCTACATCTCAGCCTACATCTCAGCCTACATCTCAGCCTACATCTCAGCCTACATCTCAGCCTACATCACAGCCTACATCACAGCCTACATCACAGCCTACATCCCAGCCTACATCTCAGCCTACATCACAGCCTACATCTCTGCCTACATCTCAGCCTACATCTCAGCCTACATCTCAGCCTACATCTCAGCCTACATCTCAGCCTACAACTCAGCCTACATCTCAGCCTACATCTCAGCCTACATCTCAACCTACAACTGTGAACTGATTAGATAGACAAGCATCTTGTACAGTCTTCATGGCAAGCATCTTGTAAGGTCTTCCTTCCCTGGAATCTAGTCATCCGGGCTGTTCTTTGTCTGAATATCAACAAGAAACAATAATACATACAGTGATTTTACTTCAAGATATCCTAGAACAATTCGGACCAATCTTTTCCAAAACACCGTTCCTTTCAAAAAATGCTCCGAAGTCGTTATGGGTTTGATGAGAATCACAGAAATATTTGAATTCAAGATGGGAAAATAAATAGACAATTAATCAGAACTTACATATTGTTTCACAGCCTTTCGCTTGCTCTCTGTCTATACTGCAAAATTCTCCAAGAGTTTCAAAATTTGGAGAAGCAGGTTCTTCCGGTTGGTGGTCATCTTTGTTCAGCTAAAATTTTAAATGAATTAATATTATAACGATTAAATTCAACCTCTGACATAGATCTACTCCTTAATGAAAACACATGTAAGTAGGTGACAGAATGACAAGGTGATGGCAAATATGGCAGTAACTAACCTCACAGGGCAATCTTGCTTCTCTGGGGTACATTAGGAACAATGGTGTTAACTTAGTGGTTGCATGTTCGAATGTTCGATGTGCAAACAGCACAGGATCTGTACAAAGAAATTTAGATTATTAAGTCACTACATATACAGGAAATAAAGTTCAATGATCGAATGTACGAATGTTCGATGTGCAAACAGCACAGGATCTGTACAAAGAAAGTTAGATTATTAAGTCACTACATATACAGGAAATAAAGTTCAATGATCGAACATAGCCAGCTAAAGCAGTCCCTGCTATAGGTGATGTTTGAAACTTTGCATTAACCTCCGACATATATTTAAACTTTAACAATAACACATGTAAGTAGGTGACAAAGTGTTAAATCACATGGCAGGTGTGGCAGTAAGTAATGTTACATAACGTAAATTTTACTGATCGAACACAGCCAACTGAAACAGTCCCTGCTATAGGTGATGTTTAAAGCTTTGCAGGGTGTGAAGGATTTATGCTGTAGAGAATAGTTTAAATGACTTTTGACAGTGAAACACAATGGTCTTTCCCGGACACTGTAACATGTGCTTTGCCGATCACTCGAAAAATAGCACCTTCTTTTGACCATATTTTCTTAATGCATGGTCGATTTATTGATATTATCTACAAATTCAGGTCGAAATTAGTTTGAGAAATTGTGAAATTGAAAAATATTTCTTTTTTAAACTTGTCCGTGTACAATTTTCATGACGTTACCACGTTCTATTAAAAAAAAGGTCTTGAATAAAATGAAATTTCATGAACTGAAGCCAGGTAAGAATTCCATTTTAAATAGTATGCAGAGCTGAAATTTTAAATTTGTTATTGCCTCAACTAGCATTTTGAAACAGAAGACGAGGTTACATTGAGGTCACATCTGTGAGGCGTTTATGTAGTTTTTGAAGACCTTTCCAAAGATGTGCAGATTGTAAAAATCCATTGTGTGGTTCAATCAAGGGTTATGATTTTTGAAATAGAATTTGTAAAATTGGGTTGACTTTCTGTGTGGAGAATTATCAGGATGGAGAAGTAAAACTAAACTGAACAAATATTACAATTTCTTACATTACAAAGACAAGGTGTTTGTGAATGTCATCAAAGGTTGAAATTATCCAAAATGACACAATTATACATTTGAACCTGAAATTATGTCTTTTTCATAGTTTTTTGCTTAAAATTCCTATTTTAATTAAAACACGAGGTCAAATTTAGGTCATCTTTGTGTGACTCTTGTTTATTTTGATGTATAGATTGTAAAAGTCCAAGGTCAATTTTCCAGTCGAACCAAAGTTGAAGTTTCTAGATTTAATAAACAACATCTCATAAACCGTATGTTCGATTGTCACGTAACTTTGCAGTATTATTAGGGTTCAGATCTCCTGAGCCAATTGTCATTAGGTCGTAATCTTTGTACTGTGTAGGACCATTTCAAGGTCTGGAGTGTTTAATCAAAGATCAAACAACTTCAGAACAGCTATGTGTTTGTCCACGAACACATAATCTAGTTTAGTTTTTCTTCTCACTAACTTTGTCCACTGCTACAGACTATAACTTGAAGTTTCAGGAGAAGTTGTGATGAAATTTCAGCGGTTTTAAAATTCATAACTATAAAAGGCCTGAAGCAAGTTATGGCCCTGCGCTCGAGTTTCCGCTGTGCTTTTAAATTTATTTTTCTTTTCTGATGGCTATTTTTAATAAGAAGTAAATCATTTTGATGTGTCAAGTATATTGTATATCCTTTATTTTTTCATGTTGTTGCTTGAGTATGTAGTATAATTCAGTACAGGGTCCAAAAAGACTGAATGTGATTGTAACAAATACTATTTGGCAAAGAAACATTGGCTGCATGCTCTTCCATCTCCATTTTATGTATAACATATGTGTGAAGTAATAGATGTATGACTTAAAACTTGGTATGTTGTTAGACAATGAACAATATTGCAAAAATGTGGAGTGACGTCATGTGATGATTTCTTACTTTTTAACATTTGGGACCACATAATAAATAGTTTGAGAACAAAACAACCTACAATTATTTGTTTTCCACTAGGCAAAATATCTTTATTGTTATGAATTTGAAATTTATCTCACTAAGTTCCATCTTTTGAGTCCCAAACACCTAGTGTTTGTCAGGTGACAAACACTAAATTCTAGTTTTAGTATTAATGTTATTACATGTAAAGTTTCATTGTCTGATGGTTTTGCATTATTGATATATTTGCAAGAAATGATGTTTGTCAGAAAAAAGGAGAAGAAAAACAAGGAACTAGACAAACAAAAACCACAAGTATAGTGTCATACCTATGTAATTACAAGGCATAGAGAGGCTTCCACCATTGTTCATTCATTGTATTTCGGCTAAATGGCGGTAAGTCAGAGTGAGCCAGCAATCAAGCCATGGTTCCCCTAGGCCTTAGGCAACGGCCGATGTTTTACAAAGTTACACTGTGTGAATTTGACATCTTCTCGGTCGAGAAACAAAATGGACGATCTAACAAAGAGAATCTTTTTTTCTTTTGGCATGGTCAACTCAGGGTTCCTTTGTGCCAGTGGCACTCTTAAAGAAAAGTTTCTGGTAATACCGGCGACAACTGGTTAAGACTATAGTTCAAAGATTTGTCAAAAATTGACCCATTCAAAAATATAATTGGTCTCACCATCGCCATAATGAGGGTCTGTAGTGTTCTGCACGACCAATCCTTCTGCTTTACTCTCAGGTCCGTTGAAAGGACTTGAACTCACAGCCGGCAACTTGGAGTTCTTTCTCACAGCTTCTAAGATTTTGTCGATGTACAGGGTGACAAAATCTTTCTGATACAATGGGAAGTTATTGCCTGTCCCATACCTGCAAATATAACAAATCAATGCATATTGATTTGTCCATTATAACAATGATACATGTAGTCACAGTAATAATAATGATAGTTATATCAGAATGGCATGAATGGTAAATGTTGAGGGTTTGAATCCCATCCAAATAATAATATGCCTCTGGATTTTGTTTTTTAAGAGGAAACTTGGTGCAAAGATGATGCTCCATGAATAGAGCTGGATGTTACATTTTCGAGGTTTCAAGACTTTCTACCATCATTTGGGGTTTCAGTAAGAACAAGGTTATAGTATTTCATCACCATAAAAATGAACCAGAGAACCTGGACTTCACAGCAATTGCTGTTGTCACAGGCGTTTGAGCCGGGCACAGTTGATTCCACATTTCGTGCAAAACAGTGAGGAAAATTTGGGCAAAGCAAGAAGGAAAAAGTGCATATGCTTGTGTTTTTATCTGTGTAAAACTTCCAACAAATCAACCTCTCTGCTCTCCCTTGACCAAAGAGTCCTCATACACCTAGGGTTGTTGTCTGTGCCAAATTTGTTGCCATGAAAGTGTTCAAAAACAAAAACAAAAATGGAATGGCATGACTCATGCACTGCAATCTGGCCAAGCACTTTCATGATTGCCCTGGACATGGTCAAGTACTGAAGATCATGCAGAGAAAAAATGCCATCTTTTTCAGGAACACTTTTTTGATGTACTGATCGATTTTGGCAAATGTCTTGTTTTTCGAGGGTACACTTTGAGACAATGCGGTTACACAGGGTGGCATAGGAAGTACCCGCTCTGCTTTCCATCTATGTTCCTCTCTGGTGATAGTAATTTCGCTCGTTTTCAGAAAATCTCAAAGTACATGGAGATCTATGAAAAGTCCTAAAATTTGGAAAACATCCAGACAAATGAATGTTTTACAAAAGAATGACCTTGAATATTACAGAGCATTTCATGGAAAGCGAGATACTACACTGCTCATGATGGTAAATTTCATGGCATAATTTCCACATAAATTCAAAAGTAATCAAAATAACAGCGGTACAAGTTTTGAAATGTGCCTCCTTTCTTTCACATTAATAATAAATAAAAACAGACAGTGCAATCCCCATAAATAAGTATTATGTGTTTTTTCATTGAGCTACAAATTGTGCTTGCAGAACAGACTGCATGGCTTTTTTTTAATGTGATGTCACAGGGTTACATGGTCTTTAAATCAGATGATCTTGGAAATACACATGCTGTGAACTATGTAACCAGCACAAATTTGCCTGGTATGTCTGCTGCCACCTAATGTCCCAATGTCTTATATTGATTTGGCCAGACAAACATAGCTGCCTAACTACAGGATTTCCCATGGAACACACTCAATTCTTTTACAAGCCCACCTATGGGAATACCAGTAGGAATAACTTGGTTTCTTTCTTTCTGGCTTGCTCTTACTACTATTGGTATTAAGTGGAAAACATGGCAAAGATAATGGACCGATCCATTAATCCCACCTTCTAACCTACTAACCAATTACAGCCTTGACAATGCCACTGAAAGTCAGACAAAAGTCTGACACGATAAAATCCCTTTAGTAAAGTAAACAAATTGCCGTCATTGTTCTGACACAAAACAACACGCACAAATGTACTAACTTTAGCAGTGGTCCCTGTACAGTTGTATAAAAGTGCTTGAATAGTGTTCCCATCTGAATTGTTCTTTGGAATCAAGCACTGCTCAAAAGGCTACCAAAGTAAATCAATACCATTCACGAAAAACTATGTACGTGTGTGTATCCTGTACGTGTGTGTATCCTATACGTGTATGTGGTCCCGAACCAATGCTGCAATCTTGGCAAAAAAGTCACACCTTCTGCTGTTGCTCTGCAGTAGTTGCAATAATCATAACCTCCCACAAACCGGAGGATGGAGGGTTATGACCATCGCAACTAGCTAGGCAGTTGCTAAGATAGTGGCTTGAAAACCTTGTAATTTGACTCTTGATGACATCATCAAGACATAACCTTATTGTCTCATCTTAACACTAATGTTATTATATGTGAGATCTCATTGTCATTGAGATATTGTCCGACTGTTTTCTTATGTGCAAAAACACTACACAGGTATCCTGCATTGACTGCGCTAAACAATATGCAAGCAGGGCATCAGTGAACGTGCATTCCTAGTACTAGTTGTGTTAATACAACTTTTTACACGTAAGAAAACAGTCGCTGAGTATCACATGACTATCAGTAGTAAAATGGTGATTGTAATGGCTGCAGTTTTAGTGGGCTAAAACGTCATCGATTTGGAGGGCAGACAGTGAACGTGAGTACAATTAAATGCATTTCATTTCATTCTTGATATCTTGAGAAGCCAGTAGTAGTAGGAGTAGGTGAGTCGCCAGCAAAACAATTTCTGTTGAGTCTTTGTTGTAATATTTGCCACTTTTTGAACAGGGTATCATATATTGTAAATCCACCTCATCACAAGAGCTATTAAGAGAACTTACGTATACTTTGCTGGGGGCTATAGTACTTTGCTCAACGCTGGGGTGCTAGTGTCAAATTCTTTTAAAAGGAGTACAGCACCCCCGTAACTGGGTCTTTCTGGAGATTTTGACATCACCTCAAAAACAGGAGTCTAGCACCCACGTTACGGGGTCTACTGAGTACTGGGTAGGTCATGTAGGTAAAGATAAAATTTGACCTCATAAGGGAGATAAAATGGCAGCCAGATATAGTATTTTTGCCAAAATTGCGACAACAAACTGAAGCTGAATTTAAAATTACTACAACTACAACTACACTGCCAAAACTAGGGTGTTAAGTTAATTCTATTGGTACCTATGTGACAACACCGACATGGTGATAATTATCCCAATTGTTTTATACTTTATAGTGTGTAAAATTAACACCGTGTCGATCATGTCACATGATATAGATACCGATAATTTAGAATCCATTTCACACCCAGTGTTACGTTCAACTGAAATACAAAAATACAATACACTTACATTCACAGTCAACTGAAACTACGCCTGCTGTACCTATAGATGTAAGTTAATTCACCTTCTTCCAATGTCTTCAGAAAACGACAAAATCTGAGAACTCAAATTGCCATAAAAAACAACCAACGCAAAGAAGTACGTATAGTGCGTCATGCACTAATTGATTCGTATTGTGGTTGACCTTTGCGCGCCAAACAGGGCATGAATGACCCCAAAGAGTTCATACCATTTTTAAAGGGGTTGATGTCAAAAGAGCACGGAACTAAGTACACATTATTTCTGTTAAATTTGAAAGAAAAATAATGAAACTACTTGTAATTGTTCAAAAGATGTACATTTGTCAAATATGTTTTCTTTAATTGCATTAATAAATAAACTGGAGAGTATACGACTTCAGCAACACACCCGTTAATATTATGTTGTGAACCATACACTTACGACGTCATATGAGTAGTGCGCCCTCGGATAGTTCATGCGCATGCCCTTACCGTGTGTCCGGGCGGTTTTTTTTAAAGGGGGGGGGGGGGTAACGGACGTTTTTTTGTGTTTTCGCCCTGAAGGTTTTTGCCCCCAAATCATGGATATTTTCCAACTAAGGCAGATCCTGGCGTGCAAATTAGAGCGCTGGCACTGGGGGATATTCCTTCTGGATTTGGTAGAGCGAAAATGACTGAAATATGGATTGAAAACTGATATTGTTTTTAAAGTGGGGGGTAACGGATTTTTGATTATTAATTTTTTTTTGCTAAAAGTGCTAAAAAATCGTGGATATTTTCTGAACTAAGGCAGATCCTGTCTTGGTAACTAGAGCGCTGGTGCCGGGGATATGCCCTCTTGACTAGGCAGAGCGAAAACGACTTTGATATTGGGATCAAAGACTGTTTTTATGGGTGTTAATGACAAACAAAATTCTGGATATTTTCCGAACCAATGCAGATCCAGGCTTGCAAACTAGAGCGCTGATATACCGGGGAATGTTTATTGCGAATGAATTGCATTAGTTATAGGTGCCCGCTTGATATGATACCATCAAATCGAACTTTATATTTTGATCGCAAAATAAAAATATCAATGGACGTTAAACTGAAAAGAAATTGAATTAGTTATACAAAACACAGATCATTTTACCTGCAATTAACTCTAGAGTTATGCATCCGAAAATCCAACCTTTATACGACCATCCTGCGGCATCTTTAGCAAGAAACGACGAGCATGCAGGGATCTCCCTCAATGGGACTTTTGTACATGATGCTGCCAGGGAATGAAAACGCCGGTTATCTACGGCCATATCTTACCCCCTTTTTATTTTATGGGGGAGGGGATGGGGTTGAATAGCGCGACTCTGAAAAAAAGCCCTCTCTTGAAATGTGGTTGTGTGGAAAACAGGGAGGATTGCCGCCGAACAGAGGAGAGGTTGATTGACTCAACATCTTTTAAATAGGCTACACATTTCGGGATCTATGTACAAGAATCTAAAACGGTAAATAATAAAAAATAGAAAATAAAAAAATAACAGAGAAAACTTTGGAAAGAACTGTAATAGCACCATTAATTGTTTGCAGATTGCTTTAAATTTTACACTGTTTGAGCTAAAACGATTAACCCTATCAGGACCGGGCTTTTTTAGGACTTACAGGGACCGGGGGGGGGGGGGCTCATTGTGCCCCCCCTCCGTATTTTCCAAAGTCTTGGGCCGATTTTTATGAAACTTGCCACAAATGTGTATTTCACCGAGTTCTACATGATGGTGCAAAAAAAAATTCAAAAAAATTGCATAAAGAGTAATTTTTGTAGTTTTTTTGCCCATTTTTGGTCAAAAATCGCATTTTTCGCATAACTTCCATATTTTTTGCCAGAATTCTGTAAAACTTTGCAAATTTGTCTTTCTTGACATCCTCAAGAACATAAACACCTTTTTCTTTACCAGAGTTACCATTGAGGGCGCTAAACAAGCTGTTTTATGTAATTTTTGGGAAAAAATCACGTTTTTACATGTTTCCACTTAAAAATCGATGTAAACAGTCCTTTTAGGGTCCGAGTGTGCATTTATGAGGCCTAACTAACAACTCTATAGTATTTCTAGACCTCAAAAGTTCAAAATTATAATGTTGAAAATATTCCATAGATACAAAATTTTGCAAAGTTCGAACCCCTAAAAAACAGCTAAAAATACAAAATCCAAGATGGCCGCCAAAATGGCGGCCATTTTGGATTCCCACAATGCATCTCAAACTATCATGTGACATTTCGGTATCACTGTTGGCCACTAAAAATACTTAAAAACATAACATTTTGCTAAAAAATGCCCCAAAATCACAAAAAAATCACAAAAAACGAGTAATACTGGTTCAAACAAACGGTTGCCATGGCAACCACTGACCTCCAATAACAATCGTATTTTGACAAAATGACCCTAGATAATTTTCAAGTAAAGTCAGAAAATTTGGTGGCGATCGAATGTAGCGTTCAAAAGTTACAGGAAAAAGTTTGGTAGGGGGGCACATTGTGCCCCCCCCCCCGGTCCTGATAGGGTTAAACGGTTTGTGTGTGTGGGACTAGGTGAGAGGATGCGGCGGAACAAAGTAGTTTGCCTCAAGTAACCGAGGTATTGCTTCCATTGGTCCGTGTACGCGAATAACAGCCTAGAACTTTAACATTTAACATAGCCGGAAAGTATCGAACTTACATCAAGTTTGATCATGGACACATTAAAAGGTATTACAAACTCTACAAATCCAGTTGCCCACAAGCAACAAGTGGCCTAAATCCTCAGAAACATGTTTGGACTTGGATAAGATTGGAATGCCTGACCCAGTGTTTAGCAAGACCCGTTCTATCAGATTGAGGAATGTCCTTTCTAAGTGGACTTTTTGTGTTATACATTATGAAAAACATTAACAAGGAAACCATCAAATTTTAAAAAATTCAAAAACTAGGATGGAGAGATATTCTTGGCCGAAATTAGGAGGAATTTACGACGAACTTGAACTTGGATTTCCGACACGTTTTGGAAAAACGTTTCAAGAGAAAAATTGAAATTAAAAATAATGTTACAACCCTTCGTATTTATCAGATAAACATTTGGCCTAATGTAGACAAACGACCCATGACAAGTTTTGCCATAATGTTCAGACACTTTAAATAAAAGTTTGACAAGTTTTACCTGATTTTTCCAAATTTGTTTCGCCGTTGTTTCCGACTAGATATTGGAGTTCCGTTCGGTCAAAGTACAACACAGCCTGCCACCACATCCAAGCAATGTCCCCCGGGCATTATGCACAGACCACCCACGTCTCATGTACAGCCCGCGGTATTTGAATCCACACCGTGCGTTGACTCTGAAGGCTTGAAGATTGTCCCTTGGCAGTTTTTCCGTGTGAATTACTTCTAATTGAGCTAGATTTTGAACCCAAAACAATGTTTACCTTGAAGGTTTTTCTTTAAGAATTCATCATTATTTGTGTTTGGAATGAAACAAAAAAGTCTAATTGAAAAAATTTGAAAGACACTTGACCATAAAATACAGACAACTTAGGTATTACACTAAAACAGCCGAGTGCACGAGCAGCAACGCCTGGTTTGTTTTCACAGGCTTTGTCTGTGTACATGCAAGGTGTGCACACGTTTGCGTGTATTATACCACGGTTGTAAAGACACGCCCTGTAAAACCAGGCTAGCTGTACGTCACACATACGTATAATCAATTTGGGGGTGAACAAAAAAACAGGATTTAAACCTGCAACCACCGGTTTAACCTTAAACCGGTGGTCGCGGAATCAAATCCTGCTCCAGTAAATTTTTCTTTTTTTCACTCCTACATTGATTTAAAATTTTCCAAGTCAGTTTCCTTTTTGGTTTGTTGCTTGATACATATGTATAATGTTTGACAATAGACTCTGTTCAAAGATTGGGTCAACTGTGGTGGACCTGAAGAGACAACGCATATCGCAAACGTGTGCGCATACGTATGCGATGTTGCAAACTTTATTGCGATTAAGTGCGAAAAAGTATGCGATGTTGTGAAATTTATCGTGATTATGTGCGTACACATTTATGATGTCGTAAAATTTATCGCGAATATGTGCGCATACGTTTGCAAATTTATTAGCAATGTCGTGAATTTTATTGCATACCTCTGTCACATACGGTATGTGACAGAGGTATTGCATACCTCTGTCACATACCTTTTGGGGTGATGTCATATTTGGGGGCATTTTTTAGTGACCGAGGGAGTAACGCAAGTGGCCCTGGTCCCATTTTGTATACCAAAGATACTACAAAGCAGGAGCCTGGGTACCAGGCAGGTACTGTTAGCGTGGACATCTCTAGCCAGCCACATATGGGTGATGGTACAGTAATGTAATACATGACCATGAGAAAAGCATGAGGAACAGTGCACGCGAAGTTAAATTAGTCAGACCCTCATTTTATCTATCTATATGTCTAGATTCCAGACTAGCTGCTACAACTCCCCAGTTCATTAGGAATTTTGTTGAAAAGTATGCAACAAAAGTATGCAAAAAATGTCACGACATTACTAATAAAATTACACATGTATACGCATATATTCCCGAACTGTTTCACTACATTGCATACGTGTACGCACATTTTTTGGCAATAAATTTTGCAACATCGCATACGTATGCCGCTTGCTTGTAATAAATTCACGACATCGCATACATGTGTGCACCTAATTATTTGCGATAAATTTCACATTTCATATGTAAGTGAACACATTTGTGATATGCAATGTCTCTTCAGGGCCACCATAATTAACCTATGTTGGCTTGCTGTTTACCATACTGTGTCTACGTTGTGGAAGTAACTGTCTAATGGTGAAACAGCACGGCAAAACTCATCAACACTTCATGTTTACAATACAGTGTCCAAGTAACAACTGTTTTGGTTTGTCTATTATAACAATAGTCCAGGACAAATCCCTCATTTTTTATATAAACTTCAAACAAGTTGCAACAGACTTATTTTTTCACTACAGAGCAATTTGGTAAGGTCCCCAGAATGACCTACTGAAAATCCACTTAAATCCACTGTAGAAATTTGCCTCATTTGCGTCTTGATCTCCAAATCCACTCTAATTATGAAAAAAACACATTTTCATTACAATATCAATAATTGTAAGCCTCACTTTAAACAAGTGGCTAAAATGAGTTACTTATCTAACTAAACTATTTTTGAGGGGGAAACACATAACAAAACAAATCAGAAACTATCAGACATCCCAAACCCGCAAAGATGGAGAAAAACAACAAAGAGAAAGGAACTGGGCGGTTTTAGACGGGGTGGAGGCGGGTGAGGAAAAACAAAAAGGCCAATGTAACTGTATGTACTTATTTGCTTGTTGCTACAATAAAGGCAAAGCTAACTCTATGAGTTAGGTGCACATACAATGCTGTTGCTATGTAGGCAACTTTCAACCAATCAGAGGCGACAGCATTGTGGCGCTGTTCACTAGAGCCAATGAACACCAACCATGGCCCGAACCTGGATACTCAGGAATCGCATTGCAAAACCAAGCTGCACTTTGTATTTCATTTTTTGTAAACAGCGCAGAAGTTCCGTGTTCCATAAGCGCGATTAAGTATTGCACTTAATCCTTCCTTTAAAAGCCATTTTATTACAGTTGTATGTCATGACATTGATTTCAATCACATTGCTGTTTTATAAACTACCAGTATTCAACTATAAAAGAGGTTTATTTTGAGTGATGGACTACAGCCATTGGACGACGATGTATATATAGCAACCCGCGTGTTTCTTTATTTACAATGTAAATCACTGTATAAAAAGGGGGGCAGTAATGATTGTTGGAAAAGTGAGCATTTATACCTAGGCTTGTGGAATTTTAAGTAGACAAAACAACCAGTCAGTTTTGAAAGCCCTTTCTATGGATGATTTCGGCTTTAAAACTGTGACTTTCTTGCGTTGAAAAGCATCGGATTGCAGTCGTCTGCCCAAACATTCCGACATGCAACATCGTGAACAGACATTCCTTGTAGAATTTTCATTTCAGCCAATCCAAGGTCTCTGGTATAAACTCTGGAATATTTAACAGATGTGAACTAATAAAAGCCTCGATCGAATAAAAAAATGCAACAATCATCATGTACTGTACCGCACTTTCCTATGAAGGATGTCGTGTTTGTTTACATTTCAACCCACTACAGGTAACGTGACCTAAGTTGCGCAATCGGTCTATTAAAACTGAAGTTTGCATTAGCATGTTTATTTAACAAGCCTCCTTTTAGCGCCTTTGTCATGATGATCTGAAGTGGAGGTAAAAACAAATACATTGTCTGCATGTAAGTAGAAAAAACAAATAAAAAAAAAAACATTGAAATTACTACATAAAAGCTTACAGCATTTAATTTTTAATCTCAAAGACCAGATTTCAAATGGAGTCACCTGGGGGCATATCATTTGGGTGCAACAAAAAGATGGATTCCAAGGTCAAGTTCAGTTTTGTGGGGCTCTCATTTTTCAATAGAGTCCGTACAAAAGCGGGGAGGGGGAAGTCTCTGATCTCACGTTAAAATCGTGTAAAATGTCATTTTATTTGATATTCTTTCTGAACGAAATAAATATGAAACTTGAAGTAATTGAATATCAACAACGGGTTTGTACATTCCAAACAGTTCCAAAGAGGAATTTATGCTTCAGTAAATTGGTCAAATTTATTCCTTTTTTTATTAAAATAAATCAAAATTGAAAAGAAAAAAAATCTGCAGGTACAGATCCATAATTTGTGACGTCATTAGACTTTTGGGATTTTGACAAAATTCTATTTTTAAGTTTAGAGGGTTGTGCACCATTTGTTTGACCAACATGATAATAATTATCTGAAATCAAAAGTCACATGTTATATTTCAAACCATCTATTTTGTTGAATTAAGTGATTGGTCAAAACCTATTAGGAAAACAAATGTCATGAAACTGATAATTCATTTCACAGTCAAACCATTTTGGTTTTATTTCCTTCACAAATGTATTTTGTACACATTTAATTAAAAATCCTTCAAAGCTTCCAAAATGCATTCTGAAAATTTGTCTTTTATCATCAACTTAAACATTCTCTCCCAGGTCTTCTCATCTTAGAAACTGTTGGCCTTGCAGTATTAACAGAGATGACATGAAGATTGTCTTCATTTTCAACCTTTCCTGTGTGATTCATTTTGTAAAGTAGTTGTAATTCTCTAGCTGGTTCTTGTTCTTGGAAAGTTTTCTTCATTTTGATGTCTTCCAAAAGCATTACCAAGCGATTTATTTTCTCTGTACCACTCTTGACTGAAAGTTATAATCCCTGTATGAAGTGCATATTGATGTGACATTGCAGTATGTATGTCCCTAACGTTAACAAAAATGTCATTCTGTGGTTAATATCAAAGTAGTAGGTATCCTCAATGACTTGTCCATTGAACTTGTCCATGTAGGTCCTTAAAAAAAAGTCACTTTGCTGACAGTAAAAGAGCACTTTTCATGTGCAGCTTTGTAGACTATGACATTACAGCAATGTAGCAGATGCTCAATGTGCTTGTTGGGCTTCCATATGTACATGTACAATGTATATGAAGTTCCTGTGGTACAACTCCATCTGATGTGCTGTCAGAAAGGGTACTAGGTCTGCCTGCCATCAGGGAGGGTTATTTCCATTCAGGATCCTCAGCAGACGTCTGAATGCATACCCTTAGAAAAAAAGAACAAGCAAACACTAAATAGATTATTACAAATACTAGAAAATATTGACAATGTCATTTCAAAGTGGTTGCATGGAGTCTTGGAACTTGGATCTACCACTCTGCAGTGACTTAAACTGTTGACCTAGTGACTTGACTGTTCAGTTAAGATAAAGTTGACTTGCTTTGAATGGCCATTTCTGGGTACAACCTGTGTGACTTGCACCAACACAAAATCATGAGCAAAGTATACAAATGAGGAGTTTCAAACAATGGTGGTTAATTTCTCTGATCACAATCTGTCCCAAAGAGAATTATGCATCTCACTGTGCCAGAAGCAAGGTGCTCAACTTGCTCCCCATTCTCTCAAAATTTATGTAAGAAGTTTGTTCACCAACTGTGCTGCAGCTCAGACCCACTCAGGCAGGAGGGTAACTTTCCTTGAATTTTCTACCCTGAGGTAATTTTACAACAGGTCCTTTTGATCGGTAAGCAGTTGGAACAGCCAATTTAATTTTCTCAAATACTGAACTTATCTGCTTTTTAATAATTTCACTTCCTGTTCTCAGGTGACATTTTGCGAAGGGTCAAATAGCACATGACACTCAAAGGTTGTCCTGATGCATGTATTGATCAAGTGAATTAGTGCCCATGTAAGCTTGCATGTTTGGCTGTTAGTGCTGAATGTGCAATAGCCGATCAGTCTTAATCTACCCTTGCTATGCATTTATCATTCATTTAATACCAGGTAAACATGGCTATGTGACCAACTTTCAACCAAGGCACTGCATAAACTGCCTGGGGAATTTATGAATATTTGACCTGTTAAAACAAGCCGGTAGTCTCACAACTCAAGAAGTAATGGGTCTATATAAAAAAAAGGTTTTACCAGCAGTTAGCTTCAGTAGTCTTGCAGCCAAACATCAAAATTTCTGACAATTCAATGACATCTTCACCCTGAAAATGACGAGTTAGTGGTAATGCTCCAAATGCCCTTCAATCATATGTTCAATGGGATTGTTGTCAACAGAGCTGTCAGGGAGGGAAAAACAAGAATTTTAGAATGGCAATATCTTCCCGAATGTTACAAGGATCTGGACAAATGTGACACTGTTGGAAAGCCCAACTCAAAGGGTCTCTGGCAATGCAGATTTAAAAGTTGTGAATTAAAAGAAACAGGGTACCAGGGGCTAGACAAGAAGGCAACCCAAAAACTTATAAATAATATTTACAGGGCTGTGTGTGTTTGTGAACAATGGCCCAGTGAGGATGCTGAACTCCAACTAAAATAAAAATACCGGCCCAAAAACATTTGGCAGCCTCCCGGTCCATAACTCCAGCACTAATGGTGCTAGAAATAACTTCTTTTTACCTGCAGTTAGCTCATTTAGTCTTGCATCCATGAATTAAACTTTCCCGGACAACCAATGGCACCTTCATTCCAGAATCGTTGAGTAAGTGGTGATGCTTCCAATGCCCTTCTTATACTTGTTCAATGAAATTTTTGTACACAGAGCTGTCAAAGAAACAAAACAAGAGTTAACACGTTGACTGCCGTGCATAATTTCACATGGCGTTCCCATTTGCCAAGCGTTAGGGCCTATGCGCATGCGCGCATACTTAATAGGTACCGGTACTTACTTAAATAGTTTAAACATGTACAATTTATAGAAGCATGTCCTCACCACTGCCAGCAGCTTATTGGTTGCGCCATCAGTGGTGCCAGTGTATTCAAGTTACAATGCAAAGACCTTTCATTTTCTACGAGTATATTCATAGTGGCAGACTCCGGTACACCTGTTAGTACGAGGATATTCGAAGTCGGCAGTCAACGTGTCAACAATGGCCATACCTCCACTAATTTTGTAAGAAACTGGACAAGTATGATACTATTGGAAAGCCATACTCAAGGGCTCCCTGACAATGTATAATAAAGGGTTTTGAGAAAGGTTTCAGCCGAAATATGGTGGATAACTAACGCAGATCCAAACTTGCAAATTAGAGCCTTGATACCAGGGGAAATGCCCTCTGTACGTGGTAGAGTGAAAACGACTTTGAAATTTTGGTCCAAAATCGAAGATTTTCAGGGGGGTAATGTAAAATTTGTCTTTTTTGACCAGAAAAGTTTCTGCTAAAAAATGGTGGATATTTCCAAAACTAACGCAGATCCCGACTTGACAATTAGAGTACTGGTACCTGGATATTTGCCCTTTTTACATGGTAGAGAGAAAACAACTTTGAAACTTTGGTACAAAACTTACTGGTTTTTTAGGGGAGGGGGGGTAATGTAAAATTTGTGTTTTTTGACCCGAAAAGTTTCAGCCGAAAAATGGTGGATACTTCCCGAACTAACGCTTATCCGGACTTGCAAATTAGAGCACTGGGAGATATTCCCTCTTGACATGGTAGAGCAAAAACGACTTTAAAATGTTGCTCCAAAACTCCAATATTTTTTAGGGGGGTATAGTAAAATTTGTGCTTTTTGACCCTAAAAGTTTCAGCCCCAAAACTAGTGGATGTTTCCTGAACTAACACTCATCCGGACTTGCCAATTAGAGCACTGGTACTGGGGGATATTCCCTCTTGACATGGTAGAGCAAAAAACGACTTTGACATTTTGGTCCAAAACTCCAATTTTTTTAAGGGGGGTATAGTAAAATTTGTGCTTTTTGACCATAAAAGTTTCAGCTCCAAAACTAGTGGATTTTTCCTGAACTAACGCTCATCAGGACTTGCAAATTAGAGCACTAGTACTGGGGGATATTCCTTCTTGACA
The DNA here is from genome assembly GCA_911728455.2 of Marthasterias glacialis. Classification (NCBI taxonomy): domain Eukaryota; kingdom Metazoa; phylum Echinodermata; class Asteroidea; order Forcipulatida; family Asteriidae; genus Marthasterias; species Marthasterias glacialis. Next base: position 15,966,671 of record OU452225.1, on the reverse strand, counting down.
TGGTAGAGCAATAACGACTATGACATTTTGGTCCAAAACTCCAATTTTTTTAGGGGGGTATAGTAAAATTTGTGCTTTTTGACCCTAAAAGTTTCAGCCGAAAAATGGTGGATATTTCCCGAACAAACGCTCATCTGCATTTGCAAATTAGAGCACTAGTACTGGGGGATATTCCCTCTTGACATGGTAGAGCAAAAACGACTTTAAAATTTTAGTCAAAAACTCCAATATTTTTCAGGTGGGTACTGAAAAATTTGTGTTTTTTGACCCTAAAACTTTCAGCCTAAAAATGGCAGATATTTCCCGAACTAACGCATATCCGGACTTGCAAATAAGAACACTGGTACTAAGGGATATTCCCTCTTGACATGGTAGAGCAAAAACGACTTTGACATTTTGGTCCAAAACTCTAATTTTGTTTAGGGGGGTACTTAAAAATATGTGCTTTTTGACCCTAAAACTTTCAGCCCCAGAACTTGTGGATGTTTCCCGAACTAACGCTCATCCGGACTTACAAATTAGAGCTCTGGTACTGGGGGATATTCCCTCTTGACATGGTAGAGCAAAAACAACTTTGACATTTTGGTCCAAAACTCTAATTTTGTTTAGGGGGGTACTGTAAAATTTGTGCTTTTTGACCCTAAAACATTCAGCCCCAAAACTGGTGGATGTTTCCCGAACTAACGCTCATCCGGACTTGCAAATTAGAGCTCTGGTACTGGGGGATATTCCCTCTTGACAAGGTAGAGCAAAAACAACTTTGAAATTTTAGTCCAAAACTCCAATATTTTTCAGGGGGGTACTGAAAAATTAGTGTTTTTTGACCCTAAAACTTTCAGCCTAAAAATGGTGGATATTTCCCGAACTAACGCTTATCCGGACTTGCAAATTAGAGCACTGGTACTGGGGGATATTCCCTCTTAACATGGTAGAGCAAAAACGACTTTGACATTTTGGTCCAAAACTCCCATTTTTGTCAGGGGGGTACTAAAAAAATATGTGCTTTTTGACCCTAAAACTTTCAGCCCCAAAACTTGTGGATGTTTTCCGAACTAATGCTCATCCGGATTTGCAAATTAGAGCACTGGTACTGGGGGATATTCCCTCTTGACATGGTAGAGCAAAAACGACTTTGAAATTTTAGTCCAAAACTCCAATTTTTTTTAGGGGGGTACTAAAAAAAAAATGCTTTTTGACCCTAAAACTTTCAGCCCGAAAACTTGTGGATGTTTCCCGAACTAACGCTCATCCGGACTTGCAAATTAGAGCACTGGTACTGGGGGATATTCCCTCTTGACTTGGTAGAGCAAAAATGACTTTGAAATTTTAGTCCAAAACTCCCATTTTTTTTAGGGGGGTACTCTAAAATTTGTGCTTTTTGACCCTAAAACTTTCAGCCCCAAAACTGGTAGATGTTTCCCGAACTAACGCTCATCCGGACTTGCAAATTAGAGCTCTGGTACTGGGGGATATTCCCTCTTGACAAGGTAGAGCAAAAATGACTTTGAAATTTTAGTCCAAAACTCCAATTTTTTTTAGGGGGGTACTAAAAAAAAAATGCTTTTTGACCCTAAAACTTTCAGCCCGAAAACTTGTGGATGTTTCCCGAACTAACGCTCATCCGGACTTGCAAATTAGAGCACTGGTACTGGGGGATATTCCCTCTTGACTTGGTAGAGCAAAAATGACTTTGAAATTTTAGTCCAAAACTCCCATTTTTTTTAGGGGGGTACTCTAAAATTTGTGCTTTTTGACCCTAAAACTTTCAGCCCCAAAACTGGTAGATGTTTCCCGAACTAACGCTCATCCGGACTTGCAAATTAGAGCTCTGGTACTGGGGGATATTCCCTCTTGACAAGGTAGAGCAAAAACGACTTTGAAATTTTAGTCCAAAACTCCAATATTTTTCAGGGGGGGTACTGAAAAATTAGTGTTTTTTGACCCTAAAACTTTCAGCCTAAAAATGGTGGATATTTCCCGAACTAACGCTTATCCGGACTTGCAAATTAGAGCACTGGTACTGGGGGATATTCCCTCTTAACATGGTAGAGCAAAAACGACTTTGACATTTTGGTCCAAAACTCCCATTTTTGTCAGGTAGGTACTAAAAAAATATGTGCTTTTTGACCCTAAAACTTTCAGCCCCAAAACTTGTGGATGTTTTCCGAACTAATGCTCATCCGGATTTGCAAATTAGAGCACTGGTACTGGGGGATATTCCCTCTTGACATGGTAGAGCAAAAACGACTTTGAAATTTTAGTCCAAAACTCCCATTTTTTTTAGGGGGGTACTAAAAAATGTGTGCTTTTTTACCCTAAAACTTTCAGACCCAAAACTGGTGGATGTATCCCAAACTAACGCTCATCCAGAAGTGCAAATTAGAGCACTGGTACTGGGGGATATTCCCTCTTGACATGGTACAGCAAAAACGACTTCGAAATTTTAGTCCAAAACTCCCATTTTTTGTAGGGGGGTACTGAAAAATTTGTGTTTTTGACCCTAAAACTTTCAGCCTAAAAATGGTGGATATTTCCCGAACTAACGCTCATCCGGACTTGCAAATGAGAGCACTGGTACTGGGGGATATTCCCTCTTGACATTGTAGAGCAAAAACGACTTTCACATTTTGGTCCAAAACTCCCATTTTTTTTAGGGGGGTACTAAAAAATACATGCTTTTTGACCCTAAAACTTTCAGCCCCAAAACTGGTGGATGTTTCCCGAACTAACGCTCATCCGGACTTGCAAATTAGAGCACTGGTACTGGGGGATATTCCCTCTTGAAATGGTAGAGCAAAAACGACTTTGAAATTTTAGTCCAAAACTCCAATATTTCTCAGGGGGGTACTGAAAAAATTGTGTTTTTTGACCCTAAAACTTTCAGCCTAAAAATGGTGGATATTTCCCAAACTAACGCTTATCCGGACTTGCAAATTAGAGCACTGGTACTGGGGGATATTCCCTCTTGACATGGTAGAGCAAAAACGACTTTGACATTTTGGTCCAAAACTCCCATTTTTGTCAGGGGGGTACTGTAAAATTTGTGCTTTTTGACCCTAAAACTTTCAGCCCCAAAACTTGTGGATGTTTTCCGAACTAATGCTCATCCGGATTTGCAAATTAGAGCACTGGTACTGGGGGATATTCCCTCTTGACATGGTAGAGCAAAAACGACTTTGAAATTTTAGTCCAAAACTCCCATTTTTTTTAGGGGGGTACTAAAAAATGTGTGCTTTTTGACCCTAAAACTTTCAGACCCAAAACTGGTGGATGTTTCCCAAACTAACGCTCATCCAGAAGTGCAAATTAAAGCACTGGTACTGGGGGATATTCCCTCTTGACATGGTAGAGCAAAAACGACTTCGAAATTTTAGTCCAAAACTCCCATTTTTTGTAGGGGGGTACTGAAAAATTTGTGTTTTTGACCCTAAAACTTTCAGCCCCAAAACTTGTGGATGTTTCCCGAACTAACGCTCATCCGGACTTGCAAATTAGAGCACTAATACTGGAGGATATTCCCTCTTGACATGGTAGAGCAAAAAAGACTTTGAAATTTTGGTCCAAAACTCCCATTTTTTTTAGGGGGGTACTGTAAAATTTGTGCTTTTTGACCCTTAAACTTTCAGCCCCAAAACTGGTGGATGTTTCCCGAACTAACGCTCATCCGGACTTGCAAATTAGAGCACTGGTACTGGGGGATATTCCCTCTTGACATGGTAGAGCAAAAACGACTTTGACATTTTGGTCCAAAACTCCCATTTTTTTTAGGGGGGTACTGTAAAATTTGTGCTTTTTGACCCTAAAACTTTCAGCACAAAAACTTGTGGATGTTTCCCGAACTAACGCTCATCCGGACTTTCAAATTAGAGCACTGGTACTGGGGGATATTACCTTTTGATATGGTAGAGCAAAAACGACTTTGAAATTTTAGTCCAAAACTCCAATATTTCTCAGGGGGGTACTGAAAAATTTGTGTTTTTTGACCCTAAAACTTTCAGCCTAAAAATAGTGGATATTTCCCGAACTAACGCTTATCCGGACTTGCAAATTAGAGCACTGGTACTGGGGGATATTCCCTCTTGACATGGTAGAGCAAAAACGACTTTGAAATTTTAGTCCAAAACTCCAATATTTCTCAGGGGGGTACTGAAAAATTTGTGTTTTTTGACCCTAAAACTTTCAGCCTTAAAATGGTGGATGTTTCCCGAACTAACGCTCTTCCGGACTTGCAAATTAGAGCACTGGTACTGGGGGATATTCCCTCTTGACATGGTAGAGCAAAAACGACTTTGACATTTTGGTCCAAAACTCCCATTTTTTATAGGGGGGTACTGTAAAATTTGTGCTTTTTGACCCTAAAACTTTCAGCCCCAAAACTGGTGGATGTTTCCCGAACTAACGCTCATCCGGACTTGCAAATTAGAGCACTGGTACTGGGGGATATTCCCTCTTGACATGGTAGAGCAAAAACGACTTTGACATTTTGGTCCAAAACTCCCATTTTTTTAGGGGGGTACTGTAAAATTTGTGCTTTTTGACCCTAAAACTTTCAGCCCAAAAACTTGTAGATGTTTCCCGAACTAACGCTCATCCGGACTTGCAAATTAGAGCACTGGTACTGGGGGATATTCCCTCTTGACATGGTAGAGCAAAAATGACTTTGACATTTTGGTCCAAAACTCCCATTTTTTTAGGGGGGTACTGAAAAAAATTTGCTTTTTGACCCTAAAACTTTCAGCCCCAAAACTTGTGGATGTTTCCCGAACTAACGCTCATCCGGACTTGCAAATTAGAGCACTAATACTGGAGGATATTCCCTCTTGACATGGTAGAGCAAAAATGACTTTGACATTTTGGTCCAAAACTCCCATTTTTTTTAGGGGGGTACTGTAAAATTTGTGCTTTTTGACCCTAAAACTTTCAGCCCCAAAACTGGTGGATATTTCCCGAACTAACGCTTATCCGGACTTGCAAATTAGAGCACTGGTACTGGGGGATATCCCCTCTTGACATGGTAGAGCAAAAACGACTTTGACATTTTGGTCCAAAACTCTCATGTTTTTTAGGGGGTACTGTAAAATTTGTGCTTTTTGACCCTAAAACTTTCAGCCCCAAAACTGGTGGATGTTTCCCGAACTAACGCTCATCCGGACTTGCAAATTAGAGCACTGGTACTGGGGGATATTCCCTCTTGAAATGGTAGAGCAAAAACGACTTTGAATTTTAGTCCAAAACTCCAATATTTCTCAGGGGGGTACTGAAAAATTTGTGTTTTTTGACCCTAAAACTTTCAGCCTAAAAATGGTGGATATTTCCCAAACTAACGCTGATCCGAACTTGCAAAATAGAGCACTGGTACTGGGGGATATTCCCTCTTGACATGGTAGAGCAAAAACGACTTTGACATTTTGGTCCAAAACTCCCATTTTTTTTAGGGGGGTACTGTAAAATTTGTGCTTTTTGACCCTAAAACTTTCAGCCCCAAAACTGGTGGATGTTTCCCGAACTAACGCTCATCCGGACTTGCAAATTAGAGCACTGGTACTGGGGGATATTCCCTCTTGACATGGTAGAGCAAAAACGACTTTGACATTTTGGTCCAAAACTCCCATTTTTTTTAGGGGGGTACTGTAAAATTTGTGCTTTTTGACCCTAAAACTTTCAGCACAAAAACTTGTGGATGTTTCCCGAACTAACGCTCATCCGGACTTGCAAATTAGAGCACTGGTACTGGGGGATATTCCCTTTTGATATGGTAGAGCAAAAAAGACTTTGAAATTTTAGTCCAAAACTCCCATTTTTTTTAGGGGGGTACTACAAAAATATGTGCTTTTTGACCCTAAAACTTTCAGCCCCAAAACTGGTGGATGTTTTCCGAACTAACGCTCATCCGGACTTGCAAATTAGAGCACTGGTACTGGGGGATATTCCCTTTTGACATGGTAGAGCAAAAAAGACTTTGAAATTTTAGTCCAAAACTCCCATTTTTTTTAGGGGTGTACTAAAAAAATATGTGCTTTTTGACCCTAAAACTTTCAGCACAAAAACTTGTGGATGTTTCCCGAACTAACGCTCATCCGGACTTGCAAATTAGAGCACTGGTACTGGGGGATATTCCCTTTTGATATGGTAGAGCAAAAAAGACTTTGAAATTTTAGTCCAAAATTCCAATTTTTTTTAGGGGGGTACTAAAAAAATATGTGCTTTTTGACCCTAAAACTTTCAGCCCCAAAACTGGTGGATGTTTTCCGAACTAACGCTCATCCGGACTTGCAAATTAGAGCACTGGTACTGGGGGATATTCCCTTTTGACATGGTAGAGCAAAAAAGACTTTGAAATTTTAGTCCAAAACTCCCATTTTTTTTAGGGGGTACTGTAAAATTTGTGCTTTTTGACCCTAAAACTTTCAGCCCCAAAACTGGTGGATGTTTCCCGAACTAACGCTCATCCGGACTTGCAAATTAGAGCACTGGTACTGGGGGATATTCCCTCTTGACATGGTAGTGCAAACATGACTTTCACATTTTGGTCGAAAACTCCCATTTTTTTTTAGGGGGGTACTGTAAAATTTGTGCTTTTTGACCCTAAAACTTTCAGCCCCAAAACTGGTGGATGTTTCCCGAACTAACGCTCATCTGGACTTGCAAATTAGAGCACTGGTACTGGGGGATATTCCCTCTTGACATGGTAGAGCAAAAACGACTTTGACATTTTGGTCCAAAACTCCCATTTTTTTTAGGGGGGTACTGTAAAATTTGTGCTTTTTGACCCTAAAACTTTCAGCACCAAAACTTATGGATGTTTCCCGAACTAACGCTCATCCGGACTTGCAAATTAGAGCACTCGTACTGGGGGATATTCCCTTTTGACATGGTAGAGCAAAAAAGACTTTGAAATTTTAGTCCAAAACTCCCATTTTTTTTAGGGGGGTACTGTAAAATTTGTGCTTTTTGACCCTAAAACTTTCAGCACAAAAACTTGTGGATGTTTCCCGAACTAACGCTCATCCGGACTTTCAAATTAGAGCACTGGTACTGGGGGATATTACCTTTTGATATGGTAGAGCAAAAACGACTTTGAAATTTTAGTCCAAAACTCCAATATTTCTCAGGGGGGTACTGAAAAATTTGTGTTTTTTGACCCTAAAACTTTCAGCCTAAAAATAGTGGATATTTCCCGAACTAACGCTTATCCGGACTTGCAAATTAGAGCACTGGTACTGGGGGATATTCCCTCTTGACATGGTAGAGCAAAAACGACTTTGAAATTTTAGTCCAAAACTCCAATATTTCTCAGGGGGGTACTGAAAAATTTGTGTTTTTTGACCCTAAAACTTTCAGCCTTAAAATGGTGGATGTTTCCCGAACTAACGCTCTTCCGGACTTGCAAATTAGAGCACTGGTACTGGGGGATATTCCCTCTTGACATGGTAGAGCAAAAACGACTTTGACATTTTGGTCCAAAACTCCCATTTTTTATAGGGGGGTACTGTAAAATTTGTGCTTTTTGACCCTAAAACTTTCAGCCCCAAAACTGGTGGATGTTTCCCGAACTAACGCTCATCCGGACTTGCAAATTAGAGCACTGGTACTGGGGGATATTCCCTCTTGACATGGTAGAGCAAAAACGACTTTGACATTTTGGTCCAAAACTCCCATTTTTTTAGGGGGGTACTGTAAAATTTGTGCTTTTTGACCCTAAAACTTTCAGCCCAAAAACTTGTAGATGTTTCCCGAACTAACGCTCATCCGGACTTGCTAATTAGAGCACTGGTACTGGGGGATATTCCCTCTTGACATGGTAGAGCAAAAATGACTTTGACATTTTGGTCCAAAACTCCCATTTTTTTAGGGGGGTACTGAAAAAAATTTGCTTTTTGACCCTAAAACTTTCAGCCCCAAAACTTGTGGATGTTTCCCGAACTAACGCTCATCCGGACTTGCAAATTAGAGCACTAATACTGGAGGATATTCCCTCTTGACATGGTAGAGCAAAAATGACTTTGACATTTTGGTCCAAAACTCCCATTTTTTTTAGGGGGGTACTGTAAAATTTGTGCTTTTTGACCCTAAAACTTTCAGCCCCAAAACTGGTGGATGTTTCCCGAACTAACGCTCATCCGGACTTGCAAATTAGAGCACTGGTACTGGGGGATATTCCCTCTTGACATGGTAGAGCAAAAACGACTTTGACATTTTGGTCCAAAACTCTCATTTTTTTTAGGGGGTACTGTAAAATTTGTGCTTTTTGACCCTAAAACTTTCAGCCCCAAAACTGGTGGATGTTTCCCGAACTAACGCTCATCCGGACTTGCAAATTAGAGCACTGGTACTGGGGGATATTCCCTCTTGAAATGGTAGAGCAAAAACGACTTTGAATTTTAGTCCAAAACTCCAATATTTCTCAGGGGGGTACTGAAAAATTTGTGTTTTTTGACCCTAAAACTTTCAGCCTAAAAATGGTGGATATTTCCCAAACTAACGCTGATCCGAACTTGCAAAATAGAGCACTGGTACTGGGGGATATTCCCTCTTGACATGGTAGAGCAAAAACGACTTTGACATTTTGGTCCAAAACTCCCATTTTTTTTAGGGGGGTACTGTAAAATTTGTGCTTTTTGACCCTAAAACTTTCAGCCCCAAAACTGGTGGATGTTTCCCGAACTAACGCTCATCCGGACTTGCAAATTAGAGCACTGGTACTGGGGGATATTCCCTCTTGACATGGTAGAGCAAAAACGACTTTGACATTTTGGTCCAAAACTCCCATTTTTTTTAGGGGGGTACTGTAAAATTTGTGCTTTTTGACCCTAAAACTTTCAGCACAAAAACTTGTGGATGTTTCCCGAACTAACGCTCATCCGGACTTGCAAATTAGAGCACTGGTACTGGGGGATATTCCCTTTTGATATGGTAGAGCAAAAAAGACTTTGAAATTTTAGTCCAAAACTCCCATTTTTTTTAGGGGGGTACTACAAAAATATGTGCTTTTTGACCCTAAAACTTTCAGCCCCAAAACTGGTGGATGTTTTCCGAACTAACGCTCATCCGGACTTGCAAATTAGAGCACTGGTACTGGGGGATATTCCCTTTTGACATGGTAGAGCAAAAAAGACTTTGAAATTTTAGTCCAAAACTCCCATTTTTTTTAGGGGTGTACTAAAAAAATATGTGCTTTTTGACCCTAAAACTTTCAGCACAAAAACTTGTGGATGTTTCCCGAACTAACGCTCATCCGGACTTGCAAATTAGAGCACTGGTACTGGGGGATATTCCCTTTTGATATGGTAGAGCAAAAAAGACTTTGAAATTTTAGTCCAAAATTCCAATTTTTTTTAGGGGGGTACTAAAAAAATATGTGCTTTTTGACCCTAAAACTTTCAGCCCCAAAACTGGTGGATGTTTTCCGAACTAACGCTCATCCGGACTTGCAAATTAGAGCACTGGTACTGGGGGATATTCCCTTTTGACATGGTAGAGCAAAAAAGACTTTGAAATTTTAGTCCAAAACTCCCATTTTTTTTAGGGGGTACTGTAAAATTTGTGCTTTTTGACCCTAAAACTTTCAGCCCCAAAACTGGTGGATGTTTCCCGAACTAACGCTCATCCGGACTTGCAAATTAGAGCACTGGTACTGGGGGATATTCCCTCTTGACATGGTAGTGCAAACATGACTTTCACATTTTGGTCGAAAACTCCCATTTTTTTTTAGGGGGGTACTGTAAAATTTGTGCTTTTTGACCCTAAAACTTTCAGCCCCAAAACTGGTGGATGTTTCCCGAACTAACGCTCATCTGGACTTGCAAATTAGAGCACTGGTACTGGGGGATATTCCCTCTTGACATGGTAGAGCAAAAACGACTTTGACATTTTGGTCCAAAACTCCCATTTTTTTTAGGGGGGTACTGTAAAATTTGTGCTTTTTGACCCTAAAACTTTCAGCACCAAAACTTATGGATGTTTCCCGAACTAACGCTCATCCGGACTTGCAAATTAGAGCACTCGTACTGGGGGATATTCCCTTTTGACATGGTAGAGCAAAAAAGACTTTGAAATTTTAGTCCAAAACTCCCATTTTTTTTAGGGGTGTACTAAAAAAATATGTGCTTTTTGACCCTAAAACTTTCAGCCCCAAAACTGGTGGATGTTTCCCGAACTAACGCTCATCCGGACTTGCAAATTAGAGCACTGGTACTGGGGGATATTCCCTCTTGGCATGGTAGAGCAAAAATGACTTTGACATTTTAGTCCAAAACTCCCATTTTTTTTAGGGGGTACTGTAAAATTTGTGCTTTTTGACCCTAAAACTTTCAGCCCCAAAACTGGTGGATGTTTCCCGAACTAACGCTCATCCTGACTTGCAAATTAGAGCACTGGTACTGGGGGATATTCCCTCTTGAAATGGTAGAGCAAAAACGACTTTGAAATTTTAGTCCAAAATTCCAATATTTCTCAGGGGGGTACTGAAAAATTTGTGTTTTTTGACCCTAAAACTTTCAGCCCCAAAACTGGTGGATGTTTCCCGAACTAACGCTCATCCGGACTTGCAAATTAGAGCACTGGTACTGGGGGATATTCCCTCTTGACATGGTAGAGCAAAAACGACTTTCACATTTTGGTCCAAAACTCCCATTTTTTTTAGGGGTGTACTAAAAAAATATGTGCTTTTTGACCCTAAAACTTTCAGCCCCAAAACTGGTGGATGTTTCCCGAACTAACGCTCATCCGGACTTGCAAATTAGAGCACTGGTACTGGGGGATATTCCCTCTTGGCATGGTAGAGCAAAAATGACTTTGACATTTTAGTCCAAAACTCCCATTTTTTTTAGGGGGTACTGTAAAATTTGTGCTTTTTGACCCTAAAACTTTCAGCCCCAAAACTGGTGGATGTTTCCCGAACTAACGCTCATCCTGACTTGCAAATTAGAGCACTGGTACTGGGGGATATTCCCTCTTGAAATGGTAGAGCAAAAACGACTTTGAAATTTTAGTCCAAAATTCCAATATTTCTCAGGGGGGTACTGAAAAATTTGTGTTTTTTGACCCTAAAACTTTCAGCCCCAAAACTGGTGGATGTTTCCCGAACTAACGCTCATCCGGACTTGCAAATTAGAGCACTGGTACTGGGGGATATTCCCTCTTGACATGGTAGAGCAAAAACGATTTATAAATTTTGGTCCAAAACTCCAATTTTTTTTAGGGGGTACTAAAAAATACATGCTTTTTGACCCTAAAACTTTCAGCCCCAAAACTTGTGGATGTTTCCCGAACTAACGCTCATCCGGACTTGCAAATTAGAGCACTGGTACTGGGGGATATTCCCTTTTGATATGGTAGAGCAAAAAAGACTTTGAAATTTTAGTCCAAAACTCCCATTTTTTTTTAGGGGGGTACTAAAAAAATATGTGCTTTTTGACCCTAAAACTTTCAGCCCCAAAACTGGTGGATGTTTTCCGAACTAACGCTCATCCGGACTTGCAAATTAGAGCACTGGTACTGGGGGATATTCCCTTTTGACATGGTAGAGCAAAAAAGACTTTGAAATTTTAGTCCAAAACTCCCATTTTTTTTAGGGGTGTACTAAAAAAATATGTGCTTTTTGACCCTAAAACTTTCAGCCCCAAAACTGGTGGATGTTTCCCGAACTAACGCTCATCCGGACTTGCAAATTAGAGCACTGGTACTGGGGGATATTCCCTCTTTGCATGGTAGAGCAAAAATGACTTTGAAATTTTAGTCCAAAACTCCCATTTTTTTTAGGGGGTACTGTAAAATTTGTGCTTTTTGACCCTAAAACTTTCAGCCCGAAAACTTGTGGATGTTTCCCGAACTAACGCTCATCCGGACTTGCAAATTAGAGCACTGGTACTGGGGGATATTCCCTCTTGACATGGTAGAGCAAAAACGACTTTGACATTTTGGTCCAAAACTCTCATTTTTTTTAGGGGGTACTGTAAAATTTGTGCTTTTTGACCCTAAAACTTTCAGCCCCAAAACTGGTGGATGTTTCCCGAACTAACGCTCATCCGGACTTGCAAATTAGAGCACTGGTACTGGGGGATATTCCCTCTTGACATGGTAGAGCAAAAACGACTTTGAATTTTAGTCCAAAACTCCAATATTTCTCAGGGGGTACTGAAAAATTTGTGTTTTTTGACCCTAAAACTTTCAGCCTAAAAATGGTGGATATTTCCCAAACTAACGCTTATCCGAACTTGCAAAATAGAGCACTGGTACTGGGGGATATTCCCTCTTGACATGGTAGAGCAAAAACGACTTTGACATTTTGGTCCAAAACTCCCATTTTTTTTAGGGGGGTACTGTAAAATTTGTGCTTTTTGACCCTAAAACTTTCAGCCCCAAAACTGGTGGATGTTTCCCGAACTAACGCTCATCCGGACTTGCAAATTAGAGCACTGGTACTGGGGGATATTCCCTCTTGACATGGTAGAGCAAAAACGACTTTGACATTTTGGTCCAAAACTCCCATTTTTTTTAGGGGGGTACTGTAAAATTTGTGCTTTTTGACCCTAAAACTTTCAGCACAAAAACTTGTGGATGTTTCCCGAACTAACGCTCATCCGGACTTGCAAATTAGAGCAATGGTACTGGGGGATATTCCCTTTTGATATGGTAGAGCAAAAAAGACTTTGAAATTTTAGTCCAAAACTCCTATTTTTTTTAGGGGGGTACTAAAAAAATATGTGCTTTTTGACCCTAAAACTTTCAGCCCCAAAACTGGTGGATGTTTTCCGAACTAACGCTCATCCGGACTTGCAAATTAGAGCACTGGTACTGGGGGATATTCCCTTTTGACATGGTAGAGCAAAAAAGACTTTGAAATTTTAGTCCAAAACTCCCATTTTTTTTAGGGGTGTACTAAAAAAATATGTGCTTTTTGACCCTAAAACTTTCAGCCCCAAAACTGGTGGATGTTTCCCGAACTAACGCTCATCCGGACTTGCAAATTAGAGCACTGGTACTGGGGGATATTCCCTCTTTGCATGGTAGAGCAAAAATGACTTTGAAATTTTAGTCCAAAACTACCATTTTTGGGTACTGTAAAATTTGTGCTTTTTGACCCTAAAACTTTCAGCCCCAAAACTTGTGGATGTTTCCCGAACTAACGCTCATCCGGACTTGCAAATTAGAGCACTGGTACTGGGGGATATTCCCTCTTGACATGGTAGAGCAAAAATGACTTTGACATTTTAGTCCAAAACTCCCATTTTTTTTTAGGGGGGGTACTGTAAAATTTGTGCTTTTTGACCCTAAAACTTTCAGCCCCAAAACTGGTGGATGTTTCCCGAACTAACGCTCATCCGGACTTGCAAATTAGAGCACTGGTACTGGGGGATATTCCCTCTTGACATGGTAGAGCAAAAAAGACTTTGAAATTTTAGTCCAAAACTCCCATTTTTTTTAGGGGTGTACTAAAAAAATATGTGCTTTTTGACCCTAAAACTTTCAGCCCCAAAACTGGTGGATGTTTCCCGAACTAACGCTCATCCGGACTTGCAAATTAGAGCACTGGTACTGGGGGATATTCCCTCTTGGCATGGTAGAGCAAAAATGACTTTGACATTTTAGTCCAAAACTCCCATTTTTTTTAGGGGGTACTGTAAAATTTGTGCTTTTTGACCCTAAAACTTTCAGCCCCAAAACTGGTGGATGTTTCCCGAACTAACGCTCATCCTGACTTGCAAATTAGAGCACTGGTACTGGGGGATATTCCCTCTTGAAATGGTAGAGCAAAAACGACTTTGAAATTTTAGTCCAAAATTCCAATATTTCTCAGGGGGGTACTGAAAAATTTGTGTTTTTTGACCCTAAAACTTTCAGCCCCAAAACTGGTGGATGTTTCCCGAACTAACGCTCATCCGGACTTGCAAATTAGAGCACTGGTACTGGGGGATATTCCCTCTTGACATGGTAGAGCAAAAACGACTTTCACATTTTGGTCCAAAACTCCAATTTTTTTTAGGGGGTACTAAAAAATACATGCTTTTTGACCCTAAAACTTTCAGCCCCAAAACTTGTGGATGTTTCCCGAACTAACGCTCATCCGGACTTGCAAATTAGAGCACTGGTACTGGGGGATATTCCCTTTTGATATGGTAGAGCAAAAAAGACTTTGAAATTTTAGTCCAAAACTCCCATTTTTTTTTAGGGGGGTACTAAAAAAATATGTGCTTTTTGACCCTAAAACTTTCAGCCCCAAAACTGGTGGATGTTTTCCGAACTAACGCTCATCCGGACTTGCAAACTAGAGCACTGGTACTGGGGGATATTCCCTTTTGACATGGTAGAGCAAAAAAGACTTTGAAATTTTAGTCCAAAACTCCCATTTTTTTTAGGGGTGTACTAAAAAAATATGTGCTTTTTGACCCTAAAACTTTCAGCCCCAAAACTGGTGGATGTTTCCCGAACTAACGCTCATCCGGACTTGCAAATTAGAGCACTGGTACTGGGGGATATTCCCTCTTGACATGGTAGAGCAAAAACGACTTTCACATTTTGGTCCAAAACTCCAATTTTTTTTAGGGGGTACTAAAAAATACATGCTTTTTGACCCTAAAACTTTCAGCCCCAAAACTTGTGGATGTTTCCCGAACTAACGCTCATCCGGACTTGCAAATTAGAGCACTGGTACTGGGGGATATTCCCTTTTGATATGGTAGAGCAAAAAAGACTTTGAAATTTTAGTCCAAAACTCCCATTTTTTTTTAGGGGGGTACTAAAAAAATATGTGCTTTTTGACCCTAAAACTTTCAGCCCCAAAACTGGTGGATGTTTCCCGAACTAACGCTCATCCGGACTTGCAAATTAGAGCACTGGTACTGGGGGATATTCCCTCTTGGCATGGTAGAGCAAAAATGACTTTGACATTTTAGTCCAAAACTCCCATTTTTTTTAGGGGGTACTGTAAAATTTGTGCTTTTTGACCCTAAAACTTTCAGCCCCAAAACTGGTGGATGTTTCCCGAACTAACGCTCATCCTGACTTGCAAATTAGAGCACTGGTACTGGGGGATATTCCCTCTTGAAATGGTAGAGCAAAAACGACTTTGAAATTTTAGTCCAAAATTCCAATATTTCTCAGGGGGGTACTGAAAAATTTGTGTTTTTTGACCCTAAAACTTTCAGCCCCAAAACTGGTGGATGTTTCCCGAACTAACGCTCATCCGGACTTGCAAATTAGAGCACTGGTACTGGGGGATATTCCCTCTTGACATGGTAGAGCAAAAACGACTTTCACATTTTGGTCCAAAACTCCAATTTTTTTTAGGGGGTACTAAAAAATACATGCTTTTTGACCCTAAAACTTTCAGCCCCAAAACTTGTGGATGTTTCCCGAACTAACGCTCATCCGGACTTGCAAATTAGAGCACTGGTACTGGGGGATATTCCCTTTTGATATGGTAGAGCAAAAAAGACTTTGAAATTTTAGTCCAAAACTCCCATTTTTTTTTAGGGGGGTACTAAAAAAATATGTGCTTTTTGACCCTAAAACTTTCAGCCCCAAAACTGGTGGATGTTTTCCGAACTAACGCTCATCCGGACTTGCAAATTAGAGCACTGGTACTGGGGGATATTCCCTTTTGACATGGTAGAGCAAAAAAGACTTTGAAATTTTAGTCCAAAACTCCCATTTTTTTTAGGGGTGTACTAAAAAAATATGTGCTTTTTGACCCTAAAACTTTCAGCCCCAAAACTGGTGGATGTTTCCCGAACTAACGCTCATCCGGACTTGCAAATTAGAGCACTGGTACTGGGGGATATTCCCTCTTGACATGGTAGAGCAAAAACGACTTTCACATTTTGGTCCAAAACTCCAATTTTTTTTAGGGGGTACTAAAAAATACATGCTTTTTGACCCTAAAACTTTCAGCCCCAAAACTGGTGGATGTTTCCCGAACTAACGCTCATCCGGACTTGCAAATTAGAGCACTGGTACTGGGGGATATTCCCTTTTGATATGGTAGAGCAAAAAAGACTTTGAAATTTTAGTCCAAAACTCCCATTTTTTTTTAGGGGGGTACTAAAAAAATATGTGCTTTTTGACCCTAAAACTTTCAGCCCCAAAACTGGTGGATGTTTTCCGAACTAACGCTCATCCGGACTTGCAAATTAGAGCACTGGTACTGGGGGATATTCCCTTTTGACATGGTAGAGCAAAAAAGACTTTGAAATTTTAGTCCAAAACTCCCATTTTTTTTAGGGGTGTACTAAAAAAATATGTGCTTTTTGACCCTAAAACTTTCAGCCCCAAAACTGGTGGATGTTTCCCGAACTAACGCTCATCCGGACTTGCAAATTAGAGCACTGGTACTGGGGGATATTCCCTCTTGACATGGTAGAGCAAAAACGACTTTCACATTTTGGTCCAAAACTCCAATTTTTTTTAGGGGGTACTAAAAAATACATGCTTTTTGACCCTAAAACTTTCAGCCCCAAAACTTGTGGATGTTTCCCGAACTAACGCTCATCCGGACTTGCAAATTAGAGCACTGGTACTGGGGGATATTCCCTTTTGATATGGTAGAGCAAAAAAGACTTTGAAATTTTAGTCCAAAACTCCCATTTTTTTTTAGGGGGGTACTAAAAAAATATGTGCTTTTTGACCCTAAAACTTTCAGCCCCAAAACTGGTGGATGTTTTCCGAACTAACGCTCATCCGGACTTGCAAATTAGAGCACTGGTACTGGGGGATATTCCCTCTTGACATGGTAGAGCAAAAAAGACTTTGAAATTTTAGTCCAAAACTCCCATTTTTTTTAGGGGTGTACTAAAAAAATATGTGCTTTTTGACCCTAAAACTTTCAGCCCCAAAACTGGTGGATGTTTCCCGAACTAACGCTCATCCGGACTTGCAAATTAGAGCACTGGTACTGGGGGATATTCCCTCTTTGCATGGTAGAGCAAAAATGACTTTGAAATTTTAGTCCAAAACTCCCATTTTTTTTAGGGGGTACTGTAAAATTTGTGCTTTTTGACCCTAAAACTTTCAGCCCGAAAACTTGTGGATGTTTCCCGAACTAACGCTCATCCGGACTTGCAAATTAGAGCACTGGTACTGGGGGATATTCCCTCTTGACATGGTAGAGCAAAAACGACTTTGACATTTTGGTCCAAAACTCTCATTTTTTTTAGGGGGTACTGTAAAATTTGTGCTTTTTGACCCTAAAACTTTCAGCCCCAAAACTGGTGGATGTTTCCCGAACTAACGCTCATCCGGACTTGCAAATTAGAGCACTGGTACTGGGGGATATTCCCTCTTGACATGGTAGAGTCCAAAACTCCAATATTTCTCAGGGGGTATTGAAAAATTTGTGTTTTTTGACCCTAAAACTTTCAGCCTAAAAATGGTGGATATTTCCCAAACTAACGCTTATCCGAACTTGCAAAATAGAGCACTGGTACTGGGGGATATTCCCTCTTGACATGGTAGAGCAAAAACGACTTTGACATTTTGGTCCAAAACTCCCATTTTTTTTAGGGGGGTACTGTAAAATTTGTGCTTTTTGACCCTAAAACTTTCAGCCCCAAAACTGGTGGATGTTTCCCGAACTAACGCTCATCCGGACTTGCAAATTAGAGCACTGGTACTGGGGGATATTCCCTCTTGACATGGTAGAGCAAAAACGACTTTGACATTTTGGTCCAAAACTCCCATTTTTTTTAGGGGGGTACTGTAAAATTTGTGCTTTTTGACCCTAAAACTTTCAGCACAAAAACTTGTGGATGTTTCCCGAACTAACGCTCATCCGGACTTGCAAATTAGAGCAATGGTACTGGGGGATATTCCCTTTTGATATGGTAGAGCAAAAAAGACTTTGAAATTTTAGTCCAAAACTCCTATTTTTTTTAGGGGGGTACTAAAAAAATATGTGCTTTTTGACCCTAAAACTTTCAGCCCCAAAACTGGTGGATGTTTTCCGAACTAACGCTCATCCGGACTTGCAAATTAGAGCACTGGTACTGGGGGATATTCCCTTTTGACATGGTAGAGCAAAAAAGACTTTGAAATTTTAGTCCAAAACTCCCATTTTTTTTAGGGGTGTACTAAAAAAATATGTGCTTTTTGACCCTAAAACTTTCAGCCCCAAAACTGGTGGATGTTTCCCGAACTAACGCTCATCCGGACTTGCAAATTAGAGCACTGGTACTGGGGGATATTCCCTCTTTGCATGGTAGAGCAAAAATGACTTTGAAATTTTAGTCCAAAACTACCATTTTTGGGTACTGTAAAATTTGTGCTTTTTGACCCTAAAACTTTCAGCCCCAAAACTTGTGGATGTTTCCCGAACTAACGCTCATCCGGACTTGCAAATTAGAGCACTGGTACTGGGGGATATTCCCTCTTGACATTGTAGAGCAAAAATGACTTTGACATTTTAGTCCAAAACTCCCATTTTTTTTTAGGGGGGGTACTGTAAAATTTGTGCTTTTTGACCCTAAAACTTTCAGCCCCAAAACTGGTGGATGTTTCCCGAACTAACGCTCATCTGGACTTGCAAATTAGAGCACTGGTACTGGGGGATATTCCCTCTTGACATGGTAGAGCAAAAAAGACTTTGAAATTTTAGTCCAAAACTCCCATTTTTTTTAGGGGTGTACTAAAAAAATATGTGCTTTTTGACCCTAAAACTTTCAGCCCCAAAACTGGTGGATGTTTCCCGAACTAACGCTCATCCGGACTTGCAAATTAGAGCACTGGTACTGGGGGATATTCCCTCTTGGCATGGTAGAGCAAAAATGACTTTGACATTTTAGTCCAAAACTCCCATTTTTTTTAGGGGGTACTGTAAAATTTGTGCTTTTTGACCCTAAAACTTTCAGCCCCAAAACTGGTGGATGTTTCCCGAACTAACGCTCATCCTGACTTGCAAATTAGAGCACTGGTACTGGGGGATATTCCCTCTTGAAATGGTAGAGCAAAAACGACTTTGAAATTTTAGTCCAAAATTCCAATATTTCTCAGGGGGGTACTGAAAAATTTGTGTTTTTTGACCCTAAAACTTTCAGCCCCAAAACTGGTGGATGTTTCCCGAACTAACGCTCATCCGGACTTGCAAATTAGAGCACTGGTACTGGGGGATATTCCCTCTTGACATGGTAGAGCAAAAACGACTTTCACATTTTGGTCCAAAACTCCAATTTTTTTTAGGGGGTACTAAAAAATACATGCTTTTTGACCCTAAAACTTTCAGCCCCAAAACTGGTGGATGTTTCCCGAACTAACGCTCATCCGGACTTGCAAATTAGAGCACTGGTACTGGGGGATATTCCCTTTTGATATGGTAGAGCAAAAAAGACTTTGAAATTTTAGTCCAAAACTCCCATTTTTTTTTAGGGGGGTACTAAAAAAATATGTGCTTTTTGACCCTAAAACTTTCAGCCCCAAAACTGGTGGATGTTTTCCGAACTAACGCTCATCCGGACTTGCAAATTAGAGCACTGGTACTGGGGGATATTCCCTTTTGACATGGTAGAGCAAAAAAGACTTTGAAATTTTAGTCCAAAACTCCCATTTTTTTTAGGGGGGTACTAAAAAAATATGTGCTTTTTGACCCTAAAACTTTCAGCCCCAAAACTGGTGGATGTTTCCCGAACTAACGCTCATCCGGACTTGCAAATTAGAGCACTGGTACTGGGGGATATTCCCTCTTTGCATGGTAGAGCAAAAATGACTTTGAAATTTTAGTCCAAAACTCCCATTTTTTTTAGGGGGTACTGTAAAATTTGTGCTTTTTGACCCTAAAACTTTCAGCCCCAAAACTGGTGGATGTTTCCCGAACTAACGCTCATCCGGACTTGCAAATTAGAGCACTGGTACTGGGGGATATTCCCTCTTGACATGGTAGAGCAAAAACGACTTTGACATTTTGGTCCAAAACTCTCATGTTTTTTAGGGGGTACTGTAAAATTTGTGCTTTTTGACCCTAAAACTTTCAGCCCCAAAACTGGTGGATGTTTCCCGAACTAACGCTCATCCGGACTTGCAAATTAGAGCACTGGTACTGGGGGATATTCCCTCTTGACATGGTAGAGCAAAAACGACTTTGAATTTTAGTCCAAAACTCCAATATTTCTCAGGGGGTACTGAAAAATTTGTGTTTTTTGACCCTAAAACTTTCAGCCTAAAAATGGTGGATATTTCCCAAACTAACGCTTATCCGAACTTGCAAAATAGAGCACTGGTACTGGGGGATATTCCCTCTTGACATGGTAGAGCAAAAACGACTTTGACATTTTGGTCCAAAACTCCCATTTTTTTTAGGGGGGTACTGTAAAATTTGTGCTTTTTGACCCTAAAACTTTCAGCCCCAAAACTGGTGGATGTTTCCCGAACTAACGCTCATCCGGACTTGCAAATTAGAGCACTGGTACTGGGGGATATTCCCTCTTGACATGGTAGAGCAAAAACGACTTTGACATTTTGGTCCAAAACTCCCATTTTTTTTAGGGGGGTACTGTAAAATTTGTGCTTTTTGACCCTAAAACTTTCAGCACAAAAACTTGTGGATGTTTCCCGAACTAACGCTCATCCGGACTTGCAAATTAGAGCAATGGTACTGGGGGATATTCCCTTTTGATATGGTAGAGCAAAAAAGACTTTGAAATTTTAGTCCAAAACTCCTATTTTTTTTAGGGGGGTACTAAAAAAATATGTGCTTTTTGACCCTAAAACTTTCAGCCCCAAAACTGGTGGATGTTTTCCGAACTAACGCTCATCCGGACTTGCAAATTAGAGCACTGGTACTGGGGGATATTCCCTTTTGACATGGTAGAGCAAAAAAGACTTTGAAATTTTAGTCCAAAACTCCCATTTTTTTTAGGGGTGTACTAAAAAAATATGTGCTTTTTGACCCTAAAACTTTCAGCCCCAAAACTGGTGGATGTTTCCCGAACTAACGCTCATCCGGACTTGCAAATTAGAGCACTGGTACTGGGGGATATTCCCTCTTTGCATGGTAGAGCAAAAATGACTTTGAAATTTTAGTCCAAAACTACCATTTTTGGGTACTGTAAAATTTGTGCTTTTTGACCCTAAAACTTTCAGCCCCAAAACTTGTGGATGTTTCCCGAACTAACGCTCATCCGGACTTGCAAATTAGAGCACTGGTACTGGGGGATATTCCCTCTTGACATTGTAGAGCAAAAATGACTTTGACATTTTAGTCCAAAACTCCCATTTTTTTTTAGGGGGGGTACTGTAAAATTTGTGCTTTTTGACCCTAAAACTTTCAGCCCCAAAACTGGTGGATGTTTCCCGAACTAACGCTCATCTGGACTTGCAAATTAGAGCACTGGTACTGGGGGATATTCCCTCTTGACATGGTAGAGCAAAAACGACTTTGACATTTTGGTCCAAAACTCCCATTTTTTTTAGGGGGGTACTGTAAAATTTGTGCTTTTTGACCCTAAAACTTTCAGCACCAAAACTTATGGATGTTTCCCGAACTAACGCTCATCCGGACTTGCAAATTAGAGCACTGGTACTGGGGGATATTCCCTCTTGACATGGTAGAGCAAAAAAGACTTTGAAATTTTAGTCCAAAACTCCCATTTTTTTTAGGGGTGTACTAAAAAAATATGTGCTTTTTGACCCTAAAATTTTCAGCCCCAAAACTGGTGGATGTTTCCCGAACTAACGCTCATCCGGACTTGCAAATTAGAGCACTGGTACTGGGGGATATTCCCTCTTGGCATGGTAGAGCAAAAATGACTTTGAAATTTTAGTCCAAAACTCCCATTTTTTTTAGGGGGTACTGTAAAATTTGTGCTTTTTGACCCTAAAACTTTCAGCCCCAAAACTTGTGGATGTTTTCCGAACTAACGCTCATCCGGACTTGCAAATTAGAGCACTGGTACTGGGGGATATTCCCTCTTGACATGGTAGAGCAAAAATGACTTTGACATTTTAGTCCAAAACTCCCATTTTTTTTAGGGGGGTACTGTAAAATTTGTGCTTTTTGACCCTAAAATTTTCAGCCCCAAAACTGGTGGATGTTTCCCGAACTAACGCTCATCCGGACTCGCAAATTAGAGATCTGGTACTGGGGGATATTCCCTCTTGACATGGTAGAGCAAACATGACTTTCACATTTTGGTCGAAAACTCCCATTTTTTTAAGGGGGGGTACTGTAAAATTTGTGCTTTTTGACCCTAAAACTTTCAGCCCCAAAACTTATGGATGTTTCCCGAACTAACGCTCATCTGGACTTGCAAATTAGAGCACTGGTACTGGGGGATATTCCCTCTTGACATGGTAGAGCAAAAACGACTTTGACATTTTGGTCCAAAACTCCCATTTTTTTTAGGGGGGTACTGTAAAATTTGTGCTTTTTGACCCTAAAACTTTCAGCACCAAAACTTATGGATGTTTCCCGAACTAACGCTCATCCGGACTTGCAAATTAGAGCACTGGTACTGGGGGATATTCCCTTTTGACATGGTAGAGCAAAAAAGACTTTGAAATTTTAGTCCAAAACTCCCATTTTTTTTAGGGGTGTACTAAAAAAATATGTGCTTTTTGACCCTAAAACTTTCAGCCCCAAAACTGGTGGATGTTTCCCGAACTAACGCTCATCCGGACTTGCAAATTAGAGCACTGGTACTGGGGGATATTCCCTCTTGGCATGGTAGAGCAAAAATGACTTTGACATTTTAGTCCAAAACTCCCATTTTTTTTAGGGGGTACTGTAAAATTTGTGCTTTTTGACCCTAAAACTTTCAGCCCCAAAACTGGTGGATGTTTCCTGAACTAACGCTCATCCGGACTTGCAAATTAGAGCGCTGGTACTGGGGGATATTCCCTCTTGAAATGGTAGAGCAAAAACGACTTTGAAATTTTAGTCCAAAACTCCAATATTTGTCAGGGGGGTACTGAAAAATTTGTGTTTTTTGACCCTAAAACTTTCAGCCTAAAAATGGTGGATATTTCCCGAACTAACGCTTATCCGGACTTGCAAATTAGAGCACTGGTACTGGGGGATATTCCCTCTTGACATGGTAGAGCAAAAACGACTTTGAAATTTTGGTCCAAAACTCCCATTTTTTTTAGGGGGGTACTGTAAAATTTGTGCTTTTTGACCCTAAAACTTTCAGCCCCAAAACTGGTGGATGTTTCCCGAACTAACGCTCATCCGGACTTGCAAATTAGAGCACTGGTACTGGGGGATATTCCCTCTTGACATGGTAGAGCAAAAACGACTTTGACATTTTGGTCCAAAACTCCCATTTTTTTTAGGGGGGTACTGTAAAATTTGTGCTTTTTGACCCTAAAACTTTCAGCACAAAAACTTGTGGATGTTTCCCGAACTAACGCTCATCCGGACTTGCAAATTAGAGCACTGGTACTGGGGGATATTCCCTTTTGATATGGTAGAGCAAAAAAGACTTTGAAATTTTAGTCCAGAACTCCAATTTTTTTTAGGGGGGTACTAAAAAAATATGTGCTTTTTGACCCTAAAACTTTCAGCCCCAAAACTGGTGGATGTTTTCCGAACTAACGCTCATCCGGACTTGCAAATTAGAGCACTGGTACTGGGGGATATTCCCTTTTGACATGGTAGAGCAAAAAAGACT
The DNA here is from genome assembly GCA_911728455.2 of Marthasterias glacialis. Lineage (NCBI taxonomy): Eukaryota > Metazoa > Echinodermata > Asteroidea > Forcipulatida > Asteriidae > Marthasterias > Marthasterias glacialis. The sequence continues at coordinate 15,943,077 of OU452225.1, read as the reverse complement.
TTGAAATTTTAGTCCAAAACTCCCATTTTTTTTAGGGGTGTACTAAAAAAATATGTGCTTTTTGACCCTAAAACTTTCAGCCCCAAAACTGGTGGATGTTTCCCGAACTAACGCTCATCCGGACTTGCAAATTAGAGCACTGGTACTGGGGGATATTCCCTCTTTGCATGGTAGAGCAAAAATGACTTTGAAATTTTAGTCCAAAACTCCCATTTTTTTTAGGGGGTACTGTAAAATTTGTGCTTTTTGACCCTAAAACTTTCAGCCCCAAAACTTGTGGATGTTTTCCGAACTAACGCTCATCCGGACTTGCAAATTAGAGCACTGGTACTGGGGGATATTCCCTCTTGACATTGTAGAGCAAAAATGACTTTGACATTTTAGTCCAAAACTCTCATTTTTTTTAGGGGGTACTGTAAAATTTGTGCTTTTTGACCCTAAAACTTTCAGCCCCAAAACTGGTGGATGTTTCCCGAACTAACGCTCATCCGGACTTGCAAATTAGAGCACTGGTACTGGGGGATATTCCCTCTTGACATGGTAGAGCAAACATGACTTTGAAATTTTGGTCGAAAACTCCCATTTTTTTTAGGGGGGTACTGTAAAATTTGTGCTTTTTGACCCTAAAACTTTCAGCACCAAAACTTATGGATGTTTCCCGAACTAACGCTCATCCGGACTTGCAAATTAGAGCACTGGTACTGGGGGATATTCCCTTTTGACATGGTAGAGCAAAAAAGACTTTGAAATTTTAGTCCAAAACTCCCATTTTTTTTAGGGGTGTACTAAAAAAATATGTGCTTTTTGACCCTAAAACTTTCAGCCCCAAAACTGGTGGATGTTTCCCGAACTAACGCTCATCCGGACTTGCAAATTAGAGCACTGGTACTGGGGGATATTCCCTCTTGGCATGGTAGAGCAAAAATGACTTTGACATTTTAGTCCAAAACTCCCATTTTTTTTAGGGGGTACTGTAAAATTTGTGCTTTTTGACCCTAAAACTTTCAGCCCCAAAACTGGTGGATGTTTCCTGAACTAACGCTCATCCGGACTTGCAAATTAGAGCGCTGGTACTGGGGGATATTCCCTCTTGAAATGGTAGAGCAAAAACGACTTTGAAATTTTAGTCCAAAACTCCAATATTTGTCAGGGGGGTACTGAAAAATTTGTGTTTTTTGACCCTAAAACTTTCAGCCTAAAAATGGTGGATATTTCCCGAACTAACGCTTATCCGGACTTGCAAATTAGAGCACTGGTACTGGGGGATATTCCCTCTTGACATGGAAGAGCAAAAACGACTTTGAAATTTTGGTCCAAAACTCCCATTTTTTTTAGGGGGGTACTGTAAAATTTGTGCTTTTTGACCCTAAAACTTTCAGCCCCAAAACTGGTGGATGTTTCCCGAACTAACGCTCATCCGGACTTGCAAATTAGAGCACTGGTACTGGGGGATATTCCCTCTTGACATGGTAGAGCAAAAACGACTTTGACATTTTGGTCCAAAACTCCCATTTTTTTTAGGGGGGTACTGTAAAATTTGTGCTTTTTGACCCTAAAACTTTCAGCACAAAAACTTGTGGATGTTTCCCGAACTAACGCTCATCCGGACTTGCAAATTAGAGCACTGGTACTGGGGGATATTCCCTTTTGATATGGTAGAGCAAAAAAGACTTTGAAATTTTAGTCCAGAACTCCAATTTTTTTTAGGGGGGTACTAAAAAAATATGTGCTTTTTGACCCTAAAACTTTCAGCCCCAAAACTGGTGGATGTTTTCCGAACTAACGCTCATCCGGACTTGCAAATTAGAGCACTGGTACTGGGGGATATTCCCTTTTGACATGGTAGAGCAAAAAAGACTTTGAAATTTTAGTCCAAAACTCCCATTTTTTTTAGGGGTGTACTAAAAAAATATGTGCTTTTTGACCCTAAAACTTTCAGCCCCAAAACTGGTGGATGTTTCCCGAACTAACGCTCATCCGGACTTGCAAATTAGAGCACTGGTACTGGGGGATATTCCCTCTTTGCATGGTAGAGCAAAAATGACTTTGAAATTTTAGTCCAAAACTCCCATTTTTTTTAGGGGGTACTGTAAAATTTGTGCTTTTTGACCCTAAAACTTTCAGCCCCAAAACTTGTGGATGTTTTCCGAACTAACGCTCATCCGGACTTGCAAATTAGAGCACTGGTACTGGGGGATATTCCCTCTTGACATTGTAGAGCAAAAATGACTTTGACATTTTAGTCCAAAACTCTCATTTTTTTTAGGGGGTACTGTAAAATTTGTGCTTTTTGACCCTAAAACTTTCAGCCCCAAAACTGGTGGATGTTTCCCGAACTAACGCTCATCCAGACTTGCAAATTAGAGCACTGGTACTGGGGGATATTCCCTCTTGACATGGTAGAGCAAACATGACTTTGAAATTTTGGTCGAAAACTCCCATTTTTTTTAGGGGGGTACTGTAAAATTTGTGCTTTTTGACCCTAAAACTTTCAGCCCCAAAACTGGTGGATGTTTCCCGAACTAACGCTCATCCGGACTTGCAAATTAGAGCACTGGTACTGGGGGATATTCCCTCTTGACATGGTAGAGCAAAAACGACTTTGACATTTTGGTCCAAAACTCCCATTTTTTTTAGGGGGGTACTGTAAAATTTGTGCTTTTTGACCCTAAAACTTTCAGCCCCAAAACGGTGGATATTTACCGAACTAACGCTCATCCGGACTTGCAAATTAGAGCACTGGTACTGGGGGATATTCCCTCTTGACATGGTAGAGCAAAAACGACTTTGACATTTTGGTCCAAAACTCCCATTTTTTTTAGGGGGGTACTGTAAAATTTGTGCTTTTTGACCCTAAAACTTTCAGCCCCAAAACTGGTGGATGTTTCCTGAACTAACGCTCATCCGGACTTGCAAATAAGAGCGCTGGTACTGGGGGATATTCCCTCTTGAAATGGTAAGGCAAAAACGACTTTGAAATTTTAGTCCAAAACTCCAATATTTGTCAGGGGGGTACTGAAAAATTTGTGTTTTTTGACCCTAAAACTTTCAGCCTAAAAATGGTGGATATTTCCCGAACTAACGCTTATCCGGACTTGCAAATTAGAGCACTGGTACTGGGGGATATTCCCTCTTGACATGGAAGAGCAAAAACGACTTTGAAATTTTGGTCCAAAACTCCCATTTTTTTTAGGGGGGTACTGTAAAATTTGTGCTTTTTGACCCTAAAACTTTCAGCCCCAAAACTGGTGGATGTTTCCCGAACTAACGCTCATCCGGACTTGCAAATTAGAGCACTGGTACTGGGGGATATTCCCTCTTGACATGGTAGAGCAAAAACGACTTTGACATTTTGGTCCAAAACTCCCATTTTTTTTAGGGGGGTACTGTAAAATTTGTGCTTTTTGACCCTAAAACTTTCAGCACAAAAACTTGTGGATGTTTCCCGAACTAACGCTCATCCGGACTTGCAAATTAGAGCACTGGTACTGGGGGATATTCCCTTTTGATATGGTAGAGCAAAAAAGACTTTGAAATTTTAGTCCAAAACTCCCATTTTTTTTAGGGGGGTACTAAAAAAATATGTGCTTTTTGACCCTAAAACTTTCAGCCCCAAAACTGGTGGATGTTTTCCGAACTAACGCTCATCCGGACTTGCAAATTAGAGCACTGGTACTGGGGGATATTCCCTTTTGACATGGTAGAGCAAAAAAGACTTTGAAATTTTAGTCCAAAACTCCCATTTTTTTTAGGGGTGTACTAAAAAAATATGTGCTTTTTGACCCTAAAACTTTCAGCCCCAAAACTGGTGGATGTTTCCCGAACTAACGCTCATCCGGACTTGCAAATTAGAGCACTGGTACTGGGGGATATTCCCTCTTTGCATGGTAGAGCAAAAATGACTTTGAAATTTTAGTCCAAAACTCCCATTTTTTTTAGGGGGTACTGTAAAATTTGTGCTTTTTGACCCTAAAACTTTCAGCCCCAAAACTTGTGGATGTTTTCCGAACTAACGCTCATCCGGACTTGCAAATTAGAGCACTGGTACTGGGGGATATTCCCTCTTGACATTGTAGAGCAAAAATGACTTTGACATTTTAGTCCAAAACTCTCATTTTTTTTAGGGGGTACTGTAAAATTTGTGCTTTTTGACCCTAAAACTTTCAGCCCCAAAACTGGTGGATGTTTCCCGAACTAACGCTCATCCGGACTTGCAAATTAGAGCACTGGTACTGGGGGATATTCCCTCTTGACATGGTAGAGCAAACATGACTTTGAAATTTTGGTCCAAAACTCCCATTTTTTTTAGGGGGGTACTGTAAAATTTGTGCTTTTTGACCCTAAAACTTTCAGCCCCAAAACTGGTGGATGTTTCCCGAACTAACGCTCATCCGGACTTGCAAATTAGAGCACTGGTACTGGGGGATATTCCCTCTTGACATGGTAGAGCAAAAACGACTTTGACATTTTGGTCCAAAACTCCCATTTTTTTTAGGGGGGTACTGTAAAATTTGTGCTTTTTGACCCTAAAACTTTCAGCACCAAAATGGTGGATATTTACCGAACTAACGCTCATCCGGACTTGCAAATTAGAGCACTGGTACTGGGGGATATTCCCTCTTGACATGGTAGAGCAAAAACGACTTTGACATTTTGGTCCAAAACTCCCATTTTTTTTAGGGGGGTACTGTAAAATTTGTGCTTTTTGACCCTAAAACTTTCAGCACCAAAATGGTGGATGTTTTCCGAACTAACGCTCATCCGGACTTGCAAATTAGAGCACTGGTACTGGGGGATATTCCCTCTTGAAATGGTAGGGCAAAAACGACTTTGAAATTTTAGTCCAAAACTCCAATATTTCTCAGGGGGGTACTGAAAAATTTGTGTTTTTTGACCCTAAAACTTTCAGCCTAAAAATGGTGGATATTTCCCGAACTAACGCTTATCCGGACTTGCAAATTAGAGCACTGGTACTGGGGGATATTCCCTCTTGACATGGTAGAGCAAAAACGACTTTGACATTTTGGTCCAAAACTCCCATTTTTTTTAGGGGGGTACTGTAAAATTTGTGCTTTTTGACCCTAAAACTTTCAGCCCCAAAACTGGTGGATGTTTCCCGAACTAACGCTCATCCGGACTTGCAAATTAGAGCACTGGTACTGGGGGATATTCCCTCTTGACATGGTAGAGCAAAATGACTTTGACATTTTGGTCCAGAACTCCAATTTTTTTTAGGGGGGTACTGAAAAAAATTTGCTTTTTGACCCTAAAACTTTCAGCCCCAAAACTTGTGGATGTTTCCCGAACTAACGCTCATCCGGACTTGCAAATTAGAGCACTAATACTGGAGGATATTCCCTCTTGACATGGTAGAGCAAAAAGACTTGGAAATTTTGGTCCAAAACTCCCATTTGTTTTAGGGGGGTACTGTAAAATTTGTGCTTTTTGACCCTAAAACTTTCAGCCCCAAAACTGGTGGATGTTTCCCGAACTAACGCTCATCCGGACTTGCAAATTAGAGCACTGGTACTGGGGGATATTCCCTCTTGACATGGTAGAGCAAAAACGACTTTGACAGTTTGGTCCAAAACTCCCATTTTTTTTAGGGGGGTACTGTAAAATTTGTGCTTTTTGACCCTAAAACTTTCAGCACCAAAATTTATGGATGTTTCCCGAACTAACGCTCATCCGGACTTGCAAATTAGAGCACTGGTACTGGGGGATATTCCCTTTTGACATGGTAGAGCAAAAAAGACTTTGAAATTTTAGTCCAAAACTCCCATTTTTTTTAGGGGTGTACTAAAAAAATATGTGCTTTTTGACCCTAAAACTTTCAGCCCCAAAACTGGTGGATGTTTCCCGAACTAACGCTCATCCGGACTTGCAAATTAGAGCACTGGTACTGGGGGATATTCCCTCTTGGCAAGGTAGAGCAAAAATGACTTTGAAATTTTAGTCCAAAACTCCCATTTTTTTTAGGGGGTACTGTAAAATTTGTGCTTTTTGACCCTAAAACTTTCAGCCCCAAAACTGGTGGATGTTTTCCGAACTAACGCTCATCCGGACTTGCAAATTAGAGCACTGGTACTGGGGGATATTCCCTCTTGACATTGTAGAGCAAAAATGACTTTGACATTTTAGTCCAAAAGTCTCATCTTTTTTAGGGGGTACTGTAAAATTTGTGCTTTTTGACCCTAAAACTTTCAGCCCCAAAACTGGTGGATGTTTCCCGAACTAACGCTCATCCGGACTTGCAAATTAGAGCACTGGTACTGGGGGATATTCCCTCTTGACATGGTAGAGCAAACATGACTTTGAAATTTTGGTCGAAAACTCCCATTTTTTTTAGGGGGGTACTGTAAAATTTGTGCTTTTTGACCCTAAAACTTTCAGCCCCAAAACTGGTGGATGTTTCCCGAACTAACGCTCATCCGGACTTGCAAATTAGAGCACTGGTACTGGGGGATATTCCCTCTTGACATGGTAGAGCAAAAACGACTTTGACATTTTGGTCCAAAACTCCAATTTTTTTTAGGGGGGTACTGAAAAAAATTTGCTTTTTGACCCTAAAACTTTCAGCCCCAAAACTTGTGGATGTTTCCCGAACTAACGCTCATCCGGACTTGCAAATTAGAGCACTAATACTGGAGGATATTCCCTCTTGACATGGTAGAGCAAAAAGACTTGGAAATTTTGGTCCAAAACTCCCATTTGTTTTAGGGGGGTACTGTAAAATTTGTGCTTTTTGACCCTAAAACTTTCAGCCCCAAAACTGGTGGATGTTTCCCGAACTAACGCTCATCCGGACTTGCAAATTAGAGCACTGGTACTGGGGGATATTCCCTCTTGACATGGTAGAGCAAAAACGACTTTGACAGTTTGGTCCAAAACTCCCATTTTTTTTAGGGGGGTACTGTAAAATTTGTGCTTTTTGACCCTAAAACTTTCAGCACCAAAATTTATGGATGTTTCCCGAACTAACGCTCATCCGGACTTGCAAATTAGAGCACTGGTACTGGGGGATATTCCCTTTTGACATGGTAGAGCAAAAAAGACTTTGAAATTTTAGTCCAAAACTCCCATTTTTTTTAGGGGTGTACTAAAAAAATATGTGCTTTTTGACCCTAAAACTTTCAGCCCCAAAACTGGTGGATGTTTCCCGAACTAACGCTCATCCGGACTTGCAAATTAGAGCACTGGTACTGGGGGATATTCCCTCTTGGCAAGGTAGAGCAAAAATGACTTTGAAATTTTAGTCCAAAACTCCCATTTTTTTTAGGGGGTACTGTAAAATTTGTGCTTTTTGACCCTAAAACTTTCAGCCCCAAAACTTGTGGATGTTTTCCGAACTAACGCTCATCCGGACTTGCAAATTAGAGCACTGGTACTGGGGGATATTCCCTCTTGACATTGTAGAGCAAAAATGACTTTGACATTTTAGTCCAAAACTCTCATCTTTTTTAGGGGGTACTGTAAAATTTGTGCTTTTTGACCCTAAAACTTTCAGCCCCAAAACTGGTGGATGTTTCCCGAACTAACGCTCATCCGGACTTGCAAATTAGAGCACTGGTACTGGGGGATATTCCCTCTTGACATGGTAGAGCAAACATGACTTTGAAATTTTGGTCGAAAACTCCCATTTTTTTTAGGGGGGTACTGTAAAATTTGTGCTTTTTGACCCTAAAACTTTCAGCCCCAAAACTGGTGGATGTTTCCCGAACTAACGCTCATCCGGACTTGCAAATTAGAGCACTGGTACTGGGGGATATTCCCTCTTGACATGGTAGAGCAAAAACGACTTTGACATTTTGGTCCAAAACTCCCATTTTTTTTAGGGGGGTACTGTAAAATTTGTGCTTTTTGACCCTAAAACTTTCAGCCCCAAAACTGGTGGATGTTTCCCGAACTAACGCTCATCCGGACTTGCAAATTAGAGCACTGGTACTGGGGGATATTCCCTCTTGACATGGTAGAGCAAAATGACTTTGACATTTTGGTCCAGAACTCCAATTTTTTTTAGGGGGGTACTGAAAAAAATTTGCTTTTTGACCCTAAAACTTTCAGCCCCAAAACTTGTGGATGTTTCCCGAACTAACGCTCATCCGGACTTGCAAATTAGAGCACTAATACTGGAGGATATTCCCTCTTGACATGGTAGAGCAAAAAGACTTGGAAATTTTGGTCCAAAACTCCCATTTGTTTTAGGGGGGTACTGTAAAATTTGTGCTTTTTGACCCTAAAACTTTCAGCCCCAAAACTGGTGGATGTTTCCCGAACTAACGCTCATCCGGACTTGCAAATTAGAGCACTGGTACTGGGGGATATTCCCTCTTGACATGGTAGAGCAAAAACGACTTTGACAGTTTGGTCCAAAACTCCCATTTTTTTTAGGGGGGTACTGTAAAATTTGTGCTTTTTGACCCTAAAACTTTCAGCACCAAAATTTATGGATGTTTCCCGAACTAACGCTCATCCGGACTTGCAAATTAGAGCACTGGTACTGGGGGATATTCCCTTTTGACATGGTAGAGCAAAAAAGACTTTGAAATTTTAGTCCAAAACTCCCATTTTTTTTAGGGGTGTACTAAAAAAATATGTGCTTTTTGACCCTAAAACTTTCAGCCCCAAAACTGGTGGATGTTTCCCGAACTAACGCTCATCCGGACTTGCAAATTAGAGCACTGGTACTGGGGGATATTCCCTCTTGGCAAGGTAGAGCAAAAATGACTTTGAAATTTTAGTCCAAAACTCCCATTTTTTTTAGGGGGTACTGTAAAATTTGTGCTTTTTGACCCTAAAACTTTCAGCCCCAAAACTTGTGGATGTTTTCCGAACTAACGCTCATCCGGACTTGCAAATTAGAGCACTGGTACTGGGGGATATTCCCTCTTGACATTGTAGAGCAAAAATGACTTTGACATTTTAGTCCAAAACTCTCATTTTTTTTAGGGGGTACTGTAAAATTTGTGCTTTTTGACCCTAAAACTTTCAGCCCCAAAACTGGTGGATGTTTCCCGAACTAACGCTCATCCGGACTTGCAAATTAGAGCACTGGTACTGGGGGATATTCCCTCTTGACATGGTAGAGCAAACATGACTTTGAAATTTTGGTCGAAAACTCCCATTTTTTTTAGGGGGGTACTGTAAAATATGTGCTTTTTGACCCTAAAACTTTCAGCCCCAAAACTGGTGGATGTTTCCCGAACTAACGCTCATCCGGACTTGCAAATTAGAGCACTGGTACTGGGGGATATTCCCTCTTGACATGGTAGAGCAAAAACGACTTTGACATTTTGGTCCAAAACTCCCATTTTTTTTAGGGGGGTACTGTAAAATTTGTGCTTTTTGACCCTAAAACTTTCAGCACCAAAATGGTGGATATTTACCGAACTAACGCTCATCCGGACTTGCAAATTAGAGCACTGGTACTGTGGGATATTCCCTCTTGACATGGTAGAGCAAAAACGACTTTGACATTTTGGTCCAAAACTCCCATTTTTTTTAGGGGGGTACTGTAAAATTTGTGCTTTTTGACCCTAAAACTTTCAGCACCAAAATGGTGGATGTTTTCCGAACTAACGCTCATCCGGACTTGCAAATTAGAGCACTGGTACTGGGGGATATTCCCTCTTGAAATGGTAGGGCAAAAACGACTTTGAAATTTTAGTCCAAAACTCCAATATTTCTCAGGGGGGTACTGAAAAATTTGTGTTTTTTGACCCTAAAACTTTCAGCCTAAAAATGGTGGATATTTCCCGAACTAACGCTTATCCGGACTTGCAAATTAGAGCACTGGTACTGGGGGATATTCCCTCTTGACATGGTAGAGCAAACATGACTTTGACATTTTGGTCCAAAACTCCCATTTTTTTTAGGGGGGTACTGTAAAATTTGTGCTTTTTGACCCTAAAACTTTCAGCCCCAAAACTGGTGGATGTTTCCCGAACTAACGCTCATCCGGACTTGCAAATTAGAGCACTGGTACTGGGGGATATTCCCTCTTGACATGGTAGAGCAAAAACGACTTTGACATTTTGGTCCAAAACTCCCATTTTTTTTAGGGGGGTACTGTAAAATTTGTGCTTTTTGACCCTAAAACTTTCAGCACCAAAATGGTGGATATTTACCGAACTAACGCTCATCCGGACTTGCAAATTAGAGCACTGGTACTGGGGGATATTCCCTCTTGACATGGTAGAGCAAAAACGACTTTGACATTTTGGTCCAAAACTCCCATTTTTTTTAGGGGGGTACTGTAAAATTTGTGCTTTTTGACCCTAAAACTTTCAGCACCAAAATGGTGGATGTTTTCCGAACTAACGCTCATCCGGACTTGCAAATTAGAGCACTGGTACTGGGGGATATTCCCTCTTGAAATGGTAGGGCAAAAACGACTTTGAAATTTTAGTCCAAAACTCCAATATTTCTCAGGGGGGTACTGAAAAATTTGTGTTTTTTGACCCTAAAACTTTCAGCCTAAAAATGGTGGATATTTCCCGAACTAACGCTTATCCGGACTTGCAAATTAGAGCACTGGTACTGGGGGATATTCCCTCTTGACATGGTAGAGCAAAAACGACTTTGACATTTTGGTCCAAAACTCCCATTTTTTTTAAGGGGGGTACTGTAAAATTTGTGCTTTTTGACCCTAAAACTTTCAGCCCCAAAACTGGTGGATGTTTCCCGAACTAACGCTCATCCGGACTTGCAAACTAGAGCACTGGTACTGGGGGATATTCCCTCTTGACATGGTAGAGCAAAAATGACTTTGACATTTTGGTCCAGAACTCCAATTTTTTTTAGGGGGGTACTGAAAAAAATTTGCTTTTTGACCCTAAAACTTTCAGCCCCAAAACTTGTGGATGTTTCCCGAACTAACGCTCATCCGGACTTGCAAATTAGAGCACTAATACTGGAGGATATTCCCTCTTGACATGGTAGAGCAAAAAGACTTGGAAATTTTGGTCCAAAACTCCCATTTTTTTTAGGGGGGTACTGTAAAATTTGTGCTTTTTGACCCTAAAACTTTCAGCCCCAAAACTGGTGGATGTTTCCCGAACTAACGCTCATCCGGACTTGCAAATTAGAGCACTGGTACTGGGGGATATTCCCTCTTGACATGGTAGAGCAAAAACGACTTTGACAGTTTGGTCCAAAACTCCCATTTTTTTTTAGGGGGGTACTGTAAAATTTGTGCTTTTTGACCCTAAAACTTTCAGCACCAAAACTTATGGATGTTTCCCGAACTAACGCTCATCCGGACTTGCAAATTAGAGCACTGGTACTGGGGGATATTCCCTTTTGACATGGTAGAGCAAAAAAGACTTTGAAATTTTAGTCCAAAACTCCCATTTTTTTTAGGGGTGTACTAAAAAAATATGTGCTTTTTAACCCTAAAACTTTCAGCCCCAAAACTGGTGGATGTTTCCCGAACTAACGCTCATCCGGACTTGCAAATTAGAGCACTGGTACTGGGGGATATTCCCTCTTGGCATGGTAGAGCAAAAATGACTTTGACATTTTGGTCCAAAACTCCCATTTTTTATAGGGGGGTACTGTAAAATTTGTGCTTTTTGACCCTAAAACTTTCAGCCCCAAAACTGGTGGATGTTTCCCGAACTAACGCTCATCCGGACTTGCCAATTAGAGCACTGGTACTGGGGGATATTCCCTCTTGACATGGTAGAGCAAAAACGACTTTGACATTTTGGTCCAAAACTCCCATTTTTTTTGGGGGGGTACTGTAAAATTTTTGCTTTTTGACCCTAAAACTTTCAGCACAAAAACTTGTAGATGTTTCCTGAACTAACGCTCATCCGGACTTGCAAATTAGAGCACTGGTACTGGGGGATATTCCCTTTTGACATGGTAGAGCAAAAAAGACTTTGAAATTTTAGTCAAAAACTCCCATTTTTTTTAGGGGGTACTGTAAAATTTGTGCTTTTTGACCCTAAAACTTTCAACCCCAAAACTGGTGGATGCTTCCCGAACTAACGCTCATCCGGACTTGCAAATTAGAGCACTGGTACTGGGGGATATTCCCTCTTGACATGGTAGAGCAAAAACGACTTTGACATTTTAGTCCAAAACTCCCTTTTTTTTTAGGGGGTACTAAAAAAATATGTGCTTTTTGACCCTAAAACTTTCAGCCCCAAAACTTGTGGATGTTTCCCGAACTAACGCTCATCCGGACTTGCAAATTAGAGCACTAATATTGGAGGATATTCCCTCTTGACATGGTAGAGCAAAAACGACTTTGAAATTTTGGTCCAAAACTCCCATTTTTTTTAGGGGGGTACTGTAAAATTTGTGCTTTTTGACCCTAAAACTTTCAGCCCCAAAACTGGTGGATGTTTCCCGAACTAACGCTCATCCGGACTTGCAAATTAGAGCACTGGTACTGGGGGATATTCCCTCTTGACATGGTAGAGCAAAAACGACTTTCACATTTTGGTCCAAAACTCCCATTTTTTTTAGGGGGGTACTAAAAAATACATGATTTTTGACCCTAAAACTTTCAGCACCAAAACTTGTGGATGTTTCCCGAACTAACGCTCATCCGGACTTGCAAATTAGAGCACTGGTACTGGGGGATATTACCTCTTGACATGGTAGAGCAAAAATGACTTTGACATTTTAGTCCAAAACTCCCATTCTTTTTAGGGGGTACTGTAAAATTTGTGCTTTTTGACCCTAAAACTTTCAGCCCCAAAACTGGTGGATGTTTCCCGAACTAACGCTCATCCGGACTTGCAAATTAGAGCACTGGTACTGGGGGATATTCCCTCTTGAAATGGTAGAGCAAAAACGACTTTGAAATTTTAGTCCAAAACTCCAATATTTCTCAGGGGGGTACTGAAAAATTTGTGTTTTTTGACCCTAAAACTTTCAGCCTAAAAATGGTGGATATTTCCCAAACTAACGCTTATCCGGACTTGCAAATTAGAGCACTGGTACTGGGGGATATTCCCTCTTGACATGGTAGAGCAAAAACGAATTTGACATTTTGGTCCAAAACTCCCATTTTTTTTAGGGGGGTACTGTAAAATTTGTGCTTTTTGACCCTAAAACTTTCAGCCCCAAAACTGGTGGATGTTTCCCGAACTAACGCTCATCCGGACTTGCAAATTAGAGCACTGGTACTGGGGGATATTCCCTCTTGACATGGTAGAGCAAAAACGACTTTGACATTTTGGTCCAAAACTCCCATTTTTTTTTAGGGGGGTACTGTAAAATTTGTGCTTTTTGACCCTAAAACTTTCAGCCCCAAAACTGGTGGATGTTTCCCGAACTAACGCTCATCCGGACTTGCAAATTAGAGCACTGGTACTGGGGGATATTCCCTCTTGAAATGGTAGAGCAAAAACGACTTTGAAATTTTAGTCCAAAACTCCAATATTTCTCAGGGGGGTACTGAAAAATTTGTGTTTTTTGACCCTAAAACTTTCAGCCTAAAAATGGTGGATATTTCCCGAACTAACGCTTATCCGGACTTGCAAATTAGAGCACTGGTACTGGGGGATATTCCCTCTTGACATGGTAGAGCAAAAACGACTTTGACATTTTGGTCCAAAACTCCCATTTTTTTTAGGGGGGTACTGTTAAATTTGTGCTTTTTGACCCTAAAACTTTCAGCCCCAAAACTGGTGGATGTTTCCCGAACTGACGCTCATCCGGACTTGCAAATTAGAGCACTGGTACTGGGGGATATTCCCTCTTGACATGGTAGAGCAAAAACGACTGTGACATTTTGGTCCAAAACTCCCATTTTTAATAGGGGGGTACTGTAAAATTTGTGCTTTTTGACCCTAAAACTTTCAGCCCCAAAACTGGTGGATGTTTCCCGAACTAACGCTTATCCGGACTTGATAATTAGAGCACTGGTACTGGGGGATATTCCCTCTTGACATGGTAGAGCAAAAACGACTTTGACATTTTGGTCCAAAACTCCCATTTTTTTAGGGGGGTACTGTAAAATTTGTGCTTTTTGACCCTAAAACTTTCAGCACAAAAACTTGTGGATGTTTCCCGAACTAACGCTCATCCGGACTTGCAAATTAGAGCACTGGTACTGGGGAATATTCCCTTTTGATATGGTAGAGCAAAAACGACTTTGACATTTTGGTCCAAAACTCCCATTTTTTTTAGAGGGGTACTGTAAAATTTGTGCTTTTTGACCCTAAAACTTTCAGCCCCAAAACTGGTGGATGTTTCCCGAACTAACGCTCATCCGGACTTGCAAATTAGAGCACTGGTACTGGGGGATATTCCCTCTTGACATGGTAGAGCAAAAAAGACTTTGACATTTTGGTCCAAAACTCCCATTTTTTGGGGGGGGGGGGTACTGTAAAATTTGTGCTTTTTGACCCTAAAACTTTCAGCACAAAAACTTGTAGATGTTTCCCGAACTAACGTTCATCCGGACTTGCAAATTAGAGCACTGGTACTGGGGGATATTCCCTTTTGACATGGTAGAGCAAAAACGACTTTGAAATTTTGGTCCAAAACTCCCATTTTTTTTAGGGGGGTACTGTAAAATTTGTGCTTTTTGACCCTAAAACTTTCAGCCCCAAAACTGGTGGATGTTTCCCGAACTAACGCTCATCCGGACTTGCAAATTAGAGCACTGGTACTGGGGGATATTCCCTCTTGACATGGTAGAGCAAAAACGACTTTCACATTTTGGTCCAAAACTCCCATTTTTTTTAGGGGGGTACTAAAAAATACATGATTTTTGACCCTAAAACTTTCAGCACCAAAACTTGTGGATGTTTCCCGAACTAACGCTCATCCGGACTTGCAAATTAGAGCACTGGTACTGGGGGATATTACCTCTTGACATGGTAGAGCAAAAATGACTTTGACATTTTAGTCCAAAACTCCCATTCTTTTTAGGGGGTACTGTAAAATTTGTGCTTTTTGACCCTAAAACTTTCAGCCCCAAAACTGGTGGTCGCTTCCCGAACTAACGCTCATCCGGACTTGCAAATTAGAGCACTGGTACTGGGGGATATTCCCTCTTGAAATGGTAGAGCAAAAACGACTTTGAAATTTTAGTCCAAAACTCCAATATTTCTCAGGGGGGTACTGAAAAATTTGTGTTTTTTGACCCTAAAACTTTCAGCCTAAAAATGGTGGATATTTCCCAAACTAACGCTTATCCGGACTTGCAAATTAGAGCACTGGTACTGGGGGATATTCCCTCTTGACATGGTAGAGCAAAAACGACTTTGACATTTTGGTCCAAAACTCCCATTTTTTTTAGGGGGGTACTGTAAAATTTGTGCTTTTTGACCCTAAAACTTTCAGCCCCAAAACTGGTGGATGTTTCCCGAACTAACGCTCATCCGGACTTGCAAATTAGAGCACTGGTACTGGGGGATATTCCCTTTTGACATGGTAGAGCAAAAACGACTTTGACATTTTGGTCCAAAACTCCCATTTTTTTTTAGGGGGGTACTGTAAAATTTGTGCTTTTTGACCCTAAAACTTTCAGCACAAAAACTTGTGGATGTTTCCCGAACTAA
Organism: Marthasterias glacialis; assembly: GCA_911728455.2. NCBI lineage: Eukaryota > Metazoa > Echinodermata > Asteroidea > Forcipulatida > Asteriidae > Marthasterias > Marthasterias glacialis. The sequence continues at coordinate 15,927,550 of OU452225.1, read as the reverse complement.
CGCTCATCCGGACTTGCAAATTAGAGCACTGGTACTGGGGGATATTCCCTTTTGATATGGTAGAGCAAAAAAGACTTTGAAATTTTAGTCCAAAACTCCCATTTTTTTTAGGGGGTACTGTAAAATTTGTGCTTTTTGACCCTAAAACTTTCAGCCCCAAAACTGGTGGATGTTTCCCGAACTAACGCTCATCCGGACTTGCAAATTAGAGCACTGGTACTGGGGGATATTCCCTCTTGACATGGTAGAGCAAAAACGACTTTGACATTTTAGTCCAAAACTCCCATTTTTTTTAGGGGGTACTAAAAAAATATGTGCTTTTTGACCCTAAAACTTTCAGCCCCAAAACTTGTGGATGTTTCCCGAACTAACGCTCATCCGGACTTGCAAATTAGAGCACTAATACTGGAGGATATTCCCTCTTGACATGGTAGAGCAAAAACGACTTTGACATTTTGGTCCAAAACTCCCATTTTTTTTAGGGGGGTACTGTAAAATTTGTGCTTTTTGACCCTAAAACTTTCAGCCCCAAAACTGGTGGATGTTTCCCGAACTAATGCTCATCCGGACTTGCAAATTAGAGCACTGGTACTGGGGGATATTCCCTCTTGACATGGTAGAGCAAAAAAAGACTTTGACATTTTGGTCCAAAACTCCCATTTTTTTGGGGGGGGTACTGTAAAATTTGTGCTTTTTGACCCTAAAACTTTCAGCACAAAAACTTGTAGATGTTTCCCGAACTAACGCTCATCCGGACTTGCAAATTAGAGCACTGGTACTGGGGGATATTCCCTTTTGACATGGTAGAGCAAAAAAGACTTTGAAATTTTAGTCAAAAACTCCCATTTTTTTTAGGGGGTACTGTAAAATTTGTGCTTTTTGACCCTAAAACTTTCAACCCCAAAAACTGGTGGATGCTTCCCGAACTAACGCTCATCCGGACTTGCAAATTAGAGCACTGGTACTGGGGGATATTCCCTCTTGACATGGTAGAGCAAAAACGACTTTGACATTTTAGTCCAAAACTCCCATTTTTTTTAGGGGGTACTAAAAATATATGTGCTTTTTGACCCTAAAACTTTCAGCCCCAAAACTGGTGGATGTTTCCCGAACTAACGCTCATCCGGACTTGCAAATTAGAGCACTGGTACTGGGGGATATTCCCTCTTGACATGGTAGAGCAAAAATGACTTTGACATTTTGGTCCAGAACTCCAATTTTTTTTAGGGGGGTACTGAAAAAAATTTGCTTTTTGACCCTAAAACTTTCAGCCCCAAAACTTGTGGATGTTTCCCGAACTAACGCTCATCCGGACTTGCAAATTAGAGCACTAATACTGGAGGATATTCCCTCTTGACATGGTAGAGCAAAAACGACTTGGAAATTTTGGTCCAAAACTCCCATTTTTTTTAGGGGGGTACTGTAAAATTTGTGCTTTTTGACCCTAAAACTTTCAGCCCCAAAACTGGTGGATGTTTCCCGAACTAACGCTCATCCGGACTTGCAAATTAGAGCACTGGTACTGGGGGATATTCCCTCTTGACATGGTAGAGCAAAAACGACTTTCATATTTTGGTCCAAAACTCCCATTTTTTTTAGGGGGGTACTAAAAAATTTGTGCTTTTTGACCCTAAAACTTTCAGCCCCAAAACTGGTGGATGTTTCCCGAACTAACGCTCATCCGGACTTGCAAATTAGAGCACTGGTACTGGGGGATATTCCCTCTTTGCATGGTAGAGCAAAAACGACTTTGAAATTTTGGTCCAAAACTCCCATTTTTTTTAGGGGGTACTGTAAAATTTGTGCTTTTTGACCCTAAAACTTTCAGCCCCAAAACTTGTGGATGTTTCCCAAACTAACGCTCATCCGGACTTGCAAATTAGAGCACTGGTACTGGGGGATATTCCCTCTTGACATTGTAGAGCAAAAATGACTTTGACATTTTAGTCCAAAACTCCCATTTTTTTTAGGGGGTACTGTAAAATTTGCGCTTTTTGACCCTAAAATTTTCAGCCCCAAAACTGGTGGATGTTTCCCGAACTAACGCTCATCCGGACTTGCAAATTAGAGCACTGGTACTGGGGGATATTCCCTTTTGACATGGTAGAGCAAAAAAAGACTTTGAAATTTTAGTCCAAAACTCCCATTTTTTTTAGGGGGGTACTAAAAAAATATGTGCTTTTTGACCCTAAAACTTTCAGCCCCAAAACTGGTGGATGTTTCCCGAACTAACGCTCATCCGGACTTGCAAATTAGAGCACTGGTACTGGGGGATATTCCCTCTCGACATGGTAGAGCAAAAATGACTTTGACATTTTGGTCCAGAACTCCCATTTTTTTTAGGGGGGTACTGTAAAATTTGTGCTTTTTGACCCTAAAACTTTCAGCACCAAAACTCGTGGATGTTTCCCGAACTAACGCTCATCCGGACTTGCAAATTAGAGCACTGGTACTGGGGGATATTCCCTTTTGACATGGTAGAGCAAAAAAGACTTTGAAATTTTAGTCCAAAACCCCCATTTTTTTTAGGGGGGTACTAAAAAAATTTGTGCTTTTTGACCCTAAAACTTTCAGCCCCAAAACTGGTGGATGTTTCCCGAACTAACGCTCATCCGGAATTGCAAATTAGAGCACTGGTACTGGGGGATATTCCCTCTTGAAATGGTAGAGCAAAAACGACTTTGAAATTTTAGTCCAAAACTCCAATATTTCTCAGGGGGGTACTGAAAATTTTGTGTTTTTTGACCCTAAAACTTTCAGCCTAAAAATGGTGGATATTTCCCGAACTAACGCTTATCCGGACTTGCAAATTAGAGCACTGGTACTGGGGGATATTCCCTCTTGACATGGTAGAGCAAAAACGACTTTGACATTTTGGTCCAAAACTCCCATTTTTTTTAGGGGGGTACTGTAAAATTTGTGCTTTTTGACCCTAAAACTTTCAGCCCCAAAACTGGTGGATGTTTCCCGAACTAACGCTCATCCGGACTTGCAATATAGAGCACTGGTACTGGGGGATATTCCCTCTTGACATGGTAGAGCAAAAACGACTTTGACATTTTGGTCCAAAACTCCCATTTTTTTTAGGGGGGTACTGTAAAATTTGTGCTTTTTGACCCTAAAACTTTCAGCACCAAAACTTGTGGATGTTTCCCGAACTAACGCTCATCCGGACTTGCAAATTAGAGCACTGGTACTGGGGGATATTCCCTTTTGACATGGTAGAGCAAAAAAGACTTTGAAATTTTAGTCCAAAACTCCCATTTTTTTTAGGGGTGTCCTAAAAAAATATGTGCTTTTTGACCCTAAAACTTTCAGCCCCAAAACTGGTGGATGTTTCCCGAACTAACGCTCATCCGGACTTGCAAATTAGAGCACTGGTACTGGGGGATATTCCCTCTTGGCATGGTAGAGCAAAAACGACTTTGAAATTTTAGTCCAAAACTCCAATATTTCTCAGGGGGGTACTGAAAAATTTGTGTTTTTTGACCATAAAACTTTCAGCCTAAAAATGGTGCATATTTCCCAAACTAACGCTTATCCGGACTTGCAAATTAGAGCACTGGTACTGGGGGATATTCCCTCTTGACATGGTAGAGCAAAAACGACTTTGACATTTTGGTCCAAAACTCCCATTTTTTTTAGGGGGGTACTGTAAAATTTGTGCTTTTTGACCCTAAAACTTTCAGCCCCAAAACTGGTGGATGTTTCCCGAACTAACGCTCATCCGGACTTGCAAATTAGAGCACTAATACTGGAGGATATTCCCTCTTAACATGGTAGAGCAAAAACGACTTTGACATTTTGGTCCAAAACTCCCATTTTTTTTAGGGGGGTACTGTAAAATTTGTGCTTTTTGACCCTAAAACTTTCAGCACAAAAACTTGTGGATGTTTCCCGAACTAACGCTCATCCGGACTTGCAAATTAGAGCACTGGTACTGGGGGATATTCCCTATTGACATTGTAGAGCAAAAATGACTTTGACATTTTAGTCCAAAACTCACATTTTTTTTAGGGGGTACTGTAAAATTTGTGCTTTTTGACCCTAAAATTTTCAGCCCCAAAACTGGTGGATGTTTCCCGAACTAACGCTCATCCGGACTTGCAAATTAGAGCACTGGTACTGGGGGATATTCCCTCTTGACATGGTAGAGCAAACACGACTTTGACATTTTGGTCCAAAACTCCCATTTTTTTTAGAGGGGTACTGTAAAATTTGTGCTTTTTGACCCTAAAACTTTCAGCCCCAAAACTGGTGGATGTTTCCCAAACTAACGCTCATCCGGACTTGCAAATTAGAGCACTGGTACTGGGGGATATTCCCTCTTTGCATGGTAGAGCAAAAACGACTTTGACATTTTGGTCCAAAACTCCCATTTTTTTTAGGGGGGTACTGTAAAATTTGTGCTTTTTGACCCTAAAACTTTCAGCACCAAAACTTGTGGATGTTTCCCGAACTAACGCTCATCCGGACTTGCAAATTAGAGCACTGGTACTGGGGGATATTCCCTTTTGACATGGTAGAGCAAAAATGACTTTGAAATTTTAGTCCAAAACTCCCATTTTTTTTAGGGGTGTACTAAAAAAATATGTGCTTTTTGACCCTAAAACTTTCAGCCCCAAAACTGGTGGATGTTTCCCGAACTAACGCTCATCCGGAATTGCAAATTAGAGCACTGGTACTGGGGGATAATCCCTCTGGAAATGGTAGAGCAAAAACGACTTTGAAATTTTAGTCCAAAACTCCAATATTTCTCAGGGGGGTACTGAAAAATTTGTGTTTTTTGACCCTAAAACCTTCAGCCCCAAAACTGGTGGATGTTTCCCGAACTATCGCTCATCCTGACTTGCAAATTAGAGCACTGGTACTGGGGGATATTCCCTCTTTGCATGGTAGAGCAAAAACGACTTTGAAATTTTAGTCCAAAACTCCAATATTTCTCAGGGGGGTACTGAAAAATTTGTGTTTTTTGACCCTAAAACTTTCAGCCTAAAAATGGTGGATATTTCCCGAACTAACGCTCATCCGGACTTGCAAATTAGAGCACTGGTACTGGGGGATATTCCCTCTTGACATGGTAGAGCAAAAACGACTTTGACATTTTGGTCCAAAACTCCCATTTTTTTTAGGGGGGTACTGTAAAATTTGTGCTTTTTGACCCTAAAACTTTCAGCCCCAAAACTGGTGGATGTTTCCCGAACTAACGCTCATCCGGACTTGCAAATTAGAGCACTAATACTGGAGGATATTCCCTCTTAACATGGTAGAGCAAAAACGACTTTGACATTTTGGTCCAAAACTCCCATTTTTTTTTAGGGGGGTACTGTAAAATTTGTGCTTTTTGACCCTAAAACTTTCAGCACAAAAACTTGTGGATGTTTCCCGAACTAACGCTCATCCGGACTTGCAAATTAGAGCACTGGTGCTGGGGGATATTCCCTCTTGACATTGTAGAGCAAAAATGACTTTGACATTTTAGTCCAAAACTCACATTTTTTTTAGGGGGTACTGTAAAATTTGTGCTTTTTGACCCTAAAATTTTCAGCCCCAAAACTGGTGGATGTTTCCCGAACTAACGCTCATCCGGACTTGCAAATTAGAGCACTGGTACTGGGGGATATTCCCTCTTTGCATGGTAGAGCAAAAACGACTTTGACATTTTGGTCCAAAACTCCCATTTTTTTTAGGGGGGTACTGTAAAATTTGTGCTTTTTGACCCTAAAACTTTCAGCACCAAAACTTGTGGATGTTTCCCGAACTAACGCTCATCCGGACTTGCAAATTAGAGCACTGGTACTGGGGGATATTCCCTTTTGACATGGTAGAGCAAAAATGACTTTGAAATTTTAGTCCAAAACTCCCATTTTTTTTAGGGGTGTACTAAAAAAATATGTGCTTTTTGACCCTAAAACTTTCAGCCCCAAAACTGGTGGATGTTTCCCGAACTAACGCTCATCCGGAATTGCAAATTAGAGCACTGGTACTGGGGGATAATCCCTCTGGAAATGGTAGAGCAAAAACGACTTTGAAATTTTAGTCCAAAACTCCAATATTTCTCAGGGGGGTACTGAAAAATTTATGTTTTTTGACCCTAAAACCTTCAGCCCCAAAACTGGTGGATGTTTCCCGAACTATCGCTCATCCGGACTTGCAAATTAGAGCACTGGTACTGGGGGATATTCCCTCTTTGCATGGTAGAGCAAAAACGACTTTGAAATTTTAGTCCAAAACTCCAATATTTCTCAGGGGGGTACTGAAAAATTTGTGTTTTTTGACCCTAAAACTTTCAGCCTAAAAATGGTGGATATTTCCCGAACTAACGCTTATCCGGACTTGCAAATTAGAGCACTGGTACTGGGGGATATTCCCTCTTGACATGGTAGAGCAAAAACGACTTTGACATTTTGGTCCAAAACTCCCATTTTTTTTAGGGGGGTACTGTAAAATTTGTGCTTTTTGACCCTAAAACTTTCAGCCCCAAAACTGGTGGATGTTTCCCGAACTAACGCTCATCCGGACTTGCAAATTAGAGCACTAATACTGGAGGATATTCCCTCTTAACATGGTAGAGCAAAAACGACTTTGACATTTTGGTCCAAAACTCCCATTTTTTTTTAGGGGGGTACTGTAAAATTTGTGCTTTTTGACCCTAAAACTTTCAGCACAAAAACTTGTGGATGTTTCCCGAACTAACGCTCATCCGGACTTGCAAATTAGAGCACTGGTGCTGGGGGATATTCCCTCTTGACATTGTAGAGCAAAAATGACTTTGACATTTTAGTCCAAAACTCCCATTTTTTTTAGGGGGTACTGTAAAATTTGTGCTTTTTGACCCTAAAATTTTCAGCCCCAAAACTGGTGGATGTTTCCCGAACTAACGCTCATCCGGACTTGCAAATTAGAGCACTGGTACTGGGGGATATTCCCTCTTTGCATGGTAGAGCAAAAACGACTTTGACATTTTGGTCCAAAACTCCCATTTTTTTTAGGGGGGTACTGTAAAATTTGTGCTTTTTGACCCTAAAACTTTCAGCACCAAAACTTGTGGATGTTTCCCGAACTAACGCTCATCCGGACTTGCAAATTAGAGCACTGGTACTGGGGGATATTCCCTTTTGACATGGTAGAGCAAAAATGACTTTGAAATTTTAGTCCAAAACTCCCATTTTTTTTAGGGGTGTACTAAAAAAATATGTGCTTTTTGACCCTAAAACTTTCAGCCCCAAAACTGGTGGATGTTTCCCGAACTAACGCTCATCCGGAATTGCAAATTAGAGCACTGGTACTGGGGGATAATCCCTCTGGAAATGGTAGAGCAAAAACGACTTTGAAATTTTAGTCCAAAACTCCAATATTTCTCAGGGGGGTACTGAAAAATTTATGTTTTTTGACCCTAAAACCTTCAGCCCCAAAACTGGTGGATGTTTCCCGAACTATCGCTCATCCGGACTTGCAAATTAGAGCACTGGTACTGGGGGATATTCCCTCTTTGCATGGTAGAGCAAAAACGACTTTGAAATTTTAGTCCAAAACTCCAATATTTCTCAGGGGGGTACTGAAAAATTTGTGTTTTTTGACCCTAAAACTTTCAGCCTAAAAATGGTGGATATTTCCCGAACTAACGCTTATCCGGACTTGCAAATTAGAGCACTGGTACTGGGGGATATTCCCTCTTGACATGGTAGAGCAAAAACGACTTTGACATTTTGGTCCAAAACTCCCATTTTTTTTAGGGGGGTACTGTAAAATTTGTGCTTTTTGACCCTAAAACTTTCAGCCCCAAAACTGGTGGATGTTTCCCGAACTAACGCTCATCCGGACTTGCAAATTAGAGCACTAATACTGGAGGATATTCCCTCTTGACATGGTAGAGCAAAAACGACTTTGACATTTTGGTCCAAAACTCCCATTTTTTTTTAGGGGGGTACTGTAAAATTTGTGCTTTTTGACCCTAAAACTTTCAGCACAAAAACTTGTGGACGTTTCCCGAACTAACGCTCATCCGGACTTGCAAATTAGAGCACTGGTACTGGGGGATATTCCCTCTTGACATTGTAGAGCAAAAATGACTTTGACATTTTAGTCCAAAACTCACATTTTTTTTAGGGGGTACTGTAAAATTTGTGCTTTTTGACCCTAAAATTTTCAGCCCCAAAACTGGTGGATGTTTCCCGAACTAACGCTCATCCGGACTTGCAAATTAGAGCACTGGTACTGGGGGATATTCCCTCTTGACATGGTAGAGCAAACACGACTTTGACATTTTGGTCCAAAACTCCCATTTTTTTTAGAGGGGTACTGTAAAATTTGTGCTTTTTGACCCTAAAACTTTCAGCCCCAAAACTGGTGGATGTTTCCCGAACTAACGCTCATCCGGACTTGCAAATTAGAGCACTGGTACTGGGGGATATTCCCTCTTGACATGGTAGAGCAAACACGACTTTGACATTTTGGTCCAAAACTCCCATTTTTTTTAGAGGGGTACTGTAAAATTTGTGCTTTTTGACCCTAAAACTTTCAGCCCCAAAACTGGTGGATGTTTCCCGAACTAACGCTCATCCGGACTTGCAAATTAGAGCACTGGTACTGGGGGATATTCCCTCTTTGCATGGTAGAGCAAAAACGACTTTGACATTTTGGTCCAAAACTCCCATTTTTTTTAGGGGGGTACTGTAAAATTTGTGCTTTTTGACCCTAAAACTTTCAGCCCCAAAACTTGTGGATGTTTCCCGAACTAACGCTCATCGGGACTTGCAAATTAGAGCACTGGTACTGGGGGATATTCCCTTTTGACATGGTAGAGCAAAAATGACTTTGAAATTTTGGTCCAAAACTCCCATTTTTTTTAGGGGTGTACTAAAAAAATATGTGCTTTTTGACCCTAAAACTTTCAGCCCCAAAACTGGTGGATGTTTCCCGAACTAACGCTCATCCGGACTTGCAAATTAGAGCACTGGTACTGGGGGATATTCCCTCTTTGCATGGTAGAGCAAAAACGACTTTGACATTTTGGTCCAAAACTCCCATTTTTTTTAGGGGGGTACTGTAAAATTTGTGTTTTTTGACCCTAAAACTTTCAGCCTAAAAATGGTGGATATTTCCCGAACTAACGCTTATCCGGACTTGCAAATTAGAGCACTGGTACTGGGGGATATTCCCTCTTGACATGGTAGAGCAAAAACGACTTTGACATTTTGGTCCAAAACTCCCATTTTTTTTAGGGGGGTACTGTAAAATTTGTGCTTTTTGACCCTAAAACTTTCAGCCCCAAAACTAGTGGATGTTTCCCGAACTAACGCTCATCCGGACTTGCAAATTAGAGCACTAATACTGGAGGATATTCCCTCTTGACATGGTAGAGCAAAAACGACTTTGACATTTTGGTCCAAAACTCCCATTTTTTTTTAGGGGGGTACTGTAAAATTTGTGCTTTTTGACCCTAAAACTTTCAGCACAAAAACTTGTGGATGTTTCCCGAACTAACGCTCATCCGGACTTGCAAATTAGAGCACTGGTACTGGGGGATATTCCCTCTTGACATTGTAGAGCAAAAATGACTTTGACATTTTAGTCCAAAACTCACATTTTTTTTAGGGGGTACTGTAAAATTTGTGCTTTTTGACCCTAAAATTTTCAGCCCCAAAACTGGTGGATGTTTCCCGAACTAACGCTCATCCGGACTTGCAAATTAGAGCACTGGTACTGGGGGATATTCCCTCTTGACATTGTAGAGCAAACACGACTTTGACATTTTGGTCCAAAACTCCCATTTTTTTTAGGGGGGTACTGTAAAATTTGTGCTTTTTGACCCTAAAACTTTCAGCCCCAAAACTGGTGGATGTTTCCCGAACTAACGCTCATACGGACTTGCAAATTAGAGCACTGGTACTGGGGGATATTCCCTCTTTGCATGGTAGAGCAAAAACGACTTTGAAATTTTAGTCCAAAACTCCAATATTTCTCAGGGGGGTACTGAAAAATTTGTGTTTTTTGACCCTAAAACTTTCAGCCTAAAAATGGTGGATATTTCCCGAACTAACGCTCATCCGGACTTGCAAATTAGAGCACTGGTACTGGGGGATATTCCCTCTTGACATGGTAGAGCAAAAACGACTTTGACATTTTGGTCCAAAACTCCCATTTTTTTTAGGGGGGTACTGTAAAATTTGTGCTTTTTGACCCTAAAACTTTCAGCCCCAAAACTGGTGGATGTTTCCCGAACTAACGCTCATCCGGACTTGCAAATTAGAGCACTAATACTGGAGGATATTCCCTCTTAACATGGTAGAGCAAAAACGACTTTGACATTTTGGTCCAAAACTCCCATTTTTTTTTAGGGGGGTACTGTAAAATTTGTGCTTTTTGACCCTAAAACTTTCAGCACAAAAACTTGTGGATGTTTCCCGAACTAACGCTCATCCGGACTTGCAAATTAGAGCACTGGTGCTGGAGGATATTCCCTCTTGACATTGTAGAGCAAAAATGACTTTGACATTATTGTCCAAAACTCACATTTTTTTTAGGGGGTACTGTAAAATTTGTGCTTTTTGACCCTAAAATTTTCAGCCCCAAAACTGGTGGATGTTTCCCGAACTAACGCTCATCCGGACTTGCAAATTAGAGCACTGGTACTGGGGGATATTCCCTCTTTGCATGGTAGAGCAAAAACGACTTTGACATTTTGGTCCAAAACTCCCATTTTTTTTAGGGGGGTACTGTAAAATTTGTGCTTTTTGACCCTAAAACTTTCAGCACCAAAACTTGTGGATGTTTCCCGAACTAACGCTCATCCGGACTTGCAAATTAGAGCACTGGTACTGGGGGATATTCCCTTTTGACATGGTAGAGCAAAAATGACTTTGAAATTTTAGTCCAAAACTCCCATTTTTTTTAGGGGTGTACTAAAAAAATATGTGCTTTTTGACCCTAAAACTTTCAGCCCCAAAACTGGTGGATGTTTCCCGAACTAACGCTCATCCGGAATTGCAAATGAGAGCACTGGTACTGGGGGATAATCCCTCTGGAAATGGTAGAGCAAAAACGACTTTGAAATTTTAGTCCAAAACTCCAATATTTCTCAGGGGGGTACTGAAAAATTTATGTTTTTTGACCCTAAAACCTTCAGCCCCAAAACTGGTGGATGTTTCCCGAACTATCGCTCATCCGGACTTGCAAATTAGAGCACTGGTACTGGGGGATATTCCCTCTTTGCATGGTAGAGCAAAAACGACTTTGAAATTTTAGTCCAAAACTCCAATATTTCTCAGGGGGGTACTGAAAAATTTGTGTTTTTTGACCCTAAAACTTTCAGCCTAAAAATGGTGGATATTTCCCGAACTAACGCTTATCCGGACTTGCAAATTAGAGCACTGGTACTGGGGGATATTCCCTCTTGACATGGTAGAGCAAAAACGACTTTGACATTTTGGTCCAAAACTCCCATTTTTTTTAGGGGGGTACTGTAAAATTTGTGCTTTTTGACCCTAAAACTTTCAGCCCCAAAACTGGTGGATGTTTCCCGAACTAACGCTCATCCGGACTTGCAAATTAGAGCACTAATACTGGAGGATATTCCCTCTTGACATGGTAGAGCAAAAACGACTTTGACATTTTGGTCCAAAACTCCCATTTTTTTTTAGGGGGGTACTGTAAAATTTGTGCTTTTTGACCCTAAAACTTTCAGCACAAAAACTTGTGGACGTTTCCCGAACTAACGCTCATCCGGACTTGCAAATTAGAGCACTGGTACTGGGGGATATTCCCTCTTGACATTGTAGAGCAAAAATGACTTTGACATTTTAGTCCAAAACTCACATTTTTTTTAGGGGGTACTGAAAAATTTGTGCTTTTTGACCCTAAAATTTTCAGCCCCAAAACTGGTGGATGTTTCCCGAACTAACGCTCATCCGGACTTGCAAATTAGAGCACTGGTACTGGGAGATATTCCCTCTTGACATGGTAGAGCAAACACGACTTTGACATTTTGGTCCAAAACTCCCATTTTTTTTAGAGGGGTACTGTAAAATTTGTGCTTTTTGACCCTAAAACTTTCAGCCCCAAAACTGGTGGATGTTTCCCGAACTAACGCTCATCCGGACTTGCAAATTAGAGCACTGGTACTGGGGGATATTCCCTCTTTGCATGGTAGAGCAAAAACGACTTTGACATTTTGGTCCAAAACTCCCATTTTTTTTAGGGGGGTACTGTAAAATTTGTGCTTTTTGACCCTAAAACTTTCAGCCCCAAAACTTGTGGATGTTTCCCGAACTAACGCTCATCGGGACTTGCAAATTAGAGCACTGGTACTGGGGGATATTCCCTTTTGACATGGTAGAGCAAAAATGACTTTGAAATTTTGGTCCAAAACTCCCATTTTTTTTAGGGGTGTACTAAAAAAATATGTGCTTTTTGACCCTAAAACTTTCAGCCCCAAAACTGGTGGATGTTTCCCGAACTAACGCTCATCCGGACTTGCAAATTAGAGCACTGGTACTGGGGGATATTCCCTCTTTGCATGGTAGAGCAAAAACGACTTTGACATTTTGGTCCAAAACTCCCATTTTTTTTAGGGGGGTACTGTAAAATTTGTGTTTTTTGACCCTAAAACTTTCAGCCTAAAAATGGTGGATATTTCCCGAACTAACGCTTATCCGGACTTGCAAATTAGAGCACTGGTACTGGGGGATATTCCCTCTTGACATGGTAGAGCAAAAACGACTTTGACATTTTGGTCCAAAACTCCCATTTTTTTTAGGGGGGTACTGTAAAATTTGTGCTTTTTGACCCTAAAACTTTCAGCCCCAAAACTAGTGGATGTTTCCCGAACTAACGCTCATCCGGACTTGCAAATTAGAGCACTAATACTGGAGGATATTCCCTCTTGACATGGTAGAGCAAAAACGACTTTGACATTTTGGTCCAAAACTCCCATTTTTTTTTAGGGGGGTACTGTAAAATTTGTGCTTTTTGACCCTAAAACTTTCAGCACAAAAACTTGTGGATGTTTCCCGAACTAACGCTCATCCGGACTTGCAAATTAGAGCACTGGTACTGGGGGATATTCCCTCTTGACATTGTAGAGCAAAAATGACTTTGACATTTTAGTCCAAAACTCACATTTTTTTTAGGGGGTACTGTAAAATTTGTGCTTTTTGACCCTAAAATTTTCAGCCCCAAAACTGGTGGATGTTTCCCGAACTAACGCTCATCCGGACTTGCAAATTAGAGCACTGGTACTGGGGGATATTCCCTCTTGACATTGTAGAGCAAACACGACTTTGACATTTTGGTCCAAAACTCCCATTTTTTTTAGGGGGGTACTGTAAAATTTGTGCTTTTTGACCCTAAAACTTTCAGCCCCAAAACTGGTGGATGTTTCCCGAACTAACGCTCATCCGGACTTGCAAATTAGAGCACTGGTACTGGGGGATATTCCCTCTTTGCATGGTAGAGCAAAAACGACTTTGACATTTTGGTCCAAAACTCCCATTTTTTTTAGGGGGGTACTGTAAAATTTGTGCTTTTTGACCCTAAAACTTTCAGCCCCAAAACTTGTGGATGTTTCCCGAACTAACGCTCATCCGGACTTGCAAATTAGAGCACTGGTACTGGGGGATATTCCCTTTTGACATGGTAGAGCAAAAATGACTTTGAAATTTTAGTCCAAAACTCCCATTTTTTTTAGGGGTGTACTAAAAAAATATGTGCTTTTTGACCCTAAAACTTTCAGCCCCAAAACTGGTGGATGTTTCCCGAACTAACGCTCATCCGGAATTGCAAATGAGAGCACTGGTACTGGGGGATAATCCCTCTGGAAATGGTAGAGCAAAAACGACTTTGAAATTTTAGTCCAAAACTCCAATATTTCTCAGGGGGGTACTGAAAAATTTATGTTTTTTGACCCTAAAACCTTCAGCCCCAAAACTGGTGGATGTTTCCCGAACTATCGCTCATCCGGACTTGCAAATTAGAGCACTGGTACTGGGGGATATTCCCTCTTTGCATGGTAGAGCAAAAACGACTTTGAAATTTTAGTCCAAAACTCCAATATTTCTCAGGGGGGTACTGAAAAATTTGTGTTTTTTGACCCTAAAACTTTCAGCCTAAAAATGGTGGATATTTCCCGAACTAACGCTTATCCGGACTTGCAAATTAGAGCACTGGTACTGGGGGATATTCCCTCTTGACATGGTAGAGCAAAAACGACTTTGACATTTTGGTCCAAAACTCCCATTTTTTTTAGGGGGGTACTGTAAAATTTGTGCTTTTTGACCCTAAAACTTTCAGCCCCAAAACTGGTGGATGTTTCCCGAACTAACGCTCATCCGGACTTGCAAATTAGAGCACTAATACTGGAGGATATTCCCTCTTGACATGGTAGAGCAAAAACGACTTTGACATTTTGGTCCAAAACTCCCATTTTTTTTTAGGGGGGTACTGTAAAATTTGTGCTTTTTGACCCTAAAACTTTCAGCACAAAAACTTGTGGACGTTTCCCGAACTAACGCTCATCCGGACTTGCAAATTAGAGCACTGGTACTGGGGGATATTCCCTCTTGACATTGTAGAGCAAAAATGACTTTGACATTTTAGTCCAAAACTCACATTTTTTTTAGGGGGTACTGTAAGATTTGTGCTTTTTGACCCTAAAATTTTCAGCCCCAAAACTGGTGGATGTTTCCCGAACTAACGCTCATCCGGACTTGCAAATTAGAGCACTGGTACTGGGGGATATTCCCTCTTGACATGGTAGAGCAAACACGACTTTGACATTTTGGTCCAAAACTCCCATTTTTTTTAGAGGGGTACTGTAAAATTTGTGCTTTTTGACCCTAAAACTTTCAGCCCCAAAACTTGTGGATGTTTCCCGAACTAACGCTCATCGGGGCTTGCAAATTAGAGCACTGGTACTGGGGGATATTCCCTTTTGACATGGTAGAGCAAAAATGACTTTGAAATTTTGGTCCAAAACTCCCATTTTTTTTAGGGGTGTACTAAAAAAATATGTGCTTTTTGACCCTAAAACTTTCAGCCCCAAAACTGGTGGATGTTTCCCGAACTAACGCTCATCCGGACTTGCAAATTAGAGCACTGGTACTGGGGGATATTCCCTCTTTGCATGGTAGAGCAAAAACGACTTTGACATTTTGGTCCAAAACTCCCATTTTTTTTAGGGGGGTACTGTAAAATTTGTGTTTTTTGACCCTAAAACTTTCAGCCTAAAAATGGTGGATATTTCCCGAACTAACGCTTATCCGGACTTGCAAATTAGAGCACTGGTACTGGGGGATATTCCCTCTTGACATGGTAGAGCAAAAACGACTTTGACATTTTGGTCCAAAACTCCCATTTTTTTTAGGGGGGTACTGTAAAATTTGTGCTTTTTGACCCTAAAACTTTCAGCCCCAAAACTAGTGGATGTTTCCCGAACTAACGCTCATCCGGACTTGCAAATTAGAGCACTAATACTGGAGGATATTCCCTCTTGACATGGTAGAGCAAAAACGACTTTGACATTTTGGTCCAAAACTCCCATTTTTTTTTAGGGGGGTACTGTAAAATTTGTGCTTTTTGACCCTAAAACTTTCAGCACAAAAACTTGTGGATGTTTCCCGAACTAACGCTCATCCGGACTTGCAAATTAGAGCACTGGTACTGGGGGATATTCCCTCTTGACATTGTAGAGCAAAAATGACTTTGACATTTTAGTCCAAAACTCACATTTTTTTTAGGGGGTACTGTAAAATTTGTGCTTTTTGACCCTAAAATTTTCAGCCCCAAAACTGGTGGATGTTTCCCGAACTAACGCTCATCCGGACTTGCAAATTAGAGCACTGGTACTGGGGGATATTCCCTCTTGACATTGTAGAGCAAACACGACTTTGACATTTTGGTCCAAAACTCCCATTTTTTTTAGGGGGGTACTGTAAAATTTGTGCTTTTTGACCCTAAAACTTTCAGCCCCAAAACTGGTGGATGTTTCCCGAACTAACGCTCATCCGGACTTGCAAATTAGAGCACTGGTACTGGGGGATATTCCCTCTTTGCATGGTAGAGCAAAAACGACTTTGACATTTTGGTCCAAAACTCCCATTTTTTTTAGGGGGGTACTGTAAAATTTGTGCTTTTTGACCCTAAAACTTTCAGCCCCAAAACTTGTGGATGTTTCCCGAACTAACGCTCATCCGGACTTGCAAATTAGAGCACTGGTACTGGGGGATATTCCCTTTTGACATGGTAGAGCAAAAATGACTTTGAAATTTTAGTCCAAAACTCCCATTTTTTTTAGGGGTGTACTAAAAAAATATGTGCTTTTTGACCCTAAAACTTTCAGCCCCAAAACTGGTGGATGTTTCCCGAACTAACGCTCATCCGGAATTGCAAATGAGAGCACTGGTACTGGGGGATAATCCCTCTGGAAATGGTAGAGCAAAAACGACTTTGAAATTTTAGTCCAAAACTCCAATATTTCTCAGGGGGGTACTGAAAAATTTATGTTTTTTGACCCTAAAACCTTCAGCCCCAAAACTGGTGGATGTTTCCCGAACTATCGCTCATCCGGACTTGCAAATTAGAGCACTGGTACTGGGGGATATTCCCTCTTGGCATGGTAGAGCAAAAACGACTTTGAAATTTTAGTCCAAAACTCCAATATTTCTCAGGGGGGTACTGAAAAATTTGTGTTTTTTGACCCTAAAACTTTCAGCCTAAAAATGGTGGATGTTTCCCGAACTAACGCTTATCCGGACTTGCAAATTAGAGCACTGGTACTGGGGGATATTCCCTCTTGACATGGTAGAGCAAAAACGACTTTGACATTTTGGTCCAAAACTCCCATTTTTTTTAGGGGGGTACTGTAAAATTTGTGCTTTTTGACCCTAAAACTTTCAGCCCCAAAACTGGTGGATGTTTCCCGAACTAACGCTCATCCGGACTTGCAAATTAGAGCACTAATACTGGAGGATATTCCCTCTTGACATGGTAGAGCAAAAACGACTTTGACATTTTGGTCCAAAACTCCCATTTTTTTTTAGGGGGGTACTGTAAAATTTGTGCTTTTTGACCCTAAAACTTTCAGCACAAAAACTTGTGGACGTTTCCCGAACTAACGCTCATCCGGACTTGCAAATTAGAGCACTGGTACTGGGGGATATTCCCTCTTGACATTGTAGAGCAAAAATGACTTTGACATTTTAGTCCAAAACTCACATTTTTTTTAGGGGGTACTGTAAAATTTGTGCTTTTTGACCCTAAAATTTTCAGCCCCAAAACTGGTGGATGTTTCCCGAACTAACGCTCATCCGGACTTGCAAATTAGAGCACTGGTACTGGGGGATATTCCCTCTTGACATGGTAGAGCAAACACGACTTTGACATTTTGGTCCAAAACTCCCATTTTTTTTAGAGGGGTACTGTAAAATTTGTGCTTTTTGACCCTAAAACTTTCAGCCCCAAAACTTGTGGATGTTTCCCGAACTAACGCTCATCGGGGCTTGCAAATTAGAGCACTGGTACTGGGGGATATTCCCTTTTGACATGGTAGAGCAAAAATGACTTTGAAATTTTGGTCCAAAACTCCCATTTTTTTTAGGGGTGTACTAAAAAAATATGTGCTTTTTGACCCTAAAACTTTCAGCCCCAAAACTGGTGGATGTTTCCCGAACTAACGCTCATCCGGACTTGCAAATTAGAGCACTGGTACTGGGGGATATTCCCTCTTTGCATGGTAGAGCAAAAACGACTTTGACATTTTGGTCCAAAACTCCAATTTTTTTTAGGGGGGTACTGTAAAATTTGTGTTTTTTGACCCTAAAACTTTCAGCCTAAAAATGGTGGATATTTCCCGAACTAACGCTTATCCGGACTTGCAAATTAGAGCACTGGTACTGGGGGATATTCCCTCTTGACATGGTAGAGCAAAAACGACTTTGACATTTTGGTCCAAAACTCCCATTTTTTTTAGGGGGGTACTGTAAAATTTGTGCTTTTTGACCCTAAAACTTTCAGCCCCAAAACTAGTGGATGTTTCCCGAACTAACGCTCATCCGGACTTGCAAATTAGAGCACTAATACTGGAGGATATTCCCTCTTGACATGGTAGAGCAAAAACGACTTTGACATTTTGGTCCAAAACTCCCATTTTTTTTTAGGGGGGTACTGTAAAATTTGTGCTTTTTGACCCTAAAACTTTCAGCACAAAAACTTGTGGATGTTTCCCGAACTAACGCTCATCCGGACTTGCAAATTAGAGCACTGGTACTGGGGGATATTCCCTCTTGACATTGTAGAGCAAAAATGACTTTGACATTTTAGTCCAAAACTCACATTTTTTTTAGGGGGTACTGTAAAATTTGTGCTTTTTGACCCTAAAATTTTCAGCCCCAAAACTGGTGGATGTTTCCCGAACTAACGCTCATCCGGACTTGCAAATTAGAGCACTGGTACTGGGGGATATTCCCTCTTGACATTGTAGAGCAAACACGACTTTGACATTTTGGTCCAAAACTCCCATTTTTTTTAGGGGGGTACTGTAAAATTTGTGCTTTTTGACCCTAAAACTTTCAGCCCCAAAACTGGTGGATGTTTCCCGAACTAACGCTCATCCGGACTTGCAAATTAGAGCACTGGTACTAGGGGATATTCCCTCTTGAAATGGTAGAGCAAAAACGACTTTGAAATTTTAGTCCAAAACTCCAATATTTCTCAGGGGGGTACTTAAAAAATTTGTGTTTTTTGACCCTAAAACTTTCAGCCTAAAAATGGTGGATATTTCCCGAACTAACGCTTATCTGGACTTGCAAATTAGAGCACTGGTACGGGGGGATATTCCCTCTTGACATGGTAGAGCAAAAACGACTTTGACATTTTGGTCCAAAACTCCCATTTTTTTTAGAGGGGTACTGTAAAATTTGTGCTTTTTGACCCTAAAACTTTCAGCCCCAAAACTGGTGGATGTTTCCCGAACTAACGCTCATCCGGACTTGCAAATTAGAGCACTGGTACTGGGGGAT
This sequence comes from Marthasterias glacialis, assembly GCA_911728455.2. Classification (NCBI taxonomy): domain Eukaryota; kingdom Metazoa; phylum Echinodermata; class Asteroidea; order Forcipulatida; family Asteriidae; genus Marthasterias; species Marthasterias glacialis. Next base: position 15,908,537 of record OU452225.1, on the reverse strand, counting down.
ATTCCCTCTTTGCATGGTAGAGCAAAAACGACTTTGACATTTTGGTCCAAAACTCCCATTTTTTTTAGGGGGGTACTGTAAAATTTGTGCTTTTTGACCCTAAAACTTTCAGCCCCAAAACTTGTGGATGTTTCCCGAACTAACGCTCATCGGGACTTGCAAATTAGAGCACTGGTACTGGGGGATATTCCCTTTTGACATGGTAGAGCAAAAAAGACTTTGAAATTTTAGTCCAAAACTCCCATTTTTTTTAGGGGGGTACTAAAAAAATATGTGCTTTTTGACCCTAAAACTTTCAGCCCCAAAACTGGTGGATGTTTCCCGAACTAACGCTCATCCGGACTTGCAAATTAGAGCACTGGTACTGGGGGATATTCCCTCTTGACATGGTAGAGCAAAAATGACTTTGACATTTTGGTCCAGAACTCCAATATTTTTCAGGGGGGTACTGAAAAATTTGTGTTTTTTGACCCTAAAACTTTCAGCCTAAAAATGGTGGATATTTCCCGAACTAACGCTTATCCGGACTTGCAAATTAGAACACTGGTACTAGGGGATATTCCCTCTTCACATGGTAGAGCAAAAACGACTTGGACATTTTGGTCCAAAACTCCCATTTTTTTTACGGGGGTACTTAAAAAATATGTGTTTTTTGACCCTAAAACTTTCAGCCCCAAAACTTGTGGATGTTTCCCGAACTAACGCTCATCCGGACTTGCAAATTAGAACACTGGTACTAGGGGATATTCCCTCTTGACATGGTAGAGCAAAAACGACTTTGAAATTTTGGTCCAAAACTCCAATTTTATTTAGGGGGTACTTAAAAAATTTGTGCTTCTTGACCCTAAAACTTTCAGCCCCAAAACTTGTGGATGTTTCCCGAAATAACGCTCATCTGGACTTGCAAATTAGAGCACTGGTACTAGGGGATATTCCCTCTTGACATGGTAGAGCAAAAATGACTTTGAAATTTTAGTCCAAAACTCCAATTTTTTTTAGGGGGGTACTTAAAAAATATGTGCTCTTTGACCCTAAAACTTTCAGCCCCAAAACTTGTGGATGTTTCCCGAACTAACGCTCATCCGGACTTGCAAATTAGAGCACTGGTACTAGGGGATATTCCCTCTTGACATGGTAGAGCAAAAATGACTTTGAACTTTTAGTCCAAAACTCCAATTTTTTTTAGGGGGGTACTGAAAAATTTGTGTTTTTTGACCCTAAAACTTTCAGCCGAAAAATGGTGGATATTTCCCGAAATAATGCTTATCCGGACTTGCAAATTAGAGCACTTGTACTAGTGGATATTCCCTCTTGACATGGTAGAGCAAAAGTGACTTTGATATTTTGGTCCAGAACTCCAATTTTTTTTAGGGGGGTACTGAAAAAAATGTGCTTTTTGACCCTAAAACTTTCAGCCCCAAAACTTGTGGATGTTTCCCGAACTAACGCTCATCCGGACTTGCAAATTAGAGCACTAATACTGGAGGATATTCCCTCTTGACATGGTAGAGCAAAAACGACTTTGAAATTTTAGTCCAAAACTCCAATATTTTTCAGGGGGATACTGAAATTATTGTGTTTTTTGACCCTAAAACTTTCAGCCCCAAAAATAGTGGATATTTCCCGAACTAACGCTCATCCGGACTTGCAATTTAGAGCACTGGTACAGGGGGATATTCCCTCTTGACATGGTAGAGCAAAAACGACTTTGAAATTTTAGTCCAAAACTCCCATTTTTTTTAGGGGGGTAGGCCTACTGAAAAATTTGTGTTTTTTGACCCTAAAACTTTCAGCCCCAAAACTTGTGGATGTTTCCCGAACTAAAGCTCATCCGGACTTGCAAATTAGAGCACTAATACTGGAGGATATTCCATCTTGACATGGTAGAGCAAAAACGACTTTGAATATTTAGTCCAAAACTCCAATATTTTTCAGGGAGTACTGAAAAATTTGTGTTTTTTGATCCTAAAATTTTCAGCCTAAAAATGGTGGATATTTCCCGAACTAACGCTTATCCGGACTTGCAAATTAGAACACTTGTACTAGGGGATATTCCCTCTTGACATGGTAGAGCAAAAACGACTTGGACATTTTGGTCCAAAACTCCAATTTTTTTTAGGGGGTACTTCAAAAATATGTGCTTTTTGACCCTAACACTTTCAGCCCCAAAACTTGTGGATGTTTCCCGAACTAACGCTCATCCGGACTTGCAAATTAGAGCACTGGTACTGGGGGATATTCCCTTTTGACATGGTAGAGCAAAAATGACTTTGAAATTTTAGTCCAAAACTCCAATTTTGTTTAGGGGGATACTGTAAAATTTGTGCTTTTTGACCCTAAAACTTTAAGCCCCAAAACTGGTGAATATTTCCCGAACTAACGCTTATCCAGACTTGCAAATTAGAGCACTGGTACTGGGGGATATTCCCTCTTTGCATGGTAGAGCAAAAACGACTTTGACATTTTGGTCCAAAACTCCCCTTTTTTTTAGGGGGGTACTGTAAAATTTGTGCTTTTTGACCCTAAAACTTTCAGCCCCAAAACTTGTGGATGTTTCCCGAACTAACGCTCATCCGGACTTGCAAATTAGAGCACTGGTACTGGGGGATATTCCCTTTTGACATGGTAGAGCAAAAATGACTTTGAAATTTTAGTCCAAAACTCCCATTTTTTTTAGGGGTGTACTAAAAAAATATGTGCTTTTTGACCCTAAAACTTTCAGCCCCAAAACTGGTGGATGTTTCCCGAACTAACGCTCATCCGGACTTGCAAATTAGAGCACTGGTACTAGGGGATATTCCCTCTTGAAATGGTAGAGCAAAAACGACTTTGAAATTTTAGTCCAAAACTCCAATATTTCTCAGGGGGGTACTTAAAAAATTTGTGTTTTTTGACGCTAAAACTTTCAGCCTAAAAATGGTGGATATTTCCCGAACTAACGCTTATCCGGACTTGCAAATTAGAGCACTGGTACGGGGGGATATTCCCTCTTGACATGGTAGAGCAAAAACGACTTTGACATTTTGGTCCAAAACTCCCATTTTTTTTAGAGGGGTACTGTAAAATTTGTGCTTTTTGACCCTTAAACTTTCAGCCCCAAAACTGGTGGATGTTTCCCGAACTAACGCTCATCCGGACTTGCAAATTAGAGCACTGGTACTGGGGATAAGTATGACTGATAACGTTTTTTATGTACGGAATGAACAAATTTAAAGTCTTAATTGTTTTTGTTTACAATGTTGATTTAAAGAGATTTGTTGTCGCTCAGTGACCCGACCAGTAATACAAAATTATGGCCTAACTTTTATAATTAAAAAATGCTACAGTTGTCAGCGACTCGGAGGCCTAGTCATGACTCTTTATTACTACGTACTTAGACTACGTAGCCTAGTACTACTACTACATTAGACCATGGATGGAAGAATGACTGTATCTGTAGTTTAATTATTTCAGTAAAAGTAGCTAGCCATGCACCCTGTTGGACTGTAGTGTTATGGTCCTCTTTTAACATCTATTTGTTCATCATGATTGATAAGACCAAAGTAAAAAGAGAGTAGTTAGCCTTTTCTGTTTAAATGGAAAATGCTTTTGATCTGTTGTATAGATAGTCAACACTTTGCTCACAACAGATGATTTAACTTTAGTGTGCATATACCTGTAAGTTGTAAAACTTGGTAGTACTAGTAGTGAGTATGGTTGTGTTAACACTTTTTAGTGGCAGTACTACAGTAGCACAGGTCAGTACTCTCAAAGTTACTACCTCACTTACTTTTCTGCAGGAACTGTTCAAATTAATAAACAATAATTATATTAAAATAAACACCTTCACGTTTCGACACGCCACAGCCGAATGTTACAGGAACAAGTAAAGTACCAGTGCTTACTTACGGTGCAAAACAACAGAATCCAATTATAATGAATAACTAGTTCTAAAAAAACCTAAAAAAGAACAAAGCTTACTTGTGTTGCTTAGCCTGGCGTAGCACTGTATTAGTGTAGAATAACATTAGGGTTAAATTCCAAAATCTTCCAGTTGTACAAAAAACAACAGAACTGTCTATATAGCATAGAAAGTGGCAAAATTAGAGACCCATACATGAGCTCAAATAATATTATTAGAACACTCCTTAATGTGTGGAAAGAACTACATAATACATTGTTATACATTTATTTACTTTTTCTAACACTAAATCAGGTCAGCACTTATTATCATTTGTGTTTTACTCATAAATACATGTCTTAAGCACTGTAATGTTGATACTTTCCCAAGTTCTGTGACCACAAATGTTTTCTGTTTCTTTCCAGGTTAACTTCATGTTAAAATTCTAGATTCTGGCAAATCATCCATGAACTCACAATGAGAAAAAGACAAAGGTAACACTTAAAACTCTCAACATGGTTGATGGTTAGAAATACATATAATTTTTATTTATCTACAAGTTTACTTGGCATACAAAAATGTACTTCTGTGGTAATTTTGTTTTGTCTGGAATGTAGACGAATGGAATTTTGATTTTGTTTTATAGAGCAGTCTTTAAAGTCAACCCCAATGAGAATTTTGAGTATGAAATAAACAAAGTTTGATATATGTGCAAAACTTGTTTATAGAAAAAGTTTGAAAGCAGGAATGATTAATTCTTTTTCATATCACACAATTTCATTCCATTCCTGCTTCCATTCTCATGCTGTATATGTATGTTTTCCTTTATGCAGTAAAGACTTGCATGCAGATGCCCTAGTTGTTTGGGAAAAGGATGGCAGCAAAAACGTTGTGTCAACAATGGACATTTCAACAACTTCAGGATCATCTGATATTCATATTGGCTCGAAAGTTCAGATGTCATGGAAGCGAGGGATATGGATAGGTGAAGTTATTGACATGGATGATTTGCCAGCAGAGGAATCATTGACCTGCTCATCCTCAGATGATGAAGAAAACAATCTACCTTTGTCAGTACTCAAAACTGCACAGCATTTAAGTAAGTTTAAAAAAAAGTCTGTACATACTAAGTGTGTTTTACTAAGTCTGCCTTCTTGACTAATGAAAACAGCAAAGCTTTGGTGATGGTATTTCTGTTCATACATGTATTGTAAGACAGGTTAAAATTATATTTAGCAAAATCATAAACCCGGTTTGACTGAAATAACTCAATTTTAATGTTTCTTCTTTATTTCAGACAAAGGCAACAGCTCTAGCAAAAAGGTTCCTTCACGGCAAGAACAACCGATCTGCCAACACTTCTTTTGTAAAGAAGAGGTGTGGGCCGCCTGTACAAAATGTCTGTGCTTTCTATGTTTCAAACATTTTGAACTCAGTGATGATTGCATCAATCATAATAATTTTTTCAATGATTTACCAAGCTTACATAATACAGGGTCTTCTTCACAGGCTGGTGTGCCTTGCACCCCAGTCTCTAATATGACTCCTGGTGAGATGTCTTCTTCACAGGCAGGTGTGCCTTGCACCCCAGTCTCTAATATGACTCCTGGTGAGATGTCTTCTTTACAGGCAGGTGTGCCTTGCACCCCAGTCTCTAATATGACTCCTGGTGAGATGTCTTCTTCACAGGCAGGTGTGCCTTGCACCCCAGTCTCTAATATGACTCCTGGTGAGATGTCTTCTTCACAGGCAGGTGTGCCTTGCACCCCAGTCTCTAATATGACTCCTGGTGAGATGTCTTCTTCACGGGCAGGTGTGCCTTGCACCCCGGTCTTTAATATGACTCCTGGTGAGATGTTTTCTTCACAGGCGGGTTTGCCTTGCACCCCACTCTTCAATATGACTCCTGGAGAGATGTCTTCTTCACAGGCAGGTTTGCCTTGCACCCCAGTCTTTAATATGACTCCTGGAGAGATGTCTTCTTCAAAAGCAGGTGTGCCTTGCACACCAGTCTCTAATATGACTCCTGGTGAGATGTCTTCTTCACAGGCAGGTGTGCCTTGCACCCCACTCTTTAATATGACTCCTGGTGAGATGTCTTCTTCACAGGCAGGTGTGCCTTGCACCCCACTCTTTAATATGACTCCTGGTGAGATGTCTTCTTCACAGGCAGGTGTGCCTTGCACCCCAGTCTCTAATATGACTCCTGGTGAGATGTCTTCTTCACAGGCAGGTGTGCCTTGCACCCCACTCTTTAATATGACTCCTGGTGAGATGTCTTCTTCACAGGCGGGTGTGCCTTGCACCCCAGTCTCTAATATGACTCCTGGTGAGATGTCTTCTTCACAGGCTGGTGTGCCTTGCACCCCAGTCTTCAATATGACTCCTGGTGAGATGTCTTCCTCCCATTTGCCTGTAAGTTATCCATCACCAGCTGATTTTCCTGTTGATGGGGAGCCTATTTCGTTTTCTCTGAAGTCCCCGATATTACGAAAAAGCAGAAATGCTATTGTTAAAGAAAGACGTAACAGTGGTAAAGAGTACAGAACAGAAAAAACAAACATTCTCATGAAGGAAAAGAGAACCGAAATCGGGGAAAGCAAGTGTACATTTTGTAATTCAAAGGGTTTTCTCTGCGAGACATTTTCATCTGAACAGCGACAAACAATCAGAAAGGCGTATTATGACATGGCTAACCTTCAAAACCAGCGACAATGGATCGGCAAGTTTGTTTCTGTCAACACTTCCGACAATTTAGCTAAACGCACGAGCCTCAAATACTTTCTTCCTAACTCTAACGCGGCTAACCAGAAATCACAAGTTTGTCGACAAATGTTTATCAGCACCCTGGGTGTTTCAGACAAGCAAGTAAAGACAGTTGTTCAAAAAGTCAATGAGCTTGGTGTTATGGGTGGAGAAGGTCGAGGAGGAAGACAAACTAAAGACAGGGACCAGATGCTTAGAGATCAAATAAAATCCCACATCGACAAATTCCCCAGGATGGAATCCCATTACTGTAGAGCGAACAGTTCTTACCAATATCTTTCTTCCGATTTGAACTTCAGTATTATGTATGACATGTACAAAAAAGATTATGCAACTTGGGCTTCGATTAGCCTCTACAAAACGGTATTTCATTCTCTTCAACTCAAATTCCATCGCCCTAAGAAAGACATGTGTGGCCTATGCGAAACATACTTTCACGGAACAGCAGCGAAGAAACAAGAAATAAAGAAAGAATACGAGAGACACAACCAAGAAAAAGTGAAGGTTCGGGAAATCAAATCAAAATCAAAGGAGAAAGCATCACATGATGTCAGCCACCGTGCTGCTGTTTTCGACTTACAACAAGTCATATATCTGCCCAAATCCTCGCGCTCAGAGCTTTTTTACAAGCGTCGACTTGCTTGCTTTAACCTAACAGTTTATGAACTCCACAGTAAAGAAGGGATTTGTTTTCTGTCGCATGAGGGTCTCACTCGTCGTGGCTCATGCGAAATAAGTTCTTACCTTCACAAGTATCTTAGCGGTATTGATGATCAAGGCATTAAGCATGTTGACCTTTTTTCTGATGGCTGTATCGGCCAAAACAAAAACTCAATTTTACCAGCAATGTTGTTGTCTTTCGTGGCCAGTTCACAAAGCATACAGGATGTAACCATGCATTTCTTTGAGACCAGCCATGGTCAGTCTGAAGGAGACTCTATGCACAGCACCATCGAAAGAGTCATCAATCAGTTGGACGAAATATCTGTTCCCTCACAACTCGTGAGTATATTTAAGATGGCAAGAAAAGACCCTAAACCATACACAGTTGTTTCAGTCCAGTCTTCCGACATTATTGACTGGAAGTCTTTCAGTCAAAAACAAGGTATTCTGCATGTACGAACATCAGAAGACGGCAAATCCATTGACTGGACAAAATTCATGCAAGTTCGTGTATGTAAAGGGGAACCTCACGAAATACAGTTCAAGTATTCTCATCTGGACGAGTCATTTTCTACAATTTCCCTCAGACACACGCGTCGTACATCTGATACTGTTCCTCTTCAACCTCAACAGCTGTACATCTCGGGAAATCCTAAACTATCTGATGGTAAATACAAAGATCTTCAAAGTCTCTGTCAAGGACAAACCCCTGTGTTGCTTCACCCCGACTATCAAGATTTTTATTTGCATCTTCCTCACTAAGAAAGGAGGCCCATGTGCTGTTTTTCCTTATGTGTAGAAGAATTAACATGTCAAGCAATTCTACTTTTTAAGTGATAGATAAACGATGGTGCTGTTCATTACAGTGACACTCCAACACTGGGTAAAGGTGTTTTTACATGTTTTATGGGTAGGGTCGACGTCTGGGTGTTATACTTGTATTTTTGTCAGGTCGAAAGGGGGTAGTTGACAAACATAAAAAGGACCAGAAGAACCGGTTGACAAAAAAGTGGATTTTTGAGTGGAAACCGCGAAGATATTTTTTTCAGATCCTCTCTGTATAGCCATACCATGTTTTCATGCCTTCTTGGCAGTCGTATGTTGTGTTTGGATGGTTCTGAAAGAATCGGTGGTTTCATGTCTTATAAAGACAAAGACAAATAATGTAGTTATCACACTTTTGGTTCAAGGTGGTTTGTTAGAAATTTGAATGCGGATATCATTTTTTGAGCGATACTCTTTGTTAGAAGGTGACCGGTTTTGCAACTAACATTCTTCTGTGGAAGATATTATGATGAGTCACTCGTCATAAAGGCCTTTTGTCAGGATTTAACGGACGTTTGACCACAGTAGTTAAACAATTACAAAAACTAATTTCCAAATGTGAAAGTTTAAGTTTTGAAATGGTTGGTTGGGAAATTGAAAAACAAATTCCGCTATTGTAAGTAAGAAAATTCTTCTTATTGAACCCTTGAAAGTTTGTGAAACATAAAACAGGGATTTGGGTTACCGTTAAATTTGTGAAAAAATTAACCCGTTTAACAGGGGTTGTGTTTAGACACAATCCAAGAGAATTCACTAAGTGTAAAAAGTTATTATTATAGCATCATTGTGAGAAAACGGATTTGTTTTTTCAAGGGAACGGCAAATAGTCTATTTATGACCACATTTCAAATGGTTCTGTTTCAGGGCATCGTGAACACTTTATTATAACAACAGACATGATAACTTGTTCTTGTAAGGCATAATGCACTTTCCAAACTGGCACCTGGATAAATGAAAGTTAGAATAGAAATTATCGCAACCTCTGTAATGAATCCCGGCTGCAATAATTTTTATGCTTAAGGTTTGTTGAAAAAAGTACAGATTGAAATTCAAAAGCTCACCCTGTGTGCTTTGCTGTTATATAAAAACAATTGAATAGTTGTTAACGGAGGGATTTAAGTTGTTGTTTGGTTACGGTGGGGAAGATCATTATCTATGCGAACACAGTTGGAGCATATGCTGGTGGTTCTTAAACCCTGTGTTGCTTAAAGTGATAATTGATGATAGTCCATGTCTGTTTCTGAAGAGAAAAAAACTGACAGCCTGTAGAATATAGACTGACGTTCCTGACATAAAACGATGTGTTTATGATAATGTAAGGGGCATATAGGTATTATACATTTTAAAACAGGAAATCACAACTACTCCTTGACTTTATTATTGAAACTGAAACAGAAATGTAACTTGTGAAGTTGCATACAGTTTGATGTTTAGTTTTAAAAAGATGTATTTTATGTTTTCAAAAAGTGTTTCCACCTTTCTAGTACAGCTTAACTTGCACTAAGTTTAAAATGTTGTTATGGTATCATTGTGAGAAAACGGAACATTTGTTTTTTGAGGGAAATGGAAAGTCATGTAAAAACACATTTAAAATGGCTCTGTTTCAGGGCATAGTGAAAACCTTATCGTAAATTGCGTAATTAATATTAAAGAGTGGAACATTTTACAAGTTAAACTTCTACTTGGTTCGCTGTAACGCCATGTGATAATATCTACTTTTACGTGTAGATTGTTAGTCTGTTTATCTACTACCGCAGAGTAGATTCACAATTCGGAAGAGCATTTATATTGTTCTTATTTACATTTCTATATTATGGCATAGGAAAATCGGCACGGAACGCACACCAAACTATGCAAAGCCTGAAGCATTTTAAATTGTTGATTGTCACAGACTGAGACTCATTTACAGAAATTTTGCTATAATGTACGTTTCTCACAACACTGCTAAGCATACATAACTTTTTAGCCTTTTGATATATGATAAATCCTTTACTCCGTAATAAGTGTATCATGTCAAGCTTTACAAGTGCGACAGTATTACTTTTTATTGTGCAGTATGAATTATGTGCAATGGGTTAAAACTTTATCCCGAGGACAAGTAATGATTTGTTGCAACTTCTGAAACTAAGGAAACTTTGTTAGTAATGTAAAAACAGCTGAACAGAGTCACTATACTGCTGATCAGAAACACCAGAGCTTGAGTTCAGTGCTCTTAACCACTTGGCCACGAGGGTTGAGTTTACAATGCCATTATTTTGGTATGTGACATAAACAAGTCTTCGGCAATTATTAAGGAACCTGTCTCTAAATTATGTTTGAAATAAACATTATAATACCATAATATTATGCGGACTTAACTGGGCCCGCAATAACTATTATTGTAAGGTCATTGTGTAATTTAATGGAACTTGTAAATTTTTTGTATATTACAGTATTTAGAATCTTGAAAGTGGTTATTGACGCAAACTTTCGTTTTTACTCTGTAATTTCAAAATAACTGTATATTTGATTAAACAAATAATGAGACGAATGAACTGCTAACAAATTATCTTCGATTAGCTATATAATCAGAATGAACTTTCAAGTTGATGAATGAAGTTGTTTATGTTGAGGTAAACATGTGTAGATTTCAATTTTTTTAACAAAAATGAATGACTGTATATAGAAAGATCTTTTAGCCGAACTGATGAAATTCCGGTGGTACCGGTAATCGATTAAAATGTTGTTATTAGAATGTACGAAAGTTTCAAGTTTGATATTTATTTTCTTAACATCCTTATAAAAACGCTTGTTCTTTAATGTCCATCGATAGGCCTATATACAAAAAGGATTTTCAATAATTATGAACTACTAACAAGATGACCAAACTGCTGAATAAGTTCACTCTGAAACAACTTCTATACATTAAACCATTGGTTCTTTTTATACGCCCGTTTTCTTATTAAAAAAAAGGAACTGATAACTTAGTAGATTTACTAATTATTCAATAGTAAAACCATAGAGTAATGGAAGATAACTTATTGAGTTTTGGGTAAAATAATAAGGCTCTCCGATTTTTGCGTTTTCACGAAGGGCCAAAAACTTTGCTACGTGGGTAAAATAATAAGGCTCTCCGATTTTCGCGTTTTCACGAAGGGCCAAAAACTTTGCTACATGGGTAAAATAATAAGGCTCTCCGATTTTCGCGTTTTCACGAAGGGCCAAAAACTTTGCTACATGGGTAAAATAATAAGGCTCTCCGATTTTCGCGTTTTCACGAAGGGCCAAAAAGGTTTATTAATGAATTACAAAATTGCTAAGCAACTTTCATCAAACATAACACCGGTGATGATAAAAAAAAATCACAGGCTTTCATTTGATACAAAAATCACTATTTAAGGTAGCCGATATGAAATAGAAAAGACGATTTCAAAATACTCATTTACATAAACGTCATTTTCTCTGAACAAACATTTCTGAAGTTTTTATACTTTTTGTCTCTTCGTGAAAACGGTGACGACATGGTAGAGCAAAAACGACTTTGAAATTTTAGTCCAAAACTCCAATATTTTTCAGGGGGATACTGAAATTATTGTGTTTTTTGACCCTAAAACTTTCAGCCCCAAAAATAGTGGATATTTCCCGAACTAACGCTCATCCGGACTTGCAATTTAGAGCACTGGTACTGGGGGATATTCCCTCTTGACATGGTAGAGCAAAAACGACTTTGAAATTTTAGTCCAAAACTCCCATTTTTTTTAGGGGGGTAGGCCTACTGAAAAATTTGTGTTTTTTGACCCTAAAACTTTCAGCCCCAAAACTTGTGGATGTTTCCCGAACTAAAGCTCATCCGGACTTGCAAATTAGAGCACTAATACTGGAGGATATTCCATCTTGACATGGTAGAGCAAAAACGACTTTGAATATTTAGTCCAAAACTCCAATATTTTTCAGGGGGGTACTGAAAAATTTGTGTTTTTTGATCCTAAAATTTTCAGCCTAAAAATGGTGGATATTTCCCGAACTAACGCTTATCCGGACTTGCAAATTAGAACACTTGTACTAGGGGATATTCCCTCTTGACATGGTAGAGCAAAAACGACTTGGACATTTTGGTCCAAAACTCCAATTTTTTTTAGGGGGTACTTAAAAAATATGTGCTTTTTGACCCTAACACTTTCAGCCCCAAAACTTGTGGATGTTTCCCGAACTAACGCTCATCCGGACTTGCAAATTAGAGCACTGGTACTGGGGGATATTCCCTTTTGACATGGTAGAGCAAACATGACTTTGAAATTTTAGTCCAAAACTCCAATTTTGTTTAGGGGGATACTGTAAAATTTGTGCTTTTTGACCCTAAAACTTTAAGCCCCAAAACTGGTGAATATTTCCCGAACTAACGCTTATCCGGACTTGCAAATTAGAGCACTGGTACTGGGGGATATTCCTTCTTGACATGGTAGGGCAATAACAACTTTGAAATTTTGGTCCAAAACTCAAATTTTTTTCAGGGGGGTACTGTAAAATTTGTGCTTTTTGACCCTAAAACTTTCAGCCCAAAAACTGGTGGATGTTTGCCGAACTAATGCTTATCCAGACTTGCAAAATAGAGCACTGGCACTAGGGGATATTCCCTCTTGACATGGTAGAGCAAAAACAACTTTGAAATTTTGGTCAAAAACTCAAATTTTTTTTTAGAGGGGTACTGTAAAGTTTGTGCTTTTTTACCCTAAAACTTTAAGTCCAAAAACTGGTGGATGTTTCCCGAACTAACGCTCATCCGGACTTGCAAATTAGAGCACTGGTACTAGGGGATATTCCCTCTTGAAATGGTAGAGCAAAAACGACTTTGAAATTTTAGTCCAAAACTCCAATATTTCTCAGGGGGGTACTTAAAAAATTTGTGTTTTTTGACGCTAAAACTTTCAGCCTAAAAATGGTGGATATTTCCCGAACTAACGCTTATCCGGACTTGCAAATTAGAGCACTGGTACGGGGGGATATTCCCTCTTGACATGGTAGAGCAAAAACGACTTTGACATTTTGGTCCAAAACTCCCATTTTTTTTAGAGGGGTACTGTAAAATTTGTGCTTTTTGACCCTTAAACTTTCAGCCCCAAAACTGGTGGATGTTTCCCGAACTAACGCTCATCCGGACTTGCAAATTAGAGCACTGGTACTGGGGGATATTCCCTCTTTGCATGGTAGAGCAAAAACGACTTTCACATTTTGGTCCAAAACTCCCATTTTTTTTAGGGGGGTACTGTAAAATTTGTGCTTTTTGACCCTAAAACTTTCAGCCCCAAAACTTGTGGATGTTTCCGAACTAACGCTCATCCGGACTTGCAAATTAGAGCACTAATACTGGAGGATATTCCCTCTTGACATGGTAGAGCAAAAACGACTTTGAAATTTTAGTCCAAAACTCCAATATTTTTCAGGGGGATACTGAAATTATTGTGTTTTTTGACCCTAAAACTTTCAGCCCCAAAAATAGTGGATATTTCCCGAACTAACGCTCATCCGGACTTGCAATTTAGAGCACTGGTACTGGGGGATATTCCCTCTTGACATGGTAGAGCAAAAACGACTTTGAAATTTTAGTCCAAAACTCCAATATTTTTCAGGGGGGTACTGAAAAATTTGTGTTTTTTGATCCTAAAATTTTCAGCCTAAAAATGGTGGATATTTCCCGAACTAACGCTTATCCGGACTTGCAAATTAGAACACTTGTACTAGGGGATATTCCCTCTTGACATGGTAGAGCAAAAACGACTTGGACATTTTGGTCCAAAACTCCAATTTTTTTTAGGGGGTACTTAAAAAATATGTGCTTTTTGACCCTAACACTTTCAGCCCCAAAACTTGTGGATGTTTCCCGAACTAACGCTCATCCGGACTTGCAAATTAGAGCACTGGTACTGGGGGATATTCCCTTTTGACATGGTAGAGCAAACATGACTTTGAAATTTTAGTCCAAAACTCCAATTTTGTTTAGGGGGATACTGTAAAATTTGTGCTTTTTGACCCTAAAACTTTAAGCCCCAAAACTGGTGAATATTTCCCGAACTAACGCTTATCCGGACTTGCAAATTAGAGCACTGGTACTGGGGGATATTCCTTCTTGACATGGTAGGGCAATAACAACTTTGAAATTTTGGTCCAAAACTCAAATTTTTTTCAGGGGGGTACTGTAAAATTTGTGCTTTTTGACCCTAAAACTTTCAGCCCAAAAACTGGTGGATGTTTGCCGAACTAATGCTTATCCGGACTTGCAAAATAGAGCACTGGCACTAGGGGATATTCCCTCTTGACATGGTAGAGCAAAAACAACTTTGAAATTTTGGTCAAAAACTCAAATTTTTTTTTAGAGGGGTACTGTAAAGTTTGTGCTTTTTTACCCTAAAACTTTAAGTCCAAAAACTGGTGGATGTTTCCCGAACTAACGCTCATCCGGACTTGCAAATTAGAGCACTGGTACTAGGGGATATTCCCTCTTGAAATGGTAGAGCAAAAACGACTTTGAAATTTTAGTCCAAAACTCCAATATTTCTCAGGGGGGTACTTAAAAAATTTGTGTTTTTTGACGCTAAAACTTTCAGCCTAAAAATGGTGGATATTTCCCGAACTAACGCTTATCCGGACTTGCAAATTAGAGCACTGGTACGGGGGGATATTCCCTCTTGACATGGTAGAGCAAAAACGACTTTGACATTTTGGTCCAAAACTCCCATTTTTTTTAGAGGGGTACTGTAAAATTTGTGCTTTTTGACCCTTAAACTTTCAGCCCCAAAACTGGTGGATGTTTCCCGAACTAACGCTCATCCGGACTTGCAAATTAGAGCACTGGTACTGGGGGATATTCCCTCTTTGCATGGTAGAGCAAAAACGACTTTCACATTTTGGTCCAAAACTCCCATTTTTTTTAGGGGGGTACTGTAAAATTTGTGCTTTTTGACCCTAAAACTTTCAGCCCCAAAACTTGTGGATGTTTCCGAACTAACGCTCATCCGGACTTGCAAATTAGAGCACTAATACTGGAGGATATTCCCTCTTGACATGGTAGAGCAAAAACGACTTTGAAATTTTAGTCCAAAACTCCAATATTTTTCAGGGGGATACTGAAATTATTGTGTTTTTTGACCCTAAAACTTTCAGCCCCAAAAATAGTGGATATTTCCCGAACTAACGCTCATCCGGACTTGCAATTTAGAGCACTGGTACTGGGGGATATTCCCTCTTGACATGGTAGAGCAAAAACGACTTTGAAATTTTAGTCCAAAACTCCCATTTTTTTTAGGGGGGTAGGCCTACTGAAAAATTTGTGTTTTTTGACCCTAAAACTTTCAGCCCCAAAACTTGTGGATGTTTCCCGAACTAAAGCTCATCCGGACTTGCAAATTGGAGCACTAATACTGGAGGATATTCCATCTTGACATGGTAGAGCAAAAACGACTTTGAATATTTAGTCCAAAACTCCAATATTTTTCAGGGGGATACTGAAAAATTTGTGTTTTTTGATCCTAAAATTTTCAGCCTAAAAATGGTGGATATTTCCCGAACTAACGCTTATCCGGACTTGCAAATTAGAACACTTGTACTAGGGGATATTCCCTCTTGACATGGTAGAGCAAAAACGACTTGGACATTTTGGTCCAAAACTCCCATTTTTTTTAGGGGGTACTTAAAAAATATGTGCTTTTTGACCCTAACACTTTCAGCCCCAAAACTTGTGGATGTTTCCCGAACTAACGCTCATCCGGACTTGCAAATTAGAGCACTGGTACTGGGGGATATTCCCTTTTGACATGGTAGAGCAAAAATGACTTTGAAATTTTAGTCCAAAACTCCAATTTTGTTTAGGGGGATACTGTAAAATTTGTGCTTTTTGACCCTAAAACTTTAAGCCCCAAAACTGGTGAATATTTCCCGAACTAACGCTTATCCGGACTTGCAAATTAGAGCACTGGTACTGGGGGATATTCCTTCTTGACATGGTAGGGCAATAACAACTTTGAAATTTTGGTCCAAAACTCAAATTTTTTTCAGGGGGGTACTGTAAAATTTGTGCTTTTTGACCCTAAAACTTTCAGCCCAAAAACTGGTGGATGTTTGCCGAACTAATGCTTATCCAGACTTGCAAAATAGAGCACTGGCACTAGGGGATATTCCCTCTTGACATGGTAGAGCAAAAACAACTTTGAAATTTTGGTCAAAAACTCAAATTTTTTTTTAGAGGGGTACTGTAAAGTTTGTGCTTTTTTACCCTAAAACTTTAAGTCCAAAAACTGGTGGATGTTTCCCGAACTAACGCTCATCCGGACTTGCAAATTAGAGCACTGGTACTAGGGGATATTCCCTCTTGAAATGGTAGAGCAAAAACGACTTTGAAATTTTAGTCCAAAACTCCAATATTTCTCAGGGGGGTACTTAAAAAATTTGTGTTTTTTGACGCTAAAACTTTCAGCCTAAAAATGGTGGATATTTCCCGAACTAACGCTTATCCGGACTTGCAAATTAGAGCACTGGTACGGGGGGATATTCCCTCTTGACATGGTAGAGCAAAAACGACTTTGACATTTTGGTCCAAAACTCCCATTTTTTTTAGAGGGGTACTGTAAAATTTGTGCTTTTTGACCCTTAAACTTTCAGCCCCAAAACTGGTGGATGTTTCCCGAACTAACGCTCATCCGGACTTGCAAATTAGAGCACTGGTACTGGGGGATATTCCCTCTTTGCATGGTAGAGCAAAAACGACTTTGACATTTTGGTCCAAAACTCCCATTTTTTTTAGGGGGGTACTGTAAAATTTGTGCTTTTTGACCCTAAAACTTTCAGCCCCAAAACTTGTGGATGTTTCCGAACTAACGCTCATCCGGACTTGCAAATTAGAGCACTAATACTGGAGGATATTCCCTCTTGACATGGTAGAGCAAAAACGACTTTGAAATTTTAGTCCAAAACTCCAATATTTTTCAGGGGGATACTGAAATTATTGTGTTTTTTGACCCTAAAACTTTCAGCCCCAAAAATAGTGGATATTTCCCGAACTAACGCTCATCCGGACTTGCAATTTAGAGCACTGGTACTGGGGGATATTCCCTCTTGACATGGTAGAGCAAAAACGACTTTGAAATTTTAGTCCAAAACTCCCATTTTTTTTAGGGGGGTAGGCCTACTGAAAAATTTGTGTTTTTTGACCCTAAAACTTTCAGCCCCAAAACTTGTGGATGTTTCCCGAACTAAAGCTCATCCGGACTTGCAAATTGGAGCACTAATACTGGAGGATATTCCATCTTGACATGGTAGAGCAAAAACGACTTTGAATATTTAGTCCAAAACTCCAATATTTTTCAGGGGGGTACTGAAAAATTTGTGTTTTTTGATCCTAAAATTTTCAGCCTAAAAATGGTGGATATTTCCCGAACTAACGCTTATCCGGACTTGCAAATTAGAACACTTGTACTAGGGGATATTCCCTCTTGACATGGTAGAGCAAAAACGACTTGGACATTTTGGTCCAAAACTCCAATTTTTTTTAGGGGGTACTTAAAAAATATGTGCTTTTTGACCCTAACACTTTCAGCCCCAAAACTTGTGGATGTTTCCCGAACTAACGCTCATCCGGACTTGCAAATTAGAGCACTGGTACTGGGGGATATTCCCTTTTGACATGGTAGAGCAAAAATGACTTTGAAATTTTAGTCCAAAACTCCAATTTTGTTTAGGGGGATACTGTAAAATTTGTGCTTTTTGACCCTAAAACTTTAAGCCCCAAAACTGGTGAATATTTCCCGAACTAACGCTTATCCGGACTTGCAAATTAGAGCACTGGTACTGGGGGATATTCCCTCTTGACATGGTAGGGCAATAACAACTTTGAAATTTTGGTCCAAAACTCAAATTTTTTTCAGGGGGGTACTGTAAAATTTGTGCTTTTTGACCCTAAAACTTTCAGCCCAAAAACTGGTGGATGTTTGCCGAACTATTGCTTATCCAGACTTGCAAAATAAAGCACTGGTACTAGGGGATATTCCCTCTTGACATGGTAGAGCAAAAACAACTTTGAAATTTTGGTCAAAAACTCAAATTTTTTTTTAGAGGGGTACTGTAAAGTTTGTGCTTTTTTACCCTAAAACTTTCAGTCCAAAAACTGGTGGATGTTTCCCGAACTAACGCTTATCCGGACTTGCAAATCAGAGCACTGGTACTAGGGGATATTCCCTCTTGACATGGTAGAGCAAAATTACTTTGACATTTTGTTCCAAAACTCCCATTTTTTTTAGGGGGGTACTAAAAAATTTGTGCTTTTTGACCCTAAAACTTTCAGCCTAAAAATGGTGGTTATTTCCCAAAACTAACGCTTATCCGGACTTGCAAATTAGAGCATTGGTACTAGGGGATATTCCCTCTTGACATGGTAGAGCAAAAACGACTATGACATTTTGGTCCAGAACTCCAGTTTTTTTAGGGGGGTACTGAAAAATTATGTGCTTCATGACCCTAAAACTTTCAGCCTAAAAATGGTGGATATTTCCCGAACTAACTTTCATCCGGACTTGCAAATCAGAGCACTGGTACTGGGGGATATTCCCTTTTGACATGGTAGAGCAAAAATGACTTTGACGTTTTGGTCCAAAACTCCCAATTTTTTTTAGGGGGGTATTGTAAAATTTGTGCTTTTGACCCTAAAAGATTCAGCCGAAAAATGGTGGATATTTCCCGAACTAACACTTATCCGGACTTGCAAATTAGAGCACTGGCACTGGGGGATATTCCCTCTTGACATGGTAGAGCGAAAACGACTTTGAAATTTTGGTTCAAAACTGAAATTTGTTTTTTTTTTGGGGGGGAAGGGGTGGGTCACAGATAATTTTTGTTTTTTAGCTCCTAACTCCAGAAATAAAGATTCTACCTGCAGTTACATGTAGCTCCAGTAACCTTGCATCCGAAAATCTAATTCTTCAACCTTGGAACGACAAGGTAGCAGTAATGCTCCATATGCCCTTCAAATACATATTCAATGGGAGTGTTGTACACAGAGCTAACAGAGAGTAAAAACAAGCATTTTAGAATGAAAATATCTTCCCAATGTTGTAAGGATCAGGACAAGTGTGACACTGTTGGTAAGAGCTTCTCAACGGCTCTTTGACAATGTATAGTATAGGGTTCAAGGAGAAACAGTGGGAAAGCCAGGGGCCAGGGAAAGTGGACACCTAAGAACTCCTAATTTTGACGGGGCTGTGAGTTCATGAACAATGGCCCAGACAGGATTCTGAATTGAAACAAGAAAAGACTGGCCCCATAAAAAGTCAGCAGCCTCCCGATCCATAACTTCACAAATAATGGTTCTAAAATAAGTTGTTTTTACCTGCTGTTAGTTCCAGAAGCCTTGCATCCACAAATCAAATACCTCTGTCATCTTCAACCTGGGAACGACGGGTTAGCAGTGATGCTCCGAATGCCCATCAAACACATGTTCAATGGGATTGTTGTACACAGAGCTGTCAGAGAGTGAAAACAAGACTTTAAGAATGGCAATATCTTCTCTAATGTTGTAAGGATCTGGACAAGTGTGACACTGTTGGAAAGTCCTACCCAAGGGCTCTCTGGCAATGTGTAGTATAGGATTGAGGGATAAACAGAGAGAATACCGTGGGTCAGAAAGGGAAGACATCCACATTGGCTGCGAACAATGGCCTAGACAGAATAAAAAAAAAATTATAAAAAAACAACCCCTAAAAAGAAGTTGGCAGCCTCCTGACCCATAATTCCACAATTATTGGTTGTAAAAAAAATTGTTTTTACCCGCAGTTAGCTCCAGGAGTCTTGCATCAGGAAATCAAGCTTTCTCTGCCATCCAGCAGCATCTTCTGCCCTGAAATGAAGAGTAAGGGCTGATGCTCTGAATGCCTTTCAAATGTATGTTCAAAGGGATTTTCATTCAAAGAGCTGTGAGAGTTTGAAAACAAAGAGTTAACAACAGCCATTTCTACACTAATCTTGGAAAGATCAGGACAAGTTTGACGCTGTTTGAAAGTCCTTAGTACTCAAGTGCTCTCTGGCAGTGTGGGTTTGTGGGATAAACAGGAGGGACATCAGGGGCCAGAGAAGGAGGCCACACCCGGGACTTCCAATAAATTTGGGGTTGTGTGTGTATGTGAACAATGGCCCAGCAAGAGTGCTGAACAGAAAAGGAAAAAACATGATCCTCCTAATTCGGCAGCCTCCAGGTTCATAACTCCAGAAACAATGGAGCCAGAAAGAAGTAACCAGTAGTCCTGCATCTGAAAACAAACTTTCTTGGCCATCCAGCGATATCCAACACGGAAATGACAACTAAGTGGGAATGCTCTAAATGCCCTTCAAATGCTTGTTCAATGGGATTTTTGTACACAGAGCTGTCAGAGAGTGAAAACAAGAGTTTAGAACTGCCATATCTACCGTAACATGTAACGATCTGGACAAGTGTGATACTGTTGGAATCCCTAAACAAGGGCTTTATAACAGCATTTCACGTAGGAAAACATTTAAATTACGGCATTATGCAGCAGCTGACAAGAAACTGTTGGTTTGGGTGAGGTTTGGCCAAGGCAAAAGAATAAATGAGAAATGCACTAAAGTTTGCTTACCACCATGATGTTGTGAAGTTTCAAATTCAAGATGATTATTATGAGTGGTTAGACCATACTAGACCCGGTAACTGGGGTGCTGTACTCCTTTTTTTAGATTTTGGCATTATCGGTCGTACCAGCGCCCCAGTCCGTAATATGTGTGGGCAATCTGACGAAGCGGATTTTTAACTAATTTGTTAAAAAATTGTCATAATTACGACAAAAACTCAACAGAATTGCTGAAAATCGCCTACTGGCTTCTTGAGATTTCAAAGATGAAATAAAATGCATTTAATTATACTCAAGATCCTCTCTGTCCTCCAAATCGATGATTTCTTTTAGGCCAACTAAAAATGCAGTCGTTACGATCTGCGTTTTACTAATACATGACATCAAGTACCGTTTTCTAAAAAGAATCGCATGTTCGCCGATGCCCTGTCTTGCATCACAGTTCGGTTCAGAGCAAAGATTATAGAGCACCGTAGGCGCAAGATGGGGAACTCTGGCTGAAATGTGAAATCTCACTGGACGCCATTTCGGCAAGTGACTCTCTTTTGATACAACACTGGGAAAAGTTTCCGTATCCGACTGCCACTTTCTAAGGGATTTTTTTATTTTTTTAATTGATGTTGGCTTTAATTTCCCTTTTTAAAAAATTCCTCTCCAGGTATTAGAAGCTAAAACGCTAATTATTGAACTTTTAAAAGGAAAAACCAAGCGGACATTTCAGCGCGCGGCCGGAACTTTGGCGCGTTCATGCCCAAAGGTCTGGGGCCTATTGATGAATGAATGTGAATCTGTATTCATTCTTGTGTGATGCAGGCAGGGAGCACAACAAATGTAGTGACATACTAAAGAAGTGGTACTTGTGAGCAATTTTACCAAGATTTGTAGGCTGATCACAGGCAACAAAAACGGGAACATACAAAAAGAGACATTATCTAACCCTAACCCTAACCCTAAAGCCCTAACCCTAAACCCCAAAATGTTGGGCCCAATCGGTCATGAAAGCGCGCTTCCTCTTCGTCTAACCCGGAGACCTCTACTAACCAATCAGGTCGCAAAAAGAGTTGCGCGCAACATAGCCGTCTCGACCATTGGTTGCACGCAAAATAGTAGCCAATAAGAATATTATAATTAACTCTGGGCCATGGAGGAGGGCCACCAGTAAGAAATCACGAATTATGAGCCGTGGGAAAGGGGGTCACTGGCAGAACGAAAAGGAGGGTAAGACTAGAGAGCGGGCGCCGGGGGAGGGCGGTCGTATATTTTTTTAAAACTCTAGTTGATATATTACCGCGGCAGCTAGCTGCAGTCACATTTGAAACACAGGATGATTTGGGGGTCCTTGCTCTGCGACCATGAACACGTTTTCAACCCTTTAGAATTGTTCAAACTTCCTGTTCCTAGCTGGATACATTCTTCAACCCTTCTAGATAGGTAAAGATCAAAGTTTACTTAAATTCCATGGATATAAAGTGACAGCCGGATACGGCATTTTAGCCCAACACTGATACGTGTGGACCAGTGTAGACAAGGACAATTGCTATCAATGGGAAACACAGACATTCACTTGCCGAAATGGCGCCCATTCGTATTTCACTTTGCAACAGTAGATAAAGGCCCAGTTCCCCATCTTGCGCCTACGGTGCTCTATAATCTTTGGTACAGAGTAAAGTGCATGCCTTAGCAGTTAGTTTGGTGCACAAGTTTTCGCTGTCTTTAGCTCCCCTCCGGACCGAGCAACCACTCTACAATTCCTACTCCGTCAGCCCAGCACACACGAGTTACTACTTAGTTACTATAAAAACATTTAAAATAATATTTACCCATTTTCCTTGTGCTTAATAATAAGTAATTTCAACTGCAACCTTGGCCGCAATCCGGGCACTTGTGAAAATGGATGTAAGGTGTCTAGAGCGCCCTCTGTAGTGGGAATCGGGACAGCCTTAATCTTCTCAGACAATTTAAATAAAGCCCAGGTCAAAGATGGTAAAGAGGAAAAACATAAATGTTCACAGATTTACATACCTTTCCTTGGTATAAAGATAATGATGGAAGAAAAGTTTCCTTCACAAAGTTCAGCATAAAGTTTTATCATTCTTATTTAATAAAGTAAATAATTTCCAAAATTAGTTTTCGTCTCAGTGAGACGAAAACTCTGCCAATAGGAGTGCATACAAAAGTGCTGTATGCATTTATACCGTTTTCTCGCAAATGATACAACGAAATGAGCTGACAATCTCACAGATTGGTTTTATCTTGATTTCTGAGCTGAGGCCTTAATAATCAAATAGTTTTTTAAAATAATTTTTATAAGTTCCGAGATTGCCGAGATTGAACTGAATTAAATTTGAGGGGATTATACCAGTTTAGCATAAGTTCGCAATGTCTGTTGTTCAAGAACTTCATACATAATATTTGTCTTTCACAGACAACTAATTAATGCTGGTCATACAAAAGGTACCTCTTCACTGGACAAGTTTGTATTACAAACGACCAAGTCATAAATCTGAATTTCCACAGAATATTCGTAGTCCTGATAATGCTTAAAGTGTGATCAACTATTATTAAAATTAATACATTTCTTTGACATGGGGTGTGATATTATAAGGGCTACTGGCAACATGTCATATTTACCTCAAAAAGATCATTATTTCTCATCAGAAGCTATTCCTGGGTCAAATTAAAGGAAATGTCATCGGTAGTGATAATAGACCCCAAATTTGATAAAGATGATTTGATTATTTTTCCTTCTTTCAAGAGTGTTCGCCTTGTTTTCAGGTTGATTTTTTAGCTTCAAAATTAAATTAACCAGGCATCCTCACAAATGCCATATTGTATGAAGATACCTATATAACATCTTTCTTTGCAGAAAACAGTAACAGTAATTTTTCGGCTATTTATTAATTCCCCCAAATGCAGCTAACATATTGGGTCATGTTAGATAAAAAGGCATCAGTGAGTAGGCCCTCTAGTGTCTACTGCATATTTTTAAGGCATACAATCGCACGTAAGTATCTGACGCAAATCTGTTGAAAAAAATGCTGGACTTTCCACCCCTTAATATTTTCAAGACCTCATTTTCAAGTTCGATTTTAGGAATGAAGAAGGCATCCTTACTGACGACATTTCGTATGACATGCATATTGCATAGTTTATAGTAAAAAATAACACACCAATGGGAGTTTGGTCTGTAAAATTAATGTTATAATATTTCCCCCATATATTGTAATGATATTTCCCTAAATGCAGCTTCTAATGATTCTCAGACAGCTCACAGATATACAATCAATGAAACATTGTTGTGATTGTTTGGCAGAGTTAAACCACTGCATTTAATTCAACTCTTATTGCCAATTCCAACATGTGCAAAAGGCACTGTAAAAGCATCAACTTGTATAAATGGTGTTGTTAATTAAAGACAAAACATAGGGCATGATAGGGTTGGTTGAGAGTCATCGCTTTAATATTTCGGTGGCAGGTTGAAATGATGGCATTTCCACCATTTGGCAACCCCTGCAGTTGTAGTTTATCAGGAGCTTAAAAGGAACTGTATCCTCAGCACTAGAGAAGTAGATCAAAGAGAATTATTTCTTCTTATTCAATATTCAGAACGATCAACGATCACAACGATAAGTATTTGCAGTTTAGTTAATGTGTATCTTTCCTTTGACAATTTCAAACTGCATGTATTCCCTCCCTTCTATAATGCCAAAGGTCAACAACAACCCCCCTTTGAATTTACATATCGTCCTGTACTTGCAACAAGGTAGTGACTCGATTCTGCAACAAAGTCGTATCTTGGCGTCCATTGACTTTGTGTGTACATCCGGGTAATTTTAAGCGATATATACAGCCTTTTGACATTTTATAACTAAGTGTTTATTGTAAATGCTACATTGGTTTGATACACTAGGTTGAGTATGTAGCAAGACCAATTAAGATCCAAGACTTTCCTGGGGCCGGGGATCACGTATGTGCATACACAATATGTCCGTAGGTTTGTCAGTGACAGTGATTGCGCCCTCTGTTTTTGACAATTCTTTGGAGGAGAAAGAGTGCGATATGCCTGTTAGTAGATCCAAGACTATGTCGATGTCTGTCTGTGCACATTGGCGCATCACACGGAATAGGGAGGAAAAAGTGCAACGGGCTCATGAATATTTTGTATGCCCTCAAAATATTTAATACTATAGAAATTTGAGAGCCAAAACAGGGTGTTGAGTTGTTAAAACAATGAACAATTGTGACCTGCGGGTTTTTGACTTCTAACTTTGAGTATTTTGGATGACCTAGGCCCTGCAAAGAGAGGTCCTATTTGACAAGAGGTGTAGGGACATTTTGTAGATTGATGCGCGGACTTCACAAAAAGTGCGGGGGTGTTTTATTTGGATGGAAAAAAATAGACAGGCGCTGGGACATGGGGAGCTGCCCGCATCCACTGATTCCATGAAAACCACTTTTCAAAAGGGGTCAAAAATTAAAATTTCTCACAGGGAGCTAGCTCCCTGTGAGCACCCGCCATTTTGGTCAAAAAAATTTTATGCGATTTTATGACAGAAATTGATAGAGTAGATATCACTGAAGAGGGTTTGTGTGTGGGGAAGGGGTCAATTCGCAATATTTGGGCAAATAGCAATATTTAGGTCAATTCTGACGTCATCAAGATGGCCGAAAAAGCTCGCTAGCTCCCGAAATAACGCGAGTTGGGACCTCTAGTTTGTTGGACACGTCTCGGAAGAGCCGCCCGCATCCACTGATTCCATGAAAACCACTTTTCAAAAAGGGTCAAAAATTAAAATTTCTCACAGGGAGCTCCCTGTGAGCACCCGCCATTTTGGTCAAAAAAATTTTATGCGATTTTATGACAGAAATTGATAGAGTAGATATCACTGAAGAGGGTTTGTGTGTGGGGAAGGGGTCAATTCGCAATATTTGGGCAAATAGCAATATTTAGGTCAATTCTGACGTCATCAAGATGGCCGAAAAAGCTCGCTAGCTCCCGAAATAACGCGAGTTGGGACCTCTAGTTTGTTGGACACGTCTCGGAAGAGCCGCCCGCATCCACTGATTCCATGAAAACCACTTTTCAAAAAGGGTCAAAAATTAAAATTTCTCACAGGGAGCTCCCTGTGAGCACCCGCCATTTTGGTCAAAAAATTTTATGCGATTTTATGACAGAAATTGATAGAGTAGATATCACTGAAGAGGGTTTGTGTGTGGGGAAGGGGTCAATTCGCAATATTTGGGCAAATAGCAATATTTAGGTCAATTCTGACGTCATCAAGATGGCCGAAAAAGCTCGCTAGCTCCCGAAATAACGCGAGTTGGGACCTCTAGTTTGTTGGACACGTCTCGGAAGAGCCGCCCGCATCCACTGATTCCATGAAAACCACTTTTCAAAAAGGGTCAAAAATTAAAATTTCTCACAGGGAGCTCCCTGTGAGCACCCGCCATTTTGGTCAAAAAATTTTATGCGATTTTATGACAGAAATTGATAGAGTAGATATCACTGAAGAGGGTTTGTGTGTGGGGAAGGGGTCAATTCGCAATATTTGGGCAAATAGCAATATTTAGGTCAATTCTGACGTCATCAAGATGGCCGAAAAAGCTCGCTAGCTCCCGAAATAACGCGAGTTGGGACCTCTAGTTTGTTGGACACGTCTCGGAAGAGCCGCCCGCATCCACTGATTCCATGAAAACCACTTTTCAAAAAGGGTCAAAAATTAAAATTTCTCACAGGGAGCTCCCTGTGAGCACCCGCCATTTTGGTCAAAAAATTTTATGCGATTTTATGACAGAAATTGATAGAGTAGATATCACTGAAGAGGGTTTGTGTGTGGGGAAGGGGTCAATTCGCAATATTTGGGCAAATAGCAATATTTAGGTCAATTCTGACGTCATCAAGATGGCCGAAAAAGCTCGCTAGCTCCCGAAATAACGCGAGTTGGGACCTCTAGTTTGTTGGACACGTCTCGGAAGAGCCGCCCGCATCCACTGATTCCATGAAAACCACTTTTCAAAAAGGGTCAAAAATTAAAATTTCTCACAGGGAGCTCCCTGTGAGCACCCGCCATTTTGGTCAAAAAAATTTTATGCGATTTTATGACAGAAATTGATAGAGTAGATATCACTGAAGAGGGTTTGTGTGTGGGGAAGGGGTCAATTCGCAATATTTGGGCAAATAGCAATATTTAGGTCAATTCTGACGTCATCAAGATGGCCGAAAAAGCTCGCTAGCTCCCGAAATAACGCGAGTTGGGACCTCTAGTTTGTTGGACACGTCTCGGAAGAGCCGCCCGCATCCACTGATTCCATGAAAACCACTTTTCAAAAAGGGTCAAAAATTAAAATTTCTCACAGGGAGCTCCCTGTGAGCACCCGCCATTTTGGTCAAAAAATTTTATGCGATTTTATGACAGAAATTGATAGAGTAGATATCACTGAAGAGGGTTTGTGTGTGGGGAAGGGGTCAATTCGCAATATTTGGGCAAATAGCAATATTTAGGTCAATTCTGACGTCATCAAGATGGCCGAAAAAGCTCGCTAGCTCCCGAAATAACGCGAGTTGGGACCTCTAGTTTGTTGGACACGTCTCGGAAGAGCCGCCCGCATCCACTGATTCCATGAAAACCACTTTTCAAAAAGGGTCAAAAATTAAAATTTCTCACAGGGAGCTCCCTGTGAGCACCCGCCATTTTGGTCAAAAAAATTTTATGCGATTTTATGACAGAAATTGATAGAGTAGATATCACTGAAGAGGGTTTGTGTGTGGGGAAGGGGTCAATTCGCAATATTTGGGCAAATAGCAATATTTAGGTCAATTCTGACGTCATCAAGATGGCCGAAAAAGCTCGCTAGCTCCCGAAATAACGCGAGTTGGGACCTCTAGTTTGTTGGACACGTCTCGGAAGAGCCGCCCGCATCCACTGATTCCATGAAAACCACTTTTCAAAAAGGGTCAAAAATTAAAATTTCTCACAGGGAGCTCCCTGTGAGCACCCGCCATTTTGGTCAAAAAATTTTATGCGATTTTATGACAGAAATTGATAGAGTAGATATCACTGAAGAGGGTTTGTGTGTGGGGAAGGGGTCAATTCGCAATATTTGGGCAAATAGCAATATTTAGGTCAATTCTGACGTCATCAAGATGGCCGAAAAAGCTCGCTAGCTCCCGAAATAACGCGAGTTGGGACCTCTAGTTTGTTGGACACGTCTCGGAAGAGCCGCCCGCATCCACTGATTCCATGAAAACCACTTTTCAAAAAGGGTCAAAAATTAAAATTTCTCACAGGGAGCTCCCTGTGAGCACCCGCCATTTTGGTCAAAAAATTTTATGCGATTTTATGACAGAAATTGATAGAGTAGATATCACTGAAGAGGGTTTGTGTGTGGGGAAGGGGTCAATTCGCAATATTTGGGCAAATAGCAATATTTAGGTCAATTCTGACGTCATCAAGATGGCCGAAAAAGCTCGCTAGCTCCCGAAATAACGCGAGTTGGGACCTCTAGTTTGTTGGACACGTCTCGGAAGAGCCGCCCGCATCCACTGATTCCATGAAAACCACTTTTCAAAAAGGGTCAAAAATTAAAATTTCTCACAGGGAGCTCCCTGTGAGCACCCGCCATTTTGGTCAAAAAATTTTATGCGATTTTATGACAGAAATTGATAGAGTAGATATCACTGAAGAGGGTTTGTGTGTGGGGAAGGGGTCAATTCGCAATATTTGGGCAAATAGCAATATTTAGGTCAATTCTGACGTCATCAAGATGGCCGAAAAAGCTCGCTAGCTCCCGAAATAACGCGAGTTGGGACCTCTAGTTTGTTGGACACGTCTCGGAAGAGCCGCCCGCATCCACTGATTCCATGAAAACCACTTTTCAAAAAGGGTCAAAAATTAAAATTTCTCACAGGGAGCTCCCTGTGAGCACCCGCCATTTTGGTCAAAAAAATTTTATGCGATTTTATGACAGAAATTGATAGAGTAGATATCACTGAAGAGGGTTTGTGTGTGGGGAAGGGGTCAATTCGCAATATTTGGGCAAATAGCAATATTTAGGTCAATTCTGACGTCATCAAGATGGCCGAAAAAGCTCGCTAGCTCCCGAAATAACGCGAGTTGGGACCTCTAGTTTGTTGGACACGTCTCGGAAGAGCCGCCCGCATCCACTGATTCCATGAAAACCACTTTTCAAAAAGGGTCAAAAATTAAAATTTCTCACAGGGAGCTCCCTGTGAGCACCCGCCATTTTGGTCAAAAAATTTTATGCGATTTTATGACAGAAATTGATAGAGTAGATATCACTGAAGAGGGTTTGTGTGTGGGGAAGGGGTCAATTCGCAATATTTGGGCAAATAGCAATATTTAGGTCAATTCTGACGTCATCAAGATGGCCGAAAAAGCTCGCTAGCTCCCGAAATAACGCGAGTTGGGACCTCTAGTTTGTTGGACACGTCTCGGAAGAGCCGCCCGCATCCACTGATTCCATGAAAACCACTTTTCAAAAAGGGTCAAAAATTAAAATTTCTCACAGGGAGCTCCCTGTGAGCACCCGCCATTTTGGTCAAAAAATTTTATGCGATTTTATGACAGAAATTGATAGAGTAGATATCACTGAAGAGGGTTTGTGTGTGGGGAAGGGGTCAATTCGCAATATTTGGGCAAATAGCAATATTTAGGTCAATTCTGACGTCATCAAGATGGCCGAAAAAGCTCGCTAGCTCCCGAAATAACGCGAGTTGGGACCTCTAGTTTGTTGGACACGTCTCGGAAGAGCCGCCCGCATCCACTGATTCCATGAAAACCACTTTTCAAAAAGGGTCAAAAATTAAAATTTCTCACAGGGAGCTCCCTGTGAGCACCCGCCATTTTGGTCAAAAAATTTTATGCGATTTTATGACAGAAATTGATAGAGTAGATATCACTGAAGAGGGTTTGTGTGTGGGGAAGGGGTCAATTCGCAATATTTGGGCAAATAGCAATATTTAGGTCAATTCTGACGTCATCAAGATGGCCGAAAAAGCTCGCTAGCTCCCGAAATAACGCGAGTTGGGACCTCTAGTTTGTTGGACACGTCTCGGAAGAGCCGCCCGCATCCACTGATTCCATGAAAACCACTTTTCAAAAAGGGTCAAAAATTAAAATTTCTCACAGGGAGCTCCCTGTGAGCACCCGCCATTTTGGTCAAAAAATTTTATGCGATTTTATGACAGAAATTGATAGAGTAGATATCACTGAAGAGGGTTTGTGTGTGGGGAAGGGGTCAATTCGCAATATTTGGGCAAATAGCAATATTTAGGTCAATTCTGACGTCATCAAGATGGCCGAAAAAGCTCGCTAGCTCCCGAAATAACGCGAGTTGGGACCTCTAGTTTGTTGGACACGTCTCGGAAGAGCCGCCCGCATCCACTGATTCCATGAAAACCACTTTTCAAAAAGGGTCAAAAATTAAAATTTCTCACAGGGAGCTCCCTGTGAGCACCCGCCATTTTGGTCAAAAAATTTTATGCGATTTTATGACAGAAATTGATAGAGTAGATATCACTGAAGAGGGTTTGTGTGTGGGGAAGGGGTCAATTCGCAATATTTGGGCAAATAGCAATATTTAGGTCAATTCTGACGTCATCAAGATGGCCGAAAAAGCTCGCTAGCTCCCGAAATAACGCGAGTTGGGACCTCTAGTTTGTTGGACACGTCTCGGAAGAGCCGCCCGCATCCACTGATTCCATGAAAACCACTTTTCAAAAAGGGTCAAAAATTAAAATTTCTCACAGGGAGCTCCCTGTGAGCACCCGCCATTTTGGTCAAAAAATTTTATGCGATTTTATGACAGAAATTGATAGAGTAGATATCACTGAAGAGGGTTTGTGTGTGGGGAAGGGGTCAATTCGCAATATTTGGGCAAATAGCAATATTTAGGTCAATTCTGACGTCATCAAGATGGCCGAAAAAGCTCGCTAGCTCCCGAAATAACGCGAGTTGGGACCTCTAGTTTGTTGGACACGTCTCGGAAGAGCCGCCCGCATCCACTGATTCCATGAAAACCACTTTTCAAAAAGGGTCAAAAATTAAAATTTCTCACAGGGAGCTCCCTGTGAGCACCCGCCATTTTGGTCAAAAAATTTTATGCGATTTTATGACAGAAATTGATAGAGTAGATATCACTGAAGAGGGTTTGTGTGTGGGGAAGGGGTCAATTCGCAATATTTGGGCAAATAGCAATATTTAGGTCAATTCTGACGTCATCAAGATGGCCGAAAAAGCTCGCTAGCTCCCGAAATAACGCGAGTTGGGACCTCTAGTTTGTTGGACACGTCTCGGAAGAGCCGCCCGCATCCACTGATTCCATGAAAACCACTTTTCAAAAAGGGTCAAAAATTAAAATTTCTCACAGGGAGCTCCCTGTGAGCACCCGCCATTTTGGTCAAAAAATTTTATGCGATTTTATGACAGAAATTGATAGAGTAGATATCACTGAAGAGGGTTTGTGTGTGGGGAAGGGGTCAATTCGCAATATTTGGGCAAATAGCAATATTTAGGTCAATTCTGACGTCATCAAGATGGCCGAAAAAGCTCGCTAGCTCCCGAAATAACGCGAGTTGGGACCTCTAGTTTGTTGGACACGTCTCGGAAGAGCCGCCCGCATCCACTGATTCCATGAAAACCACTTTTCAAAAAGGGTCAAAAATTAAAATTTCTCACAGGGAGCTCCCTGTGAGCACCCGCCATTTTGGTCAAAAAATTTTATGCGATTTTATGACAGAAATTGATAGAGTAGATATCACTGAAGAGGGTTTGTGTGTGGGGAAGGGGTCAATTCGCAATATTTGGGCAAATAGCAATATTTAGGTCAATTCTGACGTCATCAAGATGGCCGAAAAAGCTCGCTAGCTCCCGAAATAACGCGAGTTGGGACCTCTAGTTTGTTGGACACGTCTCGGAAGAGCCGCCCGCATCCACTGATTCCATGAAAACCACTTTTCAAAAAGGGTCAAAAATTAAAATTTCTCACAGGGAGCTCCCTGTGAGCACCCGCCATTTTGGTCAAAAAATTTTATGCGATTTTATGACAGAAATTGATAGAGTAGATATCACTGAAGAGGGTTTGTGTGTGGGGAAGGGGTCAATTCGCAATATTTGGGCAAATAGCAATATTTAGGTCAATTCTGACGTCATCAAGATGGCCGAAAAAGCTCGCTAGCTCCCGAAATAACGCGAGTTGGGACCTCTAGTTTGTTGGACACGTCTCGGAAGAGCCGCCCGCATCCACTGATTCCATGAAAACCACTTTTCAAAAAGGGTCAAAAATTAAAATTTCTCACAGGGAGCTCCCTGTGAGCACCCGCCATTTTGGTCAAAAAATTTTATGCGATTTTATGACAGAAATTGATAGAGTAGATATCACTGAAGAGGGTTTGTGTGTGGGGAAGGGGTCAATTCGCAATATTTGGGCAAATAGCAATATTTAGGTCAATTCTGACGTCATCAAGATGGCCGAAAAAGCTCGCTAGCTCCCGAAATAACGCGAGTTGGGACCTCTAGTTTGTTGGACACGTCTCGGAAGAGCCGCCCGCATCCACTGATTCCATGAAAACCACTTTTCAAAAAGGGTCAAAAATTAAAATTTCTCACAGGGAGCTCCCTGTGAGCACCCGCCATTTTGGTCAAAAACTTTTATGCGATTTTATGACAGAAATTGATAGAGTAGATATCACTGAAGAGGGTTTGTGTGTGGGGAAGGGGTCAATTCGCAATATTTGGGCAAATAGCAATATTTAGGTCAATTCTGACGTCATCAAGATGGCCGAAAAAGCTCGCTAGCTCCCGAAATAACGCGAGTTGGGACCTCTAGTTTGTTGGACACGTCTCGGAAGAGCCGCCCGCATCCACTGATTCCATGAAAACCACTTTTCAAAAAGGGTCAAAAATTAAAATTTCTCACAGGGAGCTCCCTGTGAGCACCCGCCATTTTGGTCAAAAAATTTTATGCGATTTTATGACAGAAATTGATAGAGTAGATATCACTGAAGAGGGTTTGTGTGTGGGGAAGGGGTCAATTCGCAATATTTGGGCAAATAGCAATATTTAGGTCAATTCTGACGTCATCAAGATGGCCGAAAAAGCTCGCTAGCTCCCGAAATAACGCGAGTTGGGACCTCTAGTTTGTTGGACACGTCTCGGAAGAGCCGCCCGCATCCACTGATTCCATGAAAACCACTTTTCAAAAAGGGTCAAAAATTAAAATTTCTCACAGGGAGCTCCCTGTGAGCACCCGCCATTTTGGTCAAAAAATTTTATGCGATTTTATGACAGAAATTGATAGAGTAGATATCACTGAAGAGGGTTTGTGTGTGGGGAAGGGGTCAATTCGCAATATTTGGGCAAATAGCAATATTTAGGTCAATTCTGACGTCATCAAGATGGCCGAAAAAGCTCGCTAGCTCCCGAAATAACGCGAGTTGGGACCTCTAGTTTGTTGGACACGTCTCGGAAGAGCCGCCCGCATCCACTGATTCCATGAAAACCACTTTTCAAAAAGGGTCAAAAATTAAAATTTCTCACAGGGAGCTCCCTGTGAGCACCCGCCATTTTGGTCAAAAAATTTTATGCGATTTTATGACAGAAATTGATAGAGTAGATATCACTGAAGAGGGTTTGTGTGTGGGGAAGGGGTCAATTCGCAATATTTGGGCAAATAGCAATATTTAGGTCAATTCTGACGTCATCAAGATGGCCGAAAAAGCTCGCTAGCTCCCGAAATAACGCGAGTTGGGACCTCTAGTTTGTTGGACACGTCTCGGAAGAGCCGCCCGCATCCACTGATTCCATGAAAACCACTTTTCAAAAAGGGTCAAAAATTAAAATTTCTCACAGGGAGCTCCCTGTGAGCACCCGCCATTTTGGTCAAAAAATTTTATGCGATTTTATGACAGAAATTGATAGAGTAGATATCACTGAAGAGGGTTTGTGTGTGGGGAAGGGGTCAATTCGCAATATTTGGGCAAATAGCAATATTTAGGTCAATTCTGACGTCATCAAGATGGCCGAAAAAGCTCGCTAGCTCCCGAAATAACGCGAGTTGGGACCTCTAGTTTGTTGGACACGTCTCGGAAGAGCCGCCCGCATCCACTGATTCCATGAAAACCACTTTTCAAAAAGGGTCAAAAATTAAAATTTCTCACAGGGAGCTCCCTGTGAGCACCCGCCATTTTGGTCAAAAAATTTTATGCGATTTTATGACAGAAATTGATAGAGTAGATATCACTGAAGAGGGTTTGTGTGTGGGGAAGGGGTCAATTCGCAATATTTGGGCAAATAGCAATATTTAGGTCAATTCTGACGTCATCAAGATGGCCGAAAAAGCTCGCTAGCTCCCGAAATAACGCGAGTTGGGACCTCTAGTTTGTTGGACACGTCTCGGAAGAGCCGCCCGCATCCACTGATTCCATGAAAACCACTTTTCAAAAAGGGTCAAAAATTAAAATTTCTCACAGGGAGCTCCCTGTGAGCACCCGCCATTTTGGTCAAAAAATTTTATGCGATTTTATGACAGAAATTGATAGAGTAGATATCACTGAAGAGGGTTTGTGTGTGGGGAAGGGGTCAATTCGCAATATTTGGGCAAATAGCAATATTTAGGTCAATTCTGACGTCATCAAGATGGCCGAAAAAGCTCGCTAGCTCCCGAAATAACGCGAGTTGGGACCTCTAGTTTGTTGGACACGTCTCGGAAGAGCCGCCCGCATCCACTGATTCCATGAAAACCACTTTTCAAAAAGGGTCAAAAATTAAAATTTCTCACAGGGAGCTCCCTGTGAGCACCCGCCATTTTGGTCAAAAAATTTTATGCGATTTTATGACAGAAATTGATAGAGTAGATATCACTGAAGAGGGTTTGTGTGTGGGGAAGGGGTCAATTCGCAATATTTGGGCAAATAGCAATATTTAGGTCAATTCTGACGTCATCAAGATGGCCGAAAAAGCTCGCTAGCTCCCGAAATAACGCGAGTTGGGACCTCTAGTTTGTTGGACACGTCTCGGAAGAGCCGCCCGCATCCACTGATTCCATGAAAACCACTTTTCAAAAAGGGTCAAAAATTAAAATTTCTCACAGGGAGCTCCCTGTGAGCACCCGCCATTTTGGTCAAAAAATTTTATGCGATTTTATGACAGAAATTGATAGAGTAGATATCACTGAAAAGGGTTTGTGTGTGGGGAAGGGGTCAATTCGCAATATTTGGGCAAATAGCAATATTTAGGTCAATTCTGACGTCATCAAGATGGCCGAAAAAGCTCGCTAGCTCCCGAAATAACGCGAGTTGGGACCTCTAGTTTGTTGGACACGTCTCGGAAGAGCCGCCCGCATCCACTGATTCCATGAAAACCACTTTTCAAAAAGGGTCAAAAATTAAAATTTCTCACAGGGAGCTCCCTGTGAGCACCCGCCATTTTGGTCAAAAAATTTTATGCGATTTTATGACAGAAATTGATAGAGTAGATATCACTGAAGAGGGTTTGTGTGTGGGGAAGGGGTCAATTCGCAATATTTGGGCAAATAGCAATATTTAGGTCAATTCTGACGTCATCAAGATGGCCGAAAAAGCTCGCTAGCTCCCGAAATAACGCGAGTTGGGACCTCTAGTTTGTTGGACACGTCTCGGAAGAGCCGCCCGCATCCACTGATTCCATGAAAACCACTTTTCAAAAAGGGTCAAAAATTAAAATTTCTCACAGGGAGCTCCCTGTGAGCACCCGCCATTTTGGTCAAAAAATTTTATGCGATTTTATGACAGAAATTGATAGAGTAGATATCACTGAAGAGGGTTTGTGTGTGGGGAAGGGGTCAATTCGCAATATTTGGGCAAATAGCAATATTTAGGTCAATTCTGACGTCATCAAGATGGCCGAAAAAGCTCGCTAGCTCCCGAAATAACGCGAGTTGGGACCTCTAGTTTGTTGGACACGTCTCGGAAGAGCCGCCCGCATCCACTGATTCCATGAAAACCACTTTTCAAAAAGGGTCAAAAATTAAAATTTCTCACAGGGAGCTCCCTGTGAGCACCCGCCATTTTGGTCAAAAAATTTTATGCGATTTTATGACAGAAATTGATAGAGTAGATATCACTGAAGAGGGTTTGTGTGTGGGGAAGGGGTCAATTCGCAATATTTGGGCAAATAGCAATATTTAGGTCAATTCTGACGTCATCAAGATGGCCGAAAAAGCTCGCTAGCTCCCGAAATAACGCGAGTTGGGACCTCTAGTTTGTTGGACACGTCTCGGAAGAGCCGCCCGCATCCACTGATTCCATGAAAACCACTTTTCAAAAAGGGTCAAAAATTAAAATTTCTCACAGGGAGCTCCCTGTGAGCACCCGCCATTTTGGTCAAAAAATTTTATGCGATTTTATGACAGAAATTGATAGAGTAGATATCACTGAAGAGGGTTTGTGTGTGGGGAAGGGGTCAATTCGCAATATTTGGGCAAATAGCAATATTTAGGTCAATTCTGACGTCATCAAGATGGCCGAAAAAGCTCGCTAGCTCCCGAAATAACGCGAGTTGGGACCTCTAGTTTGTTGGACACGTCTCGGAAGAGCCGCCCGCATCCACTGATTCCATGAAAACCACTTTTCAAAAAGGGTCAAAAATTAAAATTTCTCACAGGGAGCTCCCTGTGAGCACCCGCCATTTTGGTCAAAAAATTTTATGCGATTTTATGACAGAAATTGATAGAGTAGATATCACTGAAGAGGGTTTGTGTGTGGGGAAGGGGTCAATTCGCAATATTTGGGCAAATAGCAATATTTAGGTCAATTCTGACGTCATCAAGATGGCCGAAAAAGCTCGCTAGCTCCCGAAATAACGCGAGTTGGGACCTCTAGTTTGTTGGACACGTCTCGGAAGAGCCGCCCGCATCCACTGATTCCATGAAAACCACTTTTCAAAAAGGGTCAAAAATTAAAATTTCTCACAGGGAGCTCCCTGTGAGCACCCGCCATTTTGGTCAAAAAATTTTATGCGATTTTATGACAGAAATTGATAGAGTAGATATCACTGAAGAGGGTTTGTGTGTGGGGAAGGGGTCAATTCGCAATATTTGGGCAAATAGCAATATTTAGGTCAATTCTGACGTCATCAAGATGGCCGAAAAAGCTCGCTAGCTCCCGAAATAACGCGAGTTGGGACCTCTAGTTTGTTGGACACGTCTCGGAAGAGCCGCCCGCATCCACTGATTCCATGAAAACCACTTTTCAAAAAGGGTCAAAAATTAAAATTTCTCACAGGGAGCTCCCTGTGAGCACCCGCCATTTTGGTCAAAAAATTTTATGCGATTTTATGACAGAAATTGATAGAGTAGATATCACTGAAGAGGGTTTGTGTGTGGGGAAGGGGTCAATTCGCAATATTTGGGCAAATAGCAATATTTAGGTCAATTCTGACGTCATCAAGATGGCCGAAAAAGCTCGCTAGCTCCCGAAATAACGCGAGTTGGGACCTCTAGTTTGTTGGACACGTCTCGGAAGAGCCGCCCGCATCCACTGATTCCATGAAAACCACTTTTCAAAAAGGGTCAAAAATTAAAATTTCTCACAGGGAGCTCCCTGTGAGCACCCGCCATTTTGGTCAAAAAATTTTATGCGATTTTATGACAGAAATTGATAGAGTAGATATCACTGAAGAGGGTTTGTGTGTGGGGAAGGGGTCAATTCGCAATATTTGGGCAAATAGCAATATTTAGGTCAATTCTGACGTCATCAAGATGGCCGAAAAAGCTCGCTAGCTCCCGAAATAACGCGAGTTGGGACCTCTAGTTTGTTGGACACGTCTCGGAAGAGCCGCCCGCATCCACTGATTCCATGAAAACCACTTTTCAAAAAGGGTCAAAAATTAAAATTTCTCACAGGGAGCTCCCTGTGAGCACCCGCCATTTTGGTCAAAAAATTTTATGCGATTTTATGACAGAAATTGATAGAGTAGATATCACTGAAGAGGGTTTGTGTGTGGGGAAGGGGTCAATTCGCAATATTTGGGCAAATAGCAATATTTAGGTCAATTCTGACGTCATCAAGATGGCCGAAAAAGCTCGCTAGCTCCCGAAATAACGCGAGTTGGGACCTCTAGTTTGTTGGACACGTCTCGGAAGAGCCGCCCGCATCCACTGATTCCATGAAAACCACTTTTCAAAAAGGGTCAAAAATTAAAATTTCTCACAGGGAGCTCCCTGTGAGCACCCGCCATTTTGGTCAAAAAATTTTATGCGATTTTATGACAGAAATTGATAGAGTAGATATCACTGAAGAGGGTTTGTGTGTGGGGAAGGGGTCAATTCGCAATATTTGGGCAAATAGCAATATTTAGGTCAATTCTGACGTCATCAAGATGGCCGAAAAAGCTCGCTAGCTCCCGAAATAACGCGAGTTGGGACCTCTAGTTTGTTGGACACGTCTCGGAAGAGCCGCCCGCATCCACTGATTCCATGAAAACCACTTTTCAAAAAGGGTCAAAAATTAAAATTTCTCACAGGGAGCTCCCTGTGAGCACCCGCCATTTTGGTCAAAAAATTTTATGCGATTTTATGACAGAAATTGATAGAGTAGATATCACTGAAGAGGGTTTGTGTGTGGGGAAGGGGTCAATTCGCAATATTTGGGCAAATAGCAATATTTAGGTCAATTCTGACGTCATCAAGATGGCCGAAAAAGCTCGCTAGCTCCCGAAATAACGCGAGTTGGGACCTCTAGTTTGTTGGACACGTCTCGGAAGAGCCGCCCGCATCCACTGATTCCATGAAAACCACTTTTCAAAAAGGGTCAAAAATTAAAATTTCTCACAGGGAGCTCCCTGTGAGCACCCGCCATTTTGGTCAAAAAATTTTATGCGATTTTATGACAGAAATTGATAGAGTAGATATCACTGAAGAGGGTTTGTGTGTGGGGAAGGGGTCAATTCGCAATATTTGGGCAAATAGCAATATTTAGGTCAATTCTGACGTCATCAAGATGGCCGAAAAAGCTCGCTAGCTCCCGAAATAACGCGAGTTGGGACCTCTAGTTTGTTGGACACGTCTCGGAAGAGCCGCCCGCATCCACTGATTCCATGAAAACCACTTTTCAAAAAGGGTCAAAAATTAAAATTTCTCACAGGGAGCTCCCTGTGAGCACCCGCCATTTTGGTCAAAAAATTTTATGCGATTTTATGACAGAAATTGATAGAGTAGATATCACTGAAGAGGGTTTGTGTGTGGGGAAGGGGTCAATTCGCAATATTTGGGCAAATAGCAATATTTAGGTCAATTCTGACGTCATCAAGATGGCCGAAAAAGCTCGCTAGCTCCCGAAATAACGCGAGTTGGGACCTCTAGTTTGTTGGACACGTCTCGGAAGAGCCGCCCGCATCCACTGATTCCATGAAAACCACTTTTCAAAAAGGGTCAAAAATTAAAATTTCTCACAGGGAGCTCCCTGTGAGCACCCGCCATTTTGGTCAAAAAATTTTATGCGATTTTATGACAGAAATTGATAGAGTAGATATCACTGAAGAGGGTTTGTGTGTGGGGAAGGGGTCAATTCGCAATATTTGGGCAAATAGCAATATTTAGGTCAATTCTGACGTCATCAAGATGGCCGAAAAAGCTCGCTAGCTCCCGAAATAACGCGAGTTGGGACCTCTAGTTTGTTGGACACGTCTCGGAAGAGCCGCCCGCATCCACTGATTCCATGAAAACCACTTTTCAAAAAGGGTCAAAAATTAAAATTTCTCACAGGGAGCTCCCTGTGAGCACCCGCCATTTTGGTCAAAAAATTTTATGCGATTTTATGACAGAAATTGATAGAGTAGATATCACTGAAGAGGGTTTGTGTGTGGGGAAGGGGTCAATTCGCAATATTTGGGCAAATAGCAATATTTAGGTCAATTCTGACGTCATCAAGATGGCCGAAAAAGCTCGCTAGCTCCCGAAATAACGCCAGTTGGGACCTCTAGTTTGTTGGACACGTCTCGGAAGAGCCGCCCGCATCCACTGATTCCATGAAAACCACTTTTCAAAAAGGGTCAAAAATTAAAATTTCTCACAGGGAGCTCCCTGTGAGCACCCGCCATTTTGGTCAAAAAATTTTATGCGATTTTATGACAGAAATTGATAGAGTAGATATCACTGAAGAGGGTTTGTGTGTGGGGAAGGGGTCAATTCGCAATATTTGGGCAAATAGCAATATTTAGGTCAATTCTGACGTCATCAAGATGGCCGAAAAAGCTCGCTAGCTCCCGAAATAACGCGAGTTGGGACCTCTAGTTTGTTGGACACGTCTCGGAAGAGCCGCCCGCATCCACTGATTCCATGAAAACCACTTTTCAAAAAGGGTCAAAAATTAAAATTTCTCACAGGGAGCTCCCTGTGAGCACCCGCCATTTTGGTCAAAAAATTTTATGCGATTTTATGACAGAAATTGATAGAGTAGATATCACTGAAGAGGGTTTGTGTGTGGGGAAGGGGTCAATTCGCAATATTTGGGCAAATAGCAATATTTAGGTCAATTCTGACGTCATCAAGATGGCCGAAAAAGCTCGCTAGCTCCCGAAATAACGCGAGTTGGGACCTCTAGTTTGTTGGACACGTCTCGGAAGAGCCGCCCGCATCCACTGATTCCATGAAAACCACTTTTCAAAAAGGGTCAAAAATTAAAATTTCTCACAGGGAGCTCCCTGTGAGCACCCGCCATTTTGGTCAAAAAATTTTATGCGATTTTATGACAGAAATTGATAGAGTAGATATCACTGAAGAGGGTTTGTGTGTGGGGAAGGGGTCAATTCGCAATATTTGGGCAAATAGCAATATTTAGGTCAATTCTGACGTCATCAAGATGGCCGAAAAAGCTCGCTAGCTCCCGAAATAACGCCAGTTGGGACCTCTAGTTTGTTGGACACGTCTCGGAAGAGCCGCCCGCATCCACTGATTCCATGAAAACCACTTTTCAAAAAGGGTCAAAAATTAAAATTTCTCACAGGGAGCTCCCTGTGAGCACCCGCCATTTTGGTCAAAAAATTTTATGCGATTTTATGACAGAAATTGATAGAGTAGATATCACTGAAGAGGGTTTGTGTGTGGGGAAGGGGTCAATTCGCAATATTTGGGCAAATAGCAATATTTAGGTCAATTCTGACGTCATCAAGATGGCCGAAAAAGCTCGCTAGCTCCCGAAATAACGCGAGTTGGGACCTCTAGTTTGTTGGACACGTCTCGGAAGAGCCGCCCGCATCCACTGATTCCATGAAAACCACTTTTCAAAAAGGGTCAAAAATTAAAATTTCTCACAGGGAGCTCCCTGTGAGCACCCGCCATTTTGGTCAAAAAATTTTATGCGATTTTATGACAGAAATTGATAGAGTAGATATCACTGAAGAGGGTTTGTGTGTGGGGAAGGGGTCAATTCGCAATATTTGGGCAAATAGCAATATTTAGGTCAATTCTGACGTCATCAAGATGGCCGAAAAAGCTCGCTAGCTCCCGAAATAACGCGAGTTGGGACCTCTAGTTTGTTGGACACGTCTCGGAAGAGCCGCCCGCATCCACTGATTCCATGAAAACCACTTTTCAAAAAGGGTCAAAAATTAAAATTTC
Source organism: Marthasterias glacialis (assembly GCA_911728455.2). Classification (NCBI taxonomy): domain Eukaryota; kingdom Metazoa; phylum Echinodermata; class Asteroidea; order Forcipulatida; family Asteriidae; genus Marthasterias; species Marthasterias glacialis. The sequence goes on along the minus strand of OU452225.1, from coordinate 15,867,188 downwards.
TCACAGGGAGCTCCCTGTGAGCACCCGCCATTTTGGTCAAAAAATTTTATGCGATTTTATGACAGAAATTGATAGAGTAGATATCACTGAAGAGGGTTTGTGTGTGGGGAAGGGGTCAATTCGCAATATTTGGGCAAATAGCAATATTTAGGTCAATTCTGACGTCATCAAGATGGCCGAAAAAGCTCGCTAGCTCCCGAAATAACGCGAGTTGGGACCTCTAGTTTGTTGGACACGTCTCGGAAGAGCCGCCCGCATCCACTGATTCCATGAAAACCACTTTTCAAAAAGGGTCAAAAATTAAAATTTCTCACAGGGAGCTCCCTGTGAGCACCCGCCATTTTGGTCAAAAAATTTTATGCGATTTTATGACAGAAATTGATAGAGTAGATATCACTGAAGAGGGTTTGTGTGTGGGGAAGGGGTCAATTCGCAATATTTGGGCAAATAGCAATATTTAGGTCAATTCTGACGTCATCAAGATGGCCGAAAAAGCTCGCTAGCTCCCGAAATAACGCGAGTTGGGACCTCTAGTTTGTTGGACACGTCTCGGAAGAGCCGCCCGCATCCACTGATTCCATGAAAACCACTTTTCAAAAAGGGTCAAAAATTAAAATTTCTCACAGGGAGCTCCCTGTGAGCACCCGCCATTTTGGTCAAAAAATTTTATGCGATTTTATGACAGAAATTGATAGAGTAGATATCACTGAAGAGGGTTTGTGTGTGGGGAAGGGGTCAATTCGCAATATTTGGGCAAATAGCAATATTTAGGTCAATTCTGACGTCATCAAGATGGCCGAAAAAGCTCGCTAGCTCCCGAAATAACGCGAGTTGGGACCTCTAGTTTGTTGGACACGTCTCGGAAGAGCCGCCCGCATCCACTGATTCCATGAAAACCACTTTTCAAAAAGGGTCAAAAATTAAAATTTCTCACAGGGAGCTCCCTGTGAGCACCCGCCATTTTGGTCAAAAAATTTTATGCGATTTTATGACAGAAATTGATAGAGTAGATATCACTGAAGAGGGTTTGTGTGTGGGGAAGGGGTCAATTCGCAATATTTGGGCAAATAGCAATATTTAGGTCAATTCTGACGTCATCAAGATGGCCGAAAAAGCTCGCTAGCTCCCGAAATAACGCGAGTTGGGACCTCTAGTTTGTTGGACACGTCTCGGAAGAGCCGCCCGCATCCACTGATTCCATGAAAACCACTTTTCAAAAAGGGTCAAAAATTAAAATTTCTCACAGGGAGCTCCCTGTGAGCACCCGCCATTTTGGTCAAAAAATTTTATGCGATTTTATGACAGAAATTGATAGAGTAGATATCACTGAAGAGGGTTTGTGTGTGGGGAAGGGGTCAATTCGCAATATTTGGGCAAATAGCAATATTTAGGTCAATTCTGACGTCATCAAGATGGCCGAAAAAGCTCGCTAGCTCCCGAAATAACGCGAGTTGGGACCTCTAGTTTGTTGGACACGTCTCGGAAGAGCCGCCCGCATCCACTGATTCCATGAAAACCACTTTTCAAAAAGGGTCAAAAATTAAAATTTCTCACAGGGAGCTCCCTGTGAGCACCCGCCATTTTGGTCAAAAAATTTTATGCGATTTTATGACAGAAATTGATAGAGTAGATATCACTGAAGAGGGTTTGTGTGTGGGGAAGGGGTCAATTCGCAATATTTGGGCAAATAGCAATATTTAGGTCAATTCTGACGTCATCAAGATGGCCGAAAAAGCTCGCTAGCTCCCGAAATAACGCGAGTTGGGACCTCTAGTTTGTTGGACACGTCTCGGAAGAGCCGCCCGCATCCACTGATTCCATGAAAACCACTTTTCAAAAAGGGTCAAAAATTAAAATTTCTCACAGGGAGCTCCCTGTGAGCACCCGCCATTTTGGTCAAAAAATTTTATGCGATTTTATGACAGAAATTGATAGAGTAGATATCACTGAAGAGGGTTTGTGTGTGGGGAAGGGGTCAATTCGCAATATTTGGGCAAATAGCAATATTTAGGTCAATTCTGACGTCATCAAGATGGCCGAAAAAGCTCGCTAGCTCCCGAAATAACGCGAGTTGGGACCTCTAGTTTGTTGGACACGTCTCGGAAGAGCCGCCCGCATCCACTGATTCCATGAAAACCACTTTTCAAAAAGGGTCAAAAATTAAAATTTCTCACAGGGAGCTCCCTGTGAGCACCCGCCATTTTGGTCAAAAAAATTTTATGCGATTTTATGACAGAAATTGATAGAGTAGATATCACTGAAGAGGGTTTGTGTGTGGGGAAGGGGTCAATTCGCAATATTTGGGCAAATAGCAATATTTAGGTCAATTCTGACGTCATCAAGATGGCCGAAAAAGCTCGCTAGCTCCCGAAATAACGCGAGTTGGGACCTCTAGTTTGTTGGACACGTCTCGGAAGAGCCGCCCGCATCCACTGATTCCATGAAAACCACTTTTCAAAAAGGGTCAAAAATTAAAATTTCTCACAGGGAGCTCCCTGTGAGCACCCGCCATTTTGGTCAAAAAATTTTATGCGATTTTATGACAGAAATTGATAGAGTAGATATCACTGAAGAGGGTTTGTGTGTGGGGAAGGGGTCAATTCGCAATATTTGGGCAAATAGCAATATTTAGGTCAATTCTGACGTCATCAAGATGGCCGAAAAAGCTCGCTAGCTCCCGAAATAACGCGAGTTGGGACCTCTAGTTTGTTGGACACGTCTCGGAAGAGCCGCCCGCATCCACTGATTCCATGAAAACCACTTTTCAAAAAGGGTCAAAAATTAAAATTTCTCACAGGGAGCTCCCTGTGAGCACCCGCCATTTTGGTCAAAAAATTTTATGCGATTTTATGACAGAAATTGATAGAGTAGATATCACTGAAGAGGGTTTGTGTGTGGGGAAGGGGTCAATTCGCAATATTTGGGCAAATAGCAATATTTAGGTCAATTCTGACGTCATCAAGATGGCCGAAAAAGCTCGCTAGCTCCCGAAATAACGCGAGTTGGGACCTCTAGTTTGTTGGACACGTCTCGGAAGAGCCGCCCGCATCCACTGATTCCATGAAAACCACTTTTCAAAAAGGGTCAAAAATTAAAATTTCTCACAGGGAGCTCCCTGTGAGCACCCGCCATTTTGGTCAAAAAATTTTATGCGATTTTATGACAGAAATTGATAGAGTAGATATCACTGAAGAGGGTTTGTGTGTGGGGAAGGGGTCAATTCGCAATATTTGGGCAAATAGCAATATTTAGGTCAATTCTGACGTCATCAAGATGGCCGAAAAAGCTCGCTAGCTCCCGAAATAACGCGAGTTGGGACCTCTAGTTTGTTGGACACGTCTCGGAAGAGCCGCCCGCATCCACTGATTCCATGAAAACCACTTTTCAAAAAGGGTCAAAAATTAAAATTTCTCACAGGGAGCTCCCTGTGAGCACCCGCCATTTTGGTCAAAAAATTTTATGCGATTTTATGACAGAAATTGATAGAGTAGATATCACTGAAGAGGGTTTGTGTGTGGGGAAGGGGTCAATTCGCAATATTTGGGCAAATAGCAATATTTAGGTCAATTCTGACGTCATCAAGATGGCCGAAAAAGCTCGCTAGCTCCCGAAATAACGCGAGTTGGGACCTCTAGTTTGTTGGACACGTCTCGGAAGAGCCGCCCGCATCCACTGATTCCATGAAAACCACTTTTCAAAAAGGGTCAAAAATTAAAATTTCTCACAGGGAGCTCCCTGTGAGCACCCGCCATTTTGGTCAAAAAATTTTATGCGATTTTATGACAGAAATTGATAGAGTAGATATCACTGAAGAGGGTTTGTGTGTGGGGAAGGGGTCAATTCGCAATATTTGGGCAAATAGCAATATTTAGGTCAATTCTGACGTCATCAAGATGGCCGAAAAAGCTCGCTAGCTCCCGAAATAACGCGAGTTGGGACCTCTAGTTTGTTGGACACGTCTCGGAAGAGCCGCCCGCATCCACTGATTCCATGAAAACCACTTTTCAAAAAGGGTCAAAAATTAAAATTTCTCACAGGGAGCTCCCTGTGAGCACCCGCCATTTTGGTCAAAAAATTTTATGCGATTTTATGACAGAAATTGATAGAGTAGATATCACTGAAGAGGGTTTGTGTGTGGGGAAGGGGTCAATTCGCAATATTTGGGCAAATAGCAATATTTAGGTCAATTCTGACGTCATCAAGATGGCCGAAAAAGCTCGCTAGCTCCCGAAATAACGCGAGTTGGGACCTCTAGTTTGTTGGACACGTCTCGGAAGAGCCGCCCGCATCCACTGATTCCATGAAAACCACTTTTCAAAAAGGGTCAAAAATTAAAATTTCTCACAGGGAGCTCCCTGTGAGCACCCGCCATTTTGGTCAAAAAATTTTATGCGATTTTATGACAGAAATTGATAGAGTAGATATCACTGAAGAGGGTTTGTGTGTGGGGAAGGGGTCAATTCGCAATATTTGGGCAAATAGCAATATTTAGGTCAATTCTGACGTCATCAAGATGGCCGAAAAAGCTCGCTAGCTCCCGAAATAACGCGAGTTGGGACCTCTAGTTTGTTGGACACGTCTCGGAAGAGCCGCCCGCATCCACTGATTCCATGAAAACCACTTTTCAAAAAGGGTCAAAAATTAAAATTTCTCACAGGGAGCTCCCTGTGAGCACCCGCCATTTTGGTCAAAAAATTTTATGCGATTTTATGACAGAAATTGATAGAGTAGATATCACTGAAGAGGGTTTGTGTGTGGGGAAGGGGTCAATTCGCAATATTTGGGCAAATAGCAATATTTAGGTCAATTCTGACGTCATCAAGATGGCCGAAAAAGCTCGCTAGCTCCCGAAATAACGCGAGTTGGGACCTCTAGTTTGTTGGACACGTCTCGGAAGAGCCGCCCGCATCCACTGATTCCATGAAAACCACTTTTCAAAAAGGGTCAAAAATTAAAATTTCTCACAGGGAGCTCCCTGTGAGCACCCGCCATTTTGGTCAAAAAATTTTATGCGATTTTATGACAGAAATTGATAGAGTAGATATCACTGAAGAGGGTTTGTGTGTGGGGAAGGGGTCAATTCGCAATATTTGGGCAAATAGCAATATTTAGGTCAATTCTGACGTCATCAAGATGGCCGAAAAAGCTCGCTAGCTCCCGAAATAACGCGAGTTGGGACCTCTAGTTTGTTGGACACGTCTCGGAAGAGCCGCCCGCATCCACTGATTCCATGAAAACCACTTTTCAAAAAGGGTCAAAAATTAAAATTTCTCACAGGGAGCTCCCTGTGAGCACCCGCCATTTTGGTCAAAAACTTTTATGCGATTTTATGACAGAAATTGATAGAGTAGATATCACTGAAGAGGGTTTGTGTGTGGGGAAGGGGTCAATTCGCAATATTTGGGCAAATAGCAATATTTAGGTCAATTCTGACGTCATCAAGATGGCCGAAAAAGCTCGCTAGCTCCCGAAATAACGCGAGTTGGGACCTCTAGTTTGTTGGACACGTCTCGGAAGAGCCGCCCGCATCCACTGATTCCATGAAAACCACTTTTCAAAAAGGGTCAAAAATTAAAATTTCTCACAGGGAGCTCCCTGTGAGCACCCGCCATTTTGGTCAAAAAATTTTATGCGATTTTATGACAGAAATTGATAGAGTAGATATCACTGAAGAGGGTTTGTGTGTGGGGAAGGGGTCAATTCGCAATATTTGGGCAAATAGCAATATTTAGGTCAATTCTGACGTCATCAAGATGGCCGAAAAAGCTCGCTAGCTCCCGAAATAACGCGAGTTGGGACCTCTAGTTTGTTGGACACGTCTCGGAAGAGCCGCCCGCATCCACTGATTCCATGAAAACCACTTTTCAAAAAGGGTCAAAAATTAAAATTTCTCACAGGGAGCTCCCTGTGAGCACCCGCCATTTTGGTCAAAAAATTTTATGCGATTTTATGACAGAAATTGATAGAGTAGATATCACTGAAGAGGGTTTGTGTGTGGGGAAGGGGTCAATTCGCAATATTTGGGCAAATAGCAATATTTAGGTCAATTCTGACGTCATCAAGATGGCCGAAAAAGCTCGCTAGCTCCCGAAATAACGCGAGTTGGGACCTCTAGTTTGTTGGACACGTCTCGGAAGAGCCGCCCGCATCCACTGATTCCATGAAAACCACTTTTCAAAAAGGGTCAAAAATTAAAATTTCTCACAGGGAGCTCCCTGTGAGCACCCGCCATTTTGGTCAAAAAATTTTATGCGATTTTATGACAGAAATTGATAGAGTAGATATCACTGAAGAGGGTTTGTGTGTGGGGAAGGGGTCAATTCGCAATATTTGGGCAAATAGCAATATTTAGGTCAATTCTGACGTCATCAAGATGGCCGAAAAAGCTCGCTAGCTCCCGAAATAACGCGAGTTGGGACCTTTAGTTTGTTGGACACGTCTCGGAAGAGCCGCCCGCATCCACTGATTCCATGAAAACCACTTTTCAAAAAGGGTCAAAAATTAAAATTTCTCACAGGGAGCTCCCTGTGAGCACCCGCCATTTTGGTCAAAAAATTTTATGCGATTTTATGACAGAAATTGATAGAGTAGATATCACTGAAGAGGGTTTGTGTGTGGGGAAGGGGTCAATTCGCAATATTTGGGCAAATAGCAATATTTAGGTCAATTCTGACGTCATCAAGATGGCCGAAAAAGCTCGCTAGCTCCCGAAATAACGCGAGTTGGGACCTCTAGTTTGTTGGACACGTCTCGGAAGAGCCGCCCGCATCCACTGATTCCATGAAAACCACTTTTCAAAAAGGGTCAAAAATTAAAATTTCTCACAGGGAGCTCCCTGTGAGCACCCGCCATTTTGGTCAAAAAATTTTATGCGATTTTATGACAGAAATTGATAGAGTAGATATCACTGAAGAGGGTTTGTGTGTGGGGAAGGGGTCAATTCGCAATATTTGGGCAAATAGCAATATTTAGGTCAATTCTGACGTCATCAAGATGGCCGAAAAAGCTCGCTAGCTCCCGAAATAACGCGAGTTGGGACCTCTAGTTTGTTGGACACGTCTCGGAAGAGCCGCCCGCATCCACTGATTCCATGAAAACCACTTTTCAAAAAGGGTCAAAAATTAAAATTTCTCACAGGGAGCTCCCTGTGAGCACCCGCCATTTTGGTCAAAAAATTTTATGCGATTTTATGACAGAAATTGATAGAGTAGATATCACTGAAGAGGGTTTGTGTGTGGGGAAGGGGTCAATTCGCAATATTTGGGCAAATAGCAATATTTAGGTCAATTCTGACGTCATCAAGATGGCCGAAAAAGCTCGCTAGCTCCCGAAATAACGCGAGTTGGGACCTCTAGTTTGTTGGACACGTCTCGGAAGAGCCGCCCGCATCCACTGATTCCATGAAAACCACTTTTCAAAAAGGGTCAAAAATTAAAATTTCTCACAGGGAGCTCCCTGTGAGCACCCGCCATTTTGGTCAAAAAATTTTATGCGATTTTATGACAGAAATTGATAGAGTAGATATCACTGAAGAGGGTTTGTGTGTGGGGAAGGGGTCAATTCGCAATATTTGGGCAAATAGCAATATTTAGGTCAATTCTGACGTCATCAAGATGGCCGAAAAAGCTCGCTAGCTCCCGAAATAACGCGAGTTGGGACCTCTAGTTTGTTGGACACGTCTCGGAAGAGCCGCCCGCATCCACTGATTCCATGAAAACCACTTTTCAAAAAGGGTCAAAAATTAAAATTTCTCACAGGGAGCTCCCTGTGAGCACCCGCCATTTTGGTCAAAAAATTTTATGCGATTTTATGACAGAAATTGATAGAGTAGATATCACTGAAGAGGGTTTGTGTGTGGGGAAGGGGTCAATTCGCAATATTTGGGCAAATAGCAATATTTAGGTCAATTCTGACGTCATCAAGATGGCCGAAAAAGCTCGCTAGCTCCCGAAATAACGCGAGTTGGGACCTCTAGTTTGTTGGACACGTCTCGGAAGAGCCGCCCGCATCCACTGATTCCATGAAAACCACTTTTCAAAAAGGGTCAAAAATTAAAATTTCTCACAGGGAGCTCCCTGTGAGCACCCGCCATTTTGGTCAAAAAATTTTATGCGATTTTATGACAGAAATTGATAGAGTAGATATCACTGAAGAGGGTTTGTGTGTGGGGAAGGGGTCAATTCGCAATATTTGGGCAAATAGCAATATTTAGGTCAATTCTGACGTCATCAAGATGGCCGAAAAAGCTCGCTAGCTCCCGAAATAACGCGAGTTGGGACCTCTAGTTTGTTGGACACGTCTCGGAAGAGCCGCCCGCATCCACTGATTCCATGAAAACCACTTTTCAAAAAGGGTCAAAAATTAAAATTTCTCACAGGGAGCTCCCTGTGAGCACCCGCCATTTTGGTCAAAAAATTTTATGCGATTTTATGACAGAAATTGATAGAGTAGATATCACTGAAGAGGGTTTGTGTGTGGGGAAGGGGTCAATTCGCAATATTTGGGCAAATAGCAATATTTAGGTCAATTCTGACGTCATCAAGATGGCCGAAAAAGCTCGCTAGCTCCCGAAATAACGCGAGTTGGGACCTCTAGTTTGTTGGACACGTCTCGGAAGAGCCGCCCGCATCCACTGATTCCATGAAAACCACTTTTCAAAAAGGGTCAAAAATTAAAATTTCTCACAGGGAGCTCCCTGTGAGCACCCGCCATTTTGGTCAAAAAATTTTATGCGATTTTATGACAGAAATTGATAGAGTAGATATCACTGAAGAGGGTTTGTGTGTGGGGAAGGGGTCAATTCGCAATATTTGGGCAAATAGCAATATTTAGGTCAATTCTGACGTCATCAAGATGGCCGAAAAAGCTCGCTAGCTCCCGAAATAACGCGAGTTGGGACCTCTAGTTTGTTGGACACGTCTCGGAAGAGCCGCCCGCATCCACTGATTCCATGAAAACCACTTTTCAAAAAGGGTCAAAAATTAAAATTTCTCACAGGGAGCTCCCTGTGAGCACCCGCCATTTTGGTCAAAAAATTTTATGCGATTTTATGACAGAAATTGATAGAGTAGATATCACTGAAGAGGGTTTGTGTGTGGGGAAGGGGTCAATTCGCAATATTTGGGCAAATAGCAATATTTAGGTCAATTCTGACGTCATCAAGATGGCCGAAAAAGCTCGCTAGCTCCCGAAATAACGCGAGTTGGGACCTCTAGTTTGTTGGACACGTCTCGGAAGAGCCGCCCGCATCCACTGATTCCATGAAAACCACTTTTCAAAAAGGGTCAAAAATTAAAATTTCTCACAGGGAGCTCCCCTGTGAGCACCCGCCATTTTGGTCAAAAAATTTTATGCGATTTTATGACAGAAATTGATAGAGTAGATATCACTGAAGAGGGTTTGTGTGTGGGGAAGGGGTCAATTCGCAATATTTGGGCAAATAGCAATATTTAGGTCAATTCTGACGTCATCAAGATGGCCGAAAAAGCTCGCTAGCTCCCGAAATAACGCGAGTTGGGACCTCTAGTTTGTTGGACACGTCTCGGAAGAGCCGCCCGCATCCACTGATTCCATGAAAACCACTTTTCAAAAAGGGTCAAAAATTAAAATTTCTCACAGGGAGCTCCCTGTGAGCACCCGCCATTTTGGTCAAAAAATTTTATGCGATTTTATGACAGAAATTGATAGAGTAGATATCACTGAAGAGGGTTTGTGTGTGGGGAAGGGGTCAATTCGCAATATTTGGGCAAATAGCAATATTTAGGTCAATTCTGACGTCATCAAGATGGCCGAAAAAGCTCGCTAGCTCCCGAAATAACGCGAGTTGGGACCTCTAGTTTGTTGGACACGTCTCGGAAGAGCCGCCCGCATCCACTGATTCCATGAAAACCACTTTTCAAAAAGGGTCAAAAATTAAAATTTCTCACAGGGAGCTCCCTGTGAGCACCCGCCATTTTGGTCAAAAAATTTTATGCGATTTTATGACAGAAATTGATAGAGTAGATATCACTGAAGAGGGTTTGTGTGTGGGGAAGGGGTCAATTCGCAATATTTGGGCAAATAGCAATATTTAGGTCAATTCTGACGTCATCAAGATGGCCGAAAAAGCTCGCTAGCTCCCGAAATAACGCGAGTTGGGACCTCTAGTTTGTTGGACACGTCTCGGAAGAGCCGCCCGCATCCACTGATTCCATGAAAACCACTTTTCAAAAAGGGTCAAAAATTAAAATTTCTCACAGGGAGCTCCCTGTGAGCACCCGCCATTTTGGTCAAAAAATTTTATGCGATTTTATGACAGAAATTGATAGAGTAGATATCACTGAAGAGGGTTTGTGTGTGGGGAAGGGGTCAATTCGCAATATTTGGGCAAATAGCAATATTTAGGTCAATTCTGACGTCATCAAGATGGCCGAAAAAGCTCGCTAGCTCCCGAAATAACGCGAGTTGGGACCTCTAGTTTGTTGGACACGTCTCGGAAGAGCCGCCCGCATCCACTGATTCCATGAAAACCACTTTTCAAAAAGGGTCAAAAATTAAAATTTCTCACAGGGAGCTCCCTGTGAGCACCCGCCATTTTGGTCAAAAAATTTTATGCGATTTTATGACAGAAATTGATAGAGTAGATATCACTGAAGAGGGTTTGTGTGTGGGGAAGGGGTCAATTCGCAATATTTGGGCAAATAGCAATATTTAGGTCAATTCTGACGTCATCAAGATGGCCGAAAAAGCTCGCTAGCTCCCGAAATAACGCGAGTTGGGACCTCTAGTTTGTTGGACACGTCTCGGAAGAGCCGCCCGCATCCACTGATTCCATGAAAACCACTTTTCAAAAAGGGTCAAAAATTAAAATTTCTCACAGGGAGCTCCCTGTGAGCACCCGCCATTTTGGTCAAAAAATTTTATGCGATTTTATGACAGAAATTGATAGAGTAGATATCACTGAAGAGGGTTTGTGTGTGGGGAAGGGGTCAATTCGCAATATTTGGGCAAATAGCAATATTTAGGTCAATTCTGACGTCATCAAGATGGCCGAAAAAGCTCGCTAGCTCCCGAAATAACGCGAGTTGGGACCTCTAGTTTGTTGGACACGTCTCGGAAGAGCCGCCCGCATCCACTGATTCCATGAAAACCACTTTTCAAAAAGGGTCAAAAATTAAAATTTCTCACAGGGAGCTCCCTGTGAGCACCCGCCATTTTGGTCAAAAAATTTTATGCGATTTTATGACAGAAATTGATAGAGTAGATATCACTGAAGAGGGTTTGTGTGTGGGGAAGGGGTCAATTCGCAATATTTGGGCAAATAGCAATATTTAGGTCAATTCTGACGTCATCAAGATGGCCGAAAAAGCTCGCTAGCTCCCGAAATAACGCGAGTTGGGACCTCTAGTTTGTTGGACACGTCTCGGAAGAGCCGCCCGCATCCACTGATTCCATGAAAACCACTTTTCAAAAAGGGTCAAAAATTAAAATTTCTCACAGGGAGCTCCCTGTGAGCACCCGCCATTTTGGTCAAAAAATTTTATGCGATTTTATGACAGAAATTGATAGAGTAGATATCACTGAAGAGGGTTTGTGTGTGGGGAAGGGGTCAATTCGCAATATTTGGGCAAATAGCAATATTTAGGTCAATTCTGACGTCATCAAGATGGCCGAAAAAGCTCGCTAGCTCCCGAAATAACGCGAGTTGGGACCTCTAGTTTGTTGGACACGTCTCGGAAGAGCCGCCCGCATCCACTGATTCCATGAAAACCACTTTTCAAAAAGGGTCAAAAATTAAAATTTCTCACAGGGAGCTCCCTGTGAGCACCCGCCATTTTGGTCAAAAAATTTTATGCGATTTTATGACAGAAATTGATAGAGTAGATATCACTGAAGAGGGTTTGTGTGTGGGGAAGGGGTCAATTCGCAATATTTGGGCAAATAGCAATATTTAGGTCAATTCTGACGTCATCAAGATGGCCGAAAAAGCTCGCTAGCTCCCGAAATAACGCGAGTTGGGACCTCTAGTTTGTTGGACACGTCTCGGAAGAGCCGCCCGCATCCACTGATTCCATGAAAACCACTTTTCAAAAAGGGTCAAAAATTAAAATTTCTCACAGGGAGCTCCCTGTGAGCACCCGCCATTTTGGTCAAAAAATTTTATGCGATTTTATGACAGAAATTGATAGAGTAGATATCACTGAAGAGGGTTTGTGTGTGGGGAAGGGGTCAATTCGCAATATTTGGGCAAATAGCAATATTTAGGTCAATTCTGACGTCATCAAGATGGCCGAAAAAGCTCGCTAGCTCCCGAAATAACGCGAGTTGGGACCTCTAGTTTGTTGGACACGTCTCGGAAGAGCCGCCCGCATCCACTGATTCCATGAAAACCACTTTTCAAAAAGGGTCAAAAATTAAAATTTCTCACAGGGAGCTCCCTGTGAGCACCCGCCATTTTGGTCAAAAAATTTTATGCGATTTTATGACAGAAATTGATAGAGTAGATATCACTGAAGAGGGTTTGTGTGTGGGGAAGGGGTCAATTCGCAATATTTGGGCAAATAGCAATATTTAGGTCAATTCTGACGTCATCAAGATGGCCGAAAAAGCTCGCTAGCTCCCGAAATAACGCGAGTTGGGACCTCTAGTTTGTTGGACACGTCTCGGAAGAGCCGCCCGCATCCACTGATTCCATGAAAACCACTTTTCAAAAAGGGTCAAAAATTAAAATTTCTCACAGGGAGCTCCCTGTGAGCACCCGCCATTTTGGTCAAAAAATTTTATGCGATTTTATGACAGAAATTGATAGAGTAGATATCACTGAAGAGGGTTTGTGTGTGGGGAAGGGGTCAATTCGCAATATTTGGGCAAATAGCAATATTTAGGTCAATTCTGACGTCATCAAGATGGCCGAAAAAGCTCGCTAGCTCCCGAAATAACGCGAGTTGGGACCTCTAGTTTGTTGGACACGTCTCGGAAGAGCCGCCCGCATCCACTGATTCCATGAAAACCACTTTTCAAAAAGGGTCAAAAATTAAAATTTCTCACAGGGAGCTCCCTGTGAGCACCCGCCATTTTGGTCAAAAAATTTTATGCGATTTTATGACAGAAATTGATAGAGTAGATATCACTGAAGAGGGTTTGTGTGTGGGGAAGGGGTCAATTCGCAATATTTGGGCAAATAGCAATATTTAGGTCAATTCTGACGTCATCAAGATGGCCGAAAAAGCTCGCTAGCTCCCGAAATAACGCGAGTTGGGACCTCTAGTTTGTTGGACACGTCTCGGAAGAGCCGCCCGCATCCACTGATTCCATGAAAACCACTTTTCAAAAAGGGTCAAAAATTAAAATTTCTCACAGGGAGCTCCCTGTGAGCACCCGCCATTTTGGTCAAAAAATTTTATGCGATTTTATGACAGAAATTGATAGAGTAGATATCACTGAAGAGGGTTTGTGTGTGGGGAAGGGGTCAATTCGCAATATTTGGGCAAATAGCAATATTTAGGTCAATTCTGACGTCATCAAGATGGCCGAAAAAGCTCGCTAGCTCCCGAAATAACGCGAGTTGGGACCTCTAGTTTGTTGGACACGTCTCGGAAGAGCCGCCCGCATCCACTGATTCCATGAAAACCACTTTTCAAAAAGGGTCAAAAATTAAAATTTCTCACAGGGAGCTCCCTGTGAGCACCCGCCATTTTGGTCAAAAAATTTTATGCGATTTTATGACAGAAATTGATAGAGTAGATATCACTGAAGAGGGTTTGTGTGTGGGGAAGGGGTCAATTCGCAATATTTGGGCAAATAGCAATATTTAGGTCAATTCTGACGTCATCAAGATGGCCGAAAAAGCTCGCTAGCTCCCGAAATAACGCGAGTTGGGACCTCTAGTTTGTTGGACACGTCTCGGAAGAGCCGCCCGCATCCACTGATTCCATGAAAACCACTTTTCAAAAAGGGTCAAAAATTAAAATTTCTCACAGGGAGCTCCCTGTGAGCACCCGCCATTTTGGTCAAAAAATTTTATGCGATTTTATGACAGAAATTGATAGAGTAGATATCACTGAAGAGGGTTTGTGTGTGGGGAAGGGGTCAATTCGCAATATTTGGGCAAATAGCAATATTTAGGTCAATTCTGACGTCATCAAGATGGCCGAAAAAGCTCGCTAGCTCCCGAAATAACGCCAGTTGGGACCTCTAGTTTGTTGGACACGTCTCGGAAGAGCCGCCCGCATCCACTGATTCCATGAAAACCACTTTTCAAAAAGGGTCAAAAATTAAAATTTCTCACAGGGAGCTCCCTGTGAGCACCCGCCATTTTGGTCAAAAAATTTTATGCGATTTTATGACAGAAATTGATAGAGTAGATATCACTGAAGAGGGTTTGTGTGTGGGGAAGGGGTCAATTCGCAATATTTGGGCAAATAGCAATATTTAGGTCAATTCTGACGTCATCAAGATGGCCGAAAAAGCTCGCTAGCTCCCGAAATAACGCGAGTTGGGACCTCTAGTTTGTTGGACACGTCTCGGAAGAGCCGCCCGCATCCACTGATTCCATGAAAACCACTTTTCAAAAAGGGTCAAAAATTAAAATTTCTCACAGGGAGCTCCCTGTGAGCACCCGCCATTTTGGTCAAAAAATTTTATGCGATTTTATGACAGAAATTGATAGAGTAGATATCACTGAAGAGGGTTTGTGTGTGGGGAAGGGGTCAATTCGCAATATTTGGGCAAATAGCAATATTTAGGTCAATTCTGACGTCATCAAGATGGCCGAAAAAGCTCGCTAGCTCCCGAAATAACGCGAGTTGGGACCTCTAGTTTGTTGGACACGTCTCGGAAGAGCCGCCCGCATCCACTGATTCCATGAAAACCACTTTTCAAAAAGGGTCAAAAATTAAAATTTCTCACAGGGAGCTCCCTGTGAGCACCCGCCATTTTGGTCAAAAAATTTTATGCGATTTTATGACAGAAATTGATAGAGTAGATATCACTGAAGAGGGTTTGTGTGTGGGGAAGGGGTCAATTCGCAATATTTGGGCAAATAGCAATATTTAGGTCAATTCTGACGTCATCAAGATGGCCGAAAAAGCTCGCTAGCTCCCGAAATAACGCCAGTTGGGACCTCTAGTTTGTTGGACACGTCTCGGAAGAGCCGCCCGCATCCACTGATTCCATGAAAACCACTTTTCAAAAAGGGTCAAAAATTAAAATTTCTCACAGGGAGCTCCCTGTGAGCACCCGCCATTTTGGTCAAAAAATTTTATGCGATTTTATGACAGAAATTGATAGAGTAGATATCACTGAAGAGGGTTTGTGTGTGGGGAAGGGGTCAATTCGCAATATTTGGGCAAATAGCAATATTTAGGTCAATTCTGACGTCATCAAGATGGCCGAAAAAGCTCGCTAGCTCCCGAAATAACGCGAGTTGGGACCTCTAGTTTGTTGGACACGTCTCGGAAGAGCCGCCCGCATCCACTGATTCCATGAAAACCACTTTTCAAAAAGGGTCAAAAATTAAAATTTCTCACAGGGAGCTCCCTGTGAGCACCCGCCATTTTGGTCAAAAAATTTTATGCGATTTTATGACAGAAATTGATAGAGTAGATATCACTGAAGAGGGTTTGTGTGTGGGGAAGGGGTCAATTCGCAATATTTGGGCAAATAGCAATATTTAGGTCAATTCTGACGTCATCAAGATGGCCGAAAAAGCTCGCTAGCTCCCGAAATAACGCGAGTTGGGACCTCTAGTTTGTTGGACACGTCTCGGAAGAGCCGCCCGCATCCACTGATTCCATGAAAACCACTTTTCAAAAAGGGTCAAAAATTAAAATTTCTCACAGGGAGCTCCCTGTGAGCACCCGCCATTTTGGTCAAAAAATTTTATGCGATTTTATGACAGAAATTGATAGAGTAGATATCACTGAAGAGGGTTTGTGTGTGGGGAAGGGGTCAATTCGCAATATTTGGGCAAATAGCAATATTTAGGTCAATTCTGACGTCATCAAGATGGCCGAAAAAGCTCGCTAGCTCCCGAAATAACGCGAGTTGGGACCTCTAGTTTGTTGGACACGTCTCGGAAGAGCCGCCCGCATCCACTGATTCCATGAAAACCACTTTTCAAAAAGGGTCAAAAATTAAAATTTCTCACAGGGAGCTCCCTGTGAGCACCCGCCATTTTGGTCAAAAAATGTTATGCGATTTTATGACAGAAATTGATAGAGTAGATATCACTGAAGAGGGTTTGTGTGTGGGGAAGGGGTCAATTCGCAATATTTGGGCAAATAGCAATATTTAGGTCAATTCTGACGTCATCAAGATGGCCGAAAAAGCTCGCTAGCTCCCGAAATGACGCGAGTTGGGACCTCTAGTTTGTTGGACACGTCTCGGAAGAGCCGCCCGCATCCACTGATTCCATGAAAACCACTTTTCAAAAAGGGTCAAAAATTAAAATTTCTCACAGGGAGCTCCCTGTGAGCACCCGCCATTTTGGTCAAAAAATTTTATGCGATTTTATGACAGAAATTGATAGAGTAGATATCACTGAAGAGGGTTTGTGTGTGGGGAAGGGGTCAATTCGCAATATTTGGGCAAATAGCAATATTTAGGTCAATTCTGACGTCATCAAGATGGCCGAAAAAGCTCGCTAGCTCCCGAAATAACGCGAGTTGGGACCTCTAGTTTGTTGGACACGTCTCGGAAGAGCCGCCCGCATCCACTGATTCCATGAAAACCACTTTTCAAAAAGGGTCAAAAATTAAAATTTCTCACAGGGAGCTCCCTGTGAGCACCCGCCATTTTGGTCAAAAAATTTTATGCGATTTTATGACAGAAATTGATAGAGTAGATATCACTGAAGAGGGTTTGTGTGTGGGGAAGGGGTCAATTCGCAATATTTGGGCAAATAGCAATATTTAGGTCAATTCTGACGTCATCAAGATGGCCGAAAAAGCTCGCTAGCTCCCGAAATAACGCGAGTTGGGACCTCTAGTTTGTTGGACACGTCTCGGAAGAGCCGCCCGCATCCACTGATTCCATGAAAACCACTTTTCAAAAAGGGTCAAAAATTAAAATTTCTCACAGGGAGCTCCCTGTGAGCACCCGCCATTTTGGTCAAAAAATTTTATGCGATTTTATGACAGAAATTGATAGAGTAGATATCACTGAAGAGGGTTTGTGTGTGGGGAAGGGGTCAATTCGCAATATTTGGGCAAATAGCAATATTTAGGTCAATTCTGACGTCATCAAGATGGCCGAAAAAGCTCGCTAGCTCCCGAAATAACGCGAGTTGGGACCTCTAGTTTGTTGGACACGTCTCGGAAGAGCCGCCCGCATCCACTGATTCCATGAAAACCACTTTTCAAAAAGGGTCAAAAATTAAAATTTCTCACAGGGAGCTCCCTGTGAGCACCCGCCATTTTGGTCAAAAAATTTTATGCGATTTTATGACAGAAATTGATAGAGTAGATATCACTGAAGAGGGTTTGTGTGTGGGGAAGGGGTCAATTCGCAATATTTGGGCAAATAGCAATATTTAGGTCAATTCTGACGTCATCAAGATGGCCGAAAAAGCTCGCTAGCTCCCGAAATAACGCGAGTTGGGACCTCTAGTTTGTTGGACACGTCTCGGAAGAGCCGCCCGCATCCACTGATTCCATGAAAACCACTTTTCAAAAAGGGTCAAAAATTAAAATTTCTCACAGGGAGCTCCCTGTGAGCACCCGCCATTTTGGTCAAAAAATTTTATGCGATTTTATGACAGAAATTGATAGAGTAGATATCACTGAAGAGGGTTTGTGTGTGGGGAAGGGGTCAATTCGCAATATTTGGGCAAATAGCAATATTTAGGTCAATTCTGACGTCATCAAGATGGCCGAAAAAGCTCGCTAGCTCCCGAAATAACGCGAGTTGGGACCTCTAGTTTGTTGGACACGTCTCGGAAGAGCCGCCCGCATCCACTGATTCCATGAAAACCACTTTTCAAAAAGGGTCAAAAATTAAAATTTCTCACAGGGAGCTCCCTGTGAGCACCCGCCATTTTGGTCAAAAAATTTTATGCGATTTTATGACAGAAATTGATAGAGTAGATATCACTGAAGAGGGTTTGTGTGTGGGGAAGGGGTCAATTCGCAATATTTGGGCAAATAGCAATATTTAGGTCAATTCTGACGTCATCAAGATGGCCGAAAAAGCTCGCTAGCTCCCGAAATAACGCGAGTTGGGACCTCTAGTTTGTTGGACACGTCTCGGAAGAGCCGCCCGCATCCACTGATTCCATGAAAACCACTTTTCAAAAAGGGTCAAAAATTAAAATTTCTCACAGGGAGCTCCCTGTGAGCACCCGCCATTTTGGTCAAAAAATTTTATGCGATTTTATGACAGAAATTGATAGAGTAGATATCACTGAAGAGGGTTTGTGTGTGGGGAAGGGGTCAATTCGCAATATTTGGGCAAATAGCAATATTTAGGTCAATTCTGACGTCATCAAGATGGCCGAAAAAGCTCGCTAGCTCCCGAAATAACGCGAGTTGGGACCTCTAGTTTGTTGGACACGTCTCGGAAGAGCCGCCCGCATCCACTGATTCCATGAAAACCACTTTTCAAAAAGGGTCAAAAATTAAAATTTCTCACAGGGAGCTCCCTGTGAGCACCCGCCATTTTGGTCAAAAAATTTTATGCGATTTTATGACAGAAATTGATAGAGTAGATATCACTGAAGAGGGTTTGTGTGTGGGGAAGGGGTCAATTCGCAATATTTGGGCAAATAGCAATATTTAGGTCAATTCTGACGTCATCAAGATGGCCGAAAAAGCTCGCTAGCTCCCGAAATAACGCGAGTTGGGACCTCTAGTTTGTTGGACACGTCTCGGAAGAGCCGCCCGCATCCACTGATTCCATGAAAACCACTTTTCAAAAAGGGTCAAAAATTAAAATTTCTCACAGGGAGCTCCCTGTGAGCACCCGCCATTTTGGTCAAAAAATTTTATGCGATTTTATGACAGAAATTGATAGAGTAGATATCACTGAAGAGGGTTTGTGTGTGGGGAAGGGGTCAATTCGCAATATTTGGGCAAATAGCAATATTTAGGTCAATTCTGACGTCATCAAGATGGCCGAAAAAGCTCGCTAGCTCCCGAAATAACGCGAGTTGGGACCTCTAGTTTGTTGGACACGTCTCGGAAGAGCCGCCCGCATCCACTGATTCCATGAAAACCACTTTTCAAAAAGGGTCAAAAATTAAAATTTCTCACAGGGAGCTCCCTGTGAGCACCCGCCATTTTGGTCAAAAAATTTTATGCGATTTTATGACAGAAATTGATAGAGTAGATATCACTGAAGAGGGTTTGTGTGTGGGGAAGGGGTCAATTCGCAATATTTGGGCAAATAGCAATATTTAGGTCAATTCTGACGTCATCAAGATGGCCGAAAAAGCTCGCTAGCTCCCGAAATAACGCGAGTTGGGACCTCTAGTTTGTTGGACACGTCTCGGAAGAGCCGCCCGCATCCACTGATTCCATGAAAACCACTTTTCAAAAAGGGTCAAAAATTAAAATTTCTCACAGGGAGCTCCCTGTGAGCACCCGCCATTTTGGTCAAAAAATTTTATGCGATTTTATGACAGAAATTGATAGAGTAGATATCACTGAAGAGGGTTTGTGTGTGGGGAAGGGGTCAATTCGCAATATTTGGGCAAATAGCAATATTTAGGTCAATTCTGACGTCATCAAGATGGCCGAAAAAGCTCGCTAGCTCCCGAAATAACGCGAGTTGGGACCTCTAGTTTGTTGGACACGTCTCGGAAGAGCCGCCCGCATCCACTGATTCCATGAAAACCACTTTTCAAAAAGGGTCAAAAATTAAAATTTCTCACAGGGAGCTCCCTGTGAGCACCCGCCATTTTGGTCAAAAAATTTTATGCGATTTTATGACAGAAATTGATAGAGTAGATATCACTGAAGAGGGTTTGTGTGTGGGGAAGGGGTCAATTCGCAATATTTGGGCAAATAGCAATATTTAGGTCAATTCTGACGTCATCAAGATGGCCGAAAAAGCTCGCTAGCTCCCGAAATAACGCGAGTTGGGACCTCTAGTTTGTTGGACACGTCTCGGAAGAGCCGCCCGCATCCACTGATTCCATGAAAACCACTTTTCAAAAAGGGTCAAAAATTAAAATTTCTCACAGGGAGCTCCCTGTGAGCACCCGCCATTTTGGTCAAAAAATTTTATGCGATTTTATGACAGAAATTGATAGAGTAGATATCACTGAAGAGGGTTTGTGTGTGGGGAAGGGGTCAATTCGCAATATTTGGGCAAATAGCAATATTTAGGTCAATTCTGACGTCATCAAGATGGCCGAAAAAGCTCGCTAGCTCCCGAAATAACGCGAGTTGGGACCTCTAGTTTGTTGGACACGTCTCGGAAGAGCCGCCCGCATCCACTGATTCCATGAAAACCACTTTTCAAAAAGGGTCAAAAATTAAAATTTCTCACAGGGAGCTCCCTGTGAGCACCCGCCATTTTGGTCAAAAAATTTTATGCGATTTTATGACAGAAATTGATAGAGTAGATATCACTGAAGAGGGTTTGTGTGTGGGGAAGGGGTCAATTCGCAATATTTGGGCAAATAGCAATATTTAGGTCAATTCTGACGTCATCAAGATGGCCGAAAAAGCTCGCTAGCTCCCGAAATAACGCGAGTTGGGACCTCTAGTTTGTTGGACACGTCTCGGAAGAGCCGCCCGCATCCACTGATTCCATGAAAACCACTTTTCAAAAAGGGTCAAAAATTAAAATTTCTCACAGGGAGCTCCCTGTGAGCACCCGCCATTTTGGTCAAAAAATTTTATGCGATTTTATGACAGAAATTGATAGAGTAGATATCACTGAAGAGGGTTTGTGTGTGGGGAAGGGGTCAATTCGCAATATTTGGGCAAATAGCAATATTTAGGTCAATTCTGACGTCATCAAGATGGCCGAAAAAGCTCGCTAGCTCCCGAAATAACGCGAGTTGGGACCTCTAGTTTGTTGGACACGTCTCGGAAGAGCCGCCCGCATCCACTGATTCCATGAAAACCACTTTTCAAAAAGGGTCAAAAATTAAAATTTCTCACAGGGAGCTCCCTGTGAGCACCCGCCATTTTGGTCAAAAAATTTTATGCGATTTTATGACAGAAATTGATAGAGTAGATATCACTGAAGAGGGTTTGTGTGTGGGGAAGGGGTCAATTCGCAATATTTGGGCAAATAGCAATATTTAGGTCAATTCTGACGTCATCAAGATGGCCGAAAAAGCTCGCTAGCTCCCGAAATAACGCGAGTTGGGACCTCTAGTTTGTTGGACACGTCTCGGAAGAGCCGCCCGCATCCACTGATTCCATGAAAACCACTTTTCAAAAAGGGTCAAAAATTAAAATTTCTCACAGGGAGCTCCCTGTGAGCACCCGCCATTTTGGTCAAAAAATTTTATGCGATTTTATGACAGAAATTGATAGAGTAGATATCACTGAAGAGGGTTTGTGTGTGGGGAAGGGGTCAATTCGCAATATTTGGGCAAATAGCAATATTTAGGTCAATTCTGACGTCATCAAGATGGCCGAAAAAGCTCGCTAGCTCCCGAAATAACGCGAGTTGGGACCTCTAGTTTGTTGGACACGTCTCGGAAGAGCCGCCCGCATCCACTGATTCCATGAAAACCACTTTTCAAAAAGGGTCAAAAATTAAAATTTCTCACAGGGAGCTCCCTGTGAGCACCCGCCATTTTGGTCAAAAAATTTTATGCGATTTTATGACAGAAATTGATAGAGTAGATATCACTGAAGAGGGTTTGTGTGTGGGGAAGGGGTCAATTCGCAATATTTGGGCAAATAGCAATATTTAGGTCAATTCTGACGTCATCAAGATG
Organism: Marthasterias glacialis; assembly: GCA_911728455.2. Lineage (NCBI taxonomy): Eukaryota > Metazoa > Echinodermata > Asteroidea > Forcipulatida > Asteriidae > Marthasterias > Marthasterias glacialis. The sequence goes on along the minus strand of OU452225.1, from coordinate 15,845,311 downwards.
GCCGAAAAAGCTCGCTAGCTCCCGAAATAACGCGAGTTGGGACCTCTAGTTTGTTGGACACGTCTCGGAAGAGCCGCCCGCATCCACTGATTCCATGAAAACCACTTTTCAAAAAGGGTCAAAAATTAAAATTTCTCACAGGGAGCTCCCTGTGAGCACCCGCCATTTTGGTCAAAAAATTTTATGCGATTTTATGACAGAAATTGATAGAGTAGATATCACTGAAGAGGGTTTGTGTGTGGGGAAGGGGTCAATTCGCAATATTTGGGCAAATAGCAATATTTAGGTCAATTCTGACGTCATCAAGATGGCCGAAAAAGCTCGCTAGCTCCCGAAATAACGCGAGTTGGGACCTCTAGTTTGTTGGACACGTCTCGGAAGAGCCGCCCGCATCCACTGATTCCATGAAAACCACTTTTCAAAAAGGGTCAAAAATTAAAATTTCTCACAGGGAGCTCCCTGTGAGCACCCGCCATTTTGGTCAAAAAATTTTATGCGATTTTATGACAGAAATTGATAGAGTAGATATCACTGAAGAGGGTTTGTGTGTGGGGAAGGGGTCAATTCGCAATATTTGGGCAAATAGCAATATTTAGGTCAATTCTGACGTCATCAAGATGGCCGAAAAAGCTCGCTAGCTCCCGAAATAACGCGAGTTGGGACCTCTAGTTTGTTGGACACGTCTCGGAAGAGCCGCCCGCATCCACTGATTCCATGAAAACCACTTTTCAAAAAGGGTCAAAAATTAAAATTTCTCACAGGGAGCTCCCTGTGAGCACCCGCCATTTTGGTCAAAAAATTTTATGCGATTTTATGACAGAAATTGATAGAGTAGATATCACTGAAGAGGGTTTGTGTGTGGGGAAGGGGTCAATTCGCAATATTTGGGCAAATAGCAATATTAAGGTCAATTCTGACGTCATCAAGATGGCCGAAAAAGCTCGCTAGCTCCCGAAATAACGCGAGTTGGGACCTCTAGTTTGTTGGACACGTCTCGGAAGAGCCGCCCGCATCCACTGATTCCATGAAAACCACTTTTCAAAAAGGGTCAAAAATTAAAATTTCTCACAGGGAGCTCCCTGTGAGCACCCGCCATTTTGGTCAAAAAATTTTATGCGATTTTATGACAGAAATTGATAGAGTAGATATCACTGAAGAGGGTTTGTGTGTGGGGAAGGGGTCAATTCGCAATATTTGGGCAAATAGCAATATTTAGGTCAATTCTGACGTCATCAAGATGGCCGAAAAAGCTCGCTAGCTCCCGAAATAACGCGAGTTGGGACCTCTAGTTTGTTGGACACGTCTCGGAAGAGCCGCCCGCATCCACTGATTCCATGAAAACCACTTTTCAAAAAGGGTCAAAAATTAAAATTTCTCACAGGGAGCTCCCTGTGAGCACCCGCCATTTTGGTCAAAAAATTTTATGCGATTTTATGACAGAAATTGATAGAGTAGATATCACTGAAGAGGGTTTGTGTGTGGGGAAGGGGTCAATTCGCAATATTTGGGCAAATAGCAATATTTAGGTCAATTCTGACGTCATCAAGATGGCCGAAAAAGCTCGCTAGCTCCCGAAATAACGCGAGTTGGGACCTCTAGTTTGTTGGACACGTCTCGGAAGAGCCGCCCGCATCCACTGATTCCATGAAAACCACTTTTCAAAAAGGGTCAAAAATTAAAATTTCTCACAGGGAGCTCCCTGTGAGCACCCGCCATTTTGGTCAAAAAATTTTATGCGATTTTATGACAGAAATTGATAGAGTAGATATCACTGAAGAGGGTTTGTGTGTGGGGAAGGGGTCAATTCGCAATATTTGGGCAAATAGCAATATTTAGGTCAATTCTGACGTCATCAAGATGGCCGAAAAAGCTCGCTAGCTCCCGAAATAACGCGAGTTGGGACCTCTAGTTTGTTGGACACGTCTCGGAAGAGCCGCCCGCATCCACTGATTCCATGAAAACCACTTTTCAAAAAGGGTCAAAAATTAAAATTTCTCACAGGGAGCTCCCTGTGAGCACCCGCCATTTTGGTCAAAAAATTTTATGCGATTTTATGACAGAAATTGATAGAGTAGATATCACTGAAGAGGGTTTGTGTGTGGGGAAGGGGTCAATTCGCAATATTTGGGCAAATAGCAATATTTAGGTCAATTCTGACGTCATCAAGATGGCCGAAAAAGCTCGCTAGCTCCCGAAATAACGCGAGTTGGGACCTCTAGTTTGTTGGACACGTCTCGGAAGAGCCGCCCGCATCCACTGATTCCATGAAAACCACTTTTCAAAAAGGGTCAAAAATTAAAATTTCTCACAGGGAGCTCCCTGTGAGCACCCGCCATTTTGGTCAAAAAATTTTTTTGCGATTTTATGACAGAAATTGATAGAGTAGATATCACTGAAGAGGGTTTGTGTGTGGGGAAGGGGTCAATTCGCAATATTTGGGCAAATAGCAATATTTAGGTCAATTCTGACGTCATCAAGATGGCCGAAAAAGCTCGCTAGCTCCCGAAATAACGCGAGTTGGGACCTCTAGTTTGTTGGACACGTCTCGGAAGAGCCGCCCGCATCCACTGATTCCATGAAAACCACTTTTCAAAAAGGGTCAAAAATTAAAATTTCTCACAGGGAGCTCCCTGTGAGCACCCGCCATTTTGGTCAAAAAATTTTATGCGATTTTATGACAGAAATTGATAGAGTAGATATCACTGAAGAGGGTTTGTGTGTGGGGAAGGGGTCAATTCGCAATATTTGGGCAAATAGCAATATTTAGGTCAATTCTGACGTCATCAAGATGGCCGAAAAAGCTCGCTAGCTCCCGAAATAACGCGAGTTGGGACCTCTAGTTTGTTGGACACGTCTCGGAAGAGCCGCCCGCATCCACTGATTCCATGAAAACCACTTTTCAAAAAGGGTCAAAAATTAAAATTTCTCACAGGGAGCTCCCTGTGAGCACCCGCCATTTTGGTCAAAAAATTTTATGCGATTTTATGACAGAAATTGATAGAGTAGATATCACTGAAGAGGGTTTGTGTGTGGGGAAGGGGTCAATTCGCAATATTTGGGCAAATAGCAATATTTAGGTCAATTCTGACGTCATCAAGATGGCCGAAAAAGCTCGCTAGCTCCCGAAATAACGCGAGTTGGGACCTCTAGTTTGTTGGACACGTCTCGGAAGAGCCGCCCGCATCCACTGATTCCATGAAAACCACTTTTCAAAAAGGGTCAAAAATTAAAATTTCTCACAGGGAGCTCCCTGTGAGCACCCGCCATTTTGGTCAAAAAATTTTATGCGATTTTATGACAGAAATTGATAGAGTAGATATCACTGAAGAGGGTTTGTGTGTGGGGAAGGGGTCAATTCGCAATATTTGGGCAAATAGCAATATTTAGGTCAATTCTGACGTCATCAAGATGGCCGAAAAAGCTCGCTAGCTCCCGAAATAACGCGAGTTGGGACCTCTAGTTTGTTGGACACGTCTCGGAAGAGCCGCCCGCATCCACTGATTCCATGAAAACCACTTTTCAAAAAGGGTCAAAAATTAAAATTTCTCACAGGGAGCTCCCTGTGAGCACCCGCCATTTTGGTCAAAAAATTTTATGCGATTTTATGACAGAAATTGATAGAGTAGATATCACTGAAGAGGGTTTGTGTGTGGGGAAGGGGTCAATTCGCAATATTTGGGCAAATAGCAATATTTAGGTCAATTCTGACGTCATCAAGATGGCCGAAAAAGCTCGCTAGCTCCCGAAATAACGCGAGTTGGGACCTCTAGTTTGTTGGACACGTCTCGGAAGAGCCGCCCGCATCCACTGATTCCATGAAAACCACTTTTCAAAAAGGGTCAAAAATTAAAATTTCTCACAGGGAGCTCCCTGTGAGCACCCGCCATTTTGGTCAAAAAATTTTATGCGATTTTATGACAGAAATTGATAGAGTAGATATCACTGAAGAGGGTTTGTGTGTGGGGAAGGGGTCAATTCGCAATATTTGGGCAAATAGCAATATTTAGGTCAATTCTGACGTCATCAAGATGGCCGAAAAAGCTCGCTAGCTCCCGAAATAACGCGAGTTGGGACCTCTAGTTTGTTGGACACGTCTCGGAAGAGCCGCCCGCATCCACTGATTCCATGAAAACCACTTTTCAAAAAGGGTCAAAAATTAAAATTTCTCACAGGGAGCTCCCTGTGAGCACCCGCCATTTTGGTCAAAAAATTTTATGCGATTTTATGACAGAAATTGATAGAGTAGATATCACTGAAGAGGGTTTGTGTGTGGGGAAGGGGTCAATTCGCAATATTTGGGCAAATAGCAATATTTAGGTCAATTCTGACGTCATCAAGATGGCCGAAAAAGCTCGCTAGCTCCCGAAATAACGCGAGTTGGGACCTCTAGTTTGTTGGACACGTCTCGGAAGAGCCGCCCGCATCCACTGATTCCATGAAAACCACTTTTCAAAAAGGGTCAAAAATTAAAATTTCTCACAGGGAGCTCCCTGTGAGCACCCGCCATTTTGGTCAAAAAATTTTATGCGATTTTATGACAGAAATTGATAGAGTAGATATCACTGAAGAGGGTTTGTGTGTGGGGAAGGGGTCAATTCGCAATATTTGGGCAAATAGCAATATTTAGGTCAATTCTGACGTCATCAAGATGGCCGAAAAAGCTCGCTAGCTCCCGAAATAACGCGAGTTGGGACCTCTAGTTTGTTGGACACGTCTCGGAAGAGCCGCCCGCATCCACTGATTCCATGAAAACCACTTTTCAAAAAGGGTCAAAAATTAAAATTTCTCACAGGGAGCTCCCTGTGAGCACCCGCCATTTTGGTCAAAAAATTTTATGCGATTTTATGACAGAAATTGATAGAGTAGATATCACTGAAGAGGGTTTGTGTGTGGGGAAGGGGTCAATTCGCAATATTTGGGCAAATAGCAATATTTAGGTCAATTCTGACGTCATCAAGATGGCCGAAAAAGCTCGCTAGCTCCCGAAATAACGCGAGTTGGGACCTCTAGTTTGTTGGACACGTCTCGGAAGAGCCGCCCGCATCCACTGATTCCATGAAAACCACTTTTCAAAAAGGGTCAAAAATTAAAATTTCTCACAGGGAGCTCCCTGTGAGCACCCGCCATTTTGGTCAAAAAATTTTATGCGATTTTATGACAGAAATTGATAGAGTAGATATCACTGAAGAGGGTTTGTGTGTGGGGAAGGGGTCAATTCGCAATATTTGGGCAAATAGCAATATTTAGGTCAATTCTGACGTCATCAAGATGGCCGAAAAAGCTCGCTAGCTCCCGAAATAACGCGAGTTGGGACCTCTAGTTTGTTGGACACGTCTCGGAAGAGCCGCCCGCATCCACTGATTCCATGAAAACCACTTTTCAAAAAGGGTCAAAAATTAAAATTTCTCACAGGGAGCTCCCTGTGAGCACCCGCCATTTTGGTCAAAAAATTTTATGCGATTTTATGACAGAAATTGATAGAGTAGATATCACTGAAGAGGGTTTGTGTGTGGGGAAGGGGTCAATTCGCAATATTTGGGCAAATAGCAATATTTAGGTCAATTCTGACGTCATCAAGATGGCCGAAAAAGCTCGCTAGCTCCCGAAATAACGCGAGTTGGGACCTCTAGTTTGTTGGACACGTCTCGGAAGAGCCGCCCGCATCCACTGATTCCATGAAAACCACTTTTCAAAAAGGGTCAAAAATTAAAATTTCTCACAGGGAGCTCCCTGTGAGCACCCGCCATTTTGGTCAAAAAATTTTATGCGATTTTATGACAGAAATTGATAGAGTAGATATCACTGAAGAGGGTTTGTGTGTGGGGAAGGGGTCAATTCGCAATATTTGGGCAAATAGCAATATTTAGGTCAATTCTGACGTCATCAAGATGGCCGAAAAAGCTCGCTAGCTCCCGAAATAACGCGAGTTGGGACCTCTAGTTTGTTGGACACGTCTCGGAAGAGCCGCCCGCATCCACTGATTCCATGAAAACCACTTTTCAAAAAGGGTCAAAAATTAAAATTTCTCACAGGGAGCTCCCTGTGAGCACCCGCCATTTTGGTCAAAAAATTTTATGCGATTTTATGACAGAAATTGATAGAGTAGATATCACTGAAGAGGGTTTGTGTGTGGGGAAGGGGTCAATTCGCAATATTTGGGCAAATAGCAATATTTAGGTCAATTCTGACGTCATCAAGATGGCCGAAAAAGCTCGCTAGCTCCCGAAATAACGCGAGTTGGGACCTCTAGTTTGTTGGACACGTCTCGGAAGAGCCGCCCGCATCCACTGATTCCATGAAAACCACTTTTCAAAAAGGGTCAAAAATTAAAATTTCTCACAGGGAGCTCCCTGTGAGCACCCGCCATTTTGGTCAAAAAATTTTATGCGATTTTATGACAGAAATTGATAGAGTAGATATCACTGAAGAGGGTTTGTGTGTGGGGAAGGGGTCAATTCGCAATATTTGGGCAAATAGCAATATTTAGGTCAATTCTGACGTCATCAAGATGGCCGAAAAAGCTCGCTAGCTCCCGAAATAACGCGAGTTGGGACCTCTAGTTTGTTGGACACGTCTCGGAAGAGCCGCCCGCATCCACTGATTCCATGAAAACCACTTTTCAAAAAGGGTCAAAAATTAAAATTTCTCACAGGGAGCTCCCTGTGAGCACCCGCCATTTTGGTCAAAAAATTTTATGCGATTTTATGACAGAAATTGATAGAGTAGATATCACTGAAGAGGGTTTGTGTGTGGGGAAGGGGTCAATTCGCAATATTTGGGCAAATAGCAATATTTAGGTCAATTCTGACGTCATCAAGATGGCCGAAAAAGCTCGCTAGCTCCCGAAATAACGCGAGTTGGGACCTCTAGTTTGTTGGACACGTCTCGGAAGAGCCGCCCGCATCCACTGATTCCATGAAAACCACTTTTCAAAAAGGGTCAAAAATTAAAATTTCTCACAGGGAGCTCCCTGTGAGCACCCGCCATTTTGGTCAAAAAATTTTATGCGATTTTATGACAGAAATTGATAGAGTAGATATCACTGAAGAGGGTTTGTGTGTGGGGAAGGGGTCAATTCGCAATATTTGGGCAAATAGCAATATTTAGGTCAATTCTGACGTCATCAAGATGGCCGAAAAAGCTCGCTAGCTCCCGAAATAACGCGAGTTGGGACCTCTAGTTTGTTGGACACGTCTCGGAAGAGCCGCCCGCATCCACTGATTCCATGAAAACCACTTTTCAAAAAGGGTCAAAAATTAAAATTTCTCACAGGGAGCTCCCTGTGAGCACCCGCCATTTTGGTCAAAAAATTTTATGCGATTTTATGACAGAAATTGATAGAGTAGATATCACTGAAGAGGGTTTGTGTGTGGGGAAGGGGTCAATTCGCAATATTTGGGCAAATAGCAATATTTAGGTCAATTCTGACGTCATCAAGATGGCCGAAAAAGCTCGCTAGCTCCCGAAATAACGCGAGTTGGGACCTCTAGTTTGTTGGACACGTCTCGGAAGAGCCGCCCGCATCCACTGATTCCATGAAAACCACTTTTCAAAAAGGGTCAAAAATTAAAATTTCTCACAGGGAGCTCCCTGTGAGCACCCGCCATTTTGGTCAAAAAATTTTATGCGATTTTATGACAGAAATTGATAGAGTAGATATCACTGAAGAGGGTTTGTGTGTGGGGAAGGGGTCAATTCGCAATATTTGGGCAAATAGCAATATTTAGGTCAATTCTGACGTCATCAAGATGGCCGAAAAAGCTCGCTAGCTCCCGAAATAACGCGAGTTGGGACCTCTAGTTTGTTGGACACGTCTCGGAAGAGCCGCCCGCATCCACTGATTCCATGAAAACCACTTTTCAAAAAGGGTCAAAAATTAAAATTTCTCACAGGGAGCTCCCTGTGAGCACCCGCCATTTTGGTCAAAAAATTTTATGCGATTTTATGACAGAAATTGATAGAGTAGATATCACTGAAGAGGGTTTGTGTGTGGGGAAGGGGTCAATTCGCAATATTTGGGCAAATAGCAATATTTAGGTCAATTCTGACGTCATCAAGATGGCCGAAAAAGCTCGCTAGCTCCCGAAATAACGCGAGTTGGGACCTCTAGTTTGTTGGACACGTCTCGGAAGAGCCGCCCGCATCCACTGATTCCATGAAAACCACTTTTCAAAAAGGGTCAAAAATTAAAATTTCTCACAGGGAGCTCCCTGTGAGCACCCGCCATTTTGGTCAAAAAATTTTATGCGATTTTATGACAGAAATTGATAGAGTAGATATCACTGAAGAGGGTTTGTGTGTGGGGAAGGGGTCAATTCGCAATATTTGGGCAAATAGCAATATTTAGGTCAATTCTGACGTCATCAAGATGGCCGAAAAAGCTCGCTAGCTCCCGAAATAACGCGAGTTGGGACCTCTAGTTTGTTGGACACGTCTCGGAAGAGCCGCCCGCATCCACTGATTCCATGAAAACCACTTTTCAAAAAGGGTCAAAAATTAAAATTTCTCACAGGGAGCTCCCTGTGAGCACCCGCCATTTTGGTCAAAAAATTTTATGCGATTTTATGACAGAAATTGATAGAGTAGATATCACTGAAGAGGGTTTGTGTGTGGGGAAGGGGTCAATTCGCAATATTTGGGCAAATAGCAATATTTAGGTCAATTCTGACGTCATCAAGATGGCCGAAAAAGCTCGCTAGCTCCCGAAATAACGCGAGTTGGGACCTCTAGTTTGTTGGACACGTCTCGGAAGAGCCGCCCGCATCCACTGATTCCATGAAAACCACTTTTCAAAAAGGGTCAAAAATTAAAATTTCTCACAGGGAGCTCCCTGTGAGCACCCGCCATTTTGGTCAAAAAATTTTATGCGATTTTATGACAGAAATTGATAGAGTAGATATCACTGAAGAGGGTTTGTGTGTGGGGAAGGGGTCAATTCGCAATATTTGGGCAAATAGCAATATTTAGGTCAATTCTGACGTCATCAAGATGGCCGAAAAAGCTCGCTAGCTCCCGAAATAACGCGAGTTGGGACCTCTAGTTTGTTGGACACGTCTCGGAAGAGCCGCCCGCATCCACTGATTCCATGAAAACCACTTTTCAAAAAGGGTCAAAAATTAAAATTTCTCACAGGGAGCTCCCTGTGAGCACCCGCCATTTTGGTCAAAAAATTTTATGCGATTTTATGACAGAAATTGATAGAGTAGATATCACTGAAGAGGGTTTGTGTGTGGGGAAGGGGTCAATTCGCAATATTTGGGCAAATACAATATTTAGGTCAATTCTGACGTCATCAAGATGGCCGAAAAAGCTCGCTAGCTCCCGAAATAACGCGAGTTGGGACCTCTAGTTTGTTGGACACGTCTCGGAAGAGCCGCCCGCATCCACTGATTCCATGAAAACCACTTTTCAAAAAGGGTCAAAAATTAAAATTTCTCACAGGGAGCTCCCTGTGAGCACCCGCCATTTTGGTCAAAAAATTTTATGCGATTTTATGACAGAAATTGATAGAGTAGATATCACTGAAGAGGGTTTGTGTGTGGGGAAGGGGTCAATTCGCAATATTTGGGCAAATAGCAATATTTAGGTCAATTCTGACGTCATCAAGATGGCCGAAAAAGCTCGCTAGCTCCCGAAATAACGCGAGTTGGGACCTCTAGTTTGTTGGACACGTCTCGGAAGAGCCGCCCGCATCCACTGATTCCATGAAAACCACTTTTCAAAAAGGGTCAAAAATTAAAATTTCTCACAGGGAGCTCCCTGTGAGCACCCGCCATTTTGGTCAAAAAATTTTATGCGATTTTATGACAGAAATTGATAGAGTAGATATCACTGAAGAGGGTTTGTGTGTGGGGAAGGGGTCAATTCGCAATATTTGGGCAAATAGCAATATTTAGGTCAATTCTGACGTCATCAAGATGGCCGAAAAAGCTCGCTAGCTCCCGAAATAACGCGAGTTGGGACCTCTAGTTTGTTGGACACGTCTCGGAAGAGCCGCCCGCATCCACTGATTCCATGAAAACCACTTTTCAAAAAGGGTCAAAAATTAAAATTTCTCACAGGGAGCTCCCTGTGAGCACCCGCCATTTTGGTCAAAAAATTTTATGCGATTTTATGACAGAAATTGATAGAGTAGATATCACTGAAGAGGGTTTGTGTGTGGGGAAGGGGTCAATTCGCAATATTTGGGCAAATAGCAATATTTAGGTCAATTCTGACGTCATCAAGATGGCCGAAAAAGCTCGCTAGCTCCCGAAATAACGCGAGTTGGGACCTCTAGTTTGTTGGACACGTCTCGGAAGAGCCGCCCGCATCCACTGATTCCATGAAAACCACTTTTCAAAAAGGGTCAAAAATTAAAATTTCTCACAGGGAGCTCCCTGTGAGCACCCGCCATTTTGGTCAAAAAATTTTATGCGATTTTATGACAGAAATTGATAGAGTAGATATCACTGAAGAGGGTTTGTGTGTGGGGAAGGGGTCAATTCGCAATATTTGGGCAAATAGCAATATTTAGGTCAATTCTGACGTCATCAAGATGGCCGAAAAAGCTCGCTAGCTCCCGAAATAACGCGAGTTGGGACCTCTAGTTTGTTGGACACGTCTCGGAAGAGCCGCCCGCATCCACTGATTCCATGAAAACCACTTTTCAAAAAGGGTCAAAAATTAAAATTTCTCACAGGGAGCTCCCTGTGAGCACCCGCCATTTTGGTCAAAAAATTTTATGCGATTTTATGACAGAAATTGATAGAGTAGATATCACTGAAGAGGGTTTGTGTGTGGGGAAGGGGTCAATTCGCAATATTTGGGCAAATAGCAATATTTAGGTCAATTCTGACGTCATCAAGATGGCCGAAAAAGCTCGCTAGCTCCCGAAATAACGCGAGTTGGGACCTCTAGTTTGTTGGACACGTCTCGGAAGAGCCGCCCGCATCCACTGATTCCATGAAAACCACTTTTCAAAAAGGGTCAAAAATTAAAATTTCTCACAGGGAGCTCCCTGTGAGCACCCGCCATTTTGGTCAAAAAATTTTATGCGATTTTATGACAGAAATTGATAGAGTAGATATCACTGAAGAGGGTTTGTGTGTGGGGAAGGGGTCAATTCGCAATATTTGGGCAAATAGCAATATTTAGGTCAATTCTGACGTCATCAAGATGGCCGAAAAAGCTCGCTAGCTCCCGAAATAACGCGAGTTGGGACCTCTAGTTTGTTGGACACGTCTCGGAAGAGCCGCCCGCATCCACTGATTCCATGAAAACCACTTTTCAAAAAGGGTCAAAAATTAAAATTTCTCACAGGGAGCTCCCTGTGAGCACCCGCCATTTTGGTCAAAAAATTTTATGCGATTTTATGACAGAAATTGATAGAGTAGATATCACTGAAGAGGGTTTGTGTGTGGGGAAGGGGTCAATTCGCAATATTTGGGCAAATAGCAATATTTAGGTCAATTCTGACGTCATCAAGATGGCCGAAAAAGCTCGCTAGCTCCCGAAATAACGCGAGTTGGGACCTCTAGTTTGTTGGACACGTCTCGGAAGAGCCGCCCGCATCCACTGATTCCATGAAAACCACTTTTCAAAAAGGGTCAAAAATTAAAATTTCTCACAGGGAGCTCCCTGTGAGCACCCGCCATTTTGGTCAAAAAATTTTATGCGATTTTATGACAGAAATTGATAGAGTAGATATCACTGAAGAGGGTTTGTGTGTGGGGAAGGGGTCAATTCGCAATATTTGGGCAAATAGCAATATTTAGGTCAATTCTGACGTCATCAAGATGGCCGAAAAAGCTCGCTAGCTCCCGAAATAACGCGAGTTGGGACCTCTAGTTTGTTGGACACGTCTCGGAAGAGCCGCCCGCATCCACTGATTCCATGAAAACCACTTTTCAAAAAGGGTCAAAAATTAAAATTTCTCACAGGGAGCTCCCTGTGAGCACCCGCCATTTTGGTCAAAAAATTTTATGCGATTTTATGACAGAAATTGATAGAGTAGATATCACTGAAGAGGGTTTGTGTGTGGGGAAGGGGTCAATTCGCAATATTTGGGCAAATAGCAATATTTAGGTCAATTCTGACGTCATCAAGATGGCCGAAAAAGCTCGCTAGCTCCCGAAATAACGCGAGTTGGGACCTCTAGTTTGTTGGACACGTCTCGGAAGAGCCGCCCGCATCCACTGATTCCATGAAAACCACTTTTCAAAAAGGGTCAAAAATTAAAATTTCTCACAGGGAGCTCCCTGTGAGCACCCGCCATTTTGGTCAAAAAATTTTATGCGATTTTATGACAGAAATTGATAGAGTAGATATCACTGAAGAGGGTTTGTGTGTGGGGAAGGGGTCAATTCGCAATATTTGGGCAAATAGCAATATTTAGGTCAATTCTGACGTCATCAAGATGGCCGAAAAAGCTCGCTAGCTCCCGAAATAACGCGAGTTGGGACCTCTAGTTTGTTGGACACGTCTCGGAAGAGCCGCCCGCATCCACTGATTCCATGAAAACCACTTTTCAAAAAGGGTCAAAAATTAAAATTTCTCACAGGGAGCTCCCTGTGAGCACCCGCCATTTTGGTCAAAAAATTTTATGCGATTTTATGACAGAAATTGATAGAGTAGATATCACTGAAGAGGGTTTGTGTGTGGGGAAGGGGTCAATTCGCAATATTTGGGCAAATAGCAATATTTAGGTCAATTCTGACGTCATCAAGATGGCCGAAAAAGCTCGCTAGCTCCCGAAATAACGCGAGTTGGGACCTCTAGTTTGTTGGACACGTCTCGGAAGAGCCGCCCGCATCCACTGATTCCATGAAAACCACTTTTCAAAAAGGGTCAAAAATTAAAATTTCTCACAGGGAGCTCCCTGTGAGCACCCGCCATTTTGGTCAAAAAATTTTATGCGATTTTATGACAGAAATTGATAGAGTAGATATCACTGAAGAGGGTTTGTGTGTGGGGAAGGGGTCAATTCGCAATATTTGGGCAAATAGCAATATTTAGGTCAATTCTGACGTCATCAAGATGGCCGAAAAAGCTCGCTAGCTCCCGAAATAACGCGAGTTGGGACCTCTAGTTTGTTGGACACGTCTCGGAAGAGCCGCCCGCATCCACTGATTCCATGAAAACCACTTTTCAAAAAGGGTCAAAAATTAAAATTTCTCACAGGGAGCTCCCTGTGAGCACCCGCCATTTTGGTCAAAAAAATTTTATGCGATTTTATGACAGAAATTGATAGAGTAGATATCACTGAAGAGGGTTTGTGTGTGGGGAAGGGGTCAATTCGCAATATTTGGGCAAATAGCAATATTTAGGTCAATTCTGACGTCATCAAGATGGCCGAAAAAGCTCGCTAGCTCCCGAAATAACGCGAGTTGGGACCTCTAGTTTGTTGGACACGTCTCGGAAGAGCCGCCCGCATCCACTGATTCCATGAAAACCACTTTTCAAAAAGGGTCAAAAATTAAAATTTCTCACAGGGAGCTCCCTGTGAGCACCCGCCATTTTGGTCAAAAAAATTTTATGCGATTTTATGACAGAAATTGATAGAGCAGATATCACTGAAGAGGGTTTGTGTGTGGGGAAGGGGTCAATTCGCAATATTTGGGCAAATAGCAATATTTAGGTCAATTCTGACGTCATCAAGATGGCCGAAAAAGCTCGCTAGCTCCCGAAATAACGCGAGTTGGGACCTCTAGTTTGTTGGACACGTCTCGGAAGAGCCGCCCGCATCCACTGATTCCATGAAAACCACTTTTCAAAAAGGGTCAAAAATTAAAATTTCTCACAGGGAGCTCCCTGTGAGCACCCGCCATTTTGGTCAAAAAATTTTATGCGATTTTATGACAGAAATTGATAGAGTAGATATCACTGAAGAGGGTTTGTGTGTGGGGAAGGGGTCAATTCGCAATATTTGGGCAAATAGCAATATTTAGGTCAATTCTGACGTCATCAAGATGGCCGAAAAAGCTCGCTAGCTCCCGAAATAACGCGAGTTGGGACCTCTAGTTTGTTGGACACGTCTCGGAAGAGCCGCCCGCATCCACTGATTCCATGAAAAGCACTTTTCAAAAAGGGTCAAAAATTAAAATTTCTCACAGGGAGCTCCCTGTGAGCACCCGCCATTTTGGTCAAAAAATTTTATGCGATTTTATGACAGAAATTGATAGAGTAGATATCACTGAAGAGGGTTTGTGTGTGGGGAAGGGGTCAATTCGCAATATTTGGGCAAATAGCAATATTTAGGTCAATTCTGACGTCATCAAGATGGCCGAAAAAGCTCGCTAGCTCCCGAAATAACGCGAGTTGGGACCTCTAGTTTGTTGGACACGTCTCGGAAGAGCCGCCCGCATCCACTGATTCCATGAAAACCACTTTTCAAAAAGGGTCAAAAATTAAAATTTCTCACAGGGAGCTCCCTGTGAGCACCCGCCATTTTGGTCAAAAAATTTTATGCGATTTTATGACAGAAATTGATAGAGTAGATATCACTGAAGAGGGTTTGTGTGTGGGGAAGGGGTCAATTCGCAATATTTGGGCAAATAGCAATATTTAGGTCAATTCTGACGTCATCAAGATGGCCGAAAAAGCTCGCTAGCTCCCGAAATAACGCGAGTTGGGACCTCTAGTTTGTTGGACACGTCTCGGAAGAGCCGCCCGCATCCACTGATTCCATGAAAAGCACTTTTCAAAAAGGGTCAAAAATTAAAATTTCTCACAGGGAGCTCCCTGTGAGCACCCGCCATTTTGGTCAAAAAAATTTTATGCGATTTTATGACAGAAATTGATAGAGTAGATATCACTGAAGAGGGTTTGTGTGTGGGGAAGGGGTCAATTCGCAATATTTGGGCAAATAGCAATATTTAGGTCAATTCTGACGTCATCAAGATGGCCGAAAAAGCTCGCTAGCTCCCGAAATAACGCGAGTTGGGACCTCTAGTTTGTTGGACACGTCTCGGAAGAGCCGCCCGCATCCACTGATTCCATGAAAACCACTTTTCAAAAAGGGTCAAAAATTAAAATTTCTCACAGGGAGCTCCCTGTGAGCACCCGCCATTTTGGTCAAAAAATTTTATGCGATTTTATGACAGAAATTGATAGAGTAGATATCACTGAAGAGGGTTTGTGTGTGGGGAAGGGGTCAATTCGCAATATTTGGGCAAATAGCAATATTTAGGTCAATTCTGACGTCATCAAGATGGCCGAAAAAGCTCGCTAGCTCCCGAAATAACGCGAGTTGGGACCTCTAGTTTGTTGGACACGTCTCGGAAGAGCCGCCCGCATCCACTGATTCCATGAAAAGCACTTTTCAAAAAGGGTCAAAAATTAAAATTTCTCACAGGGAGCTCCCTGTGAAAACTCGCCATTTTGGTCAAAAAAAATTTATGCGATTTTATGACAGAAATTGATAGAGTAGATATCACTCAAGAGGGTTTGTGTGTGGGGAAGGGGTCAATTCGCAATATTTGGGCAAATAGCAATATTTAGGTCAATTCTGACGTCATCAAGATGGCCGAAAAAGCTCGCTAGCTCCCGAAATAACGCGAGTTGGGACCTCTAGTTTGTTGGACACGTCTCGGAAGAGCCGCCCGCATCCACTGATTCCATAAAAACCACTTTTCAAAAAGGGTCAAAAATTAAAATTTCTCACAGGGAGCTCCCTGTGAGCACCCGCCATTTTGGTCAAAAAATTTTATGCGATTTTATGACAGAAATTGATAGAGTAGATATCACTGAAGAGGGTTTGTGTGTGGGGAAGGGGTCAATTCGCAATATTTGGGCAAATAGCAATATTTAGGTCAATTCTGACGTCATCAAGATGGCCGAAAAAGCTCGCTAGCTCCCGAAATAACGCGAGTTGGGACCTCTAGTTTGTTGGACACGTCTCGGAAGAGCCGCCCGCATCCACTGATTCCATGAAAACCACTTTTCAAAAAGGGTCAAAAATTAAAATTTCTCACAGGGAGCTCCCTGTGAGCACCCGCCATTTTGGTCAAAAAAATTTTATGCGATTTTATGACAGAAATTGATAGAGTAGATATCACTGAAGAGGGTTTGTGTGTGGGGAAGGGGTCAATTCGCAATATTTGGGCAAATAGCAATATTTAGGTCAATTCTGACGTCATCAAGATGGCCGAAAAAGCTCGCTAGCTCCCGAAATAACGCGAGTTGGGACCTCTAGTTTGTTGGACACGTCTCGGAAGAGCCGCCCGCATCCACTGATTCCATGAAAACCACTTTTCAAAAAGGGTCAAAAATTAAAATTTCTCACAGGGAGCTCCCTGTGAGCACCCGCCATTTTGGTCAAAAAATTTTATGCGATTTTATGACAGAAATTGATAGAGTAGATATCACTGAAGAGGGTTTGTGTGTGGGGAAGGGGTCAATTCGCAATATTTGGGCAAATAGCAATATTTAGGTCAATTCTGACGTCATCAAGATGGCCGAAAAAGCTCGCTAGCTCCCGAAATAACGCGAGTTGGGACCTCTAGTTTGTTGGACACGTCTCGGAAGAGCCGCCCGCATCCACTGATTCCATGAAAACCACTTTTCAAAAAGGGTCAAAAATTAAAATTTCTCACAGGGAGCTCCCTGTGAGCACCCGCCATTTTGGTCAAAAAAAATTTATGCGATTTTATGACAGAAATTGATAGAGTAGATATCACTGAAGAGGGTTTGTGTGTGGGGAAGGGGTCAATTCGCAATATTTGGGCAAATAGCAATATTTAGGTCAATTCTGACGTCATCAAGATGGCCGAAAAAGCTCGCTAGCTCCCGAAATAACGCGAGTTGGGACCTCTAGTTTGTTGGACACGTCTCGGAAGAGCCGCCCGCATCCACTGATTCCATGAAAACCACTTTTCAAAAAGGGTCAAAAATTAAAATTTCTCACAGGGAGCTCCCTGTGAGCACCCGCCATTTTGGTCAAAAATTTTTATGCGATTTTATGACAGAAATTGATAGAGTAGATATCACTGAAGAGGGTTTGTGTGTGGGGAAGGGGTCAATTCGCAATATTTGGGCAAATAGCAATATTTAGGTCAATTCTGACGTCATCAAGATGGCCGAAAAAGCTCGCTAGCTCCCGAAATAACGCGAGTTGGGACCTCTAGTTTGTTGGACACGTCTCGGAAGAGCTGCCCGCATCCACTGATTCCATGAAAAGCACTTTTCAAAAAGGGTCAAAAATTAAAATTTCTCACAGGGAGCTCCCTGTGAGCACCCGCCATTTTGGTCAAAAAAATTTTATGCGATTTTATGACAGAAATTGATAGAGTAGATATCACTGAAGAGGGTTTGTGTGTGGGGAAGGGGTCAATTTGCAATATTTGGGCAAATAGCAATATTTAGGTCAATTCTGACGTCATCAAGATGGCCGAAAAAGCTCGCTAGCTCCCGAAATAACGCGAGTTGGGACCTCTAGTTTGTTGGACACGTCTCGGAAGAGCCGCCCGCATCCACTGATTCCATGAAAACCACTTTTCAAAAAGGGTCAAAAATTAAAATTTCTCACAGGGAGCTCCCTGTGAGCACCCGCCATTTTGGTCAAAAAAATTTTATGCGATTTTATGACAGAAATTGATAGAGTAGATATCACTGAAGAGGGTTTGTGTGTGGGGAAGGGGTCAATTCGCAATATTTGGGCAAATAGCAATATTTAGGTCAATTCTGACGTCATCAAGATGGCCGAAAAAGCTCGCTAGCTCCCGAAATAACGCGAGTTGGGACCTCTAGTTTGTTGGACGCGTCTCGGAAGAGCCGCCCGCATCCACTGATTCCATGAAAACCACTTTTCAAAAAGGGTCAAAAATTAAAATTTCTCACAGGGAGCTCCCTGTGAGCACCCGCCATTTTGGTCAAAAAAATTTTATGCGATTTTATGACAGAAATTGATAGAGTAGATATCACTGAAGAGGGTTTGTGTGTGGGGAAGGGGTCAATTCGCAATATTTGGGCAAATAGCAATATTTAGGTCAATTCTGACGTCATCAAGATGGCCGAAAAAGCTCGCTAGCTCCCGAAATAACGCGAGTTGGGACCTCTAGTTTGTTGGACACGTCTCGGAAGAGCCGCCCGCATCCACTGATTCCATGAAAACCACTTTTCAAAAAGGGTCAAAAATTAAAATTTCTCACAGGGAGCTCCCTGTGAGCACCCGCCATTTTGGTCAAAAAATTTTATGCGATTTTATGACAGAAATTGATAGAGTAGATATCACTGAAGAGGGTTTGTGTGTGGGGAAGGGGTCAATTCGCAATATTTGGGCAAATAGCAATATTTAGGTCAATTCTGACGTCATCAAGATGGCCGAAAAAGCTCGCTAGCTCCCGAAATAACGCGAGTTGGGACCTCTAGTTTGTTGGACACGTCTCGGAAGAGCCGCCCGCATCCACTGATTCCATGAAAACCACTTTTCAAAAAGGGTCAAAAATTAAAATTTCTCACAGGGAGCTCCCTGTGAGCACCCGCCATTTTGGTCAAAAAATTTTATGCGATTTTATGACAGAAATTGATAGAGTAGATATCACTGAAGAGGGTTTGTGTGTGGGGAAGGGGTCAATTCGCAATATTTGGGCAAATAGCAATATTTAGGTCAATTCTGACGTCATCAAGATGGCCGAAAAAGCTCGCTAGCTCCCGAAATAACGCGAGTTGGGACCTCTAGTTTGTTGGACACGTCTCGGAAGAGCCGCCCGCATCCACTGATTCCATGAAAACCACTTTTCAAAAAGGGTCAAAAATTTAAATTTCTCACAGGGAGCTCCCTGTGAGCACCCGCCATTTTGGTCAAAAAAATTTTATGCGATTTTATGACAGAAATTGATAGAGTAGATATCACTGAAGAGGGTTTGTGTGTGGGGAAGGGGTCAATTCGCAGTATTTGGGCAAATAGCAATATTTAGGTCAATTCTGACGTCATCAAGATGGCCGAAAAAGCTCGCTAGCTCCCGAAATAACGCGAGTTGGGACCTCTAGTTTGTTGGACACGTCTCGGAAGAGCCGCCCGCACCCACTTATTCCATGAAAACCACTTTTCAAAAAGGGTCAAAAATTAAAATTTCTCACAGGGAGCTCCCTGTGAGCACCCGCCATTTTGGTCAAAACAATTTTATGCGATTTTATGACAGCAATTGATAGAGTAGATATCACTGAAGAGGGTTTGTGTGTGGGGAAGGGGTCAATTCGCAATATTTGGGCAAATAGCAATATTTAGGTCAATTCTGACGTCATCAAGATGGCCGAAAAAGCTCGCTAGCTCCCGAAATAACGCGAGTTGGGACCTCTAGTTTGTTGGACACGTCTCGGAAGAGCCGCCCGCATCCACTGATTCCATGAAAACCACTTTTCAAAAAGGGTCAAAAATTAAAATTTCTCACAGGGAGCTCCCTGTGAGCACCCGCCATTTTGGTCAAAAAAATTTATGCGATTTTATGACAGAAATTGATAGAGTAGATATCACTGAAGAGGGTTTGTGTGTGGGGAAGGGGTCAATTCGCAATATTTGGGCAAATAGCAATATTTAGGTCAATTCTGACGTCATCAAGATGGCCGAAAAAGCTCGCTAGCTCCCGAAATAACGCGAGTTGGGACCTCTAGTTTGTTGGACACGTCTCGGAAGAGCCGCCCGCACCCACTGATTCCATGCAAACCACTTTTCAAAAGGGGTCAAAAATTAAAATTTCTCACAGGGAGCTCCCTGTGAGCACCCGCCATTTTGGTCAAAAAATTTTATGCGATTTTATGACAGAAATTGATAGAGTAGATATCACTGAAGAGGGTTTGTGTGTGGGGAAGGGGTCAATTCGCAATATTTGGGCAAATAGCAATATTTAGGTCAATTCTGACGTCATCAAGATGGCCGAAAAAGCTCGCTAGCTCCCGAAATAACGCGAGTTGGGACCTCTAGTTTGTTGGACACGTCTCGGAAGAGCCGCCCGCACCCACTGATTCCATGAAAACCACTTTTCAAAAAGGGTCAAAAATTAAAATTTCTCACAGGGAGCTCCCTGTGAGCACCCGCCATTTTGGTCAAAAAAATTTTATGCGATTTTATGACAGAAATTGATAGAGTAGATATCACTGAAGAGGGTTTGTGTGTGGGGAAGGGGTCAATTCGCAATATTTGGGCAAATAGCAATATTTAGGTCAATTCTGACGTCATCAAGATGGCCGAAAAAGCTCGCTAGCTCCCGAAATAACGCGAGTTGGGACCTCTAGTTTGTTGGACACGTCTCGGAAGAGCCGCCCGCATCCACTGATTCCATGAAAACCACTTTTCAAAAAGGGTCAAAAATTAAAATTTCTCACAGGGAGCTCCCTGTGAGCACCCGCCATTTTGGTCAAAAAATTTTATGCGATTTTATGACAGAAATTGATAGAGTAGATATCACTGAAGAGGGTTTGTGTGTGGGGAAGGGGTCAATTCGCAGTATTTGGGCAAATAGCAATATTTAGGTCAATTCTGACGTCATCAAGATGGCCGAAAAAGCTCGCTAGCTCCCGAAATAACGCGAGTTGGGACCTCTAGTTTGTTGGACACGTCTCGGAAGAGCCGCCCGCATCCACTTATTCCATGAAAACCACTTTTCAAAAAGGGTCAAAAATTAAAATTTCTCACAGGGAGCTCCCTGTGAGCACCCGCCATTTTGGTCAAAAAAAATTTATGCGATTTTATGACAGAAATTGATAGAGTAGATATCACTGAAGAGGGTTTGTGTGTGGGGAAGGGGTCAATTCGCAATATTTGGGCAAATAGCAATATTTAGGTCAATTCTGACGTCATCAAGATGGCCGAAAAAGCTCGCTAGCTCCCGAAATAACGCGAGTTGGGACCTCTAGTTTGTTGGACACGTCTCGGAAGAGCCGCCCGCACCCACTTATTCCATGAAAACCACTTTTCAAAAAGGGTCAAAAATTAAAATTTCTCACAGGGAGCTCCCTGTGAGCACCCGCCATTTTGGTCAAAAAAATTTTATGCGATTTTATGACAGCAATTGATAGAGTAGATATCACTGAAGAGGGTTTGTGTGTGGGGAAGGGGTCAATTCGCAATATTTGGGCAAATAGCAATATTTAGGTCAATTCTGACGTCATCAAGATGGCCGAAAAAGCTCGCTAGCTCCCGAAATAACGCGAGTTTGGACCTCTAGTTTGTTGGACACGTCTCGGAAGAGCCGCCCGCATCCACTGATTCCATGAAAACCACTTTTCAAAAAGGGTCAAAAATTAAAATTTCTCACAGGGAGCTCCCTGTGAGCACCCGCCATTTTGGTCAAAAAATTTATGCGATTTTATGACAGAAATTGATAGAGTAGATATCACTGAAGAGGGTTTGTGTGTGGGGAAGGGGTCAATTCGCAATATTTGGGCAAATAGCAATATTTAGGTCAATTCTGACGTCATCAAGATGGCCGAAAAAGCTCGCTAGCTCCCGAAATAACGCGAGTTGGGACCTCTAGTTTGTTGGACACGTCTCGGAAGAGCCGCCCGCACCCACTGATTCCATGCAAACCACTTTTCAAAAGGGGTCAAAAATTAAAATTTCTCACAGGGAGCTCCCTGTGAGCACCCGCCATTTTGGTCAAAAAAAATTTATGCGATTTTATGACAGAAATTGACAGAGTAGATATCACTGAAGAGGGTTTGTGTGTGGGGAAGGGGTCAATTCGCAATATTTGGGCAAATAGCAATATTTAGGTCAATTCTGACGTCATCAAGATGGCCGAAAAAGCTCGCTAGCTCCCGAAATAACGCGAGTTGGGACCTCTAGTTTGTTGGACACGTCTCGGAAGAGCCGCCCGCATCCACTGATTCCATGAAAACCACTTTTCAAAAAGGGTCAAAAATTAAAATTTCTCACAGGGAGCTCCCTGTGAGCACCCGCCATTTTGGTCAAAAAAATTTTATGCGATTTTATGACAGAAATTGATAGAGTAGATATCACTGAAGAGGGTTTGTGTGTGGGGAAGGGGTCAATTCGCAATATTTGGGCAAATAGCAATATTTAGGTCAATTCTGACGTCATCAAGATGGCCGAAAAAGCTCGCTAGCTCCCGAAATAACGCGAGTTGGGACCTCTAGTTTGTTGGACACGTCTCGGAAGAGCCGCCCGCATCCACTGATTCCATGAAAACCACTTTTCAAAAAGGGTCAAAAATTAAAATTTCTCACAGGGAGCTCCCTGTGAGCACCCGCCATTTTGGTCAAAAAATTTTATGCGATTTTATGACAGAAATTGATAGAGTAGATATCACTGAAGAGGGTTTGTGTGTGGGGAAGGGGTCAATTCGCAGTATTTGGGCAAATAGCAATATTTAGGTCAATTCTGACGTCATCAAGATGGCCGAAAAAGCTCGCTAGCTCCCGAAATAACGCGAGTTGGGACCTCTAGTTTGTTGGACACGTCTCGGAAGAGCCGCCCGCATCCACTTATTCCATGAAAACCACTTTTCAAAAAGGGTCAAAAATTAAAATTTCTCACAGGGAGCTCCCTGTGAGCACTCGCCATTTTGGTCAAAAAAAATTTATGCGATTTTATGACAGAAATTGATAGAGTAGATATCACTCAAGAGGGTTTGTGTGTGGGGAAGGGGTCAATTCGCAATATTTGGGCAAATAGCAATATTTAGGTCAATTCTGACGTCATCAAGATGGCCGAAAAAGCTCGCTAGCTCCCGAAATAACGCGAGTTGGGACCTGTAGTTTGTTGGACACGTCTCGGAAGAGCCGCCCGCACCCACTGATTCCATGAAAACCACTTTTCAAAAGGGGTCAAAAATTAAAATTTCTCACAGGGAGCTCCCTGTGAGCACCCGCCATTTTGGTCAAAAAAATTTTATGCGATTTTATGACAGAAATTGATAGAGTAGATATCACTGAAGAGGGTTTGTGTGTGGGGAAGGGGTCAATTCGCAGTATTTGGGCAAATAGCAATATTTAGGTCAATTCTGACGTCATCAAGATGGCCGAAAAAGCTCGCTAGCTCCCGAAATAACGCGAGTTGGGACCTCTAGTTTGTTGGACACGTCTCGGAAGAGCCGCCCGCACCCACTTATTCCATGAAAACCACTTTTCAAAAAGGGTCAAAAATTAAAATTTCTCACAGGGAGCTCCCTGTGAGCACCCGCCATTTTGGTCAAAAAAATTTTATGCGATTTTATGACAGAAATTGATAGAGTAGATATCACTGAAGAGGGTTTGTGTGTGGGGAAGGGGTCAATTCGCAATATTTGGGCAAATAGCAATATTTAGGTCAATTCTGACGTCATCAAGATGGCCGAAAAAGCTCGCTAGCTCCCGAAATAACGCGAGTTGGGACCTCTAGTTTGTTGGACACGTCTCGGAAGAGCCGCCCGCATCCACTGATTCCATGAAAACCACTTTTCAAAAAGGGTCAAAAATTAAAATTTCTCACAGGGAGCTCCCTGTGAGCACCCGCCATTTTGGTCAAAAAATTTTATGCGATTTTATGACAGAAATTGATAGAGTAGATATCACTGAAGAGGGTTTGTGTGTGGGGAAGGGGTCAATTCGCAGTATTTGGGCAAATAGCAATATTTAGGTCAATTCTGACGTCATCAAGATGGCCGAAAAAGCTCGCTAGCTCCCGAAATAACGCGAGTTGGGACCTCTAGTTTGTTGGACACGTCTCGGAAGAGCCGCCCGCATCCACTTATTCCATGAAAACCACTTTTCAAAAAGGGTCAAAAATTAAAATTTCTCACAGGGAGCTCCCTGTGAGCACCCGCCATTTTGGTCAAAAAAAATTAATGCGATTTTATGACAGAAATTGATAGAGTAGATATCACTGAAGAGGGTTTGTGTGTGGGGAAGGGGTCAATTCGCAATATTTGGGCAAATAGCAATATTTAGGTCAATTCTGACGTCATCAAGATGGCCGAAAAAGCTCGCTAGCTCCCGAAATAACGCGAGTTGGGACCTCTAGTTTGTTGGACACGTCTCGGAAGAGCCGCCCGCATCCACTGATTCCATGAAAACCACTTTTCAAAAAGGGTCAAAAATTAAAATTTCTCACAGGGAGCTCCCTGTGAGCACCCGCCATTTTGGTCAAAAAAATTTTATGCGATTTTATGACAGAAATTGATAGAGTAGATATCACTGAAGAGGGTTTGTGTGTGGGGAAGGGGTCAATTCGCAGTATTTGGGCAAATAGCAATATTTAGGTCAATTCTGACGTCATCAAGATGGCCGAAAAAGCTCGCTAGCTCCCGAAATAACGCGAGTTGGGACCTCTAGTTTGTTGGACACGTCTCGGAAGAGCCGCCCGCACCCACTGATTCCATGAAAACCACTTTTCAAAAGGGGTCAAAAATTAAAATTTCTCACAGGGAGCTCCCTGTGAGCACCCGCCATTTTGGTCAAAAACATTTTAAGCGATTTTATGACAGAAATTGATAGAGTAGATATCACTGAAGAGGGTTTGTGTGTGGGGAAGGGGTCAATTCGCAATATTTGGGCAAATAGCAATATTTAGGTCAATTCTGACGTCATCAAGATGGCCGAAAAAGCTCGCTAGCTCCCGAAATAACGCGAGTTGGGACCTCTAGTTTGTTGGACACGTCTCGGAAGAGCCGCCCGCATCCACTGATTCCATGAAAACCACTTTTCAAAAAGGGTCAAAAATTAAAATTTCTCACAGGGAGCTCCCTGTGAGCACCCGCCATTTTGGTCAAAAAAATTTTATGCGATTTTATGACAGAAATTGATAGAGTAGATATCACTGAAGAGGGTTTGTGTGTGGGGAAGGGGTCAATTCGCAGTATTTGGGCAAATAGCAATATTTAGGTCAATTCTGACGTCATCAAGATGGCCGAAAAAGCTCGCTAGCTCCCGAAATAACGCGAGTTGGGACCTCTAGTTTGTTGGACACGTCTCGGAAGAGCCGCCCGCACCCACTTATTCCATGAAAACCACTTTTCAAAAAGGGTCAAAAATTAAAATTTCTCACAGGGAGCTCCCTGTGAGCACCCGCCATTTTGGTCAAAAAATTTTTATGCGATTTTATGACAGCAATTGATAGAGTAGATATCACTGAAGAGGGTTTGTGTGTGGGGAAGGGGTCAATTCGCAATATTTGGGCAAATAGCAATATTTAGGTCAATTCTGACGTCATCAAGATGGCCGAAAAAGCTCGCTAGCTCCCGAAATAACGCGAGTTGGGACCTTTAGTTTGTTGGACACGTCTCGGAAGAGCCGCCCGCATCCACTGATTCCATGAAAACCACTTTTCAAAAAGGGTCAAAAATTAAAATTTCTCACAGGGAGCTCCCTGTGAGCACCCGCCATTTTGGTCAAAAAATTTTATGCGATTTTATGACAGAAATTGATAGAGTAGATATCACTGAAGAGGGTTTGTGTGTGGGGAAGGGGTCAATTCGCAATATTTGGGCAAATAGCAATATTTAGGTCAATTCTGACGTCATCAAGATGGCCGAAAAAGCTCGCTAGCTCCCGAAATAACGCGAGTTGGGACCTCTAGTTTGTTGGACACGTCTCGGAAGAGCCGCCCGCATCCACTGATTCCATGAAAACCACTTTTCAAAAAGGGTCAAAAATTAAAATTTCTCACAGGGAGCTCCCTGTGAGCACCCGCCATTTTGGTCAAAAAAATTTTATGCGATTTTATGACAGAAATTGATAGAGTAGATATCACTGAAGAGGGTTTGTGTGTGGGGAAGGGGTCAATTCGCAGTATTTGGGCAAATAGCAATATTTAGGTCAATTCTGACGTCATCAAGATGGCCGAAAAAGCTCGCTAGCTCCCGAAATAACGCGAGTTGGGACCTCTAGTTTGTTGGACACGTCTCGGAAGAGCCGCCCGCACCCACTTATTCCATGAAAACCACTTTTCAAAAAGGGTCAAAAATTAAAATTTCTCACAGGGAGCTCCCTGTGAGCACCCGCCATTTTGGTCAAAAAAAATTTATGCGATTTTATGACAGAAATTGATAGAGTAGATATCACTGAAGAGGGTTTGTGTGTGGGGAAGGGGTCAATTCGCAATATTTGGGCAAATAGCAATATTTAGGTCAATTCTGACGTCATCAAGATGGCCGAAAAAGATCGCTAGCTCCCGAAATAACGCGAGTTGGGACCTCTAGTTTGTTGGACACGTCTCGGAAGAGCCGCCCGCATCCACTGATTCCATGAAAACCACTTTTCAAAAAGGGTCAAAAATTAAAATTTCTCACAGGGAGCTCCCTGTGAGCACCCGCCATTTTGGTCAAAAAATTTTATGCGATTTTATGACAGAAATTGATAGAGTAGATATCACTGAAGAGGGTTTGTGTGTGGGGAAGGGGTCAATTCGCAATATTTGGGCAAATAGCAATATTTAGGTCAATTCTGACGTCATCAAGATGGCCGAAAAAGCTCGCTAGCTCCCGAAATAACGCGAGTTGGGACCTCTAGTTTGTTGGACACGTCTCGGAAGAGCCGCCTGCATCCACTGATTCCATGAAAACCACTTTTCAAAAAGGGTCAAAAATTAAAATTTCTCACAGGGAGCTCCCTGTGAGCACCCGCCATTTTGGTCAAAAAAAATTTATGCGATTTTATGACAGAAATTGATAGAGTAGATATCACTCAAGAGGGTTTGTGTGTGGGGAAGGGGTCAATTCGCAATATTTGGGCAAATAGCAATATTTAGGTCAATTCTGACGTCATCAAGATGGCCGAAAAAGCTCGCTAGCTCCCGAAATAACGCGAGTTGGGACCTCTAGTTTGTTGGACACGTCTCGGAAGAGCCGCCCGCATCCACTGATTCCATGAAAACCACTTTTCAAAAAGGGTCAAAAATTAAAATTTCTCACAGGGAGCTCCCTGTGAGCACCCGCCATTTTGGTCAAAAAAAATTTATGCGATTTTATGACAGAAATTGATAGAGTAGATATCACTGAAGAGGGTTTGTGTGTGGGGAAGGGGTCAATTCGCAGTATTTGGGCAAATAGCAATATTTAGGTCAATTCTGACGTCATCAAGATGGCCGAAAAAGCTCGCTAGCTCCCGAAATAACGCGAGTTGGGACCTCTAGTTTGTTGGACACGTCTCGGAAGAGCCGCCCGCACCCACTTATTCCATGAAAACCACTTTTCAAAAAGGGTCAAAAATTAAAATTTCTCACAGGGAGCTCCCTGTGAGCACCCGCCATTTTGGTCAAAAAAATTTTATGCGATTTTATGACAGAAATTGATAGAGTAGATATCACTGAAGAGGGTTTGTGTGTGGGGAAGGGGTCAATTCGCAATATTTGGGCAAATAGCAATATTTAGGTCAATTCTGACGTCATCAAGATGGCCGAAAAAGCTCGCTAGCTCCCGAAATAACGCGAGTTGGGACCTCTAGTTTGTTGGACACGTCTCGGAAGAGCCGCCCGCATCCACTGATTCCATGAAAACCACTTTTCAAAAAGGGTCAAAAATTAAAATTTCTCACAGGGAGCTCCCTGTGAGCACCCGCCATTTTGGTCAAAAAAATTTATGCGATTTTATGACAGAAATTGATAGAGTAGATATCACTGAAGAGGGTTTGTGTGTGGGGAAGGGGTCAATTCGCAATATTTGGGCAAATAGCAATTTTTAGGTCAATTCTGACGTCATCAAGATGGCCGAAAAAGCTCGCTAGCTCCCGAAATAACGCGAGTTGGGACCTCTAGTTTGTTGGACACGTCTCGGAAGAGCCGCCCGCATCCACTGATTCCATGAAAACCACTTTTCAAAAAGGGTCAAAAATTAAAATTTCTCACAGGGAGCTCCCTGTGAGCACCCGCCATTTTGGTCAAAAAAAATTTATGCGATTTTATGACAGAAATTGATAGAGTAGATATCACTGAAGAGGGTTTGTGTGTGGGGAAGGGGTCAATTCGCAATATTTGGGCAAATAGCAATATTTAGGTCAATTCTGACGTCATCAAGATGGCCGAAAAAGCTCGCTAGCTCCCGAAATAACGCGAGTTGGGACCTCTAGTTTGTTGGACACGTCTCGGAAGAGCCGCCCGCATCCACTGATTCCATGAAAACCACTTTTCAAAAAGGGTCAAAAATTAAAATTTCTCACAGGGAGCTCCCTGTGAGCACCCGCCATTTTGGTCAAAAAATTTTATGCGATTTTATGACAGAAATTGATAGAGTAGATATCACTGAAGAGGGTTTGTGTGTGGGGAAGGGGTCAATTCGCAATATTTGGGCAAATAGCAATATTTAGGTCATTCTGACGTCATCAAGATGGCCGAAAAAGCTCGCTAGCTCCCGAAATAACGCGAGTTGGGACCTCTAGTTTGTTGGACACGTCTCGGAAGAGCCGCCCGCATCCACTGATTCCATGAAAACCACTTTTCAAAAAGGGTCAAAAATTAAAATTTCTCACAGGGAGCTCTCTGTGAGCACCCGCCATTTTGGTCAAAAAATTTTATGCGATTTTATGACAGAAATTGATAGAGTAGATATCACTGAAGAGGGTTTGTGTGTGGGGAAGGGGTCAATTCGCAATATTTGGGCAAATAGCAATATTTAGGTCAATTCTGACGTCATCAAGATGGCCGAAAAAGCTCGCTAGCTCCCGAAATAACGCGAGTTGGGACCTCTAGTTTGTTGGACACGTCTCGGAAGAGCCGCCCGCATCCACTGATTCCATGAAAACCACTTTTCAAAAAGGGTCAAAAATTAAAATTTCTCACAGGGAGCTCCCTGTGAGCACCCGCCATTTTGGTCAAAAAAATTTTATGCGATTTTATGACAGAAATTGATAGAGTAGATATCACTGAAGAGGGTTTGTGTGTGGGGAAGGGGTCAATTCGCAATATTTGGGCAAATAGCAATATTTAGGTCAATTCTGACGTCATCAAGATGGCCGAAAAAGCTCGCTAGCTCCCGAAATAACGCGAGTTGGGACCTCTAGTTTGTTGGACACGTCTCGGAAGAGCCGCCCGCACCCACTGATTCCATGAAAACCACTTTTCAAAAAGGGTCAAAAATTAAAATTTCTCACAGGGAGCTCCCTGTGAGCACCCGCCATTTTGGTCAAAAAAATTTTATGCGATTTTATGACAGAAATTGATAGAGTAGATATCACTGAAGAGGGTTTGTGTGTGGGGAAGGGGTCAATTCGCAATATTTGGGCAAATAGCAATATTTAGGTCAATTCTGACGTCATCAAGATGGCCGAAAAAGCTCGCTAGCTCCCGAAATAACGCGAGTTGGGACCTCTAGTTTGTTGGACACGTCTCGGAAGAGCCGCCCGCATCCACTGATTCCATGAAAACCACTTTTCAAAAAGGGTCAAAAATTAAAATTTCTCACAGGGAGCTCCCTGTGAGCACCCGCCATTTTGGTCAAAAAATTTTATGCGATTTTATGACAGAAATTGATAGAGTAGATATCACTGAAGAGGGTTTGTGTGTGGGGAAGGGGTCAATTCGCAGTATTTGGGCAAATAGCAATATTTAGGTCAATTCTGACGTCATCAAGATGGCCGAAAAAGCTCGCTAGCTCCCGAAATAACGCGAGTTGGGACCTCTAGTTTGTTGGACACGTCTCGGAAGAGCCGCCCGCACCCACTTATTCCATGAAAACCACTTTTCAAAAAGGGTCAAAAATTAAAATTTCTCACAGGGAGCTCCCTGTGAGCACCCGCCATTTTGGTCAAAAAAATTGTATGCGATTTTATGACAGAAATTGATAGAGTAGATATCACTGAAGAGGGTTTGTGTGTGGGGAAGGGGTCAATTCGCAATATTTGGGCAAATAGCAATATTTAGGTCATTTCTGACGTCATCAAGATGGCCGAAAAAGCTCGCTAGCTCCCGAAATAACGCGAGTTGGGACCTCTAGTTTGTTGGACACGTCTCGGAAGAGCCGCCCGCATCCACTGATTCCATAAAAACCACTTTTCAAAAAGGGTCAAAAATTAAAATTTCTCACAGGGAGCTCCCTGTGAGCACCCGCCATTTTGGTCAAAAAAATTTTATGCGATTTTATGACAGAAATTGATAGAGTAGATATCACTGAAGAGGGTTTGTGTGTGGGGAAGGGGTCAATTCGCAATATTTGGGCAAATAGCAATATTTAGGTCAATTCTGACGTCATCAAGATGGCCGAAAAAGCTCGCTAGCTCCCGAAATAACGCGAGTTGGGACCTCTAGTTTGTTGGACACGTCTCGGAAGAGCCGCCCGCATCCACTGATTCCATGAAAACCACTTTTCAAAAAGGGTCAAAAATTAAAATTTCTCACAGGGAGCTCCCTGTGAGCACCCGCCATTTTGGTCAAAAAAAATTTATGCGATTTTATGACAGAAATTGATAGAGTAGATATCACTGAAGAGGGTTTGTGTGTGGGGAAGGGGTCAATTCGCAATATTTGGGCAAATAGCAATATTTAGGTCAATTCTGACGTCATCAAGATGGCCGAAAAAGCTCGCTAGCTCCCGAAATAACGCGAGTTGGGACCTTTAGTTTGTTGGACACGTCTCGGAAGAGCCGCCCGCATCCACTGATTCCATGAAAACCACTTTTCAAAAAGGGTCAAAAATTAAAATTTCTCACAGGGAGCTCCCTGTGAGCACCCGCCATTTTGGTCAAAAAAATTTTATGCGATTTTATGACAGAAATTGATAGAGTAAATATCACTGAAGAGGGTTTGTGTGTGGGGAAGGGGTCAATTCGCAATATTTGGGCAAATAGCAATATTTAGGTCAATTCTGACGTCATCAAGATGGCCGAAAAAGCTCGCTAGCTCCCGAAATAACGCGAGTTGGGACCTCTAGTTTGTTGGACACGTCTCGGAAGAGCCGCCCGCATCCACTGATTCCATGAAAACCACTTTTCAAAAAGGGTCAAAAATTTAAATTTCTCACAGGGAGCTCCCTGTGAGCACCCGCCATTTTGGTCAAAAATATTTTATGCGATTTTATGACAGAAATTGATAGAGTAGATATCACTGAAGAGGGTTTGTGTGTGGGGAAGGGGTCAATTCGCAATATTTGGGCAAATAGCAATATTTAGGTCAATTCTGACGTCATCAAGATGGCCGAAAAAGCTCGCTAGCTCCCGAAATAACGCGAGTTGGGACCTCTAGTTTGTTGGACACGTCTCGGAAGAGCCGCCCGCATCCACTGATTCCATGAAAACCACTTTTCAAAAAGGGTCAAAAATTAAAATTTCTCACAGGGAGCTCCCTGTGAGCACTCGCCATTTTGGTCAAAAAAAATTTATGCGATTTTATGACAGAAATTGATAGAGTAGATATCACTCAAGAGGGTTTGTGTGTGGGGAAGGGGTTAATTCGCAATATTTGGGCAAATAGCAATATTTAGGTCAATTCTGACGTCATCAAGATGGCCGAAAAAGCTCGCTAGCTCCCGAAATAACGCGAGTTGGGACCTCTAGTTTGTTGGACACGTCTCGGAAGAGCCGCCCGCATCCACTGATTCCATGAAAACCACTTTTCAAAAAGGGTCAAAAATTAAAATTTCTCACAGGGAGCTCCCTGTGAGCACCCGCCATTTTGGTCAAAAAAATTGTATGCGATTTTATGACAGAAATTGATAGAGTAGATATCACTGAAGAGGGTTTGTGTGTGGGGAAGGGGTTAATTCGCAATATTTGGGCAAATAGCAATATTTAGGTCAATTCTGACGTCATCAAGATGGCCGAAAAAGCTCGCTAGCTCCCGAAATAACGCGAGTTGGGACCTCTAGTTTGTTGGACACGTCTCGGAAGAGCCGCCCGCATCCACTGATTCCATGAAAACCACTTTTCAAAAAGGGTCAAAAATTAAAATTTCTCACAGGGAGCTCCCTGTGAGCACCCGCCATTTTGGTCAAAAAAAATTTATGCGATTTTATGACAGAAATTGATAGAGTAGATATCACTCAAGAGGGTTTGTGTGTGGGGAAGGGGTCAATTCGCAATATTTGGGCAAATAGCAATATTTAGGTCAATTCTGACGTCATCAAGATGGCCGAAAAAGCTCGCTAGCTCCCGAAATAACGCGAGTTGGGACCTCTAGTTTGTTGGACACGTCTCGGAAGAGCCGCCCGCACCCACTGATTCCATGAAAACCACTTTTCAAAAAGGGTCAAAAATTAAAATTTCTCACAGGGAGCTCCCTGTGAGCACCCGCCATTTTGGTCAAAAAAATGTTATGCGATTTTATGACAGAAATTGATAGAGTAGATATCACTGAAGAGGGTTTGTGTGTGGGGAAGGGGTCAATTCGCAATATTTGGGCAAATAGCAATATTTAGGTCAATTCTGACGTCATCAAGATGGCCGAAAAAGCTCGCTAGCTCCCGAAATAACGCGAGTTGGGACCTCTAGTTTGTTGGACACGTCTCGGAAGAGCCGCCCGCATCCACTGATTCCATGAAAACCACTTTTCAAAAAGGGTCAAAAATTAAAATTTCTCACAGGGAGCTCCCTGTGAGCACCCGCCATTTTGGTCAAAAAATTTTATGCGATTTTATGACAGAAATTGATAGAGTAGATATCACTGAAGAGGGTTTGTGTGTGGGGAAGGGGTCAATTCGCAATTTTTGGGCAAATAGCAATATTTAGGTCAATTCTGACGTCATCAAGATGGCCGAAAAAGCTCGCTAGCTCCCGAAATAACGCGAGTTGGGACCTCTAGTTTGTTGGACACGTCTCGGAAGAGCCGCCCGCATCCACTGATTCCATGAAAACCACTTTTCAAAAAGGGTCAAAAATTAAAATTTCTCACAGGGAGCTCCCTGTGAGCACCCGCCATTTTGGTCAAAAAAATTTTATGCGATTTTATGACAGAAATTGATAGAGTAGATATCACTGAAGAGGGTTTGTGTGTGGGGAAGGGGTCAATTCGCAATATTTGGGCAAATAGCAATATTTAGGTCAATTCTGACGTCATCAAGATGGCCGAAAAAGCTCGCTAGCTCCCGAAATAACGCGAGTTGGGACCTCTAGTTTGTTGGACACGTCTCGGAAGAGCCGCCCGCACCCACTGATTCCATGAAAACCACTTTTCAAAAAGGGTCAAAAATTAAAATTTCTCACAGGGAGCTCCCTGTGAGCACCCGCCATTTTGGTCAAAAAAGTTTTATGCGATTTTATGACAGAAATTGATAGAGTAGATATCACTGAAGAGGGTTTGTGTGTGGGGAAGGGGTCAATTCGCAATATTTGGGCAAATAGCAATATTTAGGTCAATTCTGACGTCATCAAGATGGCCGAAAAAGCTCGCTAGCTCCCGAAATAACGCGAGTTGGGACCTCTAGTTTGTTGGACACGTCTCGGAAGAGCCGCCCGCATCCACTGATTCCATGAAAACCACTTTTCAAAAAGGGTCAAAAATTAAAATTTCTCACAGGGAGCTCCCTGTGAGCACCCGCCATTTTGGTCAAAAAAATTTTATGCGATTTTATGACAGAAATTGATAGAGTAGATATCACTGAAGAGGGTTTGTGTGTGGGGAAGGGGTCAATTCGCAATATTTGGGCAAATAGCAATATTTAGGTCAATTCTGACGTCATCAAGATGGCCGAAAAAGCTCGCTAGCTCCCGAAATAACGCGAGTTGGGACCTCTAGTTTGTTGAACACGTCTCGGAAGAGCCGCCCGCATCCACTGATTCCATGAAAACCACTTTTCAAAAAGGGCCAAAAATTAAAATTTCTCACAGGGAGCTCCCTGTGAGCACCCGCCATTTTGGTCAAAAAAATTTTATGCGATTTTATGACAGAAATTGATAGAGTAGATATCACTGAAGAGGGTTTGTGTGTGGGGAAGGGGTCAATTCGCAATATTTGGGCAAATAGCAATATTTAGGTCAATTCTGACGTCATCAAGATGGCCGAAAAAGCTCGCTAGCTCCCGAAATAACGCGAGTTGGGACCTCTAGTTTGTTGGACACGTCTCGGAAGAGCCGCCCGCATCCACTGATTCCATGAAAACCACTTTTCAAAAAGGGTCAAAAATTAAAATTTCTCACAGGGAGCTCCCTGTGAGCACCCGCCATTTTGGTCAAACAAATCTTATGCGATTTTATGACAGAAATTGATAGAGTAGATATCACTGAAGAGGGTTTGTATGTGGGGAAGGGGTCAATTCGCAATATTTGGGCAAATAGCAATATTTAGGTCAATTCTGACGTCATCAAGATGGCCGAAAAAGCTCGCTAGCTCCCGAAATAACGCGAGTTGGGACCTCTAGTTTGTTGGACACGTCTCGGAAGAGCCGCCCGCATCCACTGATTCCATGAAAACCACTTTTCAAAAAGGGTCAAAAATTAAAATTTCTCACAGGGAGCTCCCTGTGAGCACCCGCCATTTTGGTCAAAAAAATTTTATGCGATTTTATGACAGAAATTGATAGAGTAGATATCACTGAAGAGGGTTTGTGTGTGGGGAAGGGGTCAATTCGCAATATTTGGGCAAATAGCAATATTTAGGTCAATTCTGACGTCATCAAGATGGCCGAAAAAGCTCGCTAGCTCCCGAAATAACGCGAGTTGGGACCTCTAGTTTGTTGGACACGTCTCGGAAGAGCCGCCCGCATCCACTGATTCCATGAAAACCACTTTTCAAAAAGGGTCAAAAATTAAAATTTCTCACAGGGAGCTCCCTGTGAGCACCCGCCATTTTGGTCAAAAAAATGTTATGCGATTTTATGACAGAAATTGATAGAGTAGATATCACTGAAGAGGGTTTGTGTGTGGGGAAGGGGTCAATTCGCAATATTTGGGCAAATAGCAATATTTAGGTCAATTCTGACGTCATCAAGATGGCCGAAAAAGCTCGCTAGCTCCCGAAATAACGCGAGTTGGGACCTCTAGTTTGTTGGACACGTCTCGGAAGAGCCGCCCGCACCCACTGATTCCATGAAAACCACTTTTCAAAAAGGGTCAAAAATTAAAATTTCTCACAGGGAGCTCCCTGTGAGCACCCGCCATTTTGGTCAAAAAAGTTTTATGCGATTTTATGACAGAAATTGATAGAGTAGATATCACTGAAGAGGGTTTGTGTGTGGGGAAGGGGTCAATTCGCAATATTTGGGCAAATAGCAATATTTAGGTCAATTCTGACGTCATCAAGATGGCCGAAAAAGCTCGCTAGCTCCCGAAATAACGCGAGTTGGGACCTCTAGTTTGTTGGACA
This sequence comes from Marthasterias glacialis, assembly GCA_911728455.2. Taxonomy (NCBI): domain Eukaryota; kingdom Metazoa; phylum Echinodermata; class Asteroidea; order Forcipulatida; family Asteriidae; genus Marthasterias; species Marthasterias glacialis. The sequence continues at coordinate 15,810,174 of OU452225.1, read as the reverse complement.
CGTCTCGGAAGAGCCGCCCGCATCCACTGATTCCATGAAAACCACTTTTCAAAAAGGGTCAAAAATTAAAATTTCTCACAGGGAGCTCCCTGTGAGCACCCGCCATTTTGGTCAAAAAAATTTTATGCGATTTTATGACAGAAATTGATAGAGTAGATATCACTGAAGAGGGTTTGTGTGTGGGGAAGGGGTCAATTCGCAATATTTGGGCAAATAGCAATATTTAGGTCAATTCTGACGTCATCAAGATGGCCGAAAAAGCTCGCTAGCTCCCGAAATAACGCGAGTTGGGACCTCTAGTTTGTTGAACACGTCTCGGAAGAGCCGCCCGCATCCACTGATTCCATGAAAACCACTTTTCAAAAAGGGTCAAAAATTAAAATTTCTCACAGGGAGCTCCCTGTGAGCACCCGCCATTTTGGTCAAACAAATTTTATGCGATTTTATGACAGAAATTGATAGAGTAGATATCACTGAAGAGGGTTTGTGTGTGGGGAAGGGGTCAATTCGCAATATTTGGGCAAATAGCAATATTTAGGTCAATTCTGACGTCATCAAGATGGCCGAAAAAGCTCGCTAGCTCCCGAAATAACGCGAGTTGGGACCTCTAGTTTGTTGGACACGTCTCGGAAGAGCCGCCCGCATCCACTGATTCCATGAAAACCACTTTTCAAAAAGGGTCAAAAATTAAAATTTCTCACAGGGAGCTCCCTGTGAGCACCCGCCATTTTGGTCAAAAAAATTTTATGCGATTTTATGACAGAAATTGATAGAGTAGATATCACTGAAGAGGGTTTGTGTGTGGGGAAGGGGTCAATTCGCAATATTTGGGCAAATAGCAATATTTAGGTCAATTCTGACGTCATCAAGATGGCCGAAAAAGCTCGCTAGCTCCCGAAATAACGCGAGTTGGGACCTCTAGTTTGTTGGACACGTCTCGGAAGAGCCGCCCGCATCCACTGATTCCATGAAAACCACTTTTCAAAAAGGGTCAAAAATTAAAATTTCTCACAGGGAGCTCCCTGTGAGCACCCGCCATTTTGGTCAAAAAAATGTTATGCGATTTTATGACAGAAATTGATAGAGTAGATATCACTGAAGAGGGTTTGTGTGTGGGGAAGGGGTCAATTCGCAATATTTGGGCAAATAGCAATATTTAGGTCAATTCTGACGTCATCAAGATGGCCGAAAAAGCTCGCTAGCTCCCGAAATAACGCGAGTTGGGACCTCTAGTTTGTTGGACACGTCTCGGAACAGCCGCCCGCATCCACTGATTCCATGAAAACCACTTTTCAAAAAGGGTCAAAAATTAAAATTTCTCACAGGGAGCTCCCTGTGAGCACCCGCCATTTTGGTCAAAAAAATTTTATGCGATTTTATGACAGAAATTGATAGAGTAGATATCACTGAAGAGGGTTTGTGTGTGGGGAAGGGGTCAATTCGCAATATTTGGGCAAATAGCAATATTTAGGTCAATTCTGACGTCATCAAGATGGTCGAAAAAGCTCGCTAGCTCCCGAAATAACGCGAGTTGGGACCTCTAGTTTGTTGGACACGTCTCGGAAGAGCCGCCCGCATCCACTGATTCCATGAAAACCACTTTTCAAAAAGGGTCAAAAATTAAAATTTCTCACAGGGAGCTCCCTGTGAGCACCCGCCATTTTGGTCAAAAAAATTGTATGCGATTTTATGACAGAAATTGATAGAGTAGATATCACTGAAGAGGGTTTGTGTGTGGGGAAGGGGTCAATTCGCAATATTTGGGCAAATAGCAATATTTAGGTCAATTCTGACGTCATCAAGATGGCCGAAAAAGCTCGCTAGCTCCCGAAATAACGCGAGTTGGGACCTCTAGTTTGTTGGACACGTCTCGGAACAGCCGCCCGCATCCACTGATTCCATGAAAACCACTTTTCAAAAAGGGTCAAAAATTAAAATTTCTCACAGGGAGCTCCCTGTGAGCACCCGCCATTTTGGTCAAAAAAATTTTATGCGATTTTATGACAGAAATTGATAGAGTAGATATCACTGAAGAGGGTTTGTGTGTGGGGAAGGGGTCAATTCGCAATATTTGGGCAAATAGCAATATTTAGGTCAATTCTGACGTCATCAAGATGGCCGAAAAAGCTCGCTAGCTCCCGAAATAACGCGAGTTGGGACCTCTAGTTTGTTGGACACGTCTCGGAAGAGCCGCCCGCATCCACTGATTCCATGAAAACCACTTTTCAAAAAGGGTCAAAAATTAAAATTTCTCACAGGGAGCTCCCTGTGAGCACCCGCCATTTTGGTCAAAAAAATTTTATGCGATTTTATGACAGAAATTGATAGAGTAGATATCACTGAAGAGGGTTTGTGTGTGGGGAAGGGGTCAATTCGCAATATTTGGGCAAATAGCAATATTTAGGTCAATTCTGACGTCATCAAGATGGTCGAAAAAGCTCGCTAGCTCCCGAAATAACGCGAGTTGGGACCTCTAGTTTGTTGGACACGTCTCGGAAGAGCCGCCCGCATCCACTGATTCCATGAAAACCACTTTTCAAAAAGGGTCAAAAATTAAAATTTCTCACAGGGAGCTCCCTGTGAGCACCCGCCATTTTGGTCAAAAAAATTTTATGCGATTTTATGACAGAAATTGATAGAGTAGATATCACTGAAGAGGGTTTGTGTGTGGGGAAGGGGTCAATTCGCAATATTTGGGCAAATAGCAATATTTAGGTCAATTCTGACGTCATCAAGATGGCCGAAAAAGCTCGCTAGCTCCCGAAATAACGCGAGTTGGGACCTCTAGTTTGTTGGACACGTCTCGGAAGAGCCGCCCGCATCCACTGATGCCATGAAAACCACTTTTCAAAAGGGGTCAAAAATTAAAATTTCTCACAGGGAGCTCCCTGTGAGCACCCGCCATTTTGGTCAAACAAATTTTATGCGATTTTATGACAGAAATTGATAGAGTAGATATCACTGAAGAGGGTTTGTGTGTGGGGAAGGGGTCAATTCGCAATATTTGGGCAAATAGCAATATTTAGGTCAATTCTGACGTCATCAAGATGGCCGAAAAAGCTCGCTAGCTCCCGAAATAACGCGAGTTGGGACCTCTAGTTTGTTGGACACGTCTCGGAAGAGCCGCCCGCATCCACTGATTCCATGAAAACCACTTTTCAAAAAGGGTCAAAAATTAAAATTTCTCACAGGGAGCTCCCTGTGAGCACCCGCCATTTTGGTCAAAAAAATTTTATGCGATTTTATGACAGAAATTGATAGAGTAGATATCACTGAAGAGGGTTTGTGTGTGGGGAAGGGGTCAATTCGCAATATTTGGGCAAATAGCAATATTTAGGTCAATTCTGACGTCATCAAGATGGCCGAAAAAGCTCGCTAGCTCCCGAAATAACGCGAGTTGGGACCTCTAGTTTGTTGGACACGTCTCGGAAGAGCCGCCCGCATCCACTGATTCCATGAAAACCACTTTTCAAAAAGGGTCAAAAATTAAAATTTCTCACAGGGAGCTCCCTGTGAGCACCCGCCATTTTGGTCAAAAAAATTTTATGCGATTTTATGACAGAAATTGATAGAGTAGATATCACTGAAGAGGGTTTGTGTGTGGGGAAGGGGTCAATTCGCAATATTTGGGCAAATAGCAATATTTAGGTCAATTCTGACGTCATCAAGATGGCCGAAAAAGCTCGCTAGCTCCCGAAATAACGCGAGTTGGGACCTCTAGTTTGTTGGACACGTCTCGGAAGAGCCGCCCGCATCCACTGATTCCATGAAAACCACTTTTCAAAAAGGGTCAAAAATTAAAATTTCTCACAGGGAGCTCCCTGTGAGCACCCGCCATTTTGGTCAAAAAAATTTTATGCGATTTTATGACAGAAATTGATAGAGTAGATATCACTGAAGAGGGTTTGTGTGTGGGGAAGGGGTCAATTCGCAGTATTTGGGCAAATAGCAATATTTAGGTCAATTCTGACGTCATCAAGATGGCCGAAAAAGCTCGCTAGCTCCCGAAATAACGCGAGTTGGGACCTCTAGTTTGTTGGACACGTCTCGGAAGAGCCGCCCGCATCCACTGATTCCATGAAAACCACTTTTCAAAAAGGGTCAAAAATTAAAATTTCTCACAGGGAGCTCCCTGTGAGCACCCGCCATTTTGGTCAAAAAAATTTTATGCGATTTTATGACAGAAATTGATAGAGTAGATATCACTGAAGAGGGTTTGTGTGTGGGGAAGGGGTCAATTCGCAATATTTGGGCAAATAGCAATATTTAGGTCAATTCTGACGTCATCAAGATGGCCGAAAAAGCTCGCTAGCTCCCGAAATAACGCGAGTTGGGACCTCTAGTTTGTTGGACACGTCTCGGAAGAGCCGCCCGCATCCACTGATTCCATGAAAACCACTTTTCAAAAAGGGTCAAAAATTAAAATTTCTCACAGGGAGCTCCCTGTGAGCACCCGCCATTTTGGTCAAACAAATTTTATGCGATTTTATGACAGAAATTGATAGAGTAGATATCACTGAAGAGGGTTTGTGTGTGGGGAAGGGGTCAATTCGCAATATTTGGGCAAATAGCAATATTTAGGTCAATTCTGACGTCATCAAGATGGCCGAAAAAGCTCGCTAGCTCCCGAAATAACGCGAGTTGGGACCTCTAGTTTGTTGGACACGTCTCGGAAGAGCCGCCCGCATCCACTGATTCCATGAAAACCACTTTTCAAAAAGGGTCAAAAATTAAAATTTCTCACAGGGAGCTCCCTGTGAGCACCCGCCATTTTGGTCAAAAAAATTTTATGCGATTTTATGACAGAAATTGATAGAGTAGATATCACTGAAGAGGGTTTGTGTGTTGGGAAGGGGTCAATTCGCAATATTTGGGCAAATAGCAATATTTAGGTCAATTCTGACGTCATCAAGATGGCCGAAAAAGCTCGCTAGCTCCCGAAATAACGCGAGTTGGGACCTTTAGTTTGTTGGACACGTCTCGGAAGAGCCGCCCGCATCCACTGATTCCATGAAAACCACTTTTCAAAAAGGGTCAAAAATTAAAATTTCTCACAGGGAGCTCCCTGTGAGCACCCGCCATTTTGGTCAAAAAAATTGTATGCGATTTTATGACAGAAATTGATAGAGTAGATATCACTGAAGAGGGTTTGTGTGTTGGGAAGGGGTCAATTCGCAATATTTGGGCAAATAGCAATATTTAGGTCAATTCTGACGTCATCAAGATGGCCGAAAAAGCTCGCTAGCTCCCGAAATAACGCGAGTTGGGACCTCTAGTTTGTTGGACACGTCTCGGAAGAGCCGCCCGCATCCACTGATTCCATGAAAACCACTTTTCAAAAAGGGTCAAAAATTAAAATTTCTCACAGGGAGCTCCCTGTGAGCACCCGCCATTTTGGTCAAAAAAATTGTATGCGATTTTATGACAGAAATTGATAGAGTAGATATCACTGAAGAGGGTTTGTGTGTGGGGAAGGGGTCAATTCGCAATATTTGGGCAAATAGCAATATTTAGGTCAATTCTGACGTCATCAAGATGGCCGAAAAAGCTCGCTAGCTCCCGAAATAACGCGAGTTGGGACCTCTAGTTTGTTGGACACGTCTCGGAAGAGCCGCCCGCATCCACTGATTCCATGAAAACCACTTTTCAAAAAGGGTCAAAAATTAAAATTTCTCACAGGAAGCTCCCTGTGAGCACCCGCCATTTTGGTCAAACAAATTTTATGCGATTTTATGACAGAAATTGATAGAGTAGATATCACTGAAGAGGGTTTGTGTGTGGGGAAGGGGTCAATTCGCAATATTTGGGCAAATAGCAATATTTAGGTCAATTCTGACGTCATCAAGATGGCCGAAAAAACTCGCTAGCTCCCGAAATAACGCGAGTTGGGACCTCTAGTTTGTTGGACACGTCTCGGAAGAGCCGCCCGCATCCACTGATTCCATGAAAAGCACTTTTCAAAAAGGGTCAAAAATTAAAATTTCTCACAGGGAGCTCCCTGTGAGCACCCGCCATTTTGGTCAAAAAAATTTTATGCGATTTTATGACAGAAATTGATAGAGTATATATCACTGAAGAGGGTTTGTGTGTGGGGAAGGGGTCAATTCGCAATATTTGGGCAAATAGCAATATTTAGGTCAATTCTGACGTCATCAAGATGGCCGAAAAAGCTCGCTAGCTCCCGAAATAACGCGAGTTGGGACCTCTAGTTTGTTGGACACGTCTCGGAAGAGCCGCCCGCATCCACTGATTCCATGAAAACCACTTTTCCAAAAGGGTCAAAAATTAAAATTTCTCACAGGGAGCTCCCTGTGAGCACCCGCCATTTTGGTCAAAAAAATTTTATGCGATTTTATGACAGAAATTGATAGAGTAGATATCACTGAAGAGGGTTTGTGTGTGGGGAAGGGGTCAATTCGCAATATTTGGGCAAATAGCAATATTTAGGTCAATTCTGACGTCATCAAGATGGCCGAAAAAGCTCGCTAGCTCCCGAAATAACGCGAGTTGGGACCTCTAGTTTGTTGGACACGTCTCGGAAGAGCCGCCCGCATCCACTGATTCCATGAAACCCACTTTTCAAAAAGGGTCAAAAATTAAAATTTCTCACAGGGAGCTCCCTGTGAGCACCCGCCATTTTGGTCAAAAAAATTGTATGCGATTTTATGACAGAAATTGATAGAGTAGATATCACTGAAGAGGGTTTGTGTGTGGGGAAGGGGTCAATTCGCAATATTTGGGCAAATAGCAATATTTAGGTCAATTCTGACGTCATCAAGATGGCCGAAAAAGCTCGCTAGCTCCCGAAATAACGCGAGTTGGGACCTCTAGTTTGTTGGACACGTCTCGGAAGAGCCGCCCGCATCCACTGATTCCATGAAAACCACTTTTCAAAAAGGGTCAAAAATTAAAATTTCTCACAGGGAGCTCCCTGTGAGCACCCGCCATTTTGGTCAAAAAAATTTTATGCGATTTTATGACAGAAATTGATAGAGTAGATATCACTGAAGAGGGTTTGTGTGTGGGGAAGGGGTCAATTCGCAATATTTGGGCAAATAGCAATATTTAGGTCAATTCTGACGTCATCAAGATGGCCGAAAAAGCTCGCTAGCTCCCGAAATAACGCGAGTTGGGACCTCTAGTTTGTTGGACACGTCTCGGAAGAGCCGCCCGCATCCACTGATTCCATGAAAACCACTTTTCAAAAAGGGTCAAAAATTAAAATTTCTCACAGGGAGCTCCCTGTGAGCACCCGCCATTTTGGTCAAAAAAATTTTATGCGATTTTATGACAGAAATTGATAGAGTTGATATCACTGAAGAGGGTTTGTGTGTGGGGAAGGGGTCAATTCGCAATATTTGGGCAAATAGCAATATTTAGGTCAATTCTGACGTCATCAAGATGGCCGAAAAAACTCGCTAGCTCCCGAAATAACGCGAGTTGGGACCTCTAGTTTGTTGGACACGTCTCGGAAGAGCCGCCCGCATCCACTGATTCCATGAATTTAAAGCACTTTTCAAAAAGGGTCAAAAATTAAAATTTCTCACAGGGAGCTCCCTGTGAGCACCCGCCATTTTGGTCAAAAAAATTTTATGCGATTTTATGACAGAAATTGATAGAGTTGATATCACTGAAGAGGGTTTGTGTGTGGGGAAGGGGTCAATTCGCAATATTTGGGCAAATAGCAATATTTAGGTCAATTCTGACGTCATCAAGATGGCCGAAAAAGCTCGCTAGCTCCCGAAATAACGCGAGTTGGGACCTCTAGTTTGTTGGACACGTCTCGGAAGAGCCGCCCGCATCCACTGATTCCATGAAAACCACTTTTCAAAAAGGGTCAAAAATTAAAATTTCTCACAGGGAGCTCCCTGTGAGCACCCGCCATTTTGGTCAAAAAAAATTTATGCGATTTTATGACAGAAATTGATAGAGTAGATATCACTGAAGAGGGTTTGTGTGTGGGGAAGGGGTCAATTCGCAATATTTGGGCAAATAGCAATATTTAGGTCAATTCTGACGTCATCAAGATGGCCGAAAAAGCTCGCTAGCTCCCGAAATAACGCGAGTTGGGACCTCTAGTTTGTTGGACACGTCTCGGAAGAGCCGCCCGCATCCACTGATTCCATGAAAACCACTTTTAAAAAAGGGTCAAAAATTAAAATTTCTCACAGGGAGCTCCCTGTGAGCACCCGCCATTTTGGTCAAAAAAATTGTATGCGATTTTATGACAGAAATTGATAGAGTAGATATCACTGAAGAGGGTTTGTGTGTGGGGAAGGGGTCAATTCGCAATATTTGGGCAAATAGCAATATTTAGGTCAATTCTGACGTCATCAAGATGGCCGAAAAAGCTCGCTAGCTCCCGAAATAACGCGAGTTGGGACCTCTAGTTTGTTGGACACGTCTCGGAAGAGCCGCCCGCATCCACTGATTCCATGAAAACCACTTTTCAAAAAGGGTCAAAAATTAAAATTTCTCACAGGGAGCTCCCTGTGAGCACCCGCCAATTTGGTCAAAAAAATTTTATGCGATTTTATGACAGAAATTGATAGAGTAGATATCACTGAAGAGGGTTTGTGTGTGGGGAAGGGGTCAATTCGCAATATTTGGGCAAATAGCAATATTTAGGTCAATTCTGACGTCATCAAGAAGGCCGAAAAAGCTCGCTAGCTCCCGAAATAACGCGAGTTGGGACCTCTAGTTTGTTGGACACGTCTCGGAAGAGCCGCCCGCATCCACTGATTCCATGAAAACCACTTTTCAAAAAGGGTCAAAAATTAAAATTTCTCACAGGGAGCTCCCTGTGAGCACCCGCCATTTTGGTCAAAAAAATTTTATGCGATTTTATGACAGAAATTGATAGAGTTGATATCACTGAAGAGGGTTTGTGTGTGGGGAAGGGGTCAATTCGCAATATTTGGGCAAATAGCAATATTTAGGTCAATTCTGACGTCATCAAGATGGCCGAAAAAACTCGCTAGCTCCCGAAATAACGCGAGTTGGGACCTCTAGTTTGTTGGACACGTCTCGGAAGAGCCGCCCGCATCCACTGATTTCATGAAAACCACTTTTCAAAAAGGGTCAAAAATTAAAATTTCTCACAGGGAGCTCCCTGTGAGCACCCGCCATTTTGGTCAAAAAAATTTTATGCGATTTTATGACAGAAATTGATAGAGTAGATATCACTGAAGAGGGTTTGTGTGTGGGGAAGGGGTCAATTCGCAATATTTGGGCAAATAGCAATATTTAGGTCAATTCTGACGTCATCAAGATGGCCGAAAAAGCTCGCTAGCTCCCGAAATAACGCGAGTTGGGACCTCTAGTTTGTTGGACACGTCTCGGAAGAGCCGCCCGCATCCACTGATTCCATGAAAACCACTTTTCAAAAAGGGTCAAAAATTAAAATTTCTCACAGGGAGCTCCCTGTGAGCACCCGCCATTTTGGTCAAAAAAATTTTATGCGATTTTATGACAGAAATTGATAGAGTAGATATCACTGAAGAGGGTTTGTGTGTGGGGAAGGGGTCAATTCGCAATATTTGGGCAAATAGCAATATTTAGGTCAATTCTGACGTCATCAAGATGGCCGAAAAAGTTCGCTAGCTCCCGAAATAACGCGAGTTGGGACATCTAGTTTGTTGGACACGTCTCGGAAGAGCCGCCCGCATCCACTGATTCCATGAAAACCACTTTTCAAAAAGGGTCAAAAATTAAAATTTCTCACAGGGAGCTCCCTGTGAGCACCCGCCATTTTGGTCAAAAAAATTTTATGCGATTTTATGACAGAAATTGATAGAGTAGATATCACTGAAGAGGGTTTGTGTGTGGGGCAAATAGCAAATATTTGGGCAAATAGCAATATTTAGGTCAATTCTGACGTCATCAAGATGGCCGAAAAAGCTCGCTAGCTCCCGAAATAACGCGAGTTGGGACCTCTAGTTTGTTGGACACGTCTCGGAAGAGCCGCCCGCATCCACTGATTCCATGAAAAGCACTTTTCAAAAAGGGTCAAAAATTAAAATTTCTCACAGGGAGCTCCCTGTGAGCACCCGCCATTTTGGTCAAACAAATTTTATGCGATTTTATGACAGAAATTGATAGAGTAGATATCACTGAAGAGGGTTTGTGTGTGGGGAAGGGGTCAATTCGCAATATTTGGGCAAATAGCAATATTTAGGTCAATTCTGACGTCATCAAGATGGCCGAAAAAGCTCGCTAGCTCCCGAAATAACGCGAGTTGGGACCTCTAGTTTGTTGGACACGTCTCGGAAGAGCCGCCCGCATCCACTGATTCCATGAAAACCACTTTTCAAAAAGGGTCAAAAATTAAAATTTCTCACAGGGAGCTCCCTGTGAGCACCCGCCATTTTGGTCAAAAAAATTTTATGCGATTTTATGACAGAAATTGATAGAGTAGATATCACTGAAGAGGGTTTGTGTGTGGGGAAGGGGTCAATTCGCAATATTTGGGCAAATAGCAATATTTAGGTCAATTCTGACGTCATCAAGATGGCCGAAAAAGCTCGCTAGCTCCCGAAATAACGCGAGTTGGGACCTCTAGTTTGTTGGACACGTCTCGGAAGAGCCGCCCGCATCCACTGATTCCATGAAAACCACTTTTCAAAAAGGGTCAAAAATTAAAATTTCTCACAGGGAGCTCCCTGTGAGCACCCGCCATTTTGGTCAAAAAAATTTTATGCGATTTTATGACAGAAATTGATAGAGTAGATATCACTGAAGAGGGTTTGTGTGTGGGGAAGGGGTCAATTCACAATATTTGGGCAAATAGCAATATTTAGGTCAATTCTGACGTCATCAAGATGGCCGAAAAAGCTCGCTAGCTCCCGAAATAACGCGAGTTGGGACCTCTAGTTTGTTGGACACGTCTCGGAAGAGCCGCCCGCATCCACTGATTCCATGAAAACCACTTTTCAAAAAGGGTCAAAAATTAAAATTTCTCACAGGGAGCTCCCTGAGAGCACCCGCCATTTTGGTCAAAAAAATTTTATGCGATTTTATGACAGAAATTGATAGAGTAGATATCACTGAAGAGGGTTTGTGTGTGGGGAAGGGGTCAATTCGCAATATTTGGGCAAATAGCAATATTTAGGTCAATTCTGACGTCATCAAGATGGCCGAAAAAGCTCGCTAGCTCCCGAAATAACGCGAGTTGGGACCTCTAGTTTGTTGGACACGTCTCGGAAGAGCCGCCCGCATCCACTGATTCCATGAAAACCACTTTTCAAAAAGGGTCAAAAATTAAAATTTCTCACAGGGAGCTCCCTGTGAGCACCCGCCATTTTGGTCAAAAAAATTTTATGCGATTTTATGACAGAAATTGATAGAGTAGATATCACTGAAGAGGGTTTGTGTGTGGGGCAAATAGCAAATATTTGGGCAAATAGCAATATTTAGGTCAATTCTGACGTCATCAAGATGGCCGAAAAAGCTCGCTAGCTCCCGAAATAACGCGAGTTGGGACCTCTAGTTTGTTGGACACGTCTCGGAAGAGCCGCCCGCATCCACTGATTCCATGAAAAGCACTTTTCAAAAAGGGTCAAAAATTAAAATTTCTCACAGGGAGCTCCCTGTGAGCACCCGCCATTTTGGTCAAAAAAATTTTATGCGATTTTATGACAGAAATTGATAGAGTAGATATCACTGAAGAGGGTTTGTGTGTGGGGAAGGGGTCAATTCGCAATATTTGGGCAAATAGCAATATTTAGGTCAATTCTGACGTCATCAAGATGGCCGAAAAAGCTCGCTAGCTCCCGAAATAACGCGAGTTGGGACCTCTAGTTTGTTGGACACGTCTCGGAAGAGCCGCCCGCATCCACTGATTCCATGAAAACCACTTTTCAAAAAGGGTCAAAAATTAAAATTTCTCACAGGGAGCTCCCTGTGAGCACCCGCCATTTTGGTCAAAAAAATTTTATGCGATTTTATGACAGAAATTGATAGAGTAGATATCACTGAAGAGGGTTTGTGTGTGGGGAAGGGGTCAATTCGCAATATTTGGGCAAATAGCAATATTTAGGTCAATTCTGACGTCATCAAGATGGCCGAAAAAGCTCGCTAGCTCCCGAAATAACGCGAGTTGGGACCTGTAGTTTGTTGGACACGTCTCGGAAGAGCCGCCAGCATCCACTGATTCCATGAAAACCACTTTTCAAAAAGGGTCAAAAATTAAAATTTCTCACAGGGAGCTCCCTGTGAGCACCCGCCATTTTGGTCAAAAAATTTTTATGCGATTTTATGACAGAAATTGATAGAGTAGATATCACTGAAGAGGGTTTGTGTGTGGGGAAGGGGTCAATTCGCAATATTTGGGCAAATAGCAATATTTAGGTCAATTCTGACGTCATCAAGATGGCCGAAAAAGCTCGCTAGCTCCCGAAATAACGCGAGTTGGGACCTCTAGTTTGTTGGACACGTCTCGGAAGAGCCGCCCGCATCCACTGATTCCATGAAAACCACTTTTCAAAAAGGGTCAAAAATTAAAATTTCTCACAGGGAGCTCCCTGTGAGCACCCGCCATTTTGGTCAAAAAAATTTTATGCGATTTTATGACAGAAATTGATAGAGTAGATATCACTGAAGAGGGTTTGTGTGTGGGGAAGGGGTCAATTCGCAATATTTGGGCAAATAGCAATATTTAGGTCAATTCTGACGTCATCAAGATGGCCGAAAAAGCTCGCTAGCTCCCGAAATAACGCGAGTTGGGACCTCTAGTTTGTTGGACACGTCTCGGAAGAGCCGCCCGCATCCACTGATTCCATGAAAACCACTTTTCAAAAAGGGTCAAAAATTAAAATTTCTCACAGGGAGCTCCCTGTGAGCACCCGCCATTTTGGTCAAAAAAATTTTATGCGATTTTATGACAGAAATTGATAGAGTAGATATCACTGAAGAGGGTTTGTGTGTGGGGAAGGGGTCAATTCGCAATATTTGGGCAAATAGCAATATTTAGGTCAATTCTGACGTCATCAAGATGGCCGAAAAAGCTCGCTAGCTCCCGAAATAACGCGAGTTGGGACCTCTAGTTTGTTGGACACGTCTCGGAAGAGCCGCCCGCATCCACTGATTCCATGAAAACCACTTTTCAAAAAGGGTCAAAAATTAAAATTTCTCACAGGGAGCTCCCTGTGAGCACCCGCCATTTTGGTCAAAAAAATTTTATGCGATTTTATGACAGAAATTGATAGAGTAGATATCACTGAAGAGGGTTTGTGTGTGGGGAAGGGGTCAATTCGCAATATTTGGGCAAATAGCAATATTTAGGTCAATTCTGACGTCATCAAGATGGCCGAAAAAGCTCGCTAGCTCCCGAAATAACGCGAGTTGGGACCTCTAGTTTGTTGGACACGTCTCGGAAGAGCCGCCCGCATCCACTGATTCCATGAAAACCACTTTTCAAAAAGGGTCAAAAATTAAAATTTCTCACAGGGAGCTCCCTGTGAGCACCCGCCATTTTGGTCAAAAAAATTTTATGCGATTTTATGACAGAAATTGATAGAGTAGATATCACTGAAGAGGTTTTGTGTGTGGGGAAGGGGTCAATTCGCAATATTTGGGCAAATAGCAATATTTAGGTCAATTCTGACGTCATCAAGATGGCCGAAAAAGCTCGCTAGCTCCCGAAATAACGCGAGTTGGGACTTCTAGTTTGTTGGACACGTCTCGGAAGAGCCGCCCGCATCCACTGATTCCATGAAAACCACTTTTCAAAAAGGGTCAAAAATTAAAATTTCTCACAGGGAGCTCCCTGTGAGCACCCGCCATTTTGGTCAAAAAAATTTTATGCGATTTTATGACAGAAATTGATAGAGTAGATATCACTGAAGAGGGTTTGTGTGTGGGGAAGGGGTCAATTCGCAATATTTGGGCAAATAGCAATATTTAGGTCAATTCTGACGTCATCAAGATGGCCGAAAAAGCTCGCTAGCTCCCGAAATAACGCGAGTTGGGACCTCTAGTTTGTTGGACACGTCTCGGAAGAGCCGCCCGCATCCACTGATTCCATGAAAACCACTTTTCAAAAAGGGTCAAAAATTAAAATTTCTCACAGGGAGCTCCCTGTGAGCACCCGCCATTTTGGTCAAAAAAATTGTATGCGATTTTATGACAGAAATTGATAGAGTAGATATCACTGAAGAGGGTTTGTGTGTGGGGAAGGGGTCAATTCGCAATATTTGGGCAAATAGCAATATTTAGGTCAATTCTGACGTCATCAAGATGGCCGAAAAAGCTCGCTAGCTCCCGAAATAACGCGAGTTGGGACCTCTAGTTTGTTGGACACGTCTCGGAAGAGCCGCCCGCATCCACTGATTCCATGAAAACCACTTTTCAAAAAGGGTCAAAAATTAAAATTTCTCACAGGGAGCTCCCTGTGAGCACCCGCCATTTTGGTCAAACAAATTTTATGCGATTTTATGACAGAAATTGATAGAGTAGATATCACTGAAGAGGGTTTGTGTGTGGGGAAGGGGTCAATTCGCAATATTTGGGCAAATAGCAATATTTAGGTCAATTCTGACGTCATCAAGATGGCCGAAAAAGCTCGCTAGCTCCCGAAATAACGCGAGTTGGGACCTCTAGTTTGTTGGACACGTCTCGGAAGAGCCGCCCGCATCCACTGATTCCATGAAAACCACTTTTCAAAAAGGGTCAAAAATTAAAATTTCTCACAGGGAGCTCCCTGTGAGCACCCGCCATTTTGGTCAAAAAAATTTTATGCGATTTTATGACAGAAATTGATAGAGTAGATATCACTGAAGAGGGTTTGTGTGTGGGGAAGGGGTCAATTCGCAATATTTGGGCAAATAGCAATATTTAGGTCAATTCTGACGTCATCAAGATGGCCGAAAAAGCTCGCTAGCTCCCGAAATAACGCGAGTTGGGACCTCTAGTTTGTTGGACACGTCTCGGAAGAGCCGCCCGCATCCACTGATTCCATGAAAACCACTTTTCAAAAAGGGTCAAAAATTAAAATTTCTCACAGGGAGCTCCCTGTGAGCACCCGCCATTTTGGTCAAACAAATTTTATGCGATTTTATGACAGAAATTGATAGAGTAGATATCACTGAAGAGGGTTTGTGTGTGGGGAAGGGGTCAATTCGCAATATTTGGGCAAATAGCAATATTTAGGTCAATTCTGACGTCATCAAGATGGCCGAAAAAGCTCGCTAGCTCCCGAAATAACGCGAGTTGGGACCTCTAGTTTGTGTAAGATTTATTGTTAAACTTATTTATTTATTCTAAGAAACTTTGGGCAGCGCCCTCAATTGGTGCCATTTTTTCATTTACCACTTAGACTGGTGCCTGATGCATTTTACACTATACATATGTGTGGAATTGGACACTAGATTTATCTCACCATGTTAAACCATGCTCATGCTGGAAAGTAAGGCTGGAGTTTTCCCTCAAAATTTATCTCGATTCTAAAGTTTATTGAAGTTTGAATTGTAGTACATTATACTATTTCACATAGAGATAACTATATTCATCTTTCTTTGAGAAGTACACCATAAGATAGCTGTGATTTGAGTTAAGAATTGGACGCCAAACAGTGTAAGTTGAATTTCATTTTCTTTTGACAAATTCACATGGATACTCTAGGTCAAAGTATATTGCCACAAGTGTTGTGGATAAGCTTAATTTGTGTTTATAATATTTGTTTTCTAAATCCTGTTGTATTTGTATTTTTTTGTGCAGGTTTCAAACCCTTCCTTGAGATTCAATTAAAGGAGTTGGAAACAGTAAATGCGAACAATTATTGTGTGACACAGGCTATTCTTACATTTGAAACACTGAGGTGAATATCTGTGCAAGCCTTCATGATAAAAGGATGGCAGATGTTGAAGCCAAGAAGAGGAGGAGCATAGCAAAAGCGAGATTTACTAGAATCTGTCGAAGTCTTGATGCTGCGATTGAGCAACAAAAGCCCCAGCGTCATCTTGATATTATCAACACAGATCTTAAAGCAGCTTGGGAGACAGTGTGTGCCAGACATGATGAAATGCTCATGCTTTCCGATGTTGATGACGCTGATCATAATACATGGATTCTTGATCTAGAACTTGTGTACTACGAAACCAGAGAGAAGATTAGCGAGGGTCGGAGTGACGCAGTGAAAGATGAATTGAATGAACGAGAAGAAAACGAGATGCAGAAAGCCATCATTAAAGCAAGAACGCTGCGCAATACACATGGGGCCGATCTCGAGCAGCTTTGCTCTGAAGTTGGTCATTCAATTGAGACTGGCTCGAAAGGTGCACTGCAATCCCTAAAGAAGAACCTTGACCGACTTATGGAGTTGACCAAACTTGCGCACATAAACTACATCGGAGTGCTACCTGCTGATCAAGCCGAAGATGAAATAAAATGGCTCTGCGCCATGAGAGTAATGCACAACCATAGCAGTGACAAGATTGGGAAGTTCTTGGACAGCTTTGCCGCCCACGTGCCCTCCAATACCAAAGAAGAGAAGAAGACGAAGGGCATACAATTGGAGAAGTTACGACTTCCAGTATTTGATGGTGACGTGCGACAGTATCCAAGATTCAAGTCCGATTTTGATAAATTTGTTCGACCAGAGATAACATCGGATCAAGCTGCATTTGTGCTTCGGAGATCATTGGGGAAGAAGCCACTTCAAATTGTTGGCGCCATTGATGAGAATGTCAGCGAGATGTGGGAGCGATTGGACGAACGTTACGGTGATCCCATCAGAATGGCCGATGTAATCATGAAGGAGTTTGAGCGAACAAGAGCTATGAGAGACGGAGACGACAAGAAATTTGTTGAGTTTGTGGACGTCATCGAAAGAAGCTACAGTGATCTTGCAAAGATGGGAATGGAGAAAGAAATGTCAAACACCAGAGTCATCAGCGACATTGAGCAGAGACTCCCTCCTGTGATTAGAAGAGAATGGTCAAGATCCCTATATGACGAGACGAAGAATATTGATAGATCTGATCGGTTTCCTGCACTCCTTGAGTTCCTGATCAGAGAGAAGAAAAGCGTAGAATATGAGACATCAGAGATCAGAAGTTGTAGTGTCACTCCTCGAGCTAACATCAATGTGGCTGAGATTGAAGGAAAGGATGACAATGTAAACCACAACGCCCCAAGAAGATGCCTCATCCACGACGTTGGAAAACACAGTACAGCCGAGTGCCGAAGCTTCGTCGGAATGTCCCTTAAAGAGAAAGCCAAACTGGTTAAAGAGAAAGGTGCATGTTTTTGCTGTTTGAACAGAGGCCACAGAGTAACAGACTGCAGAAGGAAGAAGAGATGTGGTGTTCTGGATTGTGTACGTCTGCATCATCCAACATTACATGATACGACAGGAAATAGCAGTTCTCTATTTACCTCTACTACCGCTGTGAACAACCACAACGTTACATCGACGACAAAGAACGAAGCGTGTCTCCTTCAGCTCATGAAGATAAGAGTCGGATCCGGTCACATGAATGTTTTATGGGACGGGTGTGCCACGTCATCCCTTGTGACAAACAACGCAGCCAAAGCAGCACGTTTGAAGGGCACTCCCATCAGAGTATCAATCACAAAGGTGGGTGGAGTCACAGAAGAAGTTGAAAGTTTCTGCTACACAGTTCCACTCCAGGATAGACAAGGATATATCATCCCGATATTGGCCTACGGCATCGATCGCATCACAGCTGACATCAAAGGTATTGAAGTGAAGCATGTCTCAAAGCTTTTCAAAGGTATTCATCCTGAAGATCTCAAACGACCCCACGGCCAAGTTGACCTACTTGTCGGATATGATTATGCTGGATATCATCCCATTCGATTGAGGGCTGTAGATCATCTGCTGGTGCTCGAGAACAGATTTGGTAGATGCCTCGGAGGCCAACACCCGACTATTAGAGAGAGAACAGAGCAAGTCCTCACAACTGCAGCGATGATACATCACGTCTCAACCTGTTGCTTGGATGACTTCATGAAGCTAGAGAGTATGGGTGTAGAGTGCAAGCCACGTTGCGGCAGCTGCAAGTGTGGAAAATGTCCTATTGGATCGAAGGACTACACCCTCAAGGAAGAGCGAGAATTGGCATTGATCGAGCAAAACTTGAAGTTCTGTGGAACCTATTGGGAAGCGGAGTATCCTTGGATCAAGGACCCCAGAGAATTACCAGACAACAAGAAAGTGGCCTTCGCAACTCTAAAGGCTCTTGAGAGACGACTGGGACATGACCAAGAGAAAGCTAAAGTGTACGATGCCCAAGTAAACGACATGCTGGAGCGAGGTGTAGCAAGAGAAGTCTCCGAAAGAGAAATGAAGGAGTACAAGGGACCTGTTCACTACATAGCACACCATGAAGTTTTGAAGCCTGAAAGCCAGAGCACTCCTGTGAGAATTGTTTTTAACAGCAGTGCAAACTACAAGGGCCACGTGCTTAATGACTACTGGGCAAAGGGCCCCGACGTAATGAATTCCCTTCTTGGTGTACTTCTGAGATTTAGAGAGAATGAGACAGCTCTGATGGGGGATATACGGAAAATGTACCACAGCATCTCCATCACCAATAAAGATCAGCATTGTCACAGATTCTTGTGGAGAAGTATGCAGACTGACCTCGAGCCTCGGACGTATTGTATGACGGTAGTCAGCATGGGCGATCGACCCTCAGGCACAATTGCTGCAGTAGCCCTACGGAAGACTGCAGAGTTGGGCAAGGGAAAACTTCCTCAAGCTGCTCTAACGGTAAAGAGGAACGTCTACGTTGATGACATTTTGGAATCCGTCAATGGTATAGATGTGGCACATAAAACTGCAAGCGAGATAGAGCTTCTGATAAAACCGGGCAATTTCAAGATCAAAAGCTGGACATTTTCTTGTAGAGACGACCACACCTTCGACACAGATACGACATCCCGTGAGTGGTCCTGTAAAGAAGATAGTGAGAAAGTGCTTGGAATATCGTGGAACCCCAAGGAAGATGCTTTCCATTTCGTGACCAAGGTGAACTTTGCTGCAAAGAAAAAGAAAATCAGACAGGGTCCCGACCTAACAGAAGATCAGATTCCAGCTGGGATTCCAGGCATATTGACGAAAAGAATGTGCCTCAGTCAGGTGAACGGCATCTATGATCCTCTCGGCCTCGTAGCACCGTTTACCGTCAAGGCAAAGATCCTGTTGAGAAAGCTATGGGGGTCGAAGCTTAACTGGGACGACGCCTTACCCGAAACAATGAGAGAGGAGTGGATCAACTTCTTCAGAGAGTTGTTCGATGTAAGCAAGATAAACTTCTCAAGATGCATAAAACCTGACGGTGTTGACACAAGAGAGAAACCCAACCTTGTTGTCTTCTCTGATGGCTCGGAACAGGCATTTGGCGCAGTGGCCTACATACAGTGGCCTCTCCAATCTGGTGAATATTCATGTCATCTGGTTGCCAGCAAGAATCGCATTGCCCCCATCGATATAGTTAGTATTGTGAGGTTGGAGTTATGTGGTGCAGTGCTTAACAAGAGGTTGACCTGTTTCATCAAAAAGGAGATGCGTTTGGAATTTGGCAGAGAGTTCCACATCATTGATAGCGAGATCGTCAGGTCAATGATACAAAAACAGAGTTATGGATTCAAGACTTTCGTCGCAACAAGAATTGGTGAAATACAGGAAGCGACTGAGCCGCAGGATTGGTGGTGGTGTAGCGGAGCACTGAATGTTGCAGATTTCATCACCAGAGGCAAGAAGCCAGTGGAGATTGGCCCCCAGAGTATTTGGCAATTGGGTCCCGAATTTCTTCGTATACCTGCAGAGCAATGGCCAATAGAGCAGACCTGTCGCGATGGAAGTCTGCCAGAACGTGTCAAGGTTGTTATGGTCGCCGCTACTAAGGAAGTTGACACCTTATCAAGAAGAATTGATGTCAACAAGTACAGCAGTTACACCAAACTACTCAGAGTTACTGCAAGAGTCCTTGCCATGTTTGCAGATAAGACACTCTCGAGTGCAGCCAAGATACTTGATGCAAGAGATATTGAGAAAGCAGAATTGTTCTGGATTCGCGAGGCGCAGAGACCGCTGATGAAGTTGTTCAAGGAAGATAGACGATCTTTCGACAAAAGGTATGCCAGTCTGGGTCCCAAGATTCGCCATGATGGAGTCATTATTGTGGGAGAACGCGCCAACAGACACGTGCACTTCAGTTACAATGAACAAGAGATACCCCTCCTACCATATCATGATGTATTCACCAAACTGTATGCTGCCTATGTGCACAGCCGAGGTCACCCTGGGGTACAAACCACAATTTCCAAGATCCGCTCCAAGTATTGGGTGATAAATTTGTACAAGATGGTGAAGAGCATCAGATATCACTGTGTACCATGCAGGAGACAGGAACGCGACTCAAGTGGCCAAGTGATGGGACAACTACCGATCGAGCGACTCAAACCCTCTCCACCTTGGACCTACGTCGGTGTGGATCTCTTTGGGCCATTTGTGACTCGCGGTGAAGTGAATAAGAGAGCGAGAGGTAAGGCTTACGGTGTGGTCTTCAATTGCTTCACTACTCGGGCAGTTCACATCGATCTCTCTGTTGAGTACAGCACAGCAGGGTTCATCCAGGTCCTCCGGAGATTTGTGTCCATCAGAGGTTATCCAAGCCAGATTTATAGCGATGGAGGTAGCCAGCTCGTTGCAGCCTCAAAGGAACTCAGGCAAGTTAGAGAAAGCTGGAACCAGGAGAGTCTGCGGGAGTTTGGAATCGTGAATGGAATGAGTTGGAAGTTTTCCGCAGCAGACTCGCCGTGGCAAAATGGAGTAACAGAAGTTCTCATCAAGGGTATCAAGAAGGCCATCTGCCACGCTATTGGAGACCAAGTCCTTCAATTCCATGAGCTGCAGACTGTATGCTTTGAGGTCGCTAACCTTGTGAATGAACGACCCATTGGGAGACACCCTAGCGATCCAGAGGATGGGACCTACCTTTGCCCTAATAACTTGCTATTGGGACGCGCTACATCGAGAATACCAAGTGGACCATGGAAAGAGACGAGCAATCCAAGACATAGAGTGGAGTTCATCCAAAACGTGATCAAGGCATTCTGGACCAAGTGGACAAGAGATTACTTTCCATCATTGATTGTAAGACAGAAGTGGCATCACGAAAAACGGAATCTGCGGATTGGTGATGTGGTGCTAGTCCAGGATAGCAACGCCATTCGCGGCAAATGGAGGATGGGACTGATAGGTGAAGTGTATCCAGACGACAAAGGAAATGTGAGGAACGTCCAGGTAAAGTTGAAGAATCCAGAGTCTGATCAGCGTCGTGGCGTGAACTATACTCTACTTCAGAGAGCTGTTCAGCGATTGATCGTTCTCGTGCCATCTGACAATGAGATTGACTAGATCGGACATAATTCACGAAATGGATTTTTGGTGGCGGGAGTGTAAGATTTATTGTTAAACTTATTTATTTATTCTAAGAAACTTTGGGCAGCGCCCTCAATTGGTGCCATTTTTTCATTTACCACTTAGACTGGTGCCTGATGCATTTTACACTATACATATGTGTGGAATTGGACACTAGATTTATCTCACCATGTTAAACCATGCTCATGCTGGAAAGTAAGGCTGGAGTTTTCCCTCAAAATTTATCTCGATTCTAAAGTTTATTGAAGTTTGAATTGTAGTACATTATACTATTTCACATAGAGATAACTATATTCATCTTTCTTTGAGAAGTACACCATAAGATAGCTGTGATTTGAGTTAAGAATTGGACGCCAAACAGTGTAAGTTGAATTTCATTTTCTTTTGACAAATTCACATGGATACTCTAGGTCAAAGTATATTGCCACAAGTGTTGTGGATAAGCTTAATTTGTGTTTATAATATTTTTTTCTAAATCCTGTTGTATTTGTATTTTTTTGTGCAGGTTTCAAACCCTTCCTTGAGATTCAATTAAAGGAGTTGGAAACAGTAAATGCGAACAATTATTGTGTGACACAGGCTATTCTTACAGTTTGTTGGACACGTCTCGGAAGAGCCGCCCGCATCCACTGATTCCATGAAAACCACTTTTCAAAAAGGGTCAAAAATTAAAATTTCTCACAGGGAGCTCCCTGTGAGCACCCGCCATTTTGGTCAAAAAAATTTTATGCGATTTTATGACAGAAATTGATAGAGTAGATATCACTGAAGAGGGTTTGTGTGTGGGGAAGGGGTCAATTCGCAATATTTGGCCAAATAGCAATATTTAGGTCAATTCTGACGTCATCAAGATGGCCGAAAAAGCTCGCTAGCTCCCGAAATAACGCGAGTTGGCACCTCTAGTTTGTTGGACACGTCTCGGAAGAGCCGCCCGCATCCACTGATTCCATGAAAACCACTTTTCAAAAAGGGTCAAAAATTAAAATTTCTCACAGGGAGCTCCCTGTGAGCACCCGCCAATTTGGTCAAAAAAATGTTATGCGATTTTATGACAGAAATTGATAGAGTAGATATCACTGAAGAGGGTTTGTGTGTGGGGAAGGGGTCAATTCGCAATATTTGGGCAAATAGCAATATTTAGGTCAATTCTGACGTCATCAAGATGGCCGAAAAAGCTCGCTAGCTCCCGAAATAACGCGAGTTGGGACCTCTAGTTTGTTGGACACGTCTCGGAAGAGCCGCCCGCATCCACTGATTCCATGAAAACCACTTTTCAAAAAGGGTCAAAAATTAAAATTTCTCACAGGGAGCTCCCTGTGAGCACCCGCCATTTTGGTCAAAAAAATTTTATGCGATTTTATGACAGAAATTGATAGAGTAGATATCACTGAAGAGGGTTTGTGTGTGGGGAAGGGGTCAATTCGCAATATTTGGGCAAATAGCAATA
This sequence comes from Marthasterias glacialis, assembly GCA_911728455.2. Taxonomy (NCBI): domain Eukaryota; kingdom Metazoa; phylum Echinodermata; class Asteroidea; order Forcipulatida; family Asteriidae; genus Marthasterias; species Marthasterias glacialis. The sequence continues at coordinate 15,787,318 of OU452225.1, read as the reverse complement.
TTTAGGTCAATTCTGACGTCATCAAGATGGCCGAAAAAGCTCGCTAGCTCCCGAAATAACGCGAGTTGGGACCTCTAGTTTGTTGGACACGTCTCGGAAGAGCCGCCCGCATCCACTGATTCCATGAAAACCACTTTTCAAAAAGGGTAAAAAAATTAAAATTTCTCACAGGGAGCTCCCTGTGAGCACCCGCCATTTTGGTCAAAAAATTTTTATGCGATTTTATGACAGAAATTGATAGAGTAGATATCACTGAAGAGGGTTTGTGTGTGGGGAAGGGGTCAATTCGCAATATTTGGGCAAATAGCAATATTTAGGTCAATTCTGACGTCATCAAGATGGCCGAAAAAGCTCGCTAGCTCCCGAAATAACGCGAGTTGGGACCTCTAGTTAGTTGGACACGTCTCGGAAGAGCCGCCCGCATCCACTGATTCCATGAAAACCACTTTTCAAAAAGGGTCAAAAATTAAAATTTCTCACAGGGAGCTAGCTCCCTGTGAGCACCCGCCATTTTGGTCAAACAAATTTTATGCGATTTTATGACAGAAATTGATAGAGTAGATATCACTGAAGAGGGTTTGTGTGTGGGGAAGGGGTCAATTCGCAATATTTGGGCAAATAGCAATATTTAGGTCAATTCTGACGTCATCAAGATGGCCGAAAAAGCTCGCTAGCTCCCGAAATAACGCGAGTTGGGACCTCTAGTTTGTTGGACACGTCTCGGAAGAGCCGCCCGCATCCACTGATTCCATGAAAACCACTTTTCAAAAAGGGTCAAAAATTAAAATTTCTCACAGGGAGCTCCCTGTGAGCACCCGCCATTTTGGTCAAAAAAATTTTATGCGATTTTATGACAGAAATTGATAGAGTAGATATCACTGAAGAGGGTTTGTGTGTGGGGAAGGGGTCAATTCGCAATATTTGGGCAAATAGCAATATTTAGGTCAATTCTGACGTCATCAAGATGGCCGAAAAAGCTCGCTAGCTCCCGAAATAACGCGAGTTGGGACCTCTAGTTTGTTGGACACGTCTCGGAAGAGCCGCCCGCATCCACTGATTCCATGAAAACCACTTTTCAAAACGGGTCAAAAATTAAAATTTTTCACAGGGAGCTCCCTGTGAGCACCCGCCATTTTGGTCAAAAAAATTGTATGCGATTTTATGACAGAAATTGATAGAGTAGATATCACTGAAGAGGTTTTGTGTGTGGGGAAGGGGTCAATTCGCAATATTTGGGCAAATAGCAATATTTAGGTCAATTCTGACGTCATCAAGATGGCCGAAAAAGCTCGCTAGCTCCCGAAATAACGCGAGTTGGGACCTCTAGTTTGTTGGACACGTCTCGGAAGAGCCGCCCGCATCCACTGATTCCATGAAAACCACTTTTCAAAAAGGGTCAAAAATTAAAATTTCTCACAGGGAGCTCCCTGTGAGCACCCGCCATTTTGGTCAAAAAAATTGTATGCGATTTTATGACAGAAATTGATAGAGTAGATATCACTGAAGAGGGTTTGTGTGTGGGGAAGGGGTCAATTCGCAATATTTGGGCAAATAGCAATATTTAGGTCAATTCTGACGTCATCAAGATGGCCGAAAAAGCTCGCTAGCTCCCGAAATAACGCGAGTTGGGACCTCTAGTTTGTTGGACACGTCTCGGAAGAGCCGCCCGCATCCACTGATTCCATGAAAACCACTTTTCAAAAAGGGTCAAAAATTAAAATTTCTCACAGGGAGCTCCCTGTGAGCACCCGCCATTTTGGTCAAAAAAATTTTATGCGATTTTATGACAGAAATTGATAGAGTAGATATCACTGAAGAGGGTTTGTTTGTGGGGAAGGGGTCAGTTCGCAATATTTGGGCAAATAGCAATATTTAGGTCAATTCTGACGTCATCAAGATGGCCGAAAAAGCTCGGTAGCTCCCGAAATAACGCGAGTTGGGACCTCTAGTTTGTTGGACACGTCTCGGAAGAGCCGCCCGCATCCACTGATTCCATGAAAACCACTTTTCAAAAAGGGTCAAAAATTAAAATTTCTCACAGGGAGCTCCCTGTGAGCACCCGCCATTTTGGTCAAAAAAATTTTATGCGATTTTATGACAGAAATTGATAGAGTAGATATCACTGAAGAGGGTTTGTGTGTGGGGAAGGGGTCAGTTCGCAATATTTGGGCAAATAGCAATATTTAGGTCAATTCTGACGTCATCAAGATGGCCGAAAAAGCTCGCTAGCTCCCGAAATAACGCGAGTTGGGACCTCTAGTTTGTTAGACACGTCTCGGAAGAGCCGCCCGCATCCACTGATTCCATGAAAACCACTTTTCAAAAAGGGTCAAAAATTAAAATTTCTCACAGGGAGCTCCCTGTGAGCACCCGCCATTTTGGTCAAAAAAATTTTATGCGATTTTATGACAGAAATTGATAGAGTAGATATCACTGAAGAGGGTTTGTGTGTGGGGAAGGGGTCAGTTTGCAATATTTGGGCAAATAGCAATATTTAGGTCAATTCTGACGTCATCAAGATGGCCGAAAAAGCTCGCTAGCTCCCGAAATAACGCGAGTTGGGACCTCTAGTTTGTTGGACACGTCTCGGAAGAGCCGCCCGCATCCACTGATTCCATGAAGACCACTTTTCAAAAAGGGTCAAAAATTAAAATTTCTCACAGGGAGCTCCCTGTGAGCACCCGCCATTTTGGTCAAAAAAATTTTATGCGATTTTATGACAGAAATTGATAGAGTAGATATCACTGAAGAGGGTTTGTGTGTGGGGAAGGGGTCAGTTCGCAATATTTGGGCAAATAGCAATATTTAGGTCAATTCTGACGTCATCAAGATGGCCGAAAAAGCTCGCTAGCTCCCGAAATAACGCGAGATGGGACCTCTAGTTTGTTGGACACGTCTCGGAAGAGCCGCCCGCATCCACTGATTCCATGAAAACCACTTTTCAAAAAGGGTCAAAAATTAAAATTTCTCACAGGGAGCTCCCTGTGAGCACCCGCCATTTTGGTCAAACAAATTTTATGCGATTTTATGACAGAAATTGATAGAGTAGATATCACTGAAGAGGGTTTGTGTGTGGGGAAGGGGTCAATTCGCAATATTTGGGCAAATAGCAATATTTAGGTCAATTCTGACGTCATCAAGATGGCCGAAAAAGCTCGCTAGCTCCCGAAATAACGCGAGATGGGACCTCTAGTTTGTTGGACACGTCTCGGAAGAGCCGCCCGCATCCACTGATTCCATGAAAACCACTTTTCAAAAAGGGTCAAAAATTAAAATTTCTCACAGGGAGCTCCCTGTGAGCACCCGCCATTTTGGTCAAAAAAATTTTATGCGATTTTATGACAGAAATTGATAGAGTAGATATCACTGAAGAGGGTTTGTTTGTGGGGAAGGGGTCAGTTCGCAATATTTGGGCAAATAGCAATATTTAGGTCAATTCTGACGTCATCAAGATGGCCGAAAAAGCTCGGTAGCTCCCGAAATAACGCGAGTTGGGACCTCTAGTTTGTTGGACACGTCTCGGAAGAGCCGCCCGCATCCACTGATTCCATGAAAACCACTTTTCAAAAAGGGTCAAAAATTAAAATTTCTCACAGGGAGCTCCCTGTGAGCACCCGCCATTTTGGTCAAAAAAATTTTATGCGATTTTATGACAGAAATTGATAGAGTAGATATCACTGAAGAGGGTTTGTGTGTGGGGAAGGGGTCAGTTCGCAATATTTGGGCAAATAGCAATATTTAGGTCAATTCTGACGTCATCAAGATGGCCGAAAAAGCTCGCTAGCTCCCGAAATAACGCGAGTTGGGACCTCTAGTTTGTTAGACACGTCTCGGAAGAGCCGCCCGCATCCACTGATTCCATGAAAACCACTTTTCAAAAAGGGTCAAAAATTAAAATTTCTCACAGGGAGCTCCCTGTGAGCACCCGCCATTTTGGTCAAAAAAATTTTATGCGATTTTATGACAGAAATTGATAGAGTAGATATCACTGAAGAGGGTTTGTGTGTGGGGAAGGGGTCAGTTTGCAATATTTGGGCAAATAGCAATATTTAGGTCAATTCTGACGTCATCAAGATGGCCGAAAAAGCTCGCTAGCTCCCGAAATAACGCGAGTTGGGACCTCTAGTTTGTTGGACACGTCTCGGAAGAGCCGCCCGCATCCACTGATTCCATGAAGACCACTTTTCAAAAAGGGTCAAAAATTAAAATTTCTCACAGGGAGCTCCCTGTGAGCACCCGCCATTTTGGTCAAAAAAATTTTATGCGATTTTATGACAGAAATTGATAGAGTAGATATCACTGAAGAGGGTTTGTGTGTGGGGAAGGGGTCAGTTCGCAATATTTGGGCAAATAGCAATATTTAGGTCAATTCTGACGTCATCAAGATGGCCGAAAAAGCTCGCTAGCTCCCGAAATAACGCGAGTTGGGACCTCTAGTTTGTTGGACACGTCTCGGAAGAGCCGCCCGCATCCACTGATTCCATGAAAACCACTTTTCAAAAAGGGTCAAAAATTAAAATTTCTCACAGGGAGCTCCCTGTGAGCACCCGCCATTTTGGTCAAAAAAATTTTATGCGATTTTATGACAGAAATTGATAGAGTAGATATCACTGAAGAGGGTTTGTGTGTGGGGAAGGGGTCAATTCGCAATATTTGGGCAAATAGCAATATTTAGGTCAATTCTGACGTCATCAAGATGGCCGAAAAAGCTCGCTAGCTCCCGAAATAACGCGAGATGGGACCTCTAGTTTGTTGGACACGTCTCGGAAGAGCCGCCCGCATCCACTGATTCCATGAAAACCACTTTTCAAAAAGGGTCAAAAATTAAAATTTCTCACAGGGAGCTCCCTGTGAGCACCCGCCATTTTGGTCAAAAAAATTTTATGCGATTTTATGACAGAAATTGATAGAGTAGATATCACTGAAGAGGGTTTGTGTGTGGGGAAGGGGTCAGTTCGCAATATTTGGGCAAATAGCAATATTTAGGTCAATTCTGACGTCATCAAGATGGCCGAAAAAGCTCGCTAGCTCCCGAAATAACGCGAGTTGGGACCTCTAGTTTGTTGGACACGTCTCGGAAGAGCCGCCCGCATCCACTGATTCCATGAAAACCACTTTTCAAAAAGGGTCAAAAATTAAAATTTCTCACAGGGAGCTCCCTGTGAGCACCCGCCATTTTGGTCAAACAAAATTTAGGCGATTTTATGACAGAAATTGATAGAGTAGATATCACTGAAGAGGGTTTGTGTGTGGGGAAGGGGTCAATTCGCAATATTTGGGCAAATAGCAATATTTAGGTCAATTCTGACGTCATCAAGATGGCCGAAAAAGCTCGCTAGCTCCCGAAATAACGCGAGTTGGGACCTCTAGTTTGTTGGACACGTCTCGGAAGAGCCGCCCGCATCCACTGATTCCATGAAAACCACTTTTCCAAAAGGGTCAAAAATTAAAATTTCTCACAGGGAGCTCCCTGTGAGCACCCGCCATTTTGGTCAAAAAAAGTTTATGCGATTTTATGACAGAAATTGATAGAGTAGATATCACTGAAGAGGGTTTGTGTGTGGGGAAGGGGTCAATTCGCAATATTTGGGCAAATAGCAATATTTAGGTCAATTCTGACGTCATCAAGATGGCCGAAAAAGCTCGCTAGCTCCCGAAATAACGCGAGTTGGGACCTCTAGTTTGTTGGACACGTCTCGGAAGAGCCGCCCGCATCCACTGATTCCATGAAAACCACTTTTCAAAAAGGGTCAAAAATTAAAATTTCTCACAGGGAGCTCCCTGTGAGCACCCGCCATTTTGGTCAAAAAAATTTTATGCGATTTTATGACAGAAATTGATAGAGTAGATATCACTGAAGAGGGTTTGTGTGTGGGGAAGGGGTCAATTCGCAATATTTGGGCAAATAGCAATATTTAGGTCAATTCTGACGTCATCAAGATGGCCGAAAAAGCTCGCTAGCTCCCGAAATAACGCGAGTTGGGACCTCTAGTTTGTTGGACACGTCTCGGAAGAGCCGCCCGCATCCACTGATTCCATGAAAACCACTTTTCAAAAAGGGTCAAAAATTAAAATTTCTCACAGGGAGCTCCCTGTGAGCACCCGCCATTTTGGTCAAAAAAAATTTATGCGATTTTATGACAGAAATTGATAGAGTAGATATCACTGAAGAGGGTTTGTGTGTGGGGAAGGGGTCAATTCGCAATATTTGGGCAAATAGCAATATTTAGGTCAATTCTGACGTCATCAAGATGGCCGAAAAAGCTCGCTAGCTCCCGAAATAACGCGAGTTGGGACCTTTAGTTTGTTGGACACGTCTCGGAAGAGCCGCCCGCATCCACTGATTCCATGAAAACCACTTTTCAAAAAGGGTCAAAAATTAAAATTTCTCACAGGGAGCTCCCTGTGAGCACCCGCCATTTTGGTCAAAAAAATTTTATGCGATTTTATGACAGAAATTGATAGAGTAGATATCACTGAAGAGGGTTTGTGTGTGGGGAAGGGGTCAATTCGCAATATTTGGGCAAATAGCAATATTTAGGTCAATTCTGACGTCATCAAGATGGCCGAAAAAGCTCGCTAGCTCCCGAAATAACGCGAGTTGGGACCTCTAGTTTGTTGGACACGTCTCGGAAGAGCCGCCCGCATCCACTGATTCCATGAAAACCACTTTTCAAAAAGGGTCAAAAATTAAAATTTCTCACAGGGAGCTCCCTGTGAGCACCCGCCATTTTGGTCAAAAAAATTTTATGCGATTTTATGACAGAAATTGATAGAGTAGATATCACTGAAGAGGGTTTGTGTGTGGGGAAGGGGTCAATTCGCAATATTTGGGCAAATAGCAATATTTAGGTCAATTCTGACGTCATCAAGATGGCTGAAAAAGCTCGCTAGCTCCCGAAATAACGCGAGTTGGGACCTCTAGTTTGTTGGACACGTCTCGGAAGAGCCGCCCGCATCCACTGATTCCATGAAAACCACTTTTCAAAAAGGGTCAAAAATTAAAATTTCTCACAGGGAGCTCCCTGTGAGCACCCGCCATTTTGGTCAAAAAAATTTTATGCGATTTTATGACAGAAATTGATAGAGTAGATATCACTGAAGAGGGTTTGTGTGTGGGGAAGGGGTTAATTCGCAATATTTGGGCAAATAGCAATATTTAGGTCAATTCTGACGTCATCAAGATGGCCGAAAAAGCTCGCTAGCTCCCGAAATAACGCGAGTTGGGACCTCTAGTTTGTTGGACACGTCTCGGAAGAGCCGCCCGCATCCACTGATTCCATGAAAACCACTTTTCAAAAAGGGTCAAAAATTAAAATTTCTCACAGGGAGCTCCCTGTGAGCACCCGCCATTTTGGTCAAAAAAATTGTATGCGATTTTATGACAGAAATTGATAGAGTAGATATCACTGAAGAGGGTTTGTGTGTGGGGAAGGGGTTAATTCGCAATATTTGGGCAAATAGCAATATTTAGGTCAATTCTGACGTCATCAAGATGGCCGAAAAAGCTCGCTAGCTCCCGAAATAACGCGAGTTGGGACCTCTAGTTTGTTGGACACGTCTCGGAAGAGCCGCCCGCATCCACTGATTCCATGAAAACCACTTTTCAAAAAGGGTCAAAAATTAAAATTTCTCACAGGGAGCTCCCTGTGAGCACCCGCCATTTTGGTCAAAAAAAATTTATGCGATTTTATGACAGAAATTGATAGAGTAGATATCACTGAAGAGGGTTTGTGTGTGGGGAAGGGGTCAATTCGCAATATTTGGGCAAATAGCAATATTTAGGTCAATTCTGACGTCATCAAGATGGCCGAAAAAGCTCGCTAGCTCCCGAAATAACGCGAGTTGGGACCTCTAGTTTGTTGGACACGTCTCGGAAGAGCCGCCCGCATCCACTGATTCCATGAAAACCACTTTTCAAAAAGGGTCAAAAATTAAAATTTCTCACAGGGAGCTCCCTGTGAGCACCCGCCATTTTGGTCAAAAAAATTTGATGCGATTTTATGACAGAAATTGATAGAGTAGATATCACTGAAGAGGGTTTGTGTGTGGGGAAGGGGTCAATTCGCAATATTTGGGCAAATAGCAATATTTAGGTCAATTCTGACGTCATCAAGATGGCCGAAAAAGCTCGCTAGCTCCCGAAATAACGCGAGTTGGGACCTCTAATTTGTTGGACACGTCTCGGAAGAGCCGCCCGCATCCACTGATTCCATGAAAACCACTTTTCAAAAAGGGTTAAAAATTAAAATTTCTCACAGGGAGCTCCCTGTGAGCACCCGCCATTTTGTTCAAAAAAAATTTATGCGATTTTATGACAGAAATTGATAGAGTAGATATCACTGAAGAGGGTTTGTGTGTGGGGAAGGGGTCAATTCGCAATATTTGGGCAAATAGCAATATTTAGGTCAATTCTGACGTCATCAAGATGGCCGAAAAAGCTCGCTAGCTCCCGAAATAACGCGAGTTGGGACCTCTAGTTTGTTGGACACGTCTCGGAAGAGCCGCCCGCATCCACTGATTCCATGAAAACCACTTTTCAAAAAGGGTCAAAAATTAAAATTTCTCACAGGGAGCTCCCTGTGAGCACCCGCCATTTTGGTCAAAAAAATTTTATGCGATTTTATGACAGAAATTGATAGAGTAGATATCACTGAAGAGGGTTTGTGTGTGGGGAAGGGGTCAATTCGCAATATTTGGGCAAATAGCAATATTTAAGTCAATTCTGACGTCATCAAGATGGCCGAAAAAGCTCGCTAGCTCCCGAAATAACGCGAGTTGGGACCTCTAGTTTGTTGGACACGTCTCGGAAGAGCCGCCCGCATCCACTGATTCCATGAAAACCACTTTTCAAAAAGGGTCAAAAATTAAAATTTCTCACAGGGAGCTCCCTGTGAGCACCCGCCATTTTGGTCAAAAAAATTTTATGCGATTTTATGACAGAAATTGATAGAGTAGATATCACTGAAGAGGGTTTGTGTGTGGGGAAGGGGTCAATTCGCAATATTTGGGCAAATAGCAATATTTAGGTCAATTCTGACGTCATCAAGATGGCCGAAAAAGCTCGCTAGCTCCCGAAATAACGCGAGTTGGGACCTCTAGTTTGTTGGACACGTCTCGGAAGAGCCGCCCGCATCCACTGATTCCATGAAAACCACTTTTCAAAAAGGGTCAAAAATTAAAATTTCTCACAGGGAGCTCCCTGTGAGCACCCGCCATTTTGGTCAAAAAAATTTTATGCGATTTTATGACAGAAATTGATAGAGTAGATATCACTGAAGAGGGTTTGTGTGTGGGGAAGGGGTCAATTCGCAATATTTGGGCAAATAGCAATATTTAGGTCAATTCTGACGTCATCAAGATGGCCGAAAAAGCTCGCTAGCTCCCGAAATAACGCGAGTTGGGACCTCTAGTTTGTTGGACACGTCTCGGAAGAGCCGCCCGCATCCACTGATTCCATGAAAACCACTTTTCAAAAAGGGTCAAAAATTAAAATTTCTCACAGGGAGCTCCCTGTGAGCACCCGCCATTTTGGTCAAAAAATATTTATGCGATTTTATGACAGAAATTGATAGAGTAGATATCACTGAAGAGGGTTTGTGTGTGGGGAAGGGGTCAATTCGCAATATTTGGGCAAATAGCAATATTTAGGTCAATTCTGACGTCATCAAGATGGCCGAAAAAGCTCGGTAGCTCCCGAAATAACGCGAGTTGGGACCTCTAGTTTGTTGGACACGTCTCGGAAGAGCCGCCCGCATCCACTGATTCCATGAAAACCACTTTTCAAAAAGGGTCAAAAATTAAAATTTCTCACAGGGAGCTCCCTGTGAGCACCCGCCATTTTGGTCAAAAAAAATTTATGCGATTTTATGACAGAAATTGATAGAGTAGATATCACTGAAGAGGGTTTGTGTGTGGGGAAGGGGTCAATTCGCAATATTTGGGCAAATAGCAATATTTAGGTCAATTCTGACGTCATCAAGATGGCCGAAAAAGCTGGCTAGCTCCCGAAATAACGCGAGTTGGGACCTCTAGTTTGTTGGACACGTCTCGGAAGAGCCGCCCGCATCCACTGATTCCATGAAAACCACTTTTCAAAAAGGGTCAAAAATTAAAATTTCTCACAGGGAGCTCCCTGTGAGCACCCGCCATTTTGGTCAAAAAAATTTTATGCGATTTTATGACAGAAATTGATAGAGTAGATATCACTGAAGAGGGTTTGTGTGTGGGGAAGGGGTCAATTCGCAATATTTGGGCAAATAGCAATATTTAGGTCAATTCTGACGTCATCAAGATGGCCGAAAAAGCTCGGTAGCTCCCGAAATAACGCGAGTTGGGACCTCTAGTTTGTTGGACACGTCTCGGAAGAGCCGCCCGCATCCACTGATTCCATGAAAACCACTTTTCAAAAAGGGTCAAAAATTAAAATTTCTCACAGGGAGCTCCCTGTGAGCACCCGCCATTTTGGTCAAAAAAATTTTATGCGATTTTATGACAGAAATTGATAGAGTAGATATCACTGAAGAGGGTTTGTGTGTGGGGAAGGGGTCAATTCGCAATATTTGGGCAAATAGCAATATTTAGGTCAATTCTGACGTCATCAAGATGGCCGAAAAAGCTCGCTAGCTCCCGAAATAACGCGAGTTGGGACCTCTAGTTTGTTGGACACGTCTCGGAAGAGCCGCCCGCATCCACTGATTCCATGAAAACCACTTTTCAAAAAGGGTCAAAAATTAAAATTTCTCACAGGGAGCTCCCTGTGAGCACCCGCCATTTTGGTCAAAAAAATTTTATGCGATTTTATGACAGAAATTGATAGCGTAGATATCACTGAAGAGGGTTTGTGTGTGGGGAAGGGGTCAATTCGCAATATTTGGGCAAATAGCAATATTTAGGTCAATTCTGACGTCATCAAGATGGCCGAAAAAGCTCGCTAGCTCCCGAAATAACGCGAGTTGGGACCTCTAGTTTGTTGGACACGTCTCGGAAGAGCCGCCCGCATCCACTGATTCCATGAAAACCACTTTTCAAAAAGGGTCAAAAATTAAAATTTCTCACAGGGAGCTCCCTGTGAGCACCCGCCATTTTGGTCAAAAAATTTTTATGCGATTTTATGACAGAAATTGATAGAGTAGATATCACTGAAGAGGGTTTGTGTGTGGGGAAGGGGTCAATTCGCAATATTTGGGCAAATAGCAATATTTAGGTCAATTCTGACGTCATCAAGATGGCCGAAAAAGCTCGCTAGCTCCCGAAATAACGCGAGTTGGGACCTCTAGTTTGTTGGACACGTCTCGAGAGCCGCCCGCATCCACTGATTCCATGAAAACCACTTTTCAAAAAGGGTCAAATATTAAAATTTCTCACAGGGAGCTCCCTGTGAGCACCCGCCATTTTGGTCAAAAAAATTTTATGCGATTTTATGACAGAAATTGATAGAGTAGATATCACTGAAGAGGGTTTGTGTGTAGGGAAGGGGTCAATTCGCAATATTTGGGCAAATAGCAATATTTAGGTCAATTCTGACGTCATCAAGATGGCCGAAAAAGCTCGCTAGCTCCCGAAATAACGCGAGTTGGGACCTCTAGTTTGTTGGACACGTCTCGGAAGAGCCGCCCGCATCCACTGATTCCATGAAAACCACTTTTCAAAAAGGGTCAAAAATTAAAATTTCTCACAGGGAGCTCCCTGTGAGCACCCGCCATTTTGGTCAAAAAAATTTTATGCGATTTTATGACAGAAATTGATAGAGTAGATATCACTGAAGAGGGTTTGTGTGTGGGGAAGGGGTCAATTCGCAATATTTGGGCAAATAGCAATATTTAGGTCAATTCTGACGTCTCAAGATGGCCGAAAAAGCTCGCTAGCTCCCGAAATAACGCGAGTTGGGACCTCTAGTTTGTTGGACACGTCTCGGAAGAGCCGCCCGCATCCACTGATTCCATGAAAACCACTTTTCAAAAAGGGTCAAAAATTAAAATTTCTCACAGGGAGCTCCCTGTGAGCACCCGCCATTTTGGTCAAAAAAAATTGTATGCGATTTTATGACAGAAATTGATAGAGTAGATATCACTGAAGAGGGTTTGTGTGTGGGGAAGGGGTCAATTCGCAATATTTGGGCAAATAGCAATATTTAGGTCAATTCTGACGTCATCAAGATGGCCGAAAAAGCTCGCTAGCTCCCGAAATAACGCGAGTTGGGACCTCTAGTTTGTTGGACACGTCTCGGAAGAGCCGCCCGCATCCACTGATTCCATGAAAACCACTTTTCAAAAAGGGTCAAATATTAAAATTTCTCACAGGGAGCTCCCTGTGAGCACCCGCCATTTTGGTCAAAAAATTTTTATGCGATTTTATGACAGAAATTGATAGAGTAGATATCACTGAAGAGGGTTTGTGTGTGGGGAAGGGGTCAATTCGCAATATTTGGGCAAATAGCAATATTTAGGTCAATTCTGACGTCATCAAGATGGCCGAAAAAGCTCGCTAGCTCCCGAAATAACGCGAGTTGGGACCTCTAGTTTGTTGGACACGTCTCGAGAGCCGCCCGCATCCACTGATTCCATGAAAACCACTTTTCAAAAAGGGTCAAATATTAAAATTTCTCACAGGGAGCTCCCTGTGAGCACCCGCCATTTTGGTCAAAAAAATTTTATGCGATTTTATGACAGAAATTGATAGAGTAGATATCACTGAAGAGGGTTTGTGTGTAGAGAAGGGGTCAATTCGCAATATTTGGGCAAATAGCAATATTTAGGTCAATTCTGACGTCATCAAGATGGCCGAAAAAGCTCGCTAGCTCCCGAAATAACGCGAGTTGGGACCTCTAGTTTGTTGGACACGTCTCGGAAGAGCCGCCCGCATCCACTGATTCCATGAAAACCACTTTTCAAAAAGGGTCAAATATTAAAATTTCTCACAGGGAGCTCCCTGTGAGCACCCGCCATTTTGGTCAAAAAAATTTTATGCGATTTTATGACAGAAATTGATAGAGTAGATATCACTGAAGAGGGTTTGTGTGTGGGGAAGGGGTCAATTCGCAATATTTGGGCAAATAGCAATATTTAGGTCAATTCTGACGTCTCAAGATGGCCGAAAAAGCTCGCTAGCTCCCGAAATAACGCGAGTTGGGACCTCTAGTTTGTTGGACACGTCTTGGAAGAGCCGCCCGCATCCACTGATTCCATGAAAACCACTTTTCAAAAAGGGTCAAAAATTAAAATTTCTCACAGGGAGCTCCCTGTGAGCACCCGCCATTTTGGTCAAAAAAATTTTATGCGATTTTATGACAGAAATTGATAGAGTAGATATCACTGAAGAGGGTTTGTGTGTGGGGAAGGGGTCAATTCGCAATATTTGGGCAAATAGCAATATTTAGGTCAATTCTGACGTCATCAAGACGGCCGAAAAAGCTCGCTAGCTCCCGAAATAACGCGAGTTGGGACCTCTAGTTTGTTGGACACGTCTCGGAAGAGCCGCCCGCATCCACTGATTCCATGAAAACCACTTTTCAAAAAGGGTCAAAAATTAAAATTTCTCACAGGGAGCTCCCTGTGAGCACCCGCCATTTTGGTCAAAAAATATTTATGCGATTTTATGACAGAAATTGATAGAGTAGATATCACTGAAGAGGGTTTGTGTGTGGGGAAGGGGTCAATTCGCAATATTTGGGCAAATAGCAATATTTAGGTCAATTCTGACGTCATCAAGATGGCCGAAAAAGCTCGGTAGCTCCCGAAATAACGCGAGTTGGGACCTCTAGTTTGTTGGACACGTCTCGGAAGAGCCGCCCGCATCCACTGATTCCATGAAAACCACTTTTCAAAAAGGGTCAAAAATTAAAATTTCTCACAGGGAGCTCCCTGTGAGCACCCGCCATTTTGGTCAAAAAAAATTTATGCGATTTTATGACAGAAATTGATAGAGTAGATATCACTGAAGAGGGTTTGTGTGTGGGGAAGGGGTCAATTCGCAATATTTGGGCAAATAGCAATATTTAGGTCAATTCTGACGTCATCAAGATGGCCGAAAAAGCTGGCTAGCTCCCGAAATAACGCGAGTTGGGACCTCTAGTTTGTTGGACACGTCTCGGAAGAGCCGCCCGCATCCACTGATTCCATGAAAACCACTTTTCAAAAAGGGTCAAAAATTAAAATTTCTCACAGGGAGCTCCCTGTGAGCACCCGCCATTTTGGTCAAAAAAATTTTATGCGATTTTATGACAGAAATTGATAGAGTAGATATCACTGAAGAGGGTTTGTGTGTGGGGAAGGGGTCAATTCGCAATATTTGGGCAAATAGCAATATTTAGGTCAATTCTGACGTCATCAAGATGGCCGAAAAAGCTCGCTAGCTCCCGAAATAACGCGAGTTGGGACCTCTAGTTTGTTGGACACGTCTCGGAAGAGCCGCCCGCATCCACTGATTCCATGAAAACCACTTTTCAAAAAGGGTCAAAAATTAAAATTTCTCACAGGGAGCTCCCTGTGAGCACCCGCCATTTTGGTCAAAAAAATTTTATGCGATTTTATGACAGAAATTGATAGAGTAGATATCACTGAAGAGGGTTTGTGTGTGGGGAAGGGGTCAATTCGCAATATTTGGGCAAATAGCAATATTTAGGTCAATTCTGACGTCATCAAGATGGCCGAAAAAGCTCGCTAGCTCCCGAAATAACGCGAGTTGGGACCTCTAGTTTGTTGGACACGTCTCGGAAGAGCCGCCCGCATCCACTGATTCCATGAAAACCACTTTTCAAAAAGGGTCAAAAATTAAAATTTCTCACAGGGAGCTCCCTGTGAGCACCCGCCATTTTGGTCAAAAAAATTTTATGCGATTTTATGACAGAAATTGATAGCGTAGATATCACTGAAGAGGGTTTGTGTGTGGGGAAGGGGTCAATTCGCAATATTTGGGCAAATAGCAATATTTAGGTCAATTCTGACGTCATCAAGATGGCCGAAAAAGCTCGCTAGCTCCCGAAATAACGCGAGTTGGGACCTCTAGTTTGTTGGACACGTCTCGGAAGAGCCGCCCGCATCCACTGATTCCATGAAAACCACTTTTCAAAAAGGGTCAAAAATTAAAATTTCTCACAGGGAGCTCCCTGTGAGCACCCGCCATTTTGGTCAAAAAATTTTTATGCGATTTTATGACAGAAATTGATAGAGTAGATATCACTGAAGAGGGTTTGTGTGTGGGGAAGGGGTCAATTCGCAATATTTGGGCAAATAGCAATATTTAGGTCAATTCTGACGTCATCAAGATGGCCGAAAAAGCTCGCTAGCTCCCGAAATAACGCGAGTTGGGACCTCTAGTTTGTTGGACACGTCTCGAGAGCCGCCCGCATCCACTGATTCCATGAAAACCACTTTTCAAAAAGGGTCAAATATTAAAATTTCTCACAGGGAGCTCCCTGTGAGCACCCGCCATTTTGGTCAAAAAAATTTTATGCGATTTTATGACAGAAATTGATAGAGTAGATATCACTGAAGAGGGTTTGTGTGTAGGGAAGGGGTCAATTCGCAATATTTGGGCAAATAGCAATATTTAGGTCAATTCTGACGTCATCAAGATGGCCGAAAAAGCTCGCTAGCTCCCGAAATAACGCGAGTTGGGACCTCTAGTTTGTTGGACACGTCTCGGAAGAGCCGCCCGCATCCACTGATTCCATGAAAAGCACTTTTCAAAAGGGGTCCAAAATTAAAATTTCTCACAGGGAGCTCCCTGTGAGCACTCGCCATTTTGGTCAAAAAAAATTTATGCGATTTTATGACAGAAATTGATAGAGTAGATATCACTGAAGAGGGTTTGTGTGTGGGGAAGGGGTCAATTCGCAATATTTGGGCAAATAGCAATATTTAGGTCAATTCTGACGTCTCAAGATGGCCGAAAAAGCTCGCTAGCTCCCGAAATAACGCGAGTTGGGACCTCTAGTTTGTTGGACACGTCTCGGAAGAGCCGCCCGCATCCACTGATTCCATGAAAACCACTTTTCAAAAAGGGTCAAAAATTAAAATTTCTCACAGGGAGCTCCCTGTGAGCACCCGCCATTTTGGTCAAAAAAAATTGTATGCGATTTTATGACAGAAATTGATAGAGTAGATATCACTGAAGAGGGTTTGTGTGTGGGGAAGGGGTCAATTCGCAATATTTGGGCAAATAGCAATATTTAGGTCAATTCTGCCGTCATCAAGATGGCCGAAAAAGCTCGCTAGCTCCCGAAATAACGCGAGTTGGGACCTCTAGTTTGTTGGACACGTCTCGAGAGCCGCCCGCATCCACTGATTCCATGAAAACCACTTTTCAAAAAGGGTCAAAAATTAAAATTTCTCACAGGGAGCTCCCTGTGAGCACCCGCCATTTTGGTCAAAAAAATTTTATGCGATTTTATGACAGAAATTGATAGAGTAGATATCACTGAAGAGGGTTTGTGTGTAGGGAAGGGGTCAATTCGCAATATTTGGGCAAATAGCAATATTTAGGTCAATTCTGACGTCATCAAGATGGCCGAAAAAGCTCGCTAGCTCCCGAAATAACGCGAGTTGGGACCTCTAGTTTGTTGGACACGTCTCGGAAGAGCCGCCCGCATCCACTGATTCCATGAAAACCACTTTTCAAAAAGGGTCAAAAATTAAAATTTCTCACAGGGAGCTCCCTGTGAGCACCCGCCATTTTGGTCAAAAAAATTTTATGCGATTTTATGACAGAAATTGATAGAGTAGATATCACTGAAGAGGGTTTGTGTGTGGGGAAGGGGTCAATTCGCAATATTTGGGCAAATAGCAATATTTAGGTCAATTCTGACGTCTCAAGATGGCCGAAAAAGCTCGCTAGCTCCCGAAATAACGCGAGTTGGGACCTCTAGTTTGTTGGACACGTCTCGGAAGAGCCGCCCGCATCCACTGATTCCATGAAAACCACTTTTCAAAAAGGGTCAAAAATTAAAATTTCTCACAGGGAGCTCCCTGTGAGCACCCGCCATTTTGGTCAAAAAAAATTGTATGCGATTTTATGACAGAAATTGATAGAGTAGATATCACTGAAGAGGGTTTGTGTGTGGGGAAGGGGTCAATTCGCAATATTTGGGCAAATAGCAATATTTAGGTCAATTCTGACGTCATCAAGATGGCCGAAAAAGCTCGCTAGCTCCCGAAATAACGCGAGTTGGGACCTCTAGTTTGTTGGACACGTCTCGGAAGAGCCGCCCGCATCCACTGATTCCATGAAAACCACTTTTCAAAAAGGGTCAAATATTAAAATTTCTCACAGGGAGCTCCCTGTGAGCACCCGCCATTTTGGTCAAAAAATTTTTATGCGATTTTATGACAGAAATTGATAGAGTAGATATCACTGAAGAGGGTTTGTGTGTGGGGAAGGGGTCAATTCGCAATATTTGGGCAAATAGCAATATTTAGGTCAATTCTGACGTCATCAAGATGGCCGAAAAAGCTCGCTAGCTCCCGAAATAACGCGAGTTGGGACCTCTAGTTTGTTGGACACGTCTCGAGAGCCGCCCGCATCCACTGATTCCATGAAAACCACTTTTCAAAAAGGGTCAAATATTAAAATTTCTCACAGGGAGCTCCCTGTGAGCACCCGCCATTTTGGTCAAAAAAATTTTATGCGATTTTATGACAGAAATTGATAGAGTAGATATCACTGAAGAGGGTTTGTGTGTAGAGAAGGGGTCAATTCGCAATATTTGGGCAAATAGCAATATTTAGGTCAATTCTGACGTCATCAAGATGGCCGAAAAAGCTCGCTAGCTCCCGAAATAACGCGAGTTGGGACCTCTAGTTTGTTGGACACGTCTCGGAAGAGCCGCCCGCATCCACTGATTCCATGAAAACCACTTTTCAAAAAGGGTCAAAAATTAAAATTTCTCACAGGGAGCTCCCTGTGAGCACCCGCCATTTTGGTCAAAAAAATTTTATGCGATTTTATGACAGAAATTGATAGAGTAGATATCACTGAAGAGGGTTTGTGTGTGGGGAAGGGGTCAATTCGCAATATTTGGGCAAATAGCAATATTTAGGTCAATTCTGACGTCTCAAGATGGCCGAAAAAGCTCGCTAGCTCCCGAAATAACGCGAGTTGGGACCTCTAGTTTGTTGGACACGTCTTGGAAGAGCCGCCCGCATCCACTGATTCCATGAAAACCACTTTTCAAAAAGGGTCAAAAATTAAAGTTTCTCACAGGGAGCTCCCTGTGAGCACCCGCCATTTTGGTCAAAAAAATTTTATGCGATTTTATGACAGAAATTGATAGAGTAGATATCACTGAAGAGGGTTTGTGTGTGGGGAAGGGGTCAATTCGCAATATTTGGCCAAATAGCAATATTTAGGTCAATTCTGACGTCATCAAGATGGCCGAAAAAGCTCGCTAGCTCCCGAAATAACGCGAGTTGGGACCTGTAGTTTGTTGGACACGTCTCGGAAGAGCCGCCCACATCCACTGATTCTATGAAAACCACTTTTCAAAGGGGGTCAAAAATTAAAATTTCTCACAGAGAGCTCCCTGTGAGCACCCGCCATTTTGGTCAAAAAAATTTTATGCGATTTTATGACAGAAATTGATAGAGTAAATATCACTGAAGAGGGTTTGTGTGTGGGGAAGGGGTCAATTCGCAATATTTGGGCAAATAGCAATATTTAGGTCAATTCTGACGTCTCAAGATGGCCGAAAAAGCTCGCTAGCTCCCGAAATAACGCGAGTTGGGACCTCTAGTTTGTTGGACACGTCTCGGAAGAGCCGCCCGCATCCACTGATTCCATGAAAACCACTTTTCAAAAAGGGTCAAAAATTAAAATTTCTCACAGGGAGCTCCCTGTGAGCACCCGCCATTTTGGTCAAAAAAATTTTATGCGATTTTATGACAGAAATTGATAGAGTAGATATCACTGAAGAGGGTTTGTGTGTGGGGAAGGGGTCAATTCGCAATATTTGGGCAAATAGCAATATTTAGGTCAATTCTGACGTCATCAAGATGGCCGAAAAAGCTCGCTAGCTCCCGAAATAACGCGAGTTGGGACCTCTAGTTTATTGGACACGTCTCGGAAGAGCCGCCCGCATCCACTGATTCCATGAAAACCACTTTTCAAAAAGGGTCAAAAATTAAAATTTCTCACAGGGAGCTCCCTGTGAGCAACCGCCATTTTGGTCAAAAAAATTTTATGCGATTTTATGACAGAAATTGATAGAGTAGATATCACTGAAGAGGGTTTGTGTGTGGGGAAGGGGTCAATTCGCAATATTTGGGCAAATAGCAATATTTAGGTCAATTCTGACGTCATCAAGATGGCCGAAAAAGCTGGCTAGCTCCCGAAATAACGCGAGTTGGGATCTCTAGTTTGTTGGACACGTCTCGGAAGAGCCGCCCGCATCCACTGATTCCATGAAAACCACTTTTCAAAAAGGGTCAAAAATTAAAATTTCTCACAGGGAGCTCCCTGTGAGCACCCGCCATTTTGGTCAAAAAATTTTATGCGATTTTATGACAGAAATTGATAGAGTAGATATCACTGAAGAGGGTTTGTGTGTGGGGAAGGGGTCAATTCGCAATATTTGGGCAAATAGCAATATTTAGGTCAATTCTGACGTCATCAAGATGGCCGAAAAAGCTGGCTAGCTCCCGAAATAACGCGAGTTGGGACCTCTAGTTTGTTGGACACGTCTCGGAAGAGCCGCCCGCATCCACTGATTCCATGAAAACCACTTTTCAAAAAGGGTCAAAAATTAAAATTTCTCACAGGGAGCTCCCTGTGAGCACCCGCCATTTTGGTCAAACAAAATTTAGGCGATTTTATGACAGAAATTGATAGAGTAGATATCACTGAAGAGGGTTTGTGTGTGGGGAAGGGGTCAATTCGCAATATTTGGGCAAATAGCAATATTTAGGTCAATTCTGACGTCATCAAGATGGCCGAAAAAGCTCGCTAGCTCCCGAAATAACGCGAGTTGGGACCTCTAGTTTGTTGGACACGTCTCGGAAGAGCCGCCCGCATCCACTGATTCCATGAAAACCACTTTTCAAAAAGGGTCAAAAAATTAAAATTTCTCACAGGGAGCTCCCTGTGAGCACCCGCCATTTTGGTCAAAAAAATTTTATGCGATTTTATGACAGAAATTGATAGAGTAGATATCACTGAAGAGGGTTTGTGTGTGAGGAAGGGGTCAATTCGCAATATTTGGGCAAATAGCAATATTTAGGTCAATTCTGACGTCATCAAGATGGCCGAAAAAGCTCGCTAGCTCCCGAAATAACGCGAGTTGGGACCTCTAGTTTGTTGGACACGTCTCGGAAGAGCCGCCCGCATCCACTGATTCCATGAAAACCACTTTTCAAAAAGGGTCAAAAATTAAAATTTCTCACAGGGAGCTCCCTGTGAGCACCCGCCATTTTGGTCAAAAAAATTTTATGCGATTTTATGACAGAAATTGATAGAGTAAATATCACTGAAGAGGGTTTGTGTGTGGGGAAGGGGTCAATTCGCAATATTTGGGCAAATAGCAATATTTAGGTCAATTCTGACGTCTCAAGATGGCCGAAAAAGCTCGCTAGCTCCCGAAATAACGCGAGTTGGGACCTCTAGTTTGTTGGACACGTCTCGGAAGAGCCGCCCGCATCCACTGATTCCATGAAAACCACTTTTCAAAAAGGGTCAAAAATTAAAATTTCTCACAGGGAGCTCCCTGTGAGCACCCGCCATTTTGGTCAAAAAAATTTTATGCGATTTTATGACAGAAATTGATAGAGTAGATATCACTGAAGAGGGTTTGTGTGTGGGGAAGGGGTCAATTCGCAATATTTGGGCAAATAGCAATATTTAGGTCAATTCTGACGTCATCAAGATGGCCGAAAAAGCTCGCTAGCTCCCGAAATAACGCGAGTTGGGACCTCTAGTTTGTTGGACACGTCTCGGAAGAGCCGCCCGCATCCACTGATTCCATGAAAACCACTTTTCAAAAAGGGTCAAAAATTAAAATTTCTCACAGGGAGCTCCCTGTGAGCAACCGCCATTTTGGTCAAAAAATTTTTATGCGATTTTATGACAGAAATTGATAGAGTAGATATCACTGAAGAGGGTTTGTGTGTGGGGAAGGGGTCAATTCGCAATATTTGGGCAAATAGCAATATTTAGGTCAATTCTGACGTCATCAAGATGGCCGAAAAAGCTGGCTAGCTCCCGAAATAACGCGAGTTGGGACCTCTAGTTTGTTGGACACGTCTCGGAAGAGCCGCCCGCATCCACTGATTCCATGAAAACCACTTTTCAAAAAGGGTCAAAAATTAAAATTTCTCACAGGGAGCTCCCTGTGAGCACCCGCCATTTTGGTCAAAAAAATTTTATGCGATTTTATGACAGAAATTGATAGAGTAGATATCACTGAAGAGGGTTTGTGTGTGGGGAAGGGGTCAATTCGCAATATTTGGGCAAATAGCAATATTTAGGTCAATTCTGACGTCATCAAGATGGCCGAAAAAGCTCGCTAGCTCCCGAAATAACGCGAGTTGGGACCTCTAGTTTGTTGGACACGTCTCGGAGGAGCCGCCCGCATCCACTGATTCCATGAAAACCACTTTTCAAAAAGGGTCAAAAATTAAAATTTCTCACAGGGAGCTCCCTGTGAGCACCCGCCATTTTGGTCAAACAAAATTTAGGCGATTTTATGACAGAAATTGATAGAGTAGATATCACTGAAGAGGGTTTGTGTGTGGTGAAGGGGTCAATTCGCAATATTTGGGCAAATAGCAATATTTAGGTCAATTCTGACGTCATCAAGATGGCCGAAAAAGCTCGCTAGCTCCCGAAATAACGCGAGTTGGGACCTCTAGTTTGTTGGACACGTCTCGGAAGAGCCGCCCGCATCCACTGATTCCATGAAAACCACTTTTCAAAAAGGGTCAAAAATTAAAATTTCTCACAGGGAGCTCCCTGTGAGCACCCGCCATTTTGGTCAAAAAAATTTTATGCGATTTTATGACAGAAATTGATAGAGTAGATATCACTGAAGAGGGTTTGTGTGTGGGGAAGGGGTCAATTCGCAATATTTGGGCAAATAGCAATATTTAGGTCAATTCTGACGTCATCAAGATGGCCGAAAAAGCTCGCTAGCTCCCGAAATAACGCGAGTTGGGACCTCTAGTTTGTTGGACACGTCTCGGAAGAGCCGCCCGCATCCACTGATTCCATGAAAACCACTTTTCAAAAAGGGTCAAAAATTAAAATTTCTCACAGGGAGCTCCCTGTGAGCACCCGCCATTTTGGTCAAAAAAATTTTATGCGATTTTATGACAGAAATTGATAGAGTAGATATCACTGAAGAGGGTTTGTGTGTGGGGAAGGGGTCAATTCGCAATATTTGGGCAAATAGCAATATTTAGGTCAATTCTGACGTCATCAAGATGGCCGAAAAAGCTCGCTAGCTCCCGAAATAACGCGAGTTGGGACCTCTAGTTTGTTGGACACGTCTCGGAAGAGCCGCCCGCATCCACTGATTCCATGAAAACCACTTTTCAAAAAGGGTCAAAAAATTAAAATTTCTCACAGGGAGCTCCCTGTGAGCACCCGCCATTTTTGTCAAAAAAATTTTATGCGATTTTATGACAGAAATTGATAGAGTAGATATCACTGAAGAGGGTTTGTGTGTGAGGAAGGGGTCAATTCGCAATATTTGGGCAAATAGCAATATTTAGGTCAATTCTGACGTCATCAAGATGGCCGAAAAAGCTCGCTAGCTCCCGAAATAACGCGAGTTGGGACCTCTAGTTTGTTGGACACGTCTCGGAAGAGCCGCCCGCATCCACTGATTCCATGAAAACCACTTTTCAAAAAGGGTCAAAAATTAAAATTTCTCACAGGGAGCTCCCTGTGAGCACCCGCCATTTTGGTCAAAAAAATTTTATGCGATTTTATGACAGAAATTGATAGAGTAGATATCACTGAAGAGGGTTTGTGTGTGGGGAAGGGGTCAATTTGCAATATTTGGGCAAATAGCAATATTTAGGTCAATTCTGACGTCATCAAGATGGCCGAAAAAGCTCGCTAGCTCCCGAAATAACGCGAGTTGGGACCTCTAGTTTGTTGGACACGTCTCGGAAGAGCCGCCCGCATCCACTGATTCTGTGAAAACCACTTTTCAAAGGGGGTCAAAAATTAAAATTTCTCACAGGGAGCTCCCTGTGAGCACCCGCCATTTTGGTCAAAAAATTTTTATGCGATTTTATGACAGAAATTGATAGAGTAGATATCACTGAAGAGGGTTTGTGTGTGGGGAAGGGGTCAATTCGCAATATTTGGGCAAATAGCAATATTTAGGTCAATTCTGACGTCATCAAGATGGCCGAAAAAGCTCGCTAGCTCCCGAAATAACGCGAGTTGGGACCTCTAGTTTGTTGGACACGTCTCGGAAGAGCCGCCCGCATCCACTGATTCTATGAAAACCACTTTTCAAAGGGGGTCAAAAATTAAAATTTCTCACAGGGAGCTCCCTGTGAGCACCCGCCATTTTGGTCAAAAAAAATTTATGCGATTTTATGACAGAAATTGATAGAGTAGATATCACTGAAGAGGGTTTGTGTGTGGGGAAGGGGTCAATTCGCAATATTTGGGCAAATAGCAATATTTAGGTCAATTCTGACGTCATCAAGATGGCCGAAAAAGCTCGCTAGCTCCCGAAATAACGCGAGTTGGGACCTCTAGTTTGTTGGACACGTCTCGGAAGAGCCGCCCGCATCCAATGATTCCATGAAAACCACTTTTCAAAAGGGTCAAAAATTAAAATTTCTCACAGGGAGCTCCCTGTGAGCACCCGCCATTTTGGTCAAAAAAAATTTTATGCGATTTTATGACAGAAATTGATAGAGTAGATATCACTGAAGAGGGTTTGTGTGTGGGGAAGGGGTCAATTCGCAATATTTGGGCAAATAGCAATATTTAGGTCAATTCTGACGTCATCAAGATGGCCGAAAAAGCTCGCTAGCTCCCGAAATAACACGAGTTGGGACCTTTAGTTTGTTGGACACGTCTCGGAAGAGCCGCCCGCATCCACTGATTCCATGAAAACCACTTTTCAAAAAGGGTCAAAAATTAAAATTTCTCACAGGGAGCTCCCTGTGAGCACCCGCCATTTTGGTCAAAAAAATTTTATGCGATTTTATGACAGAAATTGATAGTAGAGTAGATATCACTGAAGAGGGTTTGTGTGTGGGGAAGGGGTCAATTCGCAATATTTGGCCAAATAGCAATATTTAGGTCAATTCTGACGTCATCAAGATGGCCGAAAAAGCTCGCTAGCTCCCGAAATAACGCGAGTTGGGACCTCTAGTATGTTGGACACGTCTCGGAAGAGCCGCCCGCATCCACTGATTCCATGAAAACCACTTTTCAAAAAGGGTCAAAAATTAAAATTTCTCATAGGGAGCTCCCTGTGAGCACCCGCCATTTTGGTCAAAAAAATTTTATGCGATTTTATGACAGAAATTGATAGAGTAGATATCACTGAAGAGGGTTTGTGTGTGGGGAAGGGGTCAATTCGCAATATTTGGGCAAATAGCAATATTTAGGTCAATTCTGACGTCATCAAGATGGCCGAAAAAGCTCGCTAGCTCCCGAAATAACGCGAGTTGGGACCTCTAGTTTGTTGGACACGTCTCGGAAGAGCCGCCCGCATCCACTGATTCCATGAAAACCACTTTTCAAAAAGGGTCAAAAATTAAAATTTCTCACAGGGAGCTCCCTGTGAGCACCCGCCATTTTGGTCAAAAAAAATTTATGCGATTTTATGACAGAAATTGATAGAGTAGATATCACTGAAGAGGGTTTGTGTGTGGGGAAGGGGTCAATTCGCAATATTTGGGCAAATAGCAATATTTAGGTCAATTCTGACGTCATCAAGATGGCCGAAAAAGCTCGCTAGCTCCCGAAATAACGCGAGTTGGGACCTCTAGTTTGTTGGACACGTCTCGGAAGAGCCGCCCGCATCCAATGATTCCATGAAAACCACTTTTCAAAAGGGTCAAAAATTAAAATTTCTCACAGGGAGCTCCCTGTGAGCACCCGCCATTTTGGTCAAAAAAATTTTATGCGATTTTATGACAGAAATTGATAGAGTAGATATCACTGAAGAGGGTTTGTGTGTGGGGAAGGGGTCAATTCGCAATATTTGGGCAAATAGCAATATTTAGGTCAATTCTGACGTCATCAAGATGGCCGAAAAAGCTCGCTAGCTCCCGAAATAACGCGAGTTGGGACCTCTAGTTTGTTGGACACGTCTCGGAAGAGCCGCCCGCATCCACTGATTCCATGAAAACCACTTTTCAAAAAAGGTCAAAAATTAAAATTTCTCACAGGGAGCTCCCTGTAAGCACCCGCCATTTTGGTCAAAAAAAATTTTATGCGATTTTATGACAGAAATTGATAGAGTAGATATCACTGAAGAGGGTTTGTGTGTGGGGAAGGGGTCAATTCGCAATATTTGGGCAAATAGCAATATTTAGGTCAATTCTGACGTCATCAAGATGGCCGAAAAAGCTCGCTAGCTCCCGAAATAACACGAGTTGGGACCTTTAGTTTGTTTTACACGTCTCGGAAGAGCCGCCCGCATCCACTGATTCCATGAAAACCACTTTTCAAAAAGGGTCAAAAATTAAAATTTCTCACAGGGAGCTCCCTGTGAGCACCCGCCATTTTGGTCAAAAAATTTTTATGCGATTTTATGACAGAAATTGATAGAGTAGATATCACTGAAGAGGGTTTGTGTGTGGGGAAGGGGTCAATTCGCAATATTTGGCCAAATAGCAATATTTAGGTCAATTCTGACGTCATCAAGATGGCCGAAAAAGCTCGCTAGCTCCCGAAATAACGCGAGTTGGGACCTCTAGTATGTTGGACACGTCTCGGAAGAGCCGCCCGCATCCACTGATTCCATGAAAACCACTTTTCAAAAAGGGTCAAAAATTAAAATTTCTCACAGGGAGCTCCCTGTGAGCACCCGCCATTTTGGTCAAAAAAATTTTATGCGATTTTATGACAGAAATTGTTAGAGTAGATATCACTGAAGAGGGTTTGTGTGTGGGGAAGGGGTCAATTCGCAATATTTGGGCAAATAGCAATATTTAGTTCAATTCTGACGTCATCAAGATGGCCGAAAAAGCTCGCTAGCTCCCGAAATAACGCGAGTTGGGACCTTTAGTTTGTTGGACACGTCTCGGAAGAGCCGCCCGCATCCACTGATTCCATGAAAACCACTTTTCAAAAAGGGTCAAAAATTAAAATTTCTCACAGGGAGCTCCCTGTGAGCACCCGCCATTTTGGTCAAAAAATTTTTATGCGATTTTATGACAGAAATTGATAGAGTAGATATCACTGAAGAGGGTTTGTGTGTTGGGAAGGGGTCAATTCGCAATATTTGGGCAAATAGCAATATTTAGGTCAATTCTGACGTCATCAAGATGGCCGAAAAAGCTCGCTAGCTCCCGAAATAACGCGAGTTGGGACCTCTAGTTTGTTGGACACGTCTCGGAAGAGCCGCCCGCATCCACTGATTCCATGAAAACCACTTTTCAAAAGGGGTCAAAAATTAAAATTTCTCACAGGGAGCTCCCTGTGAGCACTGGCAATTTTGGTCAAAAAATTTTTATGCGATTTTATGACAGAAATTGATAGAGTAGATATCACTGAAGAGGGTTTGTGTGTGGGGAAGGGGTCAATTCGCAATATTTGGCCAAATAGCAATATTTAGGTCAACTCTGACGTCATCAAGATGGCCGAAAAAGCTCGCTAGCTCCCGAAATAACGCGAGTTGGGACCTCTAGTTTGTTGGACACGTCTCGGAAGAGCCGCCCGCATCCACTGATTCCATGAAAACCACTTTTCAAAAGGGGTCAAAAATTAAAATTTCTCACAGGGAGCTCCCTGTGAGCACTGGCAATTTTGGTCAAAAAAATTTTATGAGATTTTATGACAGAAATTGATAGAGTAGATATCACTGAAGAGGGTTTGTGTGTGGGGAAGGGGTCAATTCGCAATATTTGGCAAACTAGCAATATTTAGGTCAACTCTGACGTCATCAAGAAGGCCGAAAAAGCTGGCTAGCTCCCGAAATAACGCGAGTTGGGACCTCTAGTTTGTTGGACACGTCTCGGAAGAGCCGCCCGCATCCACTGATTCCATGAAAACCACTTTTCAAAAAGGGTCAAAAATTAAAATTTCTCACAGGGAGCTCCCTGTGAGCACCCGCCATTTTGGTCAAAATTTTTTTTTGCGATTTTATGACAGAAATTGATAGAGTAGATATCACTGAAGAGGGTTTGTGTGTGGTGAAGGGGTCAATTCGCAATATTTGGGCAAATAGCAATATTTAGGTCAATTCTGACGTCATCAAGATGGCCGAAAAAGCTCGCTAGCTCCCGAAATAACGCGAGTTGGGACCTCTAGTTTGTTGGACACGTCTCGGAAGAGCCGCCCGCATCCACTGATTCCATGAAAACCACTTTTCAAAAGGGGTCAAAAATTAAAATTTCTCACAGGGAGCTCCCTGTGAGCACCCGCCATTTTGGTCAAAAGAATTTTATGCGATTTTATGACAGAAATTGATAGAGTAGATATCACTGAAGAGGGTTTGTGTGTGGGGAAGGGGTCAATTCGCAATATTTGGCCAAATAGCAATATTTAGGTCAACTCTGACGTCATCAAGAAGGCCGAAAAAGCTGGCTAGCTCCCGAAATAACGCGAGTTGGGACCTCTAGTTTGTTGGACACGTCTCGGCAGAGCCGCCCGCATCCACTGATTCCATGAAGACCACTTTTCAAAAGGGGTCAAAAAATTGAAATTTCTCACAGGGAGCTCCCTGTGAGCACCCGCCATTTTGGTCAAAAACATTTGATGCGATTTTATGATAGAAATTGATAGAGTAGACATCACTGAAGAGGGTTTGTGTGTGGGGATGGGGTCAATTCGCAATATTTGGCCAAATAGCAATATTTAGGTCAACTCTGACGTCATCAAGATGGCCGAAAAAGCTCGCTAGCTCCCGAAATAACGCGAGTTGGGACCTCTAGTTTGTTGGACACGTCTCAGCAGAGCCGCCCGCATCGACTGATTCCGTGAAAAGCACTTTTCAAAAGGGGTCAAAAATTTAAAATTTCTCACAGGGAGCTCCCTGTGAGCACTCTCCCATTTGGTCAAAAAAAATTTATGCGATTTTATGATAGAAATTGATAAAGTAGACATCACCGAAGAGGGTTTGTGTGTGGGGATGGGGTCAATTCGCAATATTTGGCCAAATAGCAATATTTAGGTCAACTCTGACGTCATCAAGATGGCCGAAAAAGCTCGCTAGCTCCCGAAATAACGCGAGTCGGGACCTCTAGTTTGTTAGACACGTCTCGGAAGAGCCGCCCGCATCCACTGATTCCATGAAAACCACTTTTCAAAAGGGGTCAAAAATTACAAATTTCTCACAGGGAGCTCCCTGTGAGCACTGGCAATTTTGGTCAAAAAAATTTTATGCGATTTTATGACAGAAATTGATAGAGTAGATATCACTGAAGAGGGTTTGTGTGTGGGGAAGGGGTCAATTCGCAATATTTGGCCAAATAGCAATATTTAGGTCAACTCTGACGTCATCAAGAAGGCCGAAAAAGCTGGCTAGCTCCCGAAATAACGCGAGTCGGGACCTCTAGTTTGTTAGACACGTCTCGGAAGAGCCGCCCGCATCCACTGATTCCATGAAAACCACTTTTCAAAAAGGGTCAAAAATTAAAATTTCTCACAGGGAGCTCCCTGTGAGCACCCGCCATTTTGGTCAAAAAAATTTTATGCGATTTTATGACAGAAATTGATAGAGTAGATATCACTGAAGAGGGTTTGTGTGTGGGGAAGGGGTCAATTCGCAATATTTGGCCAAATAGCAATATTTAGGTCAATTCTGACGTCATCAAGATGGCCGAAAAAGCTCGCTAGCTCCCGAAATAACGCGAGTTGGGACCTCTAGTTTGTTGGACACGTCTCGGAAGAGCCGCCCGCATCCACTGATTCCATGAAAACCACTTTTCAAAAGGGGTCAAAAATTAAAATTTCTCACAGGGAGCTCCCTGTGAGCACCCGCCATTTTGGTCAAAAAATTTTTATGCGATTTTATGACAGAAATTGATAGAGTAGATATCACTGAAGAGGGTTTGTGTGTGGGGAAGGGGTCAATTCGCAATATTTGGCCAAATAGCAATATTTAGGTCAACTCTGACGTCATCAAGATGGCCGAAAAAGCTCGCTAGCTCCCGAAATAACGCGAGTTGGGACCTCTAGTTTGTTGGACACGTCTCGGAAGAGCCGCCCGCATCCACTGATTCCATGAAAACCACTTTTCAAAAGGGGTCAAAAATTAAAATTTCTCACAGGGAGCTCCCTGTGAGCACTGGCAATTTTCGTCAAAAAAAATTTTATGCGATTTTATGACAGAAATTGATAGAGTAGATATCACTGAAGAGGGTTTGTGTGTGGGGAAGGGGTCAATTCGCAATATTTGGCCAAATAGCAATATTTAGGTCAACTCTGACGTCATCAAGATGGCCGAAAAAGCTCGCTAGCTCCCGAAATAACGCGAGTCGGGACCTCTAGTTTGTTGGACACGTCTCGGAAGAGCCGCCCGCATCCACTGATTCCGTGAAAACCACTTTTCAAAAGGGGTCAAAAATTTAAAATTTCTCACAGGGAGCTCCCTGTGAGCACTCGCCCATTTGGTCAAAAAAATTTTATGCGATTTTATGATAGAAATTGATAGAGTAGACATCACTGAAGAGGTTTTGTGTGTGGGGATGGGGTCAATTCGCAATATTCGGCCAAATAGCAATATTTAGGTCAACTCTGACGTCATCAAGATGGCCGAAAAAGCTCGCTAGCTCCCGAAATAACGCGAGCTGGGACCTCTAGTTTGTTGGACACGTCTCAGCAGAGCCGCCCGCATCGACTGATTCCATGAAAACCACTTTTCAAAAGGGGTCAAAAAATTGAAATTTCTCACAGGGAGCTCCCTGTGAGCACCCGCCATTTTGGTCAAAAAAATTTTATGCGATTTTATGACAGAAATTGATAGAGTAGATATCACTGAAGAGGGTTTGTGTGTGGGGAAGGGGTCAATTCGCAATATTTGGGCAAATAGCAATATTTAGGTCAATTCTGACGTCATCAAGATGGCCGAAAAAGCTCGCTAGCTCCCGAAATAACGCGAGTTGGGACCTCTAGTTTGTTGGACACCTCTCAGCAGAGCCGCCCACATCGACTGATTCCATGAAAAACCACTTTCACAAAAGGGGTCAAAAAATTGAAATTTCTCACAGGGAGCTCCCTGTGAGCACTCGCCATTTTGGTCAAAAAAATTTTATGCGATTTTATGATAGAAATTGATAGAGTAGACATCACTGAAGAGGGTTTGTGTGTGGGGATGGGGTCAATTCGCAATATTTGGCCAAATAGCAATATTTAGGTCAACTCTGACGTCATCAAGATGGCCAAAAAAGCTCGCTAGCTCCCGAAATAACGCGAGCTGGGACCTCTAGTTTGTTGGACACGTCTCAGCAGAGCCACCCGCATCGACTGATTCCATGAAGACCACTTTTCAAAAGGGGTCAAAAAATTGAAATTTCTCACACTCGCCATTTTGGTCAAAAAAATTTGATGTGATTTTATGATAGAAATTGATAGAGTAGACATCACTGAAGAGGGTTTGTGTGTGGGGATGGGGTCAATTCGCAATATTTGGCCAAAAAGCAAGATTTAGGTCAACTCTGACGTCATCAAGATGGCCGAAAAAGCTCGCTAGCTCCCGAAATAACGCGAGTTGGCACCTCTAGTTTGTTGGACACGTCTCAGCAGAGCCGCCCGCATCGACTGATTCCATGAAAACCACTTTTCAAAAGGGGTGTGTGGGCAAGGGGTAAATTTGCAATATTTTCATTTCAACCTAATTTAATGACTTTAATATCCGAAGATAGCGGTATAATCCACTAATGTATCCCATTTTCGTTGAAAAACGATTGACTGTTTGTTTGTTTTGTTCACTAAAAAAACAAAATTTTCAGAGATCGGGAGCATTGATAAGGCTTGGTTGAAAAAATCTTAAGTATTATTTCGGTCTGACAAGGAAGAATTTACAATGCTGAAACTATTCTAATGTTAAGAAAAAGATAGATATTCGCCCCTAATAACAGGCTGAAAATACAAAATCGAAGTTGGCTGCCAGATATGGCGGCAATTTTGGTTCAAAGTTGTGGGGCTATATATCGTGATGAAAATTACCATATCCGGTGGAGGGGCACTCTTTATTGCTAGCGTTATTTTTTGGGGTCAAAAACTTAACACTTTGCAAGGGTGGGGCGGGGGGTTACATGTCGACTCTTTCACCATTTCATAATTTTTGTTTTCAGTTTTGTGTGGGCAAAATTTTAAGCCAAGTGAGATTCTGTGGCGTCAGTTCAGCTGCCCGCTTCGCCTGGTAGCGTCAATTCGACTCGGACATTTTGATAACAAATCTAAAATTTCAACCTGGGGGCGCGGATGGGGGGGGGGGGTTAGGTTGATTTTTATAATTATGGGCCAACAATCAATATTTAAATTTGTGTCGATTTTTCAAATATCACTATTAATATTGATAGTTGTAATAATAATGATGGATTTGAATTGCGCGCGTCCCCGAAAATTTTCAAACGCACATTATATAAATGTATTTAAAAAAAGAACAAGCAACTCCAATTATGTTTTAGACAGAATAATGCAAGACGTAATTAAATCATAATGATAGACAGAATCATTTTACCTGCAATTAGCTTAAGTTGTCTTGCATCTGAAAATCAAACTTTAACGGCCATGCTGCATCTTTAGCCTGAAACCACGAGCAAGCCCAGATACTCCGAATGCTCTTCAAAAGCATCTTCAATGGGACTTTAGTGCACGAAGCTGCCAGGGAGTAAAAACATCAGTTATCTATGGCCATATTTAACCCGTCAGGTTGTTGGGTTGTTTAATTTGTTGGGTCGTTGGGTTGTTTGTTTCTTTGTTTGCTTGTTTGGTCGTTCATTGGCTTGTTTGTTGGGTTGTTGGGTTGTTTGTTTGTTTATGTGTTGGGTTGGTTAATGGTTTGTTGGTTTGTTGTTTGTTTTTTTCTGTTTGTTGGGTTAATGGTTTGTTTGTTTGTTCGTTTATTTATTTGTTTGTTTTGCTCGAGGGAAGAAAACCGGAGGGCCCAGAGAAAAACTATCGTGGCTCAGGACAGAACCAACGTACAACTCTACTATGGCCCTAGCCTAGAATCGAACCATGGCTCCAGTGGTGGTACGCGAGTTACAGTACGTGTCACTGTCTTTGCCATGGCTTATAAACACCTCTTATAAAAGATAGTATCTAATTCACATGAGTTGTAGCTATTGGTGCATGCCATGGTGTTTTTCATAACTTACTAATTACTACTTTGTGGTAACAAATTATTTAATTTGTAATAATGCGTTATTAATTTGTAATAATGAATTACAACGAATCGCTAATTCATAATAACCAATTACTAATTCATAATAACCAATTACTAATTCATAAGACCTAGGTTTTCGTAGGAAACAGCATGACAAAACACGTCAACACATTGATGTTTACGAGACAGTGTCCAAAGTATCGATTACCTACCATGACCTGCATTTAAGGCATTTACAGTACAGAAAATACTTTTTAAAATAAAAGAGTAATGGCCTCATCAATGGGACCATGTTGGCAACCATGTTGGATTTGTGCAAATTACGACACCCTAAATCAAGGGATAGTTTAAACAAGTTCAAGTGTACGCTAAGTTGTTTATTTGTATAGCAATAAAATTGATATTAGAATATTGTTTGATTGGCACCATTTTTAGTAAAATTGCTCGCTCGTGGACTAAAGGGGACTTGCTATGGTTTCTGATTAGATTGGAGAGGTTGCAATAACGAGGGGCTGCATGGGTGGTCTTTCACAGCATCAATGACAGGAATTTCGTTATTTCATTAGTGTTTGGGTAGTTTACTTGTGGATTTTATATTACTGTTGTTTATTTTAATTTGAACACTATAGCTTTTATTTCTTTGGGCTTTTTGTGCGAATAAGAGTGCCGTATGATATCAGACCTTCAATACTTTACACCAATTAGAATCCAATCTTATTTGAACACTATAGCTTTTATTTCTTTGGGCTTTTTGTGCGAATAAGAGTGCCGTATGATATCAGACCTTCAATACTTTACACCAATTAGAATCCAATCTTATCCTGGTTTTATCCAAGCGCAAGGATATTGCTCTCATGGTTTAATAAAGAACACTGATCATTGAACAGAAATATTTAGGTCAAACGGCCCTGTGGAATTTATGAAATAACACATAAGAAACGGTTGAAATTCAGTGAATTTGGGTGATTTCATTGCGTAGTACATACCATTACGAAACGACTCAGTTTTCTTGGTCGACTCGGACTCAAGGTACCGGGAAGTACAGCGCTTGCACCAGTTAGTAGCCCGGAGTGTGTGCCGTCTCCCTGCTGCAGTCTCCCCGCTGCCACCTCCCGGGCGACCGCACCCTAATTTCGTCTCGTACAAGTTACTCTCGGCATGCAGTCCTCGATGTGGCAGTGCAGGTCTGGGAAGCCCCGGTCTGTATGCCGTTTCTACATACTATATCGTGTTAAGACGAGGCCAGAGTTTACCAATACCGTACTTTCCCTCTGTTCTCCTGTCACTTGGCGCTTGATGTGCTGCTGTGCCGCCACTGGCCACACTGTATCTTTCTGCTGTTGTTGCAGGTCTTGCCACGCTCACGTGTAAATGTCCAATGACCAACAAGATGTTGCTGGCCATCTCCTCATGTTTTCCGTTCAGTTTGTCAAGCAAGATGCTCTTTTTATTTTTCCAAACACATCATCGTTTGGCCTGCAATATTGTCTTATCGAGTATCACCGTGGTCCTATCATTTTTCAACCATAATTCGTTAAGTTTTCCTCTTTGCCGCCATGACACTAAAAACCGCTCTTTACACCACACGAACACATGAAAAGCAATCAAGCGTGACCACTTATCAATGTATAAGAACTAGGCGCTCGTTCAGCAGTTCACAAAGCATGACAAAGAATAATGGGCTTCGTGACCAAGTGCAGCAAAATGGTATGCTGCAAAATACCTGGGAGTGCACTGTTCTCGAATTCAGAACACGAACATTTGGTATGTTGCTCTGGTGTCACATAGCGCCCTCAATAGGCAAGTATTTAGTACAAGAATTATTTGCCCATTGCCTTTTAAAGACACAAATTAATGTTGCTTTGAGTGGAACTTGTTGTACGGATCCCATTGACTACAAATATGGGTCACTGGTTTTGTTTATCTGGATTTTTTTGACTCGAAATAACGGTGTCTGCCAACCCGGGACATTGCTGTCTCTTGAGTTTGTAGAGTAGGTCATCTTTACACCAAACCAGGATCAGTGAAATCAGCAGCGACACAAATGGCTCAAATTTTAGGGGGGCACAAAAGGGGGCACCCTTTTTCTATGGGCACTTCTGGACGATTCAAAATGTAGTTTGTGTTAGCATTTCTGTTAAACGAACCCCTTTTAGCGCTTGTGTTATGTCGGTTACTATTATTACTCCGTTTCAAGATAATCGGACGAGGATGTAAAATTAATTACTCTGTGTCCAAGTGAAAAAAATTGTTTTGTTTTTTTAGCACTGAAATTATTATAAAAAGCTGATAAAATATTACTATTTTACTCTCAAATTTTAATCTCAAAAGACCAGATTTCAAATGAGGGGGGTGCGTCACCGGGGGGTCTGGGCTCACCTGGTGGCATGGACATCAAAATGATGGACTCCAAGGTCAAGTTCAGTTTTGTGAGGCACTCATTTTCAATAGTCGAGTCCTTATGAAAGCGGAGGGGGGAGAGGGGTAGGAGCAAGTCTATGACCTCTCTTTCAATGGTGTAAAATATCATTTGATGGGTCTGTACATTCCAAAGAGGAAATTATGCGTCAGTAAAAAGATTCAATGCCTTCTTCATTAAATAAGATTGATAGTCAGGATTGGCAAACAAAATATTCTTGTTCAAAAATGTACAGACTCATAAATTCAATATGTGATGTCACTTTGACGTTTTTGGATTTTGACAAAATTTGCACTGGAAGGATGTGACATAAAATTTTAAACTGTTATAACTTAAGGTTAGAGACTTGATTTACCCTTTCATGAAGACTCTATCCATTGGAAAATGAGTGCATCACAAAACTGAATTCAACTTTTGAGCCCCTCTATACTGCCGCTCTATATTTCCATCGGGTTTCGCGACACATCAGGAAACAGTCAGTAATTCTTCAAATTCCCCCCTATTCGTTTGGCATATTAATTTTCACATAAGCGATAAACTAGCTGTTCATAAAAATGAACAAAATTAGGTTTTTGTACAACCCAGATTTTTGTTCTAAAACACTGGGAGAAAACCTCAACCTCTCGGAAAAACATTTTCCAACATACTATTTTTGGTTTGATCCGTATGATGATATTTTTGTGCCTGTCCTGAGTTCCATTTTCATTCATCTTCTATACGGCCTCCATGGTTTAGAGGTGACACCAATAATGCACAACATGCACGGTGTTTCACAGAACAGTCTGAACTGTGCCAATTTAAGGTGTTATGTTTTGGATTTGCAGGTTAGGGTGATCCCCGGATGGGTCAAAAACACAATGGATGGGCTGAAAACTATCGCTTCACAGGACCTTAAAATAAAAAGGCTTCAGTAGTGTCTATAGCATCATTTAAAGCAGAGAATTACACCTTAATTCATCGATAAATCGACTGTTACACGAGTGGTTTTTCAAACCTCTGTTCATTACAGGGAGGGTTGTGCACAACACCATTTGTTTGCCCCAAATGATAATAATTATCTGAAATCAAAAGTCACATGTTACAATTTAAAACATCTTTTTTGTTGATTCAAGTGATTTGGAAAACAAATGTCATGAAACTGATTGCTCATTTCACAGCGAAACCATGTTGGTTTTATTTCCTTCACAAATGATTCACTTTGTACACATTGAATTATAAATCCTTCAAAGCTTTCAAAATGTGTTCTGAAAACTGTTCTTTTATCATCAAGTTCAACATTCTCTCCCTGGTCTTCACATCTAAGCAACTGTTGGCCTCGCAGTATTAACAGAGATGACATGAAGGTTGTCTTCATTTTCAACCAATCCTGTCTGATTTATTTTGTAAAGTAATTGTATTTGTTTAGCTGGCTTTTGTTCTGGAAAAGGTTTCTCAATGTTAATGTCTTCAAAAAGGCTTACCAGGTGGTTTATTTTCTCTGGACAAAAAAGTTGACTGAAAGTTATAATCCCTTTATGAAGTTCATATTGATGTGAACTTGTAGCACGTATGTCCTCAATGTTTACCAGAATGTCATTGAGTGGTTAAATTCAAAGAAGTTGGTATCCTCAAAGACTTGTCCATTGAACTACATGTAGGTCCTATCTGATAAAAAAGTCACTTTGCTCACAGTAAAAGAGCACTTTTCATGTGCAGCTTGGTAGACTATGACATTACAGCAATGTAGTTACTCAAGGTGCTTGTTGGGCTTCCATATGTACAAGTTCCTGTGGTACAACTCCATCTGATGTGCTGCGTAGGTCTACTATCAGGGAGGGTTATTTCCATTCAGGATCCTCAGCAGTCGTCTGAATGCAGACCCTCAGAAAAAAAAAAGAAACAAACACTAAATAGATTATCACAAATATTACAAAATATTGACAACGTCATTTCAAAGTGGTTGCATGGAATCTTGGATCTTGGATCTACCACTCTGCAGTGACTTGAACTGTGGACCTAGTGACTTGACTGTTCAGTTAGGATTTAATAAGTTGACTTGCTTTGAATGGCCATTTTTGGATACAATCTGTGTGACTTGCACCAACACAAAATCATGAGCAAAGTATACAAATGAGGAGTTTCAAACAATGGTGGTTAATTTCTCTGATCACAATCTGTCCTAAAGAAAATTATGCATCTCACTGTGCCTGAAGCAAGGTGCTTAACTTACTCCATTCTCTAAAAAATTGTGTAAAAGGTTTGTAAACCAACTGCGAAGCAGCTGAGACCCACTCAGGCAGGAGGGTAAATTTCCTTCATGTTTCCACCCTTTAGGTAATTTTACAACAGGTCCTTTTGATCAGTAAGCAGTTGGAACAGCCAATTTAATTTCCTCAAATATCGAACTTGCCTGCTTTTTAATATTTCCAATTCCTGTCCTCAGGTACCATTTTGCAAAGGGTCAATAGCATGTGACACTCAAAGGTTGTGCTGTTGCACTAGTACTAATAGAATTGACATTGAGTACTGGCATGTATTAATTGTGTACTGAGTAAATTAGTGCCCATGTAAGCTTGCATGCCAACAAACGTATGGCTGTTAGCGATGAATGTGCAATAGCAGACCGGTCTTAATCTGCTCCAGCTATGAATTTATCAGTCATTTAATACCAGGTAAACATGGTCATGTGACCACCTTCCAACCAAAAGGAGTGCATAAACTGCCTTGGGAATTTATGAATGTTTGACCCCCACCCACCCAAACAAGCCAGCAGCCTCACAATCCATAACTCCAGAAGTAATGGGTATAAACAAACAAAAAGCAGTTAGCTCCAGCAGTCTTGCATCCAAACATCAAATTTCTGACAATCCGATAACATTTTCACCCTGAAAATGTTGAGTAAGCGGTAATGCTCCAAATGCCCTTCAAATGCATGTTCAACAGAATATTTTGCACACAGAGCTATCTTCCCAAATGTTGCAAGGATCTGGACAAATGTGCCACTGTTAAAAAGTCTTACTGAAGGGCTCTGTGGCAATGTGTAGTCTAGGGTTGAGGGACAAGCAGGGAGGATGCCATGGGCCAGAGAATGAGGCCACCCCCAGGAGTTCAAATATTTACATGGCTGTGTGTGTACGTAAACAATGGCCCAACAAGGGTGCTGCACTGAATCGAAAAACAGACCTGCTCCGAACAAGTCAATAGCCTCCTGTTCATAAATCCAGAAATAATGGCAGTAAAAAAATTGATTTTACCTTCAGGTAGCTGCAGCAGTCCTGCATCCATAAATCAAACTTTCCCAGCCTTCAATCAGCAACTTCAACCCTGAATCATTTAGTAAGCGGTGATGCTGCTGCTCCCAATGCCCTTCTAACACACGTTCAATGGGATATTTGTTCACAGAGCTGTCAGAGAGTGAAAACAAGAGTTAAGAACTGTCATATCCTCTTAATATTGTAAGGATTTGGTTAAGTGTGACAATGACGGTAAGCCCTAAGCAAGGGCTCTCTGGCAACATTTCCATGTGGGCAAAACATTTGAATTATGGCATTATGCGGGCACTAACAAAGACTAACATCCATTTTAGGAGGTTTGTTTTGGCCATGGCGAAACTACAATGAATGAGAAACATACTGAAGAAGACCCAGTAACTGGGGTGTTGTAGTCCCTTTTTTGCTGACTTGGATGGGCATACTATCACTCATGTGACCCATTGAGGGTTTACACTGTAATGAAGGCAATTTGATATGACGGTGTGATACCCTATTAAAACAAATTGCCCCTGACGAAGATTCAACAAAGATATTAAAGAAGAAAAAACAGGCACTTAATTGTACTTGCAATCATTTCTTGTCCTCCAAATCGTTGTTTTTGAAGCCCAAAGTAAAATTAGGGCCCGCCATGCACCCTTTAAATTAAGGATTTGGATATTTGTCAACGACTATTTTCTCATGTCAAAAGTTGTAATCACTACGCAGATTGCATGTTCGCTGATGCTCTGAGATGAGTTACATTGTTTTTGTACAGTCAACATAGGATACCAGCCGTGTAGTAGTGGCTGTTTAAAACACGCTCTCTCTGCATTCCTTGTGGGGAGGGGGGGGTCATTGACACTCCACAGCTGGTATCCTGCCTTGACTGTACAAAACAATACTCAACTCAGGGCATCAGTGATGATACAACCTTTTTTACATGATGAAACAGTTGTTGATGATAATGTAGTGTCACATGACCGTTCTGTAAGAAAGTAATCCTAGTGGCTGGATGGTTTTGCTTTGGGCTTCAAAAACATTGATTTAAAGGACAGAAGAGGGCCATCGTAAGTACAGTTCAGGGAAAGTTTTCGTATCCAACAACCACTTTTTGGACATATTTTTGCAATGTTTTTTTCAACCTTTCCAGATAGGTAAGGATAGAGTTTTACCTTAATTAATAATGGAATAAGAGTGGCAGTCGGATATGACATTTTACCCCAATTAAGTGCCTGTTATTTAATCTTTGATATCTTGAGAAGCCAGTAGGTGATTTTCAGCAATTATGTTGTCTTTGTTATAATTGTAATTTGGGCAATTTTTTGGAACAGGGTATCACACAGTCATAGTCAATCGATTTCATCACAGCTTACACCAACATGCTTCCCTGGGGCACTAGTAGTACGACCATTACTGTCAAAAATTTTTTAAAAGGGAGTACAGCATCCCATATACTTGGTCTAGTACTGAAGTTTAGACGGCTGGTACCGGGGGATAAGCCCTCTTGACTTGGTGGAGCAATAACGACTTTTGATCCAGGGGGGGGGGGGGGGGGTAACAGAAAATGTTTGGTTTTATGCCCTCAAAATTAAAGCCGAAAAATGGCAGATATTTCCTGAACTAAGCCAGATAAGGGCTTACAAAATAGAGCACTGGTACCAAGGGATTTGTCATCTTGACTTAGTGGAGTGAAACGACTCTGATCGTTTGGTTCAAAACTCAGGGTTTTTTTTAAGGGGGGGGGGGTTTAGGTAACAGATTTTTTGTTTTGTTTTTTTGGCTCTAAAATTTTAGCCGACAATAGATATTTCACAATCTAAGGCAGATCTGGACTTGCAAATTATAGCGCTGATACAGCGAGATATATCCCCTCTTGACTTAGTAGAGCAAAATCAACTTTGAAATTTTGCTCCAAAACTCCAAGTTTTTTTAGGGGGGTTAAGGAAAATTTGTGGTTTTTGGCCATAAAAGTTTCAGCAAAAAAATTGTGAAGATTTCCTGAACTAATGCAGATTCCAACTTGCGAATAACAGCCATGGTACCAGGGGATATGACCTCTTGACTTAGTAGAGCGAAAACAACTTAGAGATTTTGCTCCCGAACTCCAACCTTTTTTTTTAAGGTGTATTGGAAAATTTGTGGTTTTTGGCCCTAAAAGTTTCAGCCAAAAAATGGTGGATGTTTCCCAAACTAAGGCAAATAGAGGCTTGCAAATTGATTGCTGGTACCGGGGGATATGTCCTCTTGACATGGTGAGCGAAAATGACTTTGAAATTATGGTCCAAAACTCCAATTGTTTTTACTGTGGGTAATGGAAAATTTGTGGTTTTGGCCCCGAAATTTTTCAGCCAAAAAATGGTGGATATTTACTGAACTAAGGCAAATCAGGATATGCAAATTAGAGCACTGGTACCGAGCGATATGCCCTCTTGACTTAATAGAGCAAAAACGACTTTAAAATTTTGGTCCAAATCTCCAAGTTTTTTTAGGGGGGTTAAGGAAAATTTGTGGTTTTTGGCCGTAAAAGATTCAGCAAAAAAATTGTGAATATTTCCTGAACTAATGCAGATTCCAACTTGCGAATAACAGCCACGGTACCAGGGGATATGACCTCTTGACTTAGTAGAGCAAAAACAACTTTGAAATTTTGCTCCAAAACTTGTGGTTTTTGGCCCTAAAAATTTCAGCCAAAAAAAGGTGGATATTTACTGAACTACTGGGCTTGCAAATTTTGGTCCAAAACTCAAATTGTTTGAAGTGGGGTAACAGCAAATTTGTGGTTTTTTGGACCAAAACGTTTGGGCCAAAAAATGGTGGATGTTTCCCAAATTCAAGTAGATCTGGGCTTGCAAATTAGAGCGCTGGTA
This sequence comes from Marthasterias glacialis, assembly GCA_911728455.2. NCBI lineage: Eukaryota > Metazoa > Echinodermata > Asteroidea > Forcipulatida > Asteriidae > Marthasterias > Marthasterias glacialis. The sequence continues at coordinate 15,746,338 of OU452225.1, read as the reverse complement.
GCGGGGGATATGCCCACTTGACTTTGTAGAGCAAAAACGTTTTTGAAATTTTGGTCCAAAACTCAAATTTTTTGAGGTGGGGTAACAGCAAATTTTGGATTTTGGGACCTAAAAGCTTGGGCCAAAAAATGGTGGATACTTCCTAAATTCAGGCAGATCCAGGTTTTCAAATAAGAGCGCTGGTACCGAGCGATATGCCCGCTTGACTCGGTAGAGCGAAAACAACTATGAAATTTTGGTCCAAAACTCAATTTTTTTGAGGTGGGGTAACGGAAAATCTGTGGTTTTTTGGACCTAAACGTTTGGGCTGCAAAATGGTGGATGTTTCCAAAATTGAGGCAGATCTGGGCTTCCACATTACAACGCTGGTACCAGGGGATAAGCCAACTTGACTTAGTAGAGCGGATAACGACTTTGGAATTTTGGTCCAAATCTCAAATTTTTTGAGGTGGGGTAACAGCAAATTTCGGGTTTTTCGGACCTAAAGGTATGGGCCGAAAAATGGTGGATACTTCCCGAATTCACGCAGATCCGGGCTTTCAAATAAGAGCGCTGGTACCGAGCAATATGCCCGCTTCACTTGTTAGAGCTAACATGACTTTAAAAGTTTGGCCCAAAACTCCAACTTTTGGATTTTTTTTTACCTAGAAGTTTTGGCCGCGAAATGGTGGATGTTTTCTGAATTCAGGCAGATCCGGGCCTGCAAATTACAGCACTTGTGGGATATGCCCACTTGAATCAGTAGAGCGAAAATGACTTTGAAATTTTGGTCAAAACTCAAACTGTTTTGAGTGTGGCTACAGCAAAATTTGTGGTTTTTTGGACCTAAAAGTTTGGGCCGAAAAATGGTGGATACTTCCAGAACTAAGGCAGATCCCAGCTTGCAAACAAGAGCGCAGGCAATAAGCGATATGCCTGCTTGACTTTGTAGAGCAAAAACGTTTTTGAAATTTTGGTCCGAAACTCAAATTTTTTGAGGTGGGGTAACAGCAAATTTGTTTTTTTTTTATCTAAAAGTTTGGGCCAAGAGATGTGGGATACTTCCCGAATTCAGGCAGATCCTGGTTTTTGAATAAGAGCGCTAGTACCGAGCGATATGCCAGCTTGACTCGGTAGACCAAAAACAACTTTGAAATTTTGGTCCAAAACTCAATTTTTTTGAGGTGAGGTAACAGCAAATTTTGGATTTTTTTGACCCAAAAGTTTGGGCCAAAAAATTGTGGATGTTTCCCGAATCCAGGAAGATCTGGGTCTGCAAATTAGAGCATTAGTACCGGGGGATATGCCATCTTGACTTAGTAGAGCAAAAACAACTTTGAAATTTTGGTCCAAAAGTCAAAACAATTTTATGGAAAATTGTTTTATGGAAAAATCTTGCCCTCTTGTTTTTGGTAGAGCAAAAATGACTTTGAAATTTTGGTCCAAAAGTCCAATTATTTAGGGGAGAAGTAGTGGGAAATTTCTTTTTTCTTCAACCTTAAAAGTCCAGCAGAAAAATAGCAGATATATCCCAAACTAAGGCAGATCATGGCTTGCAAATTAGAGCGCTGGTACCAGGGGATATCCTCTTGACTTGGTAGAGTGAAAACGACTTAGAAATGTTTGTCCTAAACTGCAATTTTTTTTAGGGGGGTGGAAAAAGAAATTTGTGGTTTTTGGCAGTAAATAGGTGGATGTTTCTCAAACTTGGGTTTGCAAATTAGATTGTTGAGGGATATGCTCTCTTGACTTGGTAGTGAGAAAATGACTTTGAAATTTCAATCCCAAACTCAAACTTTTTAAAGGGGAAATTTTGTTGTTTTGGGCCCTGAAAGTTCCAGCCGAAAAATGGTGGATATTTCCGGAACTAAGTGCCGATCAGGGCTTGCAAATTAGAGCTTAGGTACCAGAAGATATGCCCTCTTGACTTGGCAGAGCGAAAAACGACATTGAAATTCTAGTACAAATCTCCAAGTTGTTGTTTTTTTTTTGGGGGGGGGAGATGATGCAAAACTTGTGGTTTTCGGCCCTTAAAGTTTCAGCTGAAAATGGTGGATATTTCGCTAACCACCGCAGATCTGGGCTTGCAAATTAGAGGCCTGGTACCAGGAGATATGCCCTCTTGACTTTTATGAGCAAGAACAACTATGAATTTGTGGTCCAAAACTTTTTTCTGGGGGGGGGGTAATTGAAAAATTTTGGTTTTTGGCCCTTAAACTTTTAGCCCAAAATAGGTGGCTTGCAAATTAATTCCATAACTCCAATTATAAAGGTTGAGAAAATAAAATGTTTTTACCTGTAAGTTATCTCCAGTAGTCTTGCATAAAAAAAATCAAAATTCCTGGACATCTAACAACATCTTCAACCCAGAAATGACAAGGTAGCGGTGATGCTGCAAATACCCTTTAAACACATCTGCGAGGGATTTTTGTACACAGGGCTGTCAAAGAGGGAAAACAAGAGTGTTAGAATGGCAACATCTTCCCTAATGTTGTCAGGATCTGGACAAGCATGACACTGGTGGAAAGTGTTATCCTTGGATGGGCAAATAGTGGAGTGATTAAAGGGAAGCAAGCAAAACATAACTTCTGCTGTATAATCAATGTGTATTTATTTCTGTCCCATATTGTTCATGTGCTTTTACCCATAATGCACTTGCGGGTGTTATATTGAATAATGCACTTAGGCTATTACATCCCTCTCCAAGTTGAATTGAAACTAGCACATCTTAGTCCAAAGTGATAACACAATAAAAACGCAGCCCCTTAAAAGATTAAGAGGGTAATAACAAACAAATTTCAATTACAAATCTCCAACAAACAAAGTTCCATTATAAATCTCAAATGAAAAAAGTTCTGTTTCAAAGTCAAGTTTCCTGGGTTTTTTTTGACCAGCGGCGGCCTGCTCATACTAACCCGCCCGGTGTGTTTGCAGCAGAGAGCCAGTGGTGGTTTTTCGCTTGGATCGCGCACTCAATGTATGTAGTGACTGAGAGCATCGCAGGGGACCTGCTGCCACCTACCAAGGTAAGCCACTTAAAACTCCAGTCAGTGTGGCTGCTGAAGGCCATCACTTTCTAGCGGCTACAAGTACAACTCTAGTTATCGTGTAGTTGCAATAATCATAACCCTTCATGCTCTCGACAGTCGGAGACCGGATGGTTACGACCCAAGACGGGTATTATCCATGTAACTAGCAGTTTTGACCAGTTTTTGCCAAAACTGGTGATCAGATTCGTCCATTTTTTTACACTTTCAAAAATCATGACAGACATTCTAAAAACATGGAGTTGATCTTTATTGTATGACATAAACTGACTACAACCAATCGGCTTTTCCAGCTTGCAAACTCACCGCCTGTGTGTGTAAGCATCAATCCCCTGGACCGTGTGCGCAGCATGCAGGTACGTATGAACATCATGCGTGCACAAACTACACAGCTCGTAGTACCGCCGTGTGGTGCTTCCGCACGCCCACACGGCCACCCACACACACTGACTGTGTGTGCGTGTAGCATGCAAGTGTACACAATACATTGTACATGTACAATGTACATGTACAATGTCCAGGGATCGATGCTTACACACACAGGCTGTGAGTTTGCAAGCTGGAAAAGCCAATACGCACACGACAGCCATGGCTCGTCCGGATGCTTGTTTGGTTGGGTCCTGCTGATTGGTTGTAGCCAAGCAAGTGCAACATTCAAAATCACTAGTTGGCCCTGCTATGGATTATGGATATATAAGTTTTTGTTGTTTTTTCTGTCAAATAACTTCATGATGTTGTTTTAAGGGTTCCAGATGACGTTGTCATACAAATAAGATCAACTCCATGTTTTTAGAATGTCCGTCAGGATTTTGGAAAGTGGAAAAAGGACGAATCTGATCACGAGTCTGGCAAAAACTGGTCAAAACTGCCCATTACGTGGATAATATCAGTCTTGTCTCGTAACCCTCCGGTCTCCGACCGTCGGGAGGATGGAGGGTTACGATTATCGCAACTAGTTTTCGTACAGCTCCGTCAGGGTCACTGTCACTTTGTCAGCTTCGACAGTTCAGAACCACATTAGATAGCATGGTTACATTTAGCCCCATACATTGTGCCAATACGCTGGACTACCTCCATTCCTTGGCCAAACGAACCCAATTCTCCAAAACCAGACATCAACTTACTTTAAAAACTTTTTTGGCTAATGTTTCCCTAAATGATCGGTTGGTCTTTGCTAGAAGCGTCTGGAGAACATTTCTGTAGGCCCCTCCCCCCACCCTTGGTGCGATAACTCCTAGGCTTTTGGTGGAATTTCATGACAAATCTCCATGCTGGTATAAGCCCATGTCAATGACATCATCGTAGCCATGATGGGTGCTGTTGCACTGTACAGCGAGAGAGGGTCAGACTCCTGCGTTAGTCTTTATTCCAGCAGTCTTCTTGCGACATTCACCTGAAAGTGGGGACATGAAATTTTCGAGTAGCAGTAAACTTTCTTGGATGTGCTGACTGATTGCGTGCATTACCCGAGAGAGACGAGTGAGTGACATCATGGAGGTACAAAATGGTCACACCGCCTGTTTGCATTGGGCAACAAGATCAAAGTTTACTTAAATTCCATGGATATAAAGTGACAGCTGGATACAGCATTTTAGCCTTTCTGTGTTTAAATGTAGGTACTGCAAAACATCGATGGGCTTCGAGATACAGCCATAGTAAAAATATGTCAGTGCCACCGCTCAAAACCAGCACCGACCATGCCGACTTTCATCACAGTTCGATACACACAGAGTGAAGTACATGTCTAGTCAGGTCGTTGTTTCAGCCTTGGTCGTGCGTGCTTCTAATGTGCAATGAACATAACTTACGTGTTTCAGTAGTCAGTGTTTTTGCTGTTTTTAGCTCCCTACCGGACCGAGCAACCACTGTACAATTCCTCCTCCGTCAGCCCATCACACGAGTTACAAATTAGTTACTATAATAACATATTAAAGCAATATTTACCAGTTTTCCTTGTGCTTAATGATCAGTCATTTCAACAGCAACCTTGGCCGGCATGGTATACCTGGGCACTTATACAAATGGATAAAGAGCGCCCTCTGTAGTAGGAATAGGAGCAGCCTTAATCTTCTCAGAGAATTTAAAACCCCAGTTCAACACTTTTGTAAAGAGGAAAAACATAAATGTTAACAGATTTACATATACCTTACATGGTATCAAGATAACGATGGTAGAAAAGTTTCCTTGAAATAGTTTTTAATTTTTAAAATTTTTAATTTAATAAATGAAATAAGTTCCAACAATAGTTGTTGTTTCGGTGAAATGAAAACTCTACAAAAATGCAAACAAAATTGCTCAATGCATTTTTACCGCTTTCTCTCAAATGAAACAATGCCAAATGAGCTAAACCAATTCACTGGTTGGTTTTATTACAAATATCTTGATTTGTGCAAAAATGTATAGTCAGTTTACCAATGTTGAGCTGTATTTTTAACAATCAAATAAAAAATCACATGTTTTTATAGGTGCCGAGATCGAACTGAATTAACTTTGAGGGGATTTTACCAGTTGAGCATTAGTTCGTAATGTCTGTTGTTCAAGAATTTCAGACATCATTGTCCCTCTTCACGGCCAACTTAATGTTCATATAAAGGTACCTCTACACTGGTCAAATACCTGCACAGTTTGTATTACAGATGACCAAGTCTTAAATATGAAGCAAGATCTGAAAATAAAATACAATTTCCACGGAATAATCATAGTCCTGATCATCCTGAAAGTGTGATCAATTATTATACCGACCCCTGTTAGTTCTAGATTAATACAGTTCTTTCACATGGGGTGTGATATTTTGTTTATCTGACGGTTATTTGGCGGCCACATTCTGCCGCAACAAAAAATCTGACAGCCGCCTCAAAACTTCATTATAAAACCAAGCGACAAAACACAAATAATAATTAGCGGGAAGAAATAATAAATATAAGTTGTTGTAGCTTAAAGTTTTTTCTTTACCTGTGCCTATAAGGGCTACTGACAATGTCATATTTACCTCAAAAATCTCAGTATTTCCCCCAAGAAGCTAATATCCTGGGTCAAGTTAAATGAAAAGGCATCGGTGTAGGCTCTTTACTGAGTTATTTAAGAGCATAAAATTAAACCCTGGTAATGGACCCAGAATTTGATAGAATGGATTTGATTTTTTGTTTCTTTCAAATGTTTGCCTTGTTTTCAGGCTTACAAATTAAGCAGGCATCTTCAGTAATGCCATCTTGTATGATGATACCTATGACATCTTTCTTTGCAGGAAACTGTTGTTTACCCCCAATATACAGCTAATATCCTGTCTCAAGTTGGATAAAAAGGCATCAGTGAGTAGTGTCAACTGCATAATTTTAGAGCATAAATTTGCACGTGAATATTTAACTTAAGTTTTATTAAAACATGCCGGCCTTGCCAGCCTTGCCAGCCCTTAAGATTTTTAAATATTGACTGACCTCATTTTTAAGTTCGATTTTATGAATGAAGCGGGCATCCTGACTGACGGCATTTCATATAACTTGCCAATTGCATATTTCATAGTAAAAATAACCAGCACACATTTGTAATTTTGGGGTAACATTAATGTCATATTCCCCCCCCCCACATATTGAAATAATAGTTCTCTAGATGCAGCTTCTAGTGATTCTCAGACAGCTCACAGAAAAACAGTCAATGAAACATTGTTGTGATTTTTTCGCAGTTAAACCACTGCATTTAATTCAACTCATTGCCAATTCCAACATGTACAAAAGGCACTATAAAAGCATTAACTTGTATAAATGGTGTTGTTAATTAAAGACAAAACACAGGGCAGGATAGGGTTGGTTGAGAGTCATCGCTATAACTCATGTTTATCATAAATGCTATTTTAGTAGATACGACCTTGTTACTAGGTTGAGCATGGGGGATCAACCGTGTTGAACAGACTGTACATGGAACTCAATAACTTCATCTATTTGTAAAATACAATGGATCATCATAAAAAAGTGTATAATACGCATAACAGCTCTATGCATTATGCCAAGTATAATGACATTCTTTAGAATCCCTCAACTACATCTAAATAATCCCCTGATGCAACCAGAGCATAAGGCCCAAACCATAAAGTATAGACAGTAAGTATTAAAGACCATTCACAATCAGCATTGATCAGTATTTCCCCTGGCTGTTGAGCTGAGAGATCTGGTAAGAATTCAAATTGATGCAGCCTGCAAACTGACAAGAATGCAGCACTCACACAAATGCCTGATGATTCCATCTACACAATCCAAATTGTGACTTGTTGATGCATGGAGGTCAAGGAAAAAGCTCATAAATGAAACAACATTAACATTTTTGCCAATATTATTTCCTTTATGACAAATCTGAGAGAGGTGGTCACTCAAAGGAGATGGCTGGTCACTCAAATGAGCAAGTTGGGCTGCCTCACTCTTGAAAGTGCAGGCAGTGCTGTAACTAGGGTAAAATCATAGTGGGCACAAGAGGGCATCATTTGTTTTCTGGGGGGCACCTTTGGCCAATTAAAACTGTTTAATAAACTAGCCCCTTTTCAGTGTTTTCTGATGTGTTAAAGTAAAACAAAATACATTCTGTGTGTAAGTAATTCAAACTAGTTCTAAAAACACTGAAACTGCTACATAAAAGCTTTTAAAATGCAACATTTTATTCCGCAAATTTTAACATCAAAAGTCCAGGATTCAAATAGGGGGCACAGACATCAGTTGATGGTGCACATATTCCCCCCTGCCCCGGTCCGTGCTCCCCCTTAATAAAGTCATTATTTGCAGGAGGGAAACACTACTTAATGATTTCAGTTGAATCGTTGATTTCCTAGAGTCAGGAGACATTTAATGCGATCAAACAGCACAAAGATGACAGTGTATCGTGACTGGCCTCCACTGATTTGAGTCTCAATCTCTCTCAAGGAGCATGTTGCTCAGACAGCTAACTGCATCAATCTGGAGCTGGGTTATAAAAAATTGACATTATTTCATTATCTACATTGATCAGTTGCAAAAAATCACAAAAACAAAGTATAATCTTGAAAAAAAATAATTTCTTTCAAACTACAAGGAAATTCATTAATGAGTAGCATCCAAAAGGATTGGATTTGTTGTTAAGAATCTGCATGATATTTTTGAATAAGCTGTTTTATCTAAGCTTAATGCAATAATGTTAAATTCTATCGACACACTCCATTATGAAGAGGTCGCTAACAGATCGAGTAGACTCTGACAATAGCCAATATAGAATTCTAGATGAACAAGTAAACTGACCAGACACCATCTTGGAAAAATGACCGTGCTTTGGGCAAAATGGGGTCATTTTTAGAGGGCTAGTGTACAACAAATGCACCAGGTTGGGAGTCAACAACCCCTGGGCCTTGATATTAGACCATTATCAACAAACCATAAAAGCAGTGACCTTCGAATCGTGGATTTAGAGAGAAAATTGTGGTTTTATATTTTATTAATGAAGCTCAGCGCAAGGTCTTTTCTGGTCTATTTTGTGTAGTGCACCCAGCTACAGTCAGTATTATCTATGGTTCCTGGTTCAGGATTATAAACTATCACTTTTTTTCTTTACAAACAAATAAGGATCTTTGCAAAAGGTAGGTTGTCAGGCTTGGGAAAAAACCTGGAAGCCTGGTAATTTAAAAATACCCAGATTAGGATCTTTGTGAAACACAGAGTTTCCAAGTTCGGTCTTTGAAAAAAAACAAAAAAACAAACAAACCTCGTAGCCTTGTAATTCACGTGTGCTGTTTCAAAAGAAGATTGATAAGGATCTTTGAGAAATGCAGGTTTTCTTCTGTTCAGGCTCAGAAAAACCTGAAAGCCTAGAATGGAGAGAGAGTGGGCCACCCTACTTTGGAACCGGCAGGGGGAAAGACTTTTCAATGTTTTCGGTTAGAATCAGCGATTTCCTAGAGTCACGAGACGATTAATGTGACGGAGATGAAAAAGTGTAGCGTGACTGACCTGGACTAATTTGAGTCTCCATATTTTCTGGTTCTCTCAATGAGCATGTCACTCAAACAGCTAACAACATCCATCTGGAGCTGGGTTATAAAGAATAATGTATACATTATTTCATTATTTAAAAATGTAATCATTACCTGAAATTACTGACAATGACATTGTAAATTTGAAAAATCTTCCAAACTACAAGTAAACCCACTCATATGATCCAAAAATATGCAAGTTAATGATCAATAGCATGGTGTGATTGCTGGAATAAAAAGCCAGTAGTTTCAAATTAAATTTACAGGTTAAAAAGGTCCGAGACTGAAATCCAACTATTAGGAAGTATGTTGAAAAGACAGCACTTGATGAGAACAGTATCTTAAATTTTTCTCCTTTTTTCAAAATCATATCTGACACAATTGTACCACCATATTAACCGGCATCATCCCCTGACCTTTGTCATTAGCTGATTGGAAACTGGTTTCACTGGGATTTGAGTTGTTTGGAGAATGAGCAAGCTGGTTGGAGTACGAATTGACCAAAATGAGCATGAGTTGGTTAAAGCATGGAGGAAGGAATCTCATCCATGTATAGAGTATGAGTTGGTTGGAGTACTATGATGAGTTGACCTGTTTCCTGCCAGAAGACAGGGCTATGACTGAAAACAAACATGATCAGCCGACTTTTGGAGACTTTGCATCATTGCAATATTATAATTATGGCAATTCGCATGTACTCAACAGGCAAATTAAAGAGAAATGTACTGAAGTTGCTTACCGCTTTGATGTTGTGAAAGTTCACTTCCGAATAAGATAGCTCCTCTTTAACTTCTAGATTATTCTTGTGAGTGGTCAGACCATACCATACATGTAGTGCAACAACCACACTTTACTTCTGTATAGATCCCTGCCTACACTGCTGTGAAGTGCTGCTGAACCTGATGACTGCATGGTTTTGCTTTGGGCCTAAAAAGCATCGGTTTGGAAGACAAAAGATGATCGTGAGTACAGTTAAGGGAAAGTTTTTGTATCTGACTACCACTTTTTGGATGTATTACGTCAATGTTTATTATCAAAGTTTCCAGATAGGTAAGTATAGCATGATACCTAAATTACTCATGGAGTTTACAAGGCAGATCAGATACAACATTTTAGCCAAATTAAGTGCCTGTTTATTCATCTTTGATTGTTCCTATGTAATTATAAACTGATTTATTCATTTTGTTAAACACATTAAAGATGTATGATCCGTGCTCAAGCCAATGTGACCTTTAAAATTAATTTAAATGTTGAAATAATTTTTGTAAGATGGCCAAAGTTATTTACTTTCAAATAAAAATATCAAGCAACAATTACAGAGTACTTAATGTCAAAATTATTTTTCAAGCACAAATCACAACAGCAAAGATCATCTTTAAAGCATATGCATTGTTCAAGAGGCCAATCAGCAGCTTGTGATGTTAAACCCTTAAACATTAAGGTACTTTAATTTCTTCAAATTATAAAAACTTTTAGTTCGTGTTTTTAGTTTTGAAATATTGCAAGAGGCATCAAACATCTTTCTGTTTTTAGTTTAAATGCTGCTAATTGCCCTTTCGTCAAATTCATGACTCATCAGTTGAACTTGCATTGACCTGAATCTATGTTTGATTGATTTTTAAAACGGCAAAAATTGTGTAAAGAGTGACCACCACAAACAATTATCAAAGGATAACATTTAAAAATAAATAACATACAAAATAAATAACATTTTAAAAGGCAAGAACATTGTAAGTTGAGTGACCCCCTCGAAAAATTTTAACGAAATATAACATTTAAAAAGGAACTAAATAATATGTACAGAACAGTTAAAGCATATGCATTGTTCAAGAGGCCAATCAGCAGCTTGTAGTGTTAAACCCTTTATAATTAAGGTACACTTTAATTTCATCAAATTATAAAAACTTTTAGTTGGTGTTTTCAGTTTGAAAATATTGCAAAGGCAAACCTCTTTCTGTTTTTAGTTTAAATGCTGCTAATTGCCCTTTCGTCAAATTCATGACTCATCAGTTGAACTTGCATTGAACTTAATTTATGTTTGATTGATTTTTAAAAAGGCGAAAAAGGTGCATGTGTATTAAAAGAGTGACCACCACAAACAGTTATCAAAGTATAACATTTAACAATAAATAACATACAAAATAAAAAACATTTAAATAGGCAAGACCATTGTAAGTTGAGTGACCCCCTCGAAAAATTACTACCGAAATATAACATTTAAAAATGAACTAAATAGTATGTACAGAACATGAAGTAACATCCCAAAGGTGAAGAAATATGCGAGAGTAAAGACTGACCCCCTTGACAAAATATTTACAGCTATATTTACAGAATAAATAACCCAACAGTAACCTAAAAGGGCAAGGTATTCGTTTCATAAGAAATACAAAACTTAATTATTTAATAATAAAAAAAGTGATTAAAATAATACAACATAGATGTTTTACACTGAACTAATCAACTTCTGCACAGCTCCTTCGCTCATCTGAAACAGAAAGGAAGCGAAAAAGACTAAGTACACTTTAAGCAAATAAATATGGCAGACTTATCTGAGAGAAGTATGGAGGGCAAAGTGTGACAGGTTTGTGAAACCATACCTTGCACTGCTGACACTGCACCATTCTGTCATCCAGTCCTTCTGATTGCCTGCAAAAGAAGAAGATGTCAAGTACTGATATCTGCTTTACACCTTCACTTGCAGCTTGCTTAACCTGGGAATTAACAAAGGCAAAAATTGAAGGCATCATGAAAACTGATGTCTGTAAAGTAATGTCTGAAGCAAAAGCTACCTCCAGTCATTTGCTGTAGAAGTCAATGGCAACTATAGTGAACCGTGTTCGAAGGGGCCAGTTATGTCAATCACAATCTTTTGCCATGGCCCTTCTGGAAGTGGTATGGGCTGTAATGGAGTGTTCTGATTGCGTGCAGTTTTATCACTTGTTTGGCTTGCTTAACAGCTGCAACTGGCATCCTCTACCATATGGTCCATGCAAGGCCACCATATACAGCATTCACAGAGTCCTTGCTTACATTGTACAGTGCCTTGATGTGCTTCATGAGCGAGGAGAATTAGATTGCGTTTCATCGTCTCAGGTATCACAAAATGATCACAAGCATGAAACAATATCTACAATTGAAAATTCATCAAGAATCATCGAGTATGACTATAATGCTTGCCTAATGTTTTTCTTGTTTGGCCAATCATTATCCAAATATTATGAAATCACTTGCTGAAGTGTATCATCGACTACAACAGCTTGTTGTAGGTCTGCTTTATCAACTGTAGTAGTCAGTAGAATCACATTAATGGATTGTATAATGTCTTCCTTGTCGTCATCCTCAATTGATGTATCAGTGTGTTATGGTATTACCTTAATGTAGTTCTCCCAATCGTCCTGCTTGTCATTTACCAACTTGGCATTGGAGGCCTTGAGTGTCTGATTCAACCACTCATCAAGGCCATTTGTCTGGGGTGGTGTGCAGCTGAACTCACACGATGGCAGATACCCCATTGCTGGTACAAGTCCTCAGACAGCTTTGGGAAAAAAATATTTAAAGGTTAAGACTAATTGAAATTATAAAAAGAGACTGTTTTTTCCCATCCTAGTTTTTGGTGTGTACATGTGTATAACTTTACCTGGTTATAAAATTCTCTCCCATGATCAGAAAGGCAGTCTTTTGGTGCACCATTCCTGCAATGAGAAAAAGTGAGCTGATGTTACACATTGAAATGATACCAAATTAACAAAGCATTGAAGGTTTAAACCCATACAAAAATATAAATAGATACACACACAAGTTACGTCTCGGAAATGACCCCACCAGCTAAAAAAATCTTTTGAGCGCTTTGACACACTCTTTGCATCCTTTCACCGGATCGGCATCACCTCAGGCCACTTGGTGTAATATTCTGTAGCAGTTAGGACTTACCGATTGCTAGCCTTTGATTCCTTGAATGGGCCAATCAGATTAATACCAATCATCACCCAGGGCTCGACCACAGGGATGGGTTGAAGTTCAGAGGCAGCAAATTTGATCTTCTCCGTCCCCAGGCATCTGGTGCACTGTTGAATCTACAACAATAACAAGTAGTTCATTAGGACAAAAAATATTATTTGATGGCAGTGGCAAACAAATTGCTGTCCATACCAAAGAAAAAGAGATATTACGTTTGTTTTATCCCTTTTATTCCAGATTACTTTTTTGGGGTATTTAGTTAAGTTTCAGTTACATCTGTCAACACTGTCACATTACTTACCCATTCATTCACATCTTTCACTATAGTCTGCCAGTAGAACCACACCTCAATCTTTAGATGGGTCTTATTTGCCCAAAATGACCCCTAAAGGTCGAGTTTTGGCACTCCCAGAAGATATCATTTCATCCCTTATCAAAGATGACGAGTTGTCTCTCTGCTCCTTTCCAGCTGTAGTACAAGAGCTCGTTGCCAGCAAGTCATTTCAACATCGAAAATTTTTCAAACAAAACTTTACCAGTTCAAAAATGAAGTAACTGATTGTCAGCTTTTTGTTAAGCAATTTGAAGGTTATTATCACATGACAGTTCCTCTGCAGTAACACGTCGTCCTCCGTAGAAAATTGCAGTACAGTACATTATAATTGTTTAATTGACTGCTGATGATGGAGAGGCTTGGTATCACCTTGGTATATTGAAGACGGCTAGGATACGTTGTTTGAAGGAGATATTACTGGGTTTGTTGACTCTTGGCCTCTGACGGCTTGCCCATTGGCAGCGAGCCATTGAGGTTTGAAGGTGCACTTCTGCAGCATTTGGTGATGTGCTGTCCTTCCTCGCCACAAGTCTATCAAATGAAAACTCAATGACTAGAAGGTAACTTGTCTATTCTCATTTGTTTAGATGGGCGTGGTGCTTTAGAAATCTGCTCAACCCTCAGAGCAACATGTAGTTGGTTGACAGTGGCAAGAAATTTTTGCAAACACATTGTGGTCAATGTTCTGCTAGGAGATCTGGGCCATGTGCTGGTTTTGATCAAGGAACCTCGTATCAGGTAACAAGGATGAATTCTGCTGGTTGTATAGTGGACTGATCTGCTGTAATTGCTTGGTTTTTAGCTTGGTTCCAGTCTTTGCAAAAGCTGCCATCCGAGACTGGCATTCCACTTGATAAACTTCAATCTGAAGTTGCCTGAAAGTCATCTCCCTTTGTTTCATTGGTGCAAGTATCTGCGTGACCTTCTCGTCTTTAACACCTCTCATGAATTGATGTGTGAGCATGCTGTTTCTGTTTGGAAATGGAGTTGAATTTTCTTTTATGGTTCTCAGCGTAGCTTCAGGTTCTAAAACAAAGATGCTTTGTACTTCATTGGGAAGTCTCATACGAACATAAAAACTGGCCAGTGAATAATCAGACAGGTATATGTCTCCAAACTGTGCCTTAAGTTCAGCAAAAGCGTGGCTAAGAGTTTGATTTACTGGACGGAGATTGAGAACAAGTTTTCTTGCAGCACCACCAAAATAACAAACAACGGTAGAAAATTGGAGTTCTGTAGGTATGGATGTGGTTTTGATGCAATATTTCACGTCTCAAACCCAATATTTGATGGTGATGGTTGAACCTTGCAGTGGGAATGCCATATGGGAGTTGACCGTAGTAAATGCAAATCTGTTGCACATTGTTGGGATGTATTTGGGGACTGTTGTCTCTCTATGCCTTCTAGTTGTGAAAGCATGCCATCAGTGGTCTCTTGCATGTTGCCAAGATCTCTTGGAAGGGAAAGGTAGCTTGAGGGATGCATCTTGCTTTACTTCAAGTGGATTGAGGATAGGTTTAATTGACTGTGACGAGATGATATGTCACCATTTGCTGCGATGGATGATGGGAAGAGTTCTTTGTCAGACAAGTGATCTCTGGAAGTAGTCATTTGGCTTTGAAGCAGACAATCTGGGCTTGCAAAGAACACAGTCCAAAGAGGGATACAATAAGAACTAATATGCAGGAGAACAAAATGCAGCAAAATAGCAAGGCAGTGAATGTCCTTTGACTGAACCATTACGTTTTAAGTCCACCAGAAGAAACAAATTCTTCACAAAAATGTTAGTCCAAGGTTGATGATGATGGTGGAAATGTTCAACAAGTCTGTCAGGGGATGGATGAAGAACCCCAAAATCGGCTGATGGGGGCTCGAAGGTCATTCTTGGCACTGGATCCCGGGTCAGTCACATGTCACCCATCATGTTTGTCAGTCTGGGAACTAGGCGGTCCAAACAAGCCCAGAATTGGGTGGATGGTGCTGGACAATCAGGAGCTCAGTCAAGGCTTCATTGCCAGGTCACTGTTGCATTAAACAGGGGTGGAACTTCTTGGTGAGATCTAGCACTTTCTGGCAATTTTATGGATCTCAATCATATTCTAGTAAAACAAACAAAAATAAAAAAAAGAGCAAAAGTATATTATCAGCTATAAAAAAAACCACTATGAATAGTAATTGCATTTCGGAACACATCGGAACGATTAAATGTTTAACACACGAGAAAAAATCTACTTCTAATCTGTTCTGTTGTCTCCAGAACTGTCGTGTTCTTTTGTCTCTAGAACTGAGTGGCAGATATGCCTGAATGGATTTCTCAAACTGGGTACTCTACAGCTGTTTGAAACTACAACTAATTAATCCAATTTATGGACACCTGGGAAAATTACCCAAACAATGCCAAATCGGAATTCAAAATAAACTAGAGGGCTTAACAGCCACAAGTGTTCAAAGTCAATTGGAAAAAGCTAGAGTAACTTACAGAGCATCTTGTATTAGCTGTGTGCAGTCTTGATCTATCTGGATGAAGTACAAACTGCTGGTGTGATCTATGCTATCGTAGCTTTGATTTTGTGAGAGTCCGTGAACAAACGTATATCTCAGTTCCGAGGTAGTGAATGTCCTTAGACCGAGCAGTTGCGTTTTAAGTCCACCAGAAGAAACAAATCCTTCACAAAAATGTTAGTCCAAGGTTGATGATAATGGTGGAAATGTTCAACAGTTCTGCCAGGGGATGGATGAAGGAGACAAAAATCGGCTGATGGGGGCTCGAAGGTCGTTCTTGGCACTGGATCCAGGGTCAGTCACATGTCACCCATCATGCGTGTCAGTCTGGGAACTAGGCAGTCCAAACAAGCCCAGCATTAGGTGGATGCTACTGGACAATCAGGAGCTCAGTCAAGGCTTCATGCCCAGGTCACTGTTGCATTAAACAGGGCTGGAACTTCTTGGTGAGATCTAGCACTTTCTGGCAATTCTCTGGATCGAAATCATATTAAAGTAAAACAAACAAAAATAAAAAAAAATAAAAAAAAAGTATATCAGCTATAAAAAAAAACCACTATGAATACTAAATGCATATCGGAACACATCGGAACGATTAAATGTTTAACACACGAGAAAAAAATCTACTTCTATTCTGTTCTTTTGTCTCCAGAACTGTCGTGTTCTTTTGTCCCTAGAACTGAGTGGCAGATATGCCTGAATGGATTTCTAAAACTGGGTACTCTACAGCTGTTTGAAACTACAACTAATTAATCCAATTTATGGACACCTGGGAAAATTACCTAAACAATGCCAAATCGTAAATCAAAATAAACTAGAGGGCTTAAGAGCCACAAGTGTTCAAAGTCAATTGGAAAAAGCTAGAGTAACTTACAGAGAATCTTGTATTAGCTGTGTGCAGTCTCGATCTATCCGGATGAAGTACTACTGCTGGTGTGATCTATGCTATCGTAGCTTTGATTTTGTGAGCGTCCGTGAACAAACGTATATCTCAGTTCCGAGGTAGTGAATGTCCTTAGACCGAGCCGTTGCGTTTTAAGTCCACCAGAAGAAACAAATTCTTCACAAAAATGTTAGTCCAAGGTTGATGATAATGGTGGAAATGTTCAACAGTTCTGCCAGGGGATGGATGAAGGAGACAAAAATCGGCTGATGGGGGCTCGAAGGTTGTTCTTGGCACTGGATCCAGGGTCAGTCACATGTCACCCATCATGCGTGTCAGTCTGGGAACTAGGCAGTCCAAACAAGCCCAGCATTAGGTGGATGCTACTGGACAATCAGGAGCTCAGTCAAGGCTTCATGCCCAGGTCACTGTTGCATTAAACAGGGGTGGAACTTCTTGGTGAGATCTAGCACTTTCTGGCAATTCTCTGGATCTCAATCATATTTTAGTAAAACAAACAAAAATAAAAAAAATAAAACAAAAGTATATCAGCTATAAAAAAAACCCACTATGAATACTAAATGCATATCGGAACACATCGGAACGATTAAATGTTTAACACACGAGAAAAAAATCTACTTCTATTCTGTTCTTTTGTCTCCAGAACTGTCGTGTTCTTTTGTCCCTAGAACTGAGGGGCAGATATGCCTGAATGGATTTCTCAAACTGGGTACTCTACAGCTGTTTGAAACTACAACTAATTAATCCAATTTATGGACACCTGGGAAAATTACCCAAACAATGCCAAATCGTAAATCAAAATAAACTACAGGGCTTAACAGCCACAAGTGTTCAAAGTCAATTGGAAAAAGTTAGAGTAACTTACAGAGCATCTTGTATTAGCTGTGTGCAGTCTCGATCTATCCGGATGAAGTACATACTGCTGGTGTGATCTATGCTATCGTAGCTTTGATTTTGTGAGAGTCCGTGAACAAACGTATATCTCAGTTCCGAGGTAGTGAATGTCCTTAGACCGAGCCGTTGCGTTCTAAGTCCACCAGAAGAAACAAATTCTTCACAAAAATGTTAGTCCAAGGTTGATGATGATGGTGGAAATGTTCAACAGTTCTGCCAGGGGATGGATGAAGGAGACAAAAATCGGCTGATGGGGGCTCGAAGGTTGTTCTTGGCACTGGATCCAGGGTCAGTCACATGTCACCCATCATGCGTGTCAGTCTGGGAACTAGGCGGTCCAAACAAGCCCAGCATTAGGTGGAAGCTACTGGACAATCAGGAGCTCAGTCAAGGCTTCATGCCCAGGTCACTGTTGCATTAAACAGGGCTGGAACTTCTTGGTGAGATCTAGCACTTTCTGGCAATTCTCTGGATCGAAATCATATTAAAGTAAAACAAACAAAAATTAAAAAAGGAGAGCAAAAGTATATCAGCGATAAAAAAAACCCCACTATGAATACTAATTGCAAATCGAACACATCGGAACAATTAAATGTTTAACACAAGAAAAATATCTACTTCTAATCTGTTCTTTTGTCTCCAGAACTGTTGTGTTCTTTTGTCCCTAGAACTGAGTGACAGATATGCCTGAATGGATTTCTCAAACTGGGTACTCTACAGCTGTTTGAAACTACAACTAATTAATCCAATTTATGGACACCTGGGAAAAATACCCAAACAATGCCAAATCGAAATCAAAATAAACTAGAGGGGCTTAAGAGCCACAAGTGTTCAAAGTCAATTGGAATAAGCTAGAGTGACTTACAGAGAATCTTGTATTAGCTGTGTGCAGTCTTGATCTATCTGGATGAAGTACAAACTGCTGGTGTGATCTATGCTATCGTAGCTTTGATTTTGTGAGAGTCCGTGAACAAACGTATATCTCAGTTCCGAGGTAGTGAATGTCCTTTGACCGAGCTGTTACGTTTTGAGTCCACCAGAAGAAAACAATCCTTCACAAAAATGTTAGTCAAAGGTTGATGATGATGGTGGAAATGTTCAACAGTTCTGCCAGGGGATGGATGAAGAAGACAAAAATCGGCTGATGGGGGCTCGAAGGTTGTTCTTGGCACTGGATCCAGGGTCAGTCACATGTCACCCATCATGCGTGTCAGTCTGGGAACTAGGCGGTCCAAACAAGCCCAGCATTAGGTGGATGCTACTGGACAATCAGGAGCTCAGTCAAGGCTTCATGCCCAGGTCACTGTTGCATTAAACATGGGTGGAACTTCTTGGTGAGATCTAGCACTTTCTGGCAATTCTCTGGATCGAAATCATATTAAAGTAAAACAAACAAAAATTGAAAAAGGAGAGCAAAAGTATATCAGCAATAAAAGGAAAATAATATGAATACTAAATGCATATCGGAACACATCGGAACGATTAAATGTTTAACACACAAGAAAAAAATCTACTTCTAATCTGTTCTTGTCTCCAGAACTGTCGTGTTCTTTTGTCTCTAGAACTGAGTGGCAGATATGCCTGAATGGATTTCTAAAACTGGGTACACTACAGCTGTTTGAAACTACAACTAATTAATCCAATTTATGGACACCTGGGAAAAATACCCAAACAATGCCAAATCGGAAATCAAAATAAACTAGAGGGCTTAACAGCCACAAGTGTTCAAAGTTATTTGGAATAAGCTAGAGTTGCTTACAGAGCATCTTGTATTAGCTGTGTGCAGTCTTGATCTATCTGGATGAAGTACAAACTGCTGGTGTGATCTATGCTATCGTAGCTTTTGATTTTTGCACTTTCTGGCAATTCTCTGGATCGAAATCATATTAAAGTAAAACAAACAAAAATAAAAAAAATAAAACAAAAGTATATCAGCTATAAAAAACAACAACTATGAATACTAAATGCATATCGGAACACATCGGAACGATTAAATGTTTAACACACGAGAAAAAAATCTACTTCTATTCTGTTCTTTTGTCTCCAGAACTGTCGTGTTCTTTTGTCCCTAGAACTGAGTGACAGATATGCCTGAATGGATTTCTCAAACTGGGTACTCTACAGCTGTTTGAAACTACAACTAATTAATCCAATTTATGGACACCTGGGAAAATTACCCAAACAATGCCAAATCGTAAATCAAAATAAACTAGAGGGCTTAACAGCCACAAGTGTTCAAAGTCAATTGGAAAAAGTTAGAGTAACTTACAGAGCATCTTGTATTAGCTGTGTGCAGTCTCGATCTATCCGGATGAAGTACATACTGCTGGTGTGATCTATGCTATCGTAGCTTTGATTTTGTGAGAGTCCGTGAACAAACGTATATCTCAGTTCCGAGGTAGTGAATGTCCTTAGACCGAGCCGTTGCGTTTTAAGTCCACCAGAAGAAACAAATTCTTCACAAAAATGTTAGTCCAAGGTTGATGATAATGGTGGAAATGTTCAACAGTTCTGCCAGGGGATGGATGAAGGAGACAAAAATCGGCTGATGGGGGCTCGAAGGTTGTTCTCGGCACTGGATCCAGGGTCAGTCACATGTCACCCATCGTGCGTGTCAGTCTGGGAACTAGGCGGTCCAAACAAGCCCAGCATTAGGTGGATGCTACTGGACAATCAGGAGCTCAGTCAAGGCTTCATGCCCAGGTCACTGTTGCATTAAACAGGGCTGGAACTTCTTGGTGAGATCTAGCACTTTCTGGCAATTCTCTGGATCGAAATCATATTAAAGTAAAACAAACAAAAATTGAAAAAAGAAAGGAAAAGTATATCAGCAATAAAAGGAAAATAATATGAATACTAAATGCATATCGGAACACATCAGAAAGTCTAAATGTTTAACACACAAGAAAAAAAATCTACTTCTAATCTGTTCTTGTCTCCAGAACTGTCGTGTTCTTTTGTCTCTAGAACTGAGTGGCAGATATGCCTGAATGGATTTCTTAAACTGGGTACTCTACAGCTGTTTGAAACTACAACTAATTAATCCAATTTATGGACACCTGGGAAAAATACCCAAACAATGCCAAATCGGAAATCAAAATAAACTAGAGGGTTTAAGAGCCACAAGTGTTCAAAGTTATTTGGAATAAGCTAGAGTTGCTTACAGAGCATCCTGTATTAGCTGTGTGCAGTCTTGATCTATCTGGATGAAGTACAAACTGCTGGTGTGATCTATGCTATCAGAGCTTTGATTTTGTGAGAGTCCGTGAACAAACGTATATCTCAGTTCCGAGGTAGTGAATGTCCTTTGACCGAGCCCTTACATTTTAAGTCCACCAGAAGAAAACAATCCTTCCCAAAATGTTAGTCCAAGGTTGATGATGATGGTGGAAGTGTTCAACAGTTCTGCCAGGGGATGGATGAAGAAGACAAAAATCGGCTGATGGGTGCTCGAAGGTCATTCTTGGCACTGGATCCAGGGTCAGTCACATGTCACCCATCATGCGTGTCAGTCTGGGAACTAGGCGGTCCAAACAAGCCCAGCATTAGGTGGATGCTACTGGACAATCAGGAGTTCAGTCAAGGCATCACGCCAAGGTCACTGTTGCATTAAACAGGGGTGGAACTTCTTGGTGAGATCTTGCACTTTTTGGCAATTCTCTGGATCTCAATCATGTTAAAGTAAAACAAACAAAAAATAAAAAGGAGAGCAAAAGTATATCAGCAATAAAAGGAAAATACTGTGAATACTATATGCCAATCTGAACACATCAGAAAGTCTAAATGTTTAACACACAAGAAAAAAAATCTACTTCTAATCTGTTCTTGTCTCCAGAACTGTCGTGTTCTTTTGTCCCTAGAACTGAGTAGCAGATATGCCTGCATGGATTTCTAAAACTGGGTACTCTACAGCTGTTTGAAACTACAACTAATTAATCCAATTTATGAACACCTGGGAAAAATACCCAAACAATACCAAATCGGAAATCAAAATAAACTACAGGGCTTAAGAGCCACAAGAGTTCAAAGTCAATTGGAATAAGCTAGAGTAACTTACAGAGCATCTTGTATTAGCTGTGTGCAGTCTTGATCTATCTGGATGAAGTACAAACTGCTGGTGTGATCTATGCTATCGTAGCTTTGATTTTGTGAGAGTCCGTGAACAAACGTTTATCTCAGTTCCGAGGTAGTGAATGTCCTTTGGCCGAGCCGTTACGGTTTAAGTCCACCAGAAGAAAACAATTCTTCACAAAAATGTTAGTCCAAGGTTGATGATGATGGTGGAAATGTTCAACAGTTCTGCCAGGGGATGGATGAAGAAGAAAAAAATCGGCTGACGGGGGCTCGAAGGTCGTTCTTGGCACTGGATCCAGGGTCAGTCACATGTCACCCATCATGCGTGTCAGTCTGGGAACTAGGCGGTCCAAACAAGCCCAGCATTTGGTGGATGCTACTAGACAATCAGGAGCTCAGTCAAGGCTTCACGCCAAGGTCACAGTTGCATTAAACAGGGATGGATCTTCTTGGTGAGATCTCGCAATTTCTTGCAATTTTCTGGATCTCAATCATATTAAAGTAAAACAAACAAAAATTAAAAAGGAGAGCAAAAGTATATCAGCAATAAAAGGAAAATACTATGAATACTCAATGCAAATCGCAACACATCAGAACGATTAAATGCTAAAAAACACACACACAAAAAAATCTACTTCTAATCTGTTCTTGTCTCCAGAACTGTCGTGTTCTTTTGTCCCTAGAACTGAGTGGCAGATGTGTCTGAATGGATTTTTAAAACTGGGTACTCTACAGCTGTTTGAAACTACAACTAATTAATCCAATTTATGGACACCTGGAAAAATTACCCAAACAATGCCAAATTGAAATCAAAATAAACTAAAGGGCTTAAGAGCCACAAGTGTTCAAAGTCAATTGGAATAAGCTAGAGTAACTTACAGAGCATCTTGTATTAGCTGTGTGCAGTCTTGATCTATCTGGATGAAGTACAAACTGCTGGTGTGATCTATGCTATCGTAGCTTTGATTTTGTGAGAGTCCGTGAACAAACGTTTATCTCAGTTCCGAGGTAGTGAATGTCCTTTGGCCGAGCCGTTACGGTTTAAGTCCACCAGAAGAAAACAATTCTTCACAAAAATGTTAGGCCAAGGTTGATGATGATGGTGGAAATGTTCAACAGTTCTGCCAGGGGATGGATGAAGAAGAAAAAAATCGGCTGACGGGGGCTCGAAGGTCGTTCTTGGCACTGGATCCAGGGTCAGTCACATGTCACCCATCATGCGTGTCAGTCTGGGAACTAGGCGGTCCAAACAAGCCCAGCATTAGGTGGATGCTACTAGACAATCAGGAGCTCAGTCAAGGCTTCAGGCCAAGGTCACAGTTGCATTAAACAGGGGTGGATCTTCTTGGTGAGATCTCGCAATTTCTGGCAATTTTCTGGATCTCAATCATATTAAAGTAAAACAAGAAAAATTAAAAAGGAGAGCAAAAGTATATCAGCAATAAAAGGAAAATACTATGAATACTCAATGCAAATCGCAACACATCAGAACGATTAAATGCTAAAAAACACACACACAAAAAAATCTACTTCTAATCTGTTCTTGTCTCCAGAACTGTCGTGTTCTTTTGTCCCTAGAACTGAGTGGCAGATATGCCTGAATTGATTTCTAAAACTGGGTACTCTTCAGCTGTTTGAAACTACAACTAATAAATCCAATTTATGGACACCTGGGAAAAATACCCAAACAATGCCAAATCGGAAATCAAAATAAACTACAGGGCTTAAGAGCCACAAGTGTTCAAAGTCAATTGGAATACGCTAAAGTAACTTACAGAGCATCTTGTATTAGCTGTGTGCAGTCTTGATCTATCTGGATGAAGTACAAACTGCAGGTGTGATCTATGCTATCGTAGCTTTGAATTTGTGAGAGTCCGTGAACAAACGTATATCTCAGTTCCGAGGTAGTGAATGTCCTTTGACCGAGCCGTTACGGTTTAAGTCCACCAGAAGAAAACAATTCTTCACAAAAATGTTAGTCCAAGGTTGATGATGATGGTGGAAATGTTCAACAGTTCTGCCAGGGGATGGATGAAGAAGACAAAAATCGGCTGATGGGGACTCGAAGGTCGTTCTTGGCACTGGATCCAGGGTCAGTCACATGTCACCCATCATGCGTGTCAGTCTGGGAACTAGGCGGTCCAAACAAGCCCAGCATTAGGTGGATGCTACTAGACAATCAGGAGCTCAGTCAAGGCTTCACGCCAAGGTCACAGTTGCATTAAACAGGGGTGGATCTTCTTGGTGAGATCTAGCACTCTGTGGCAATTTTCTGTATCTTTAGCAGGTTCATTTTCTTCCAATCTATTGGGTGAAGACAGCAAACAGTAACTCATCATATATATGTAATAACTCGTGCACAGTGTAACTTGAAAAAAAAAGTTTGGAATTATCTCATCAGAAAAAAAAAGAGAAAAACGTAGACGGATGTTTTCATGATTTCCAAATTTAGTTTTTCCCCATATGTTTTCTGAAAAGTTCCTAACCAGCAACTTCAAATGCATTGTAACTGTAGTTTCAAACATTATTGTAAAAGTGGGGTTTATAAAAAAAGAATATATTCTCAATAGAAGATAAAGATGTAACACAAAATTGTTTTTGCATCATACCTTCTAATCGGAAGCTTCTTGCAAATCTTGGAACACTTCGCTGATGCTATCCACTCATTTCAACAGGGCAACATCTTCCTGAAAGAAACTGAAAAACAGTCTCCAACAAATAGTTATTTTTGTTTTGTTGATGGGGGCTGCCATTCACACAATACTGATATAGCAGTAATTGTGAATAACTGTAGTGTTGTTTCACACTGCTTGTTTCAGATAAATTAAATTATGGTCAAGGTTGAATCAATCTGTTTGTATTCTGACAGAGAGGTTCACAATTAAATATAATTTGCGTTATACTTCCTCCGAACCATTCTTATCCCTCAGCCTCAAGTCCGTTAAGTGGCTCTAACTTGAGGAAGAAAGAGACAAAGATCAAGTTAATAATCAATGACAGGATAACTGTTAATCTACATGTGGTGACAGACGTGGAACAATTGTAATGTTAATTGGACAATAGGAGAAAAAACTGAATCAAGATAGCACAAAAAAAAACTCAGTAGGACAGGCACAAGTCAACATGATGGGATTGTTAGGTTTGTGTATCTTGAGGACAAGGTACAAATGAGCAGTATAGGGTGCAGAAACTTTGAGTTTCTTAGCATTGCTAGGCAGTGAACCATGTCTTATAAACTTATTCCTAGTTTTGGTGACTTCTTTCTGGTGCTCAGATGTAAAATCATTTTGTACTTCTCTGTAAGACATTCCACCAGACAATTGACACTCAGCTTCTTTGATGTAAAGATCACATCACCAAACCACGGTAGCTCCACCTTTGTCCGCTCTCTTAATGACAAAAGAAGGGTTCCCAGGAAGGGACTGGAGTGCACTGCAGTTATCCTTGATGAGATTACAGAAGCCAGGCTTACTGAAATCAAGACGGTTTATCTCTCGTTGGGAACTGTCGATAACAAAGTCCAACGTTCTGTTAAGTTCGTGGTTAGGGCACCACTTAGACTTCTTTGGGCTAAACTTGTCAAATCGATCAACAGGTAGAAAATCAGCTGGCTGAATTGAAACGTCACAATGAGACACAGGTGAGTAAGTAGTGATATGTGGCTTGGAATCAACAGACTGATGAACAGGCGAGGATATAGAGCTCCGAGTGTGTAGATCATCCTTGTAGTAGAAATTGTTTGAAGCATGACTGACGGAAGAATTCATCAACATCTCTATTCATTGAAAACTCATCCACACACCAAATATTAGGCACAAAATTAAGGCCAATTTGATGAAAATCACACTCTGCTTCTGAAAGTGGAAGATTGAGTGGTATAGTCATGACCATATTCTTGGGGCGGGGCTGATGTGAAGAGCTAAGTACGGTTGGATGCTGGTTGACTACCGAAGATAAATGTCTTAAGGAGCACAGCTTAGAATCCTTAGAATGCTTTCAACCTTGAAACAGTTCCACACTAAGCGAGCAAATGATTCCAAACAGTTAATTGGTCAACCAAGTTATAAAATGTAGTACACAAATCATGTATCTCATGAAAAAGCTGAACAATCGTCTTGAAATGGGACTGAAGAGTTCACAAAATAAGACGACAGGATGAAGCATGGATGACACTGCAAACCTCACAAGAGTACAGATGACTACCCGGCAACAGATTGGAAGAGTGGAACTTAAGTTCAAATCCTCTAGGTATACGTCCAGTCCATCAGCAGGTGATGAGGAATCTCCAATGACTGCAAAATCTTGTTTTCATGAAATTAGCTTAGGCGAGGGCAAGGCTAGCTTGACACATGACCATAAATCCAGGCATAGCACTGACAAATTTGCCTTAGTTTTTTTGCTGAAACTTTTGGGGTCAAAAACCAAAATGCTTTGAGTACCCCCCACTCAAAACATTTTGAGTTTTTGACCAAAATTTTAAAGTCATTTTTGCTCTACCAAGTCAAGAGGGCAAATCCCCTGGTACCAGCAGCACTCTAATTTGCAAGCCTGGATCTGCCTTAGTTTGGGAAATATCCACCATTTTTTTGCTGAAACTTTTAGGGTCAAAATCCAAAATGCTTTGAGTACCCCCCACTCAAAACATTTTGAGTCTTTGACCAAAATTTCAAAGTCATTTTCGCTCTACCAAGTCAAGAGGGCAAATCCCCTGGTACCAGCAGTATTCTAATTCGCAAGCCTTGATCTGCCTTTGTTTGGGAAATATTCATCCTTAGAATCAAAATGAAAGGTTTGTGCAGTGCTTACCAAAACAAAACATTTGGAAGGCAGAATTTTCGACCAAACTGTGTCTTGTTCCGGTGGTAGTTTGAGTGCAAAAAATCTGCATTCAAGCTACCCGGATTCAGTGTTTCCAACTTGTGTACGATGCACTGTTCCATGTTCTGGCCCTGTGTAGTAGATGAAGTCAGTTTCAAGACACACAGGCACATGTTCATGCACGTGTGCGTCAGGCAAGAAAAAATGACATGCTACATGATGTCCCAGGATGTTTAACCATACACTTCTGAGGTGCTCAGTGAAGCAGTCAGCCAGTCAACCCATCATCTCACCAATGTGGTGGACACCACATTGCTTGCAGGATATACAATACACCAGGTTGACAGAAAACAGGAGTATTGTCCTGCGGATGTGAAACCTTCTTTGGGGCCGTCAAGTATGGAGGGACTGTGGATATGCCTGCACGTGTTGCAACAGGGACAATTGCAGGCAAACATGCCTAGGACAGTGGTATCATTGGAGACTATTTGTGGAAGGGTGGAGGGAACAAAGTTTTGTCCAATTGATTGGGCGGAACGGAAAGCACACAAGGGTGTAGAAGTCATATTAAATATGAAATTCATCAATGGATCTGTCTGCAGCGTGTGATAGTGTTTCTGGACAATGGCACAAACTCTCAGATTGAATGGGTGGTAAGTAAGAACTAAGGGAATGGGGTTCTGATTTTGTCTCAAAGATGGGACTAGGGCTTCCTCAAGGCTCAACGCAGATAATCGACTAAGTACAGCTGACAGAACATCCGCAGGGTAACTTTTGTGTTGGAAAAAATTAGTCACATTCAAAGCCTGCTACGTAAAATCCTCATCATTGCTACAAATGACCTCGACAAATCTGTAGGGATGATGAGGATTTTACGTACCAATCTTAGAATGTGACTAATTTTGTCCAAGACAGACGGAAAAAATTAGTCACATCCGAAGCCTGTTACATAAAATCCTCATCATCGCTACAAATGACTTCGACAAATTTTTAGAGATGATGAGGATTTTACCTAGCAGGCTTCGGATGTGACTTATCTCTTCCGTCTGTCTCAGAAGAAATTAGTCACAATCGAACCTGCTACGTAAAATCCTCATCATCGCTACAGGTTTGTTGAAGTCATTTGTAGCGATGATGAGGATTTTACGAAGCAGGCTATGAATGTGACTTATTTCTTCAGTCTGTCTAGGAAGAAATTAGTCACATTCAAAACCTGATACATAAAATCCTCATCATCCCTACATATTTGTCGAAGTCATTTGTAGGGATGATGAGGATTTTACGTAGCAGGCTTTGAATGTGACTAATTTTTTCCAACACAAAGGTTACCCTGTGGATGTTCTGTCAGCTGCACTTGGTCGAATATCTGCATTGAGCCTTGAGGAAGCCCTAGTCCCATCTTTGAGACAAAATCAGAACCCCATCCCCTTAGTTCTTACTTACCACCCGTTCAATCTGAGAGTTTGTGCCATTGTCCAGAAACACTATCACACGCTGCAGACAGATCCATTGATGAACTTCATATTTAATATGACTTCTACACCCTTGTGTGCTTTCCGTTCCGCCCAATCATTTGGAAAAAACTTTGTTCCCTCCACCCTTCCACAAATAGTCTCCAATGATACCATTGTCCTAGGCATGTTTGCCTGCAATCGTCCCTGTTTCAACACGTGCAGGCATATCCACAGTCCCTCCATACTTGACGGCCCCAAAGAAGGTTTCACATCCGCAGGACAACTCTCCTGCATTCTGCCAACCTGGTGTATTGTATATCTTGCAAGCAATGCGGTGTCCACCACATTGGTGAGATGATGGGTTGACTGGCTGACCGCTTCACTGAGCACCTCAGAAGTGTATGGCTAAACATCCCGGGACATCATGTAGCATGTCATTTTTCTGGCCTGAGCCGGTCATGGGTACTTCCCTTGCCCTTGCTACAGCTAATATCACAAAAACGAAATTTTGCAGTCATTGGAGATTCCTCATCACCTGCTGACGGACTGGATGTATACCTAAAAGGATTTGAACTTAAATTCCACTCGTACAGTCTGTTGTCAGGTAGTCATCTGTACTCTTGTGTAGTTTGCAGTGTAGTCCGTGCTTTAGTCAGTCGTCTTATTTGCTGTACTCTTCAGGCCCATTACAAGAGTACTACATTCTATAACCTTGTTGACCATTCAATTGCTATTGACATCAGAGGAATCATTCACGCGCCTAATGCCAACTTTTTCAAGGTTGAAAGCATTCTAAGGATTCTAAGCTGTGCTCCTTCAGACGTTCATCTCCGTTAGTCAACCAGTGTTCGCTGGTACTTAGCTCATCACATCAGCCCCCAAAGAAGATGGTTTTGACTAAGCCTTGTATCCTCCACTTTCTGAGTGTGATGTTCCTCGACTTGACCTAAATCTTGTGCCTACTATTTGTTGTGTGGATGAATTTTTACTGAATAGAGATGTTGATGAATTCTTCCCTCGTTTACTCTTGAAACAATTCTTCCATAAGGATGATTTACACACTCAGAGCTCTACATCCTTGCCTGTTTCTCAGTCTGTTGATTCGTAGCCGCATCGCGCTACACCCTCACTCTTGTTTCATTCTGACCCGTTGATCCAGTTTCCATACTTTGCCCAAAGAAGTCTAGGTGGCTCCCTAATCCTGAACTTAACAAAATGTTGGACTTTGTTATCGACAGTTGCCGACAAGAAGTTAACCATCTTGATGTCAACCATCTTGAAGTCAGTAAGCCTGCTTTCTTTAATATCACCATGGATAATTGCAATGCACTCCAGTCCCTTCGTAAGAACCCTTTTGTTGTCAATAAGGCTGAACGTTGTCCGATTGGACATCTTACAGAAAAGTAGATCATGATCTTACATCGGAGTACCAGAAAGAAGTCACCCAAACAGAGAATAAGTTTATAAGACATGGTTCACTACCTCGCAATGCTAAGAAACTCATAGTTTCTGCACTGCGTACTGCTCGTTTCTACTTCCTCCCCAAGATTCACAAACCTAACAATCCCAGTTGCCCCATCACATTGACTTCTGCCTGTCCTACTGAGCTTGTTGTGTGCTATTTTGATTCAGTTCTGTCTATCGTCCAACCGTTACCCTCCTACATCAAAGATACTTCAGAGTTGATGTACTTCCTCCGAAACAATTCTCGTCCTTCAGCCTTCGTCCACTTAGTAACTCTGAATTGAGGAAGAGACATGGATCAAGGTATTCATTATAGACAGGATAACAAATTATGTCCACCACACAACGTTCGACTACAACATTTATAACTTAACCATGATCCGGCGCCGATGTCTCCTGTGCTAGCATCCTTCTCGCCTTGCTTCGCTGGTTAAGGAATCATCTCATCAGGGCTGTTCTCTTGTCTGCATAGAAACAACAAAACATACAGTAATTTAATTTCAAGATATTCCAGGATAGTAATTAAATCCACTCCTTTTTAAACGAATAGAAGATAACCCCTTACCGATCTTGAAAAGTTCAGCATTATCACCACTGATGCCTTCATCACACTGCATCGATGGGTTACCTGTAGTGTAGAATAATGGAAGACAATGCAAAAACATTAACTTACATGTACACTAAACATCAATTAGGTTCATGGTTTTGAAGTTTTTGTCTTGATGAGTCATCCAAGTCATCTTTTTAATGAATAATTTCACAAAACTTACTGTACTATGACATCTTACCTCCGCATAGCTTTTCCTTTATCTCTTTGACCTCTTCTACCTCTCCGTCTGTACTATCAGTGGGTGGCTACAACATGCAACTACCATTATCCGGCCGTATTGTCTTCTGTGCTAGCATTCCTTAAGATCTTCATGACTCGCTTCACCGGCTAAGCATCAAATCATCGGGGCTGTTCTTTTGTCTGCGTATAAACAAGAAACAATAATACATACAGTAATTAAACTTCAAGATATTCCAGGGTAGTAATTAAGTCCACTCCTTACTTACCTGTAGTGTAGGTTAATGGAAGACAATGCAAAAACATTAACTTATATGTACACTAAACATCAATTACGTTCATGGTTTTGAAGTTTTTGTCTTGATGAGTCATCCAAGTCATCTTTTTACTGAATAATTTCACAAAATATACTGTACTATGACATCTTTATTCTAAACTTACCTCCGCATAGCTTTTCCTTTTAGACCTCTTCTACCTCTCCGTCTGTACTATCAGTGGGTGGCTACAACATGCAACTACCATGATCCGGCCATAATGTCTTCTGTGCTAGCATTCCTTAAGATCTTCATGACTCGCTTCACTGGCTAAGCATCAAGTCATCGGGGCTGTTATTTTGTCTGCGTATAAACATGAAACAATAATACATACAGTAATTAAACTTCAAGATATTCCAGGGTAGTAATTAAGACCACTCCTTTCCAAAAGATAAGATCATCCCTAACCGATCTCAAAAAATTCAACTTTATCATTGCTGATACCTTTATCACACTGCATCACTGGGTTACCTGTAAGGTAGGATAATGGAGGACAATGCAAAAACAATAAATTACATGTACATTGAACAACAATAATGTACGTGGTTTATACGTTTTTGTCCTATTGAGTCATTCAAGTAATCTTTTCACTAAATAATTTCACAAAAGTTACTGTGCTTACACATTTTAATTTTAAACTTACCTCAACATAGTTTTCATCTGTGCGTGCATCCTTTAAGATCTTCATTACTCAATTCACTGGTTGAGGAATCAAGTCACTGGGGCTGCTCTTTGGTCTGCGTATAAACGTGAAAAAATATTACATACAGTAATTTAACTTCAAGTTTTCAAAGATAGTAATTAGGCATCATTAGTTTACCTGTAGTGCAGGACAATGGAAGACAATGCAAAAACAAAAACTGATATAAACAGTGAAAATCAATAATGTATATGGTTTTTAAGTTTTTTGGATATCTCCATTTTGAACTTACATCCACCAACTTTTTCCCCTTTCCTCTTCAACCTTTCTGTCTGTTCTTTCAGTCTGATCATTCCATCAGTTCTCAGTTCTACGCCTACATCTCAGCCTACATCACAGCCTACATCTCAGCCTACATCTCAGCCTACATCACAGCCTACATCACAGCCTACATCACAGCCTACATCTCAGCCTACATCACAGCCTACATCTCAGCCTACATCACAGCCTACATCTCAGCCTACATCTCAGCCTACATCACAGCCTACATCTCAGCCTACATCTCAGCCTACATCACAGCCTACATGTCAGCCTACATCTCAGCCTACATCTCAGCCTACATCTCAGCCTACATCACAGCCTACATCACAGCCTACATCTCAGCCTACATCTCAGCCTACATCTCAGCCTACATCTCAGCCTACATCTCAGCCTACATCTCAGCCTACATCACAGCCTACATCACAGCCTAAATCTCAGCCTACATCTCAGCCTACATCTCAGCCTACATCTCAGCCTACATCTCAGCCTACATCTCAGCCTACATCTCAGCCTACATCTCAGCCTACATCACAGCCTACATCACAGCCTACATCTCAGCCTACAACTCAGCCTACATCACAGCCTACATCTCAGCCTACATCTCAGCCTACATCTCAGCCTACATCTCAGCCTACATCTCAGCCTACATCTCAGCCTACAACTCAGCCTACATCACAGCCTACATCTCAGCCTACATCTCAGCCTACATCTCAGCCTACATCTCAGCCTACATCTCAGCCTACAACTCAGCCTACATCTCAGCCTACATCTCAGCCTACATCTCAGCCTACATCTCAGCCTACATCTCAGCCTACATCTCAGCCTACATCTCAGCCTACATCTCAGCCTACATCTCAGCCTACATCTCATCCTACATCTCAGCCTACATCTCAGCCTACATCTCAGCCTACGACTCAGCCTACGACTCAGCCTACGACTCAGCCTACATCTCAGCCTACATCTCAGCCTACATCTCAGCCTACAACTCAGCCTACATCTCAGCCTACAACTCAGCCTACATCTCAGCCTACATCTCAGCCTACATCTCAGCCTACATCTCAGCCTACATCTCAGCCTACGACTCAGCCTACGACTCAGCCTACGACTCAGCCTACATCTCAGCCTACAACTCAGCCTACATCTCAGCCTACATCTCAGCCTACATCTCAGCCTACATCTCAGCCTACATCTCAGCCTACATCACAGCCTACATCTCAGCCTACAACTCAGCCTACATCTCAGCCTACATATCAGCCTAAATCTCAGCCTACATCTCAGCCTACATCTCAGCCTACATCACAGCCTACATCACAGCCTACATCACAGCCTACATCACAGCCTACATCACAGCCTACATCACAGCCTACATCACAGCCTACATCACAGCCTACATCTCAGCCTACATCTCAGCCTACATCTCAGCCTACATCACAGCCTACATCTCAGCCTACATCTCAGCCTACAACTCAGCCTACAACTCAGCCTACATCTCAGCCTACATCTCAGCCTACAACTCAGCCTACAACTCAGCCTACATCTCAGCCTACATCTCAGCCTACATCTCAGCCTACATCACAGCCTACGTCTCAGCCTACGTCACAGCCTACGTCACAGCCTACGTCACAGCCTACATCACAGCCTACATCACAGCCTACAACACAGCCTACATCACTGCCTACATCACAGCCTACAACACAGCCTACATCACAGCCTACATCACAGCCTACATCACAGCCTACGTCTCAGCCTACGTCTCAGCCTACGTCTCAGCCTACATCTCAGCCTAAATCTCAGCCTACATCTCAGCCTACATCACAGCCTACATCTCAGCCTACAACTCAGCCTACAACTCAGCCTACATCTCAGCCTACATCTCAGCCTACAACTCAGCCTACAACTCAGCCTACATCTCAGCCTACATCTCAGCCTACATCTCAGCCTACATCTCAGCCTACATCTCAGCCTACATCTCAGCCTACATCTCAGCCTACATCTCAGCCTACATCACAGCCTACATCTCAGCCTACATCTCAGCCTACATCTCAGCCTACATCTCAGCCTACATCTCAGCCTACAACTCAGCCTACATCTCAGCCTACATCTCAGCCTACATCTCAGCCTACATCTCAGCCTACATCTCAGCCTACATCTCAGCCTACATCTCAGCCTACATCTCAGCCTACATCTCAGCCTACATCTCAGCCTACATCTCAGCCTACATCTCAGCCTACATCTCAGCCTACATCTCAGCCTACGACTCAGCCTACGACTCAGCCTACGACTCAGCCTACATCTCAGCCTACATCTCAGCCTACATCTCAGCCTACAACTCAGCCTACATCTCAGCCTACAACTCAGCCTACATCTCAGCCTACATCTCAGCCTACATCTCAGCCTACATCTCAGCCTACATCTCAGCCTACGACTCAGCCTACGACTCAGCCTACATCTCAGCCTACAACTCAGCCTACATCTCAGCCTACATCTCAGCCTACATCTCAGCCTACATCACAGCCTACATCTCAGCCTACAACTCAGCCTACATCTCAGCCTACATCTCAGCCTAAATCTCAGCCTACATCTCAGCCTACATCTCAGCCTACATCACAGCCTACATCACAGCCTACATCACAGCCTACATCACAGCCTACATCACAGCCTACATCACAGCCTACATCACAGCCTACATCACAGCCTTCATCACAGCCTACATCTCAGCCTACATCTCAGCCTACATCTCAGCCTACATCACAGCCTACATCTCAGCCTACATCTCAGCCTACAACTCAGCCTACAACTCAGCCTACATCTCAGCCTACATCTCAGCCTACAACTCAGCCTACAACTCAGCCTACATCTCAGCCTACATCTCAGCCTACATCTCAGCCTACATCACAGCCTACGTCTCAGCCTACGTCACAGCCTACGTCACAGCCTACGTCACAGCCTACATCACAGCCTACATCACAGCCTACAACACAGCCTACATCACTGCCTACATCACAGCCTACAACACAGCCTACATCACAGCCTACATCACAGCCTACATCACAGCCTACGTCTCAGCCTACGTCTCAGCCTACGTCTCAGCCTACATCTCAGCCTAAATCTCAGCCTACATCTCAGCCTACATCACAGCCTACATCTCAGCCTACAACTCAGCCTACAACTCAGCCTACATCTCAGCCTACATCTCAGCCTACAACTCAGCCTACATCTCAGCCTACATCTCAGCCTACATCTCAGCCTACAACTCAGCCTACATCTCAGCCTACATCTCAGCCTACATCTCAGCCTACGTCACAGCCTACGTCACAGCCTACATCACCGCCTACATCACAGCCTACAACACAGCCTACATCACTGCCTACATCACAGCCTACAACACAGCCTACATCACAGCCTACATCACAGCCTACATCACAGCCTACATCTCAGCCTACATCTCAGCCTACATCTCAGCCTACATCTCAGCCTACATCTCAGCCTACATCACAGCCTACATCACAGCCTACATCACAGCCTACATCTCAGCCTACATCTCAGCCTACATCTCAGCCTACATCTCAGCCTACATCTCAGCCTACATCTCAGCCTACATCTCAGCCTACATCTCAGCCTACAACTCAGCCTACATCTCAGCCTACATCTCAGCCTACATCTCAGCCTAAATCTCAGCCTACATCACAGCCTACATCTCAGCCTACAACTGTGAACTGATTAGATAGACAAGCATCTTGTACAGTCTTCATGGCAAGCATCTTGTAAAGTCTTCCTTCCCTGGAATCTAGTCATCCGGGCTGTTCTTTGTCTGAATATCAACAAGAAACAATAATACATACAGTGATTTTACTTCAAGATATCCTAGAACAATTCAGACCAATCCTTTCCAAAACACCGTTCCTTTCAAAAAACGCTCCAAAGTCGTTATGGGTTTGATGAGAATCACAGAAATATTTGAATTCAAGATGGGAAAATAAATAGACATTTAATCAGAACTTACATGTTGTTTCACAGCCTTTCGCTTGTTCTCTGTCTATACTGCAAAATTCTCCAAGAGTTTCAAAATTTGGAGAAGCAGGTTCTTCCGGTTGGTGGTCATCTTTGCTCAGCTAAAATTTTAAATGAATTAATATTATAACGATTAAATTCAACCACTGACATAGATCTACTCCTTAATGAAAACACATGTAAGTGGGTGACAGAATGACAAGGTGATGGCAAATATGGCAGTAACTAACCTCACAGGGCAATCTTGCTTCTCTGGGGTACATTAGGAACAATGGTGTTAACTTAGTGGTTGCATGTACGGATGTTCGATGTGCAAACAGCACAGGATCTGTACAAAGAAATTTAGATTATTAAGTCACTACATAAACAGGAAATAAAGTTCAATGATCGAACATAGCCAGCTAAAGCAGTCCCTGCTATAGGTGATGTTTGAAACTTTGCATTAACCTCCGACATATATTTAAACTTTAACAATAACACATGTAAGTAGGTGACAAAGTGTTAAATCACATGGCAGGTGTGGCAGTAAGTAATGTTACATAACGTAAATTTTACTGATCGAACACAGCCAACTGAAACAGTCCCTGCTATAGGTGATGTTTAAAGCTTTGCAGGGTGTGAAGGATTTATGCTGTAGAGAATAGTTTAAATGACTATTGACAGTGAAACACAATGGTCTTTCCTGGACACTGTAACATGTGCTTTGCCGATCACTCGAAAAATAGCACCTTCTTTTGACCATATTTTCTTGATGCCATGGTCGATTTATTGATATTATCTACAAATTCAGGTCGACATTAGTTTGAGAAATTGTGAAATTGAAAATTATTTCTTTTTTAAACTTGTCCGTGTAAAATTTTCATGAAGTTACCACGATCTATTAAAAAAAAAGGTCTTGAATAAAATGAAATTTCATGCACTGAAGCCAGGTCAGAATTCCATTTTAAATAGTATGCAGAGCTGAAATTTTAAATTTGTTATTGTCTCAACTAGCATTTTGAAACAGAAGACGAGGTTACATTGAGGTCACATCTGTGAGGCGTTTATGTAGTTTTTGAAGACCTTTCCAAAGATGTGCAGATTGAAATCCATCATGTGGTTCAATCAAGGGTTATGATTTTTGAAATAGAATTTGTAAAATTGGGTTGACTTTCTGTGTTGAGAATTATCAGGATGGAGAAGTAAAACTAAAATGAACAAATATTACAATTTCTTACATTACAAAGACAAGGTGTTTGTGAATGTCATCAAAGGTTGAAATTATCCAAAATGAAACAATTATACATTTAAACCTGAAATTATGTCTTTTTCATAGTTTTTTGCTTAAAATTCCTATTTTAATTAAAACACGAGGTCAAATTGAGGTCATCTTTGTGTGACTCTTGTTTATTTTGATGTATAGATTGTAAAAGTCCAAGGTAAATTTTCCAGTCGAACCGAAGTTGAAGTTTCTAGATTTAATAAACAACATCTCATAAACCGTATGTTCGATTGTCACGTAACTTTGCAGTATTATTAGGGTTCACATCTCCTGAGCCAATTGTCATAAGGTCGTAATCTTTGTACTGTGTAGGACCATTTCAAGGTGTGGAGTGTTTAATCAAAGATCAAACAACTTCAGAACAGCTATGTGTTTGTCCACGAACACATAATCTAGTTTAGTTTTTCTTCTCACTAACTTTGTCCACTGCTACTATAACTTGAAGTTTCAGGAGAAGTTGTGATGAAATTTCAGCGGTTTTAAAATTCATAACTATAAAAGGCCTGAAGCAAGTAATGGCCCTGCGCTCGAGTTTCCGCTGTGCTTTTAAATTTATTTTTCTTTTCTGATGGCTATTTTTAATAAGAAGTAAATCATTTTGATGTTTCAAGTATGTTGTATATCCTTTATTTTTTCATGTTGTTGCTTGAGTATGTATTATAATTCAGTACAGGGTCCAAAAAGACTAAATGTGATTGTAACAAATACTATTTGGCAAAGAAACATTGGCTGCATGCTCTTCCATCTCCATTTTATGTATAACACATGTGTGAAGTAATAGATGTATGACTTAAAACTTGGTATGTTGTTAGACAATGAACAATATTGCAAAAATGTGGAGTGACGTCATGATGACGTCATGTGATGATTTCTTACTTTTTAACATTTGGGACCACTTAATAAATAGTTTGAGAACAAAACAACCTACAATTACTTGTTTTTCACTAGGAAAATATCTTTATTGTTATGAATTTGAAATTTATCTCACTAAGTTCCATCTTTTGAGTCCCAAACGCCTAGTGTTTGTCAGGTGACAAACACTAAATTCTAGTTTTAGTATTAATGTTATTACATGTAAAGTTTCATTGTCTGATGGTATTGCATTATTGATATAATAATTTGCAAGAAATGATGTTTGTCAGAAAAAAGGAGAAGAAAAACAAGGAACTAGACAAACAAAAACCACAAGTATAGTGTCATACCTATGTAATTACAAGGCATAGAGAGGCTTCCACCATTGTTCATTCATTGTATTTCGGCTAAATGGCGGTAAGTCAGAGTGAGCCAGCAATCAAGCCATGGTTCCCCTAGGCCTTAGGCAACGGCCGATGTTTTACAAAGTTACACTGTGTGAATTTGACATCTTCTCGGTCGAGAAACAAAATGGACGATCTAACAAAGAGAATCTTTTTTTCTTTTGGCATGGTCAACTCAGGGTTCCTTCGTGCCAGTGGCACTCTTAAAGAAAAGTTTCTGGTAATACCGGCGACAACTGGTTAAGACTATAGTTCAAAGATTTGTCAAAAATTGACCCATTCAAAAATATAATTGGTCTCACCATCGCCATAATGAGGGTCTGTAGTGTTCTGCACGACCCATCCTTCTGCTTTACTCTCAGGTCCGTTGAAAAGACTTGAAGTCACAGCCGGCAAGTTGGAGTTCTTTCTCACAGCTTCCAAGATTTTGTCGATGTACAGGGTGACAAAATCTTTCTGATACACCGGGAAGTTATTGCCTGTCCCATACCTGCAAATATAACAAATCATTGCATATTGATTTGTCCATTATAACAATGATACATGTAGTCACAGTAATAATAATGATAGTTATATCAGAATGGCATGAATGGTAAATGTTGAGGGTTTGAATCTCATCCAAATAATATGCCTCTGGATTTTGTTTTTTAAGAGGAAACTTGGTGCAAAGATGATGCTCCATGAATAGAGCTGGATGTTACATTTTCGAGGTTTCAAGACTTTCTACCATCATTTGGGGTTTCAGTAAGAACAAGGTTATAGTATTTCATCACCATAAAAATGAACCAGAGAACCTGGACTTCACAGCCATTGCTGTTGTCACAGTCGTTTGAGCTGGGCAACAGCTGACTCCATATTTCGTGCAAAACAGTGAGGAAAATTTGGGCAAAGCAAGAAGGAAAAAGTGCATATGCTTGTGTTTTTATCTGTGTAAAACTTCCAACAAATCGACCTCTCTGCTCCCCCTTGACCAAAGAGTCCTCATACACTTAGGGTTGTTATCTGTGCCAAATTTGTTGGTTACTATTGCCGTGAAAGTGTTCAAAAACAAAAACAAAAATGGAATGGCATGACTCATGCACTGCAATCTGGCCAAGCACTTTCATGATTGCCCTGGACATGGGCAAGTACTGAAGATCATGCAGAGAAAAAATGCTATCTTTTTCAGGAACACTTTTTTGATGTACTGATCGATTTTGGCAAATGTCTTGTTTTTCGAGGGTACACTTTGAGACAATGTGGTTACATAGGGTGGCATAGGAAGTACACGCTCTGCTTTCCATCTATGTTCCTCTTTGGTGATAGTAATTTCACTCGTTTTAAGAAAATCTCAAAGTACATGGAGATCTATGAAAAGTCCTAATATTTGGAAAAAATCCAAACAAATGATTCACAGGCCTGCCAATTTCTAGGGTAGGTGGCAGCAGACTAACTCAGGTGAAGATCATGAAACCTTTTATTTACAAAAGAATGACCTTGAATATTCCAGAGCATTTCATGGGAAGCGAGATACTACACTGCTCATGATGGTTAATTTAATGACATAATTTCCACATGAATTCAAAAGTAATCAAAATAACAGCGGAACAAGTTTTGAAATGTGCCTCCTTTCTTTCACATTAATAATAAATAAAAACAGACAGTGCAATCTCCATAAATAAGGTATTGTGTTTTTTCATTGAGCTACAAATTGTGCTTGCAGTACAGACTGCGTGGCTTTTTTTTTTAAATGTGATGTCACAGGGTTACATGGTCTTTAAATCAGATGATCTTAGAAATACACATGCTGCGAACTACGTAACCAGCCCAAATTTGCCTGGTATGTCTGCTGTGTCCCAATGTCATATATTGATTTGGCTATAGCTATGGCCTTATTAGTGACATCAGCCAATACCTACAGCCGCAGCCAATTTTAAAAAGGGACTTATACATACCAGTTTTGACTGAGGGTGACTTCTTTTTTATTGTCAACATCACAGATTTCATAGAAAGCTTCTTGCTCGCATGCCCTGCCTCCCCACACCCTGGTGGCAAGCTTGTTAGCATCTTCGAGAGATTGGAGAAGACGCTTCAGCTGTGTACGAGACACACACTTCTGGAAGGGATCTGCAGATATACAATTGGCCCCTTTGATGAAGGTGAGTTGGTAGTTGATCTTGAAGAAGAATTGCAGACCTGTATTAAATTAAATTAGAAGGAGATAATAATAATAATTAGTTCTTACATAGTGCATTTTACAACAA
Organism: Marthasterias glacialis; assembly: GCA_911728455.2. Classification (NCBI taxonomy): domain Eukaryota; kingdom Metazoa; phylum Echinodermata; class Asteroidea; order Forcipulatida; family Asteriidae; genus Marthasterias; species Marthasterias glacialis. The sequence continues at coordinate 15,706,095 of OU452225.1, read as the reverse complement.
TGTTTCATTGCCATATGCGTTAGTGCCCTGGTCATTGGGCCAATAAATTCCTGTAATATTTCTCAGCTCTTGTGGGAGTACACAGCCCTGTGCTGCAGTGGCGCTCCAAAGGCTTTTTCAAATACAACATCAACCTTTACCCTGGCAGGTACCCATTTATACCCCTGGGTGAAGAGAACCAATGTTATATGCAATATAAACCATTGTAATATATGCTAAAAAGTGAATCAAAACAGACAAAACTTCCAAATCATAGGGCATTTAATAAAGTTGTTCCAAAGACGACCATCAACACAGCTTTGTTATTCCAGTGACTCACCTTTAAAATTTGGCACCTCTTCCTCTACAAGTTCTAAATGACAGAACGCAAACTGAAGTGAATTTGTGGATGACTTTTGTTGACCCATGTCAGAGAACGAAACTTGCAGTTGATAAAGTGACTGGTCCCCAAAGCCTACTGGCCACCATGTCTTTGCCTGTAAGAAGTTTATGATCAATCCATTCATTAAAAAATGTTGGGTATTGTGTTTCTGGCAGCCTTAAATTTTCAAAATTTGCTCCTGTTTTGACCCTAGCAAAGTCTTGCCCAAAGGCTAAATGTCAACACAAGACACACATACAAGTATACTGGGGTAACTGAGGATGCAGTCAGAAGATGCAAGGGATGAACAAAGGAGAGGGAGACAACGGGGGATGGTTGAGAGAAGAGTCTGGTTTAAGACAATCAACTGAACGCACTATTTGCCGGAACAGAACACATAACACTATTTGGCTGAAAAAAACCTATTCTACCTTTTGAACTTGAAACTTCATTGTGAACCTGGTATTTCCTCTTGAAAGTTTGACTGATGCTTTTTGGCTGACATTTAAGGCTTTCAAATTAGCCTGTAAGTTTCCCCGACAAGAGCTAGAGGTGCCAAGATCAGAGAAAGCCGTCACCTCAATGGAACAGGGGGTCACATAGGATTCTGGAAAAAGATAAACAAAACCAAAAATAAAATGATCTAGAATCAACCTTTAACTGAAACATGTCAGGTAAAAAATACTTTGTTGATTTGAAATCATTACAAACGCAAAAAGAACCCGCCCAATGAGGACACCAATTTTGCGTGTCGTGGTCGAGTGGATAAGAACACCGGACTCAGGCTTGGGTGTTTCTGATCAGCAGAGTGTGGGTTCAAGTCCTGCTTGTGACAATTGTGTCCTTAATGAGCTGCTTTGATGTTACTAATAGCGAAATAAATTTAAAGGAAGTGTAATAAGGTTAGGGCAACTTTTTCATAGACTTGTACAGCATTTTACAGAGTTAGCTGTGGTTACCACAGAGTTGGCTGTGGTTACCACAGAGTTAGCTGTGGTTACCACAGAGTTAGCTGTGGTTACCACAGAGTTAGCTGTGGTTACCACAGAGTTAGCTGTGGTTACCACAGAGTTAGCTGTGGTTACCACAGAGTTAGCTGTGGTTACCACAGAGTAGCTGTGGTTACCACAGAGTTAGCAATGGTTACCACAGAGTTAGCTGTGGTTACCACAGAGTTGGCTGTGGTTACCACAGAGTTAGCTGTGGTTACTACAGAGTTAGCTGTGGTTACCACAGAGTTATCTGTGGTTACCACAGAGTTAGCTGTGGTTACCACAGAGTTAGCCACGGTCACCCGAGCTACATCAGCAGTGGTTAACAGGGAGTTACCTGTGGCTAGTCCCTGAAGCCCTACTAACTGTTTTTTGAAAATGGACGGGGTGCAATAACCACAGCCAACAAAGAGTCAAGTATTTTGAAGGATTGGGTACTGTGACTAGCCAGATTACAAAAGGGAGTTGGGAAAATTAGTAGACAGCAATCAATATTAACTATATTATTGTCTTACCACTGAATGTGTAAGAGTAATTCCAAATGTCATTGGCCATCCAGCGGTACAAGATGGCGTTGTTCTCTGTATATGGGTCGTTGATTTTGCCAGCTGCCTGTAGGGCTGTGTTGACACCACCAGGAACTGTTGCCGGTATTGAAACACCTGCAATCAAGTTGGATGTACATCGTTAAAGTGATATCAATTATTGTTATGGTTCAAAATTATAAAAACATTTCAAGCTTTGCAGCCTGATGAACACATTGTGTTTGCTTTTACACTTAGATAAAACACAAGTTTAAAAGATCAAGATTGCAGTAAAAATAGCTCGAGCAATTAAATAGACGGGTAAAATACTACAAATTAAATCCAACACTGCATCAATTAAATATATAAACAGTGTCAAATTTCCAGTATTACAAACATCTAAATCTCAGTGATGTGAGTCATTACTGATATAAAGGTCTGGAACTATATCAAAATTTTAGAAGGTATGTTGAAATGTTGGCATTTCCAAGATTTCATAACTCATGGAATACAATATTTCAAGGAAGTTTCTGGGAACAGCATCCTCAACACCAGAGAAGCAGATCAAAGAGCAAGATTTCTATATCTAAAGAAATATTAGCAATTTCTGTGTCACTAGGCAGACATAATCAAGTCTGAGTTCAGCCATAGTCAATGGTTTTGATTGTTTTAGTTTTATATAACACTACAGTTAAACTGAGGGATCTCTTTTGACGCACAAATTTGTTTAATTGATCCCAACACAATCAGCAGGGTGGCTGTGCAGTGTTAGAAAGAACACTTACTTTTGTTTGCAATTGTCAGCATCCATTGTCCACCGAGGACACGTTTGATTTCTGCTCTGGCAGAAATGACTAAAAGTACAAGCATCCATCCAAGGCACCTTAGACACATTGCTGATGTTTTGAGACAGTCCATCTTTGAAATCTAAAAGCCAGAAGGAAACAAAAATGCAGAGAAAGTTCTTGTTAACAAACATAGCTGCCTAACTACAGGATTTTCCATGGAACACACTCTATTCTTTTACAAGCCCACCTATGGGAATACCAGTAGGAATAACTTGGTTTCTTTCTTTCTGGCTTGCTCTAGTTACTAATGGTATTACGTGGAAAACATGGCAAAGATAATGGACCGATCCATTGAACCCCACCTTCTAACCTATTAACCAATTACAGCCTTGACAATGCCACTGAAAGTCAGACAAAAGTCTGACACGATAAAATCCCTTTAGTAAAGTAAACAAATTGCCGTCATTGTACTGACACAAAACAACACACACAAATGTACTAACTTTAGCAGTGGTCCCTGTGCAGTTGTATAAAAGTGCTTTAATAGTGTTCCCATCTGAATTGTTCTTTGGAATCAAGCACTGCTCAAAAGGCTACCAAAGTAAATCAATACCATTCACGAAAACTATGTACGTGTGTGTATCCTATACGTGTATGTGGTCCCGAACCAATGCTGCAATCTTGGCAAAAAAGTCACACCTTGTGCTGTTGCTCTGCAGTAGTTGCAATAATCATAACCTCCACAAACCGGAAGATGGAGGGTTATGACCAACGCAACTAGCTAGGCAGTTGCTAAGATAGTGGCTTGAAAACCTTGTAATTTGACTCTTGATGACATCATCAAGACATAACCTTATTGTCTCATCTTAACACTAATGTTATTATATGTGAGATCTCATTGTCATTGAGATATTGTCCGACTGTTTTCTTATGTGCAAAAACACTACACAGGTATCCTGTATTGACTGCGCTAAACAATATGCAAGCAGGGCATCAGTGAACGTGCATTCCTAGTACTAGTTGTGTTAATACAACTTTTTACACGTAAGAAAACAGTCGCTGAGTATCACATGACTATCAGTAGTAAAATGGCGATTGTAATGGCTACAGTTTTAGTGGGCTAAAACGTCATCGATTTGGAGGGCAGACAGTGAACGTGAGTACAATTAAATGCATTTCATTTCATTCTTGATATCTTGAGAAGCCAGTAGTAGTAGGAGTAGGTGATTCGCCAGCAAAACAATTTCTGTTGAGTCTTTGTTGTAATTTTTGCCACTTTTTGAACAGGGTATCATATATTGTAAATCCACCTCATCACAAGAGCTATTAAGAGAACTTACGTATACTTTGCTGGGGGCTATAGTACTTTGCTCAACGCTGGGGTGCTAGTGTCAATTTTTTTTAAAAGGAGTACAGCGCCCCGTAACTGGGTCTATCTGGAGATTTTGACATCACCTCAAAAACAGGAGTCTAGCACCCACGTTACTGGGTTTACTGGGTAGGTCATGTAGGTAAAGATAAAATTTGACCTCATAAGGGAGATAAAATGGCAGCCAGATATGGTATTTTTGCCGAAATTGCAACCACAAACTGAAGCTGAATTTACAATTACTACAACTGCGGGAACTACAACTAAACTGTCAAAACTAGGGTGTTAAGTTAATTCTATTGGTACCTATGTGACAACACCGACATGGTGATAATTATCCCAATTGCTTTATAGTGTGTAAAATTCACACCGTGTCGATCATGTCACATGATATAGATACCGATAATTTAGAATCCATTTCACACCCAGTGTTACGTTCAACTGAAATACAAAAATACAATACACTTACATTCACAGTCAACTGAAACTACGCCTGCTGTACCTACAGATGTAAGTTAATTCACCTTCTTCCAATGTCTTGAGAAAACGACAAAATCTGAGAACTCAAATTGCCATAAAAAACAACCAATGCAAAGAAGTACGTATAGTGCGTCATGTACTAATTGATTCGTATTGTGGTTGACCTTTGCGCGCCAAACACCAGAATGACCCCAAAGAGTTTATACCATTTTTAAAGGGGTTGATGTCAAAAGACCACGGAACTAAGTACACAATATTTCTGTTAAATTTGAAAGAAAAATAATGAAAAAACTTGTAATTGTTCAAAAGATGTACATTTGTCAATTATGTTTTCTTTAATTGCATTAATAAATAACTAGAAAGTATACGACTACAGCAACACACCCGTTAATATTATGTTGTGAACCATAATTATACTTATGACGTAGGGCACCCTCGGATAGTCCATGCGCTGCTCTTACCGGTGTCCGGGCGTTTTTTTTAAGAGGGGGGGGGGGTAGGTAACGGATAATTTTTTGTTTTCGCCTTAAAGGTTTTTGCCCAAAAATCGTGGATATTTTCTAACTAAGGCAGATCGTGGCGTGCAAGTTAGAGCGCTGGTACTGGGGGATAGTCCCTATGGATTTGGTAGAGCGAAAATGAGTGAAATATTGATTGAAAACTGATATTGTTTTTAAAGGGGGGGGGGTGGGAAACAGATTTTTTATTTATTGAACCATACACTTATGACGTCATATGAGTAGGGCACCCTCGGATAGTTCATGCGCATGCCCTTACTGTGTGTCCGGGCGTTTTTTTTAAAGGGGGGGGGGTAACGGACGTTTTTTTGTGTTTTCGCCCTAAAGGTTTTTGCCCCCAAATCATGGATATTTTCCAACTAAGGCAGATCCTGGCGTGCAAAATAGAGCGCTAGCACTGGGGGATATTCCTTCTGGATTTGGTAGAGCGAAAATGACTGAAATATGGATTGAAAACTGATATTGTTTTTAAAGGGGGGGGGTAACGGGTTTTTGATTATTAATTTTTTTTTGCTAAAAGTGCTAAAAAATCGTGGATATTTTCTGAACTAAGGCAGATCATGTCTTGGTAACTAGAGCGCTGGTGCCGGGGATATGCCCTCTTGACTAGGCAGAGCGAAAAACGACTTTGATATTGGGGTCAAAGACTGTTTTTATGGGTGTTAATGACAAACAAAATTCTGGATATTTTCCGAACCAATGCAGATCCAGGCTTGCAAACTAGAGCGCTGATATACCGGGGAATGTTTATTGCGAATGAATTGCATTAGTTACAGGTGCCCGCTTGATATGATACCATCAAATCGAACTTTATATTTTGATTGCAAAATAAAAAATATCAATGGACGTTAAACTGAAAAGAAATTGAATTAGTTATACAAAACACAGATCATTTTACCTGCAATTAACTCTAGAGTTATTCATCCGAAAATCCAACCTTTATACGACCATCCTGCGGCATCTTTAGCAAGAAACTAAGAGCATGCAGGGATCTCCCTCAATGGGACTTTTGTACATGATGCTGCCAGGGAATGAAAACGCCGGTTATCTACGGCCATATCTTACCCCCTTTTATTTTTATGGGGGAGGGGATGGGGTTGAATAGCGCGACACTGAATAAAAGCCCTCTCTTGAAATGTGGTTGTGTGGAAAACAGGGAGGATTGCCGCCGAACAAAGGAGAGGTTGATTGACTCAACATCTTTTAACCCTATCAGGACCGGGGGGGGGGGGGGGCACAATGTGCCCCCCCTACCAAACTTTTTCCTGTAACTTTTAAACGCTACATTCGATCGCCACCAAATTTTCTGACTTTACTTAAAAATTTTCTAGGGTCATTTTGTCAAAATACGATCGTTATTAGAGGTCAGTGGTTGCCATGGCAACCGTTTGTTTGAACCCATATTACTCGTTTTTTGTGTTTTTTGTGATTTTGGGGCATTTTTTAGCAAAATGTTATGTTTTTAAGTATTTTTAGTGGCCAACAGTGATACCGAAATGTCACATGATAGTTTGAGATGCATTGTGGGAATCCAAAATGGCCGCCATTTTGGCGGCCATCTTGGATTTTGTATTTTTAGCTGTTTTTTAGGGGTTCGAACTTTGCAAAATTTTGTATCTATGGAATATTTTCAATATTATAATTTTGAACTTTTGAGGTCTAAAAATACTATAGAGTTGTTAGTTAGGCCTCATAAATGCACACTCGGACCCTAAAAGGACTGTTTACATCGATTTTTAAGTGGAAAAATGTAAAAACGTGATTTTTTCCCAAAAATTACATAAAACAGCTTGTTTAGCGCCCTCAACGGTAACTCTGGTAAAGAAAAAGGTGTTTATGCTCTTGAGGATGTCAAGAAAGACAAATTTGCAAAGTTTTACAGAATTCTGGCAAAAAATATGGAAATTATGGGAAAAATACGATTTTTGACCAAAAATGGGCAAAAAAACTACAAAAATTACTTTTAATGCAATTTTTTTGAATTTTTTTTTGCACCATCATGTAGAACTCGGTGAAATACACATTTGTGGCAAGTTTCATAAAAATCGGCCCAAGACTTTGGAAAATACGGAGGGGGGGCACAATGAGCCCCCCCCCCCCCCCCCCCCCCCCGGTCCCCGTAAGTCCGAAAAAAGCCCGTTCCTGATAGGGTTAAATAGGCTACACATTTCGGGATCTATGTACAAGAATCTAAAACGGTCAATAATAAAAAATAGAAAATAAAAAATTAACAGAGAAAACTTTGGAAAGAACTGTAATAGCACCCTTAATTGTTTGCAGATTGCGTTAAATTTTACACTGTTTGAGCTAAAACGATTATACGGTTTGTGTTTGTGGGACTAGCTGAGAGGATGCGGCGGAACAAAGTAGTTTGCCTCAAGTAACCGAGGTATCGCTTCCATTGGTCCGTGTACATGAATAACAGCCTAGAACTATAACATTTAACATAGCCGGAAAGTATCGAACTTACATCAAGTTTGATCATGGACACATTAATAGGTATTACAAACTCCACAAACCCAGTTGCCCACAAGCAACACGTAGCCTAAATCCTCCGAAACATAATTGGACTTGGATAAGATTGGAATGCCTGACCCAGTGTTTAGCAAGACCCGTTCTATCAGATTGAGGAATGTCCCTTCTAAGTGGACTTTTTGTGTGATACATTATGAAAAACATTAACAAGGAAATCATCAAATTTTAAAAAATTCAAAAACTAGGATGGAGAGATTTTTTTGTCCAAAATTAGGAGGAATTTACGACGAACTTGAACTTGGATTTCCGACACGTTTGGGGAAAACGCTTCAAGAGAAAAATTGAAATTAAAAACAATGTTACAACCCTTCGTATTTATCAGATTAACATTTGGCCTAATGCAGACAAACGACCCATGACAAGTTTTGCCATAATGTTCAGACACTTTAAATAAAAGTTTGACAAGTTTTACCTGAGTTTTCCAAATTTGTTTCGCCGTTGTTTCCGACTAGATATTTCGAGTTCCGTTCGGTCAAAGTACAACACAGCCTGCCACCACATCCAAGCAATGTCCCCCGGGCATCATGCACAGACCACCCACGTCTCATGTACAGCGCGGTATTTGAATCCACACCGTGCGTTGACTCTGAAGGCTTGAAGATTGTCCCTTGGCAGTTTTTCCGTGTGAGTTACTTCTAATTGAGCTAGATTTTGAACCCAAAACAATGTTTACCTTGAAGGTTTTTCTTTTAGAATTCATCATTATTTGTGTTTGGAATGAAACAACAAAGTATAATTGCAAAAATTTGAAAGACACTTGACCATATAAAATACAGACAACTTAGATATTACACTAAAACAGCCGAGTGCACGAGCAGCAACGCCTGGTTTGTTTTCATAGGCTTTGTCTGTGTACATGCAAGGTGTGCACACGTTTGCGTGTATTATACCACGGTTGTAAAGACACGCCCCGTAAAACAAGGCTAGCTGTACGTCACACATACCTATAATCAATTTGGGTGGTGAACAAAAAAACCAGGATTTGAAACTGCCACCACCGAATTAACCTTAAACCGGTGGTCGCGGATTCAAATCCTGCTCCAGTCAACTTTTCTTTGTTTCACTCCTACATTGATTTAAAATTTTCCAAGTCAGTTTCCCTTTTGGTTTGTTGCTTGATACATATGTATAATGTTTGACAATAGACTCTGTTCACAGATTGGATCAACTGTGGTGGACCTGAAGAGACATCGCATATCGCAAACGTGTGCGCATACGTATGCGATGTTGCAAACTTTATTGCGATTATGTGCGAAAAAGTATGCGATGTTGTGAAATTTATCGCGAATTTGTGCGTACACATTAATTTTATGATGTAAAATTTATCGCAAATATGTGCGCATACGTTTGCAAATTTATTAGCAATGTCGTGAATTTTATTGCATACCTCTGTCACATACCTTTTGGGTGATGTCATATTTGGGGGCATTTTTTTAGTGACCGAGGGAGTAATGCAAGTGGCCCTGGTCCCATTTTGTATACCAAAGATACTACAAAGCAGGAGCCTGGGTACCAAGCAGGTACTGTTAGCGTGGACATCTCTAGCCAGCCACATATGGGTGATGGTACAGTAATGTAATACATGACCATGAGAAAAGCATGAGGAACAGTGCACGCGAAGTTAAATTAGTCAGACCCTCATTTTATCTATCTGTATGTCTAGATTCCAGACTAGCTGCTACAACTCCCCAGTACATTAGGAATTTTATTGAAAAGTATGCAACAAAAGTATGCAAAAAATGTCACGACATTACGAATAAAATGACACATGAATACGCATATATTCCCGAACTGTTTCACGACATTGCATACGTGTACGCACCTTTTTTTTGCAATAAATTTTGCAACATCGCATACGTATGCGCACAAGTTTGTAATAAATTTGGCAAAATCGAATACGTATGCCACTTGTTTGTGATAAATTCACAACATCGCATACGTATACATGTGTGCACATATTTGCGATAAATTTTACGACATCACATATGTAAGTGAACACAATAGAGTCCGTATGAAAGCAGGGAGGGGGAAGTCTCTGATCTCACGTTAAAATGGTGTAAAATGTCATTTTATTTGATATTCTTTCTGAGCGAAATAAATATGAAACTTGAAGTAATTGAATATCAACAACGGGTTTGTACATTCCAAACAGTTCCAAAGAGGAATTTATGCTTCAGTAAATTGGTCAAATTTAATGCCTTTTTTATTAAAATTAATCAAAATTGAAGAGAAAAAAATCTGTATGAAAGGTACAGATCCATAATTTGTGACGTCATTAGACTTTTGGGATTTTGACAAAATTCTATTTGGAAAGATGTTACAAAAATGGCATTTTACACCTTTTTAACATACCGTAAGTTTAGAGGGTTGTGCACCATTTGTTTGACCAAAATGATAATAATTATCTGAAATCAAAAGTCACGGGTTATATTTCAAACCATCTATTTTGTTGAATTAAGTGATTGGTCAAAACCTATTAGGAAAACAAATGTCATGAAACTGATAATTCATTTCACAGTCAAACCATTTTGGTTTTAATTCCTTCACAAATGTATTTTGTACACATTTAATTAAAAATCCTTCAAAGCTTCCAAAATTCATTCTGAAAAGTTGTCTTTTATCATCAACTTAAACATTCTCTCCCTGGTCTTCTCATCTTAGAAACTGTTGACCTTGCAGTATTAACAGAGATGACATGAAGATTGTCTTCATTTTCAACCTTTCCTGTGTGATTCATTTTGTAAAGTAGTTATAATTCTCTAGCTGGTTCTTGTTCTTGGAAAGTTTTCTCCATTTTGATGTCTTCCAAAAGCATTACCAAGCGATTTATTTTCTCTGTACCACTCTTGACTGAAGTTATAATCCCTGTATGAAGTGCATATTGATGTGACATTGCAGTATGTATGTCCCTTAAGTTAACAAAAATGTCATTCTGTGGTTAATTTCAAAGTAGTAGGTATCCTCAAAGACTTGTCCATTGAACTTGTCCATGTAGGTCTTTAAAAAAAGTCACTTTGCTCACAATAAAAGAGCACTTTTCATGTGCAGCTTGGTAGACTATGACATTACATCAATGTAGCAGATGCTCAATGTGCTTGTTGGGCTTCCATATGTACATGTACAATGTATATGAAGTTCCTGTGGTACAACTCCATCTGATGTGCTGTCAGAAAGGGTACTAGGTCTGCCTGCTATCAGGGAGGATTATTTCCATTCAGTATCCTCAGCAGACGTCTGAATGCATATATACCCTTAGAAAAAAAAGAACAAGCAAACACTAAATAGATTATTACAAATACTAGAAAATATTGACATTGTCATATCAAAGTGGTTGCATGGAATCTTGGATCTTGGATCTACCACTCTGCAGTGATTTGAACTGTGGACCAAGTGACCTGACTGTTCAGTTAAGATAAAGTTGACTTGCTTTGAACGGCCATTTCTGGGTACAACCTGTGTGACTTGCACCAACACAAAATCATGAGCAAAGTATACCAATGAGGAGTTTCAAACAATGGTGGTTAATTTCTCTGATCACAATCTGTCCTAAAGAGAATTATGCATCTCACTGTGCCTGAAGCAAGGTGCTAAACTTGCTCCCCATTCTCTCAAAATTTATGTAAGAAGTTTGTTCACCAACTGCGCTGCAGCTCAGACCCACTCAGGCAGGAGGGTAACTTTCCTTGAATTTTCTACCCTTGAGGTAATTTTAGAACAGGTCCTTTTGATCGGTAAGCAGTTGGAACAGCCAATTTAATTTTCTCAAAAACTGAACTTATCTGCTTTTTAATAATTTCAATTCCTGTTCTCAGGTGACATTTTGCGAAGGGTCAAATAGCATGTGACACTCAAAGGTTGTGCTGATGCATTCATACTAATAGAATTGATATTGAGTACTGGCATGTATTGATCAAGTGAATTAGTGCCCATGTAAGCTTGCATGCCAATGCACGTTTGGCTGTTAGTGCTGAATGTGCAATAGCCGATAAGTCTTAATCTACCCTTGCTATGCATTTATCATTCATTTAATACCAGCTAAACATGGCTATGTGACCAACTTTCAACCAAGGCACTGCATAAACTGCCTGGGGAATTTATGAATATTTGACCCGCTAAAACAAGCCAGTAGCCTCACAACTCAAGAAGTAATGGGTCTAAATAAAAAAAGGTTTTACCAGCAGTTAGCTTCAGTAGTCTTGCAGCCAAACATCAACATTTCTGACAATCCAATGACATCTTCACCCTGAAAATGACGAGTTAGTGGTAATGCTCCAAATGCCCTTCAAACATATGTTCAATGGGATTGTTGTAAACAGAGCTGAGGGAAAAACAAGAATTTTAGAATGGAAATATCTTCCCGAATGTTGCAAGGATCTGGACAAATGTGACACTGTTGAAAAGTCCCACTCAAAGGGAGGATGCCATGGGCCAGAGAATGAGGCCATCCCCAAGAAGTTAAAATATTGACATGGCTGTTTGAGAGTATGAACATTGGCCCAACAAGGGTGCTGATCTGCCCCCCAAAATTGATAGCATCCTATTCATTAATCCAGAAATAATGGCAAAGTAAAATTGATTTTACCTGCAGGTAAGTTCCAGTACATCTGCATCTGAATATCAAACTTTCCCAGCCTTCCAGTAGCATCTTCATCCCCAAAATGATGAGTAGGGGGTGAAGCTCCCAATGCCCTTCTAACACACGTTCACTGGGATTTCTATACACAGAGCTGTCAGAGAGTATAATAAAGACTTAATAACAGCCACATCACCCCTAATATTACAAGTGTGACACTGTTGGAAAGCCCCACTCAAAGGCTCTCTGGCAATGCAGATTTAGAAGTTGTGAATTAAAAAAGACAGGGTACCAGGTGCTAGTACAAGAAGGCAACCCAAAAATTTATAAATAATATTTACAGGGCTGTTTGTGTACGTGAACAATGGCCAAGTGAGGATGCTGAACTCCAACTAAAATAAAAATACCGACCCAAAAACATTTGGCAGCCTCCCGGTCCATAACTCCAGCAATAATGGTGCTAGAAATAACTTCTTTTTACCTGCAGTTAGCTCATTTAGTCTTGCATCCATGAATTAAACTTTCCTGGACAACCAATGGCACCTTCATTCAAGAATCGTTGAGTAAGTGGTGATGCTCCCAATGCCCTTCTAACACTCGCTCAATGACATTTTTCTACACAGAGCTGTCAAAGAAACAAAACAAGAGTTAACAATGGCCATACCTCCACTAATTTTGTAAGAAACTAGACAAGTATGATACTATTGGGAAGCCATACTCAAGGGCTCCCTGACAATGTATAATAAAGGGTTTTGAGAAAGGTTTCAGCCAAAAAATGGTGGATAACTAACGCAGATTCGGACTTTCAAATTAGAGCCTTGGTCCCGGGGGGAAATGCCCTCTGTACATGGTAGAGCAAAAATGACTTGGAAATGTTGGTCAAAAAATCACAGATTTTCAGGGGGGTAATGTAAAATTTGTGTTTTTTTGACCCGAAAAGTTTTAGCCAGAAAATGGTGGATATTTCCAAAACTAACGAAGATACCGACTTGCAAATTGGAGCCCTGGTACCGAGGGATTTGCCTTTTTTACATGGTAGAGCAAAAACGACTTTGAAACTTTGGTCCAAAACTTCAGGTTTTTTTTAGGGGGCTAGTGTAAAATTTGTGTTTTTGAACCTTAAAGTTTCAGCTGAAAAATGAAACATATTTCCCGTACTATCACAGATCCGAGCTTGTAAATTAGAGCCCTGGTGCCGGGGGATTTGCCCTTTTCATATGGCCGAGCAATTTTTTTTTTTTATAAAACAAGTTATTACATTATTGTGACTAAATAGACATCATAGATAGCGATTAAAAATTTTTTTACATTTAAACAAATTATTTAGCACTGGAAAATACCGTCCGAAATATTCTGTTTCGAGCGGCCTTTGCAAACGAAAGTCACAACGGCTCACAGCACAAAATGTATGCTAATGATATGCATATGACCCCTTGATGTCACTGTATCCCCACACACACTTTCTGGACTGCATGCACTGTACGTCTGTGTACGTTTACACACACAAATAGAAACATTTTCCATCTAGTTTTCACATTTTTTAACCTACACCAACATTGGGTAAAACATGTGTGGTTACAGATGAGATCGACGACTTGACAAAGTTTTGCTTATAAATAATGTACGATCACATTCCAGCACTTACCAGTTGGTGTTCATGAGACAATCTGTATCTTCACAGTGAGGAGGAGCGTCAGCGGCTTCCTGGGCGTCCCTGGGCTCCACTTCGCCAGCTGGGGTCATCGGCTAGAAGCGATAAGATTCAACACCCCGAACAACCACTGCTGGACTAGCCGCACCTCAGGGCATTTCAAGTTCACCCACCGTCGTGTTGTTCAGCCCTACAAACTTCTCCCAAATCGCTGGACGACCGACTCAGAAGAGTCGCCCACATTATTGGTTATTTCATAAGTTGTAAATGTGCATGTACAAGGAGAATGTTCAGTACACAGACTTGTTAATAATACAGTACTCGTCCAATCGATCGTGCACTGAACCAAATACAAGCCAACTTACCCACAAAATTAGGCCCAAACCCCCAAATTCCTTGTAATATAAATTGCTCCCTGTTATGTGTGTGTTGACTTGTAAGTTCAAAAGTCAAATTCACTGCCCTTTTGTTTTTAAATCTTGAGTTTTGTGGGCATCTTTGGTAACTTCCATATACAAACAATGAATCAAAATCAATTGGGGATAGAGTGACGTCATGAGTCGTTTGTCAAGTGGATTGCGTGACCTTGCATTTTTCTGATTTTGTGCTTGTTTTTTTGTTTTTTTTAATGTTTTAAAGACATTTCCAAAACTAACACAGATCTGGACTTGCAAATTAGGGCGATGGTACCGAGGGATAGGCCCTCTTCACATGGTAGAGCAAAAACAACTTTGAACTTTTGGTCCAAAACTTCAGTTTTTTTAAGGGGGTAGTGTAAAATTTGGGGTTTTTTTTAAGCTTAAAATTTCAGCTGAAAAATGAAACATATTTCCCGAACTAACGCAAATCCGAACTTGCATATTCACAGATCCGAGCTTGCAAATTAGAGCCCTGGTACTGGGGGATTTGCCCTTTTTATATGGCAGAGCAAAAACGACTTTGAATCTTTGGTCCAGAACTTCAGTTTTTTTAGGGGGGTAAAGTAAAAGTTGTGTTTTTTGATCCTTCAAGTTTGAGCTGAAAAATAAAAGACATTTCCAAAACTAACGCAGATCTGGACTTGCAAATCAGGGCAATGGTACCGAGGGATAGGCCCTCTTCATATGGTAGAGCAAAAACCACTTTGAACTTTTGGTCCAAAACTTCAGTTTTTTTAAGGGGGTAGTGTACAATTTGTGGGGTTTTTTTAAGCTTAAAGTTTCAGCTGAAAAATGAAACATATTTCCGAACTAAAGCAGATCCGAACTTGCAAATTAGAGCACTGGTTCTGAGGGATAATTCTCTCTGGACATGGTAGAGCAAAAACGACTTTGAAATTTTGGTCCAAAACATCTATTTTTTTTAGTGGGGTACTAAAAAATATGTGCTTTTGACCCTAAAACTTTAAGACTAAAACTTGTGGATGTTTCCGGAACTAACGCTTATCCGGACTTGCAAATTAGAGCACTGGTACTGGTGGATATTCCCTCTTCACATGGTAGAGCAAAAACGACTTTGAAATTTTAGTCCAAAACTCCAATATTTCTCAGGGGGGTACTGAAAAATTTGTGTTTTTTGACCCTAAAACTTTCAGCCTAAAAATGGTGGATATTTCCCGAACTAACGCTTATCCGGACTTGCAAATTAGAGCACTGGTACTGGGGGATATTCCCTCTTGACATGGTAGAGCAAAAAACGACTTTGACATTTTGGTCCAAAACTCCCATTTTTTTTAGGGGGGTACTGTAAAATTTGTGCTTTTTGACCCTAAAACTTTCAGCCCCAAAACTGGTGGATGTTTCCCGAACTAACGCTCATCCGGACTTGCAAATTAGAGCACTGGTACTGGGGGATATTCCCTCTTGACATGGTAGAGCAAAAACGACGTTGACATTTTGGTCCAAAACTCCCATTTTTTTTAGGGGGGTACTGTAAAATTTGTGCTTTTTGACCCTAAAACTTTCAGCCCCAAAACTGGTGGATGTTTCCCGAACTAACGCTCATCCGGACTTGCAAATTAGAGCACTGGTACTGGGGGATATTCCCTTTTGACATGGTAGAGCAAAAAAGACTTTGAAATTTGAGTCCAAAACTCCCATTTTTTTTAGGGGGGTACTAAAAAAATATGTGCTTTTTGACCCTCAAACTTTCAGCCCCAAAACTTGTGGATATTTCCCGAACTAACGCTCATCCGGACTTGCAAATTAGAGCACTGGTACTGGGGGATATTCCCTCTTGACATGGTAGAGCAAAAAAGACTTTGAAATTTGAGTCCAAAACTCCCATTTTTTTAGGGGGGTACTAAAAAAATATGTGCTTTTTGACCCTAAAACTTTCAGCCCCAAAACTGGTGGATGTTTCCCGAACTAACGCTCATCCGGACTTGCAAATTAGAGCACTGGTACTGGGGGATATTCCCTCTTGACATGGTAGAGCAAAAACGACTTTGACATTTTGGTCCAAAACTCCCATTTTTTTTAGGGGGGTACTGTAAAATTTGTGCTTTTTGACCCTAAAACTTTCAGCCCCAAAACTGGTGGATGTTTCCCGAACTAACGCTCATCCGGAATTGCAAATTAGAGCACTGGTACTGGGGGATATTCCGTCTTGGCATGGTAGAGCAAAAATGACTTTGAAATTTTAGTCCAAAACTCCCATTTTTTTTAGGGGGTACTGTAAAATTTGTGCTTTTTGACCCTAAAACTTTCAGCCCCAAAACTTGTGGATGTTTCCCGAACTAACGCTCATCCGGACTTGCAAATTAGAGCACTGGTACTGGGGGATATTCCCTCTTGACATTGTAGAACAAAAATGACTTTGACATTTTAGTCCAAAACTCCCATTTTTTTTAGGGGGTACTGTAAAATTTGTGCTTTTTGACCCTAAAACTTTCAGCCCCAAAACTGGTGGATGTTTCCCGAACTAACGGTCATCCGGACTTGCAAATTAGAGCACTGGTACTGGGGGATATTCCCTCTTGACATGGTAGAGCAAAAATGACATTGACATTTTGGTCCAAAACTCCCATTTTTTTTAGGGGGGTACTGTAAAATTTGTGCTTTTTGACCCTAAAACTTTCAGCCCCAAAACTGGTGGATGTTTCCCGAATTAACGCTCATCCGGACTTGCAATTTAGAGCACTGGTACTGGGGGATATTCCCTCTTGGCATGGTAGAGCAAAAATGACTTTGACATTTTAGTCCAAAACTCCCATTTTTTTTAGGGGGTACTGTAAAATTTGTGCTTTTTGACCCTAAAACTTTCAGCCCCAAAACTGGTGGATGTTTCCCGAACTAACGCTCATCCGGACTTGCAAATTAGAGCACTGGTACTGGGGGATATTCCCTCTTGAAATGGTAGAGCAAAAACGACTTTGAAATTTTAGTCCAAAACTCCAATATTTCTCAGGGGGGTACTGAAAAATTTGGGTTTTTTGACCCTAAAACTTTCAGCCTAAAAATGGTGGATATTTCCCGAACTAACGCTTATCCGGACTTGCAAATTAGAGCACTGGTACTGGGGGATATTCCCTCTTGACATGGTAGAGCAAAAACGACTTTGACATTTTGGTCCAAAACTCCCATTTTTTTTAGGGGGGTACTGTAAAATTTGTGCTTTTTGACCCTAAAACTTTCAGCCCCAAAACTGGTGGATGTTTCCCGAACTAACGCTCATCCGGAATTGCAAATTAGAGCACTGGTACTGGGGGATATTCCGTCTTGGCATGGTAGAGCAAAAATGACTTTGAAATTTTAGTCCAAAACTCCCATTTTTTTTAGGGGGTACTGTAAAATTTGTGCTGTTTGACCCTAAAACTTTCAGCCCCAAAACTTGTGGATGTTTCCCGAACTAACGCTCATCCGGACTTGCAAATTAGAGCACTGGTACTGGGGGATATTCCCTCTTGACATTGTAGAGCAAAAATGACTTTGACATTTTAGTCCAAAACTCCCATTTTTTTTAGGGGGTACTGTAAAATTTGTGCTTTTTGACCCTAAAACTTTCAGCCCCAAAACTGGTGGATGTTTCCCGAACTAACGGTCATCCGGACTTGCAAATTAGAGCACTGGTACTGGGGGATATTCCCTCTTGACATGGTAGAGCAAAAATGACATTGACATTTTGGTCCAAAACTCCCATTTTTTTTAGGGGGGTACTGTAAAATTTGTGCTTTTTGACCCTAAAACTTTCAGCCCCAAAACTGGTGGATGTTTCCCGAATTAACGCTCATCCGGACTTGCAATTTAGAGCACTGGTACTGGGGGATATTCCCTCTTGGCATGGTAGAGCAAAAATGACTTTGACATTTTAGTCCAAAACTCCCATTTTTTTTAGGGGGTACTGTAAAATTTGTGCTTTTTGACCCTAAAACTTTCAGCCCCAAAACTGGTGGATGTTTCCCGAACTAACGCTCATCCGGACTTGCAAATTAGAGCACTGGTACTGGGGGATATTCCCTCTTGAAATGGTAGAGCAAAAACGACTTTGAAATTTTAGTCCAAAACTCCAATATTTCTCAGGGGGGTACTGAAAAATTTGGGTTTTTTGACCCTAAAACTTTCAGCCTAAAAATGGTGGATATTTCCCGAACTAACGCTTATCCGGACTTGCAAATTAGAGCACTGGTACTGGGGGATATTCCCTCTTGACATGGTAGAGCAAAAACGACTTTGACATTTTGGTCCAAAACTCCCATTTTTTTTAGGGGGGTACTGTAAAATTTGTGCTTTTTGACCCTAAAACTTTCAGCCCCAAAACTGGTGGATGTTTCCTGAACTAACGCTCATCCGGAATTGCAAATTAGAGCACTGGTACTGGGGGATATTCCCTCTTGGCATGGTAGAGCAAAAATGACTTTGAAATTTTAGTCCAAAACTCCAATATTTCTCAGGGGGGTACTGAAAAATTTGTGTTTTTTGACCGTAAAACTTTCAGCCTAAAAATGGTGGATATTTCCCGAACTAACGCTTATCTGGACTTGCAAATTAGAGCACTGGTACTGGGGGATATTCCCTCTTGACATGGTAGAGCAAAACGACGTTGACATTTTGGTCCAAAACTCCCAATTTTTTTAGGGGGGTACTGTAAAATTTGTGCTTTTTGACCCTAAAACTTTCAGCCCCAAAACTGGTGGATGTTTCCCGAATTAACGCTCATCCGGACTTGCAATTTAGAGCACTGGTACTGGGGGATATTCCCTCTTGGCATGGTAGAGCAAAAATTACTTTGACATTTTAGTCCAAAACTCCCATTTTTTTTAGGGGGTACTGTAAAATTTGTGCTTTTTGACCCTAAAACTGTCAGCCCCGAAACTGGTGGATGTTTCCCGAACTAACGCTCATCCGGACTTGCAAATTAGAGCACTGGTACTGGGGGATATTCCCTCTTGACATGGTAGAGCAAAAACGACGTTGACATTTTGGTCCAAAACTCCCAATTTTTTCAGGGGGGTACTGTAAAATTTGTGCTTTTTGACCCTAAAACTTTCAGCCCCAAAACTGGTGGATGTTTCCCGAACTAACGCTCATCCGGACTTGCAAATTAGAGCACTGGTACTGGGGGATATTCCCTCTTGACATGGTAGAGCAAAAACGACTTTGACATTTTGGTCCAAAACTCCCATTTTTTTTAGGGGGTACTGTAAAATTTGTGCTTTTTGACCCTAAAACTTTCAGCACCAAAACTTGTGGATGTTTCCCGAACTAACGCTCATCCGGACTTGCAAATTAGAGCACTGGTACTGGGGGATATTCCCTTTTGACATGGTAGAGCAAAAAAGACTTTGAAATTTTAGTCCAAAACTCCCATTTTTTTTAGGGGGGGTACTAAAAAAATATGTGCTTTTTGACCCTAAAACTTTCAGCCCCAAAACTGGTGGATGTTTCCCGAACTAACGCTCATCCGGACTTGCAAATTAGAGCACTGGTACTGGGGGATATTCCCTCTTGGCATGGTAGAGCAAAAATGACTTTGACATTTTAGTCCAAAACTCCCATTTTTTTTAGGGGGGTACTGTAAAATTTGTGCTTTTTGACCCTAAAACTGTCAGCCCCAAAACTGGTGGATGTTTCCCGAACTAACGGTCATCCGGACTTGCAAATTAGAGCACTGGTACTGGGGGATATTCCCTCTTGACATGGTAGAGCAAAACGACGTTGACATTTTGGTCCAAAACTCCCAATTTTTTTAGGGGGGTACTGTAAAATTTGTGCTTTTTGACCCTAAAACTTTCAGCCCCAAAACTGGTGGATGTTTCCCGAATTAAGGCTCATCCGGACTTGCAATTTAGAGCACTGGTACTGGGGGATATTCCCTCTTGGCATGGTAGAGCAAAAATGACTTTGACATTTTAGTCCAAAACTCCCATTTTTTTTAGGGGGGTACTGTAAAATTTGTGCTTTTTGACCCTAAAACTGTCAGCCCCAAAACTGGTGGATGTTTCCCGAACTAACGCTCATCCGGACTTGCAAATTAGAGCACTGGTACTGGGGGATATTCCCTCTTGACATGGTAGAGCAAAAACGACTTTGACATTTTGGTCCAAAACTCCCATTTTTTTAGGGGGGTACTGTAAAATTTGTGCTTTTTGACCCTAAAACTTTCAGCCCCAAAACTGGTGGATGTTTCCCGAACTAACGCTCATCCGGACTTGCAATATAGAGCACTGGTACTGGGGGATATTCCCTTTTGACATGGTAGAGCAAAAAAGACTTTGAAATTTTAGTCCAAAACTCCCATTTTTTTTAGGGGGTACTGTAAAATTTGTGCTTTTTGACCCTAAAACTTTCAGCCCCAAAACTGGTGGATATTTCCCGAACTAACGCTCATCCGGACTTGCAAATTAGAGCACTGGTACTGGGGGATATTCCCTCTTGAAATGGTAGAGCAAAAACGACTTTGAAATTTTAGTCCAAAACTCCAATATTTCTCAGGGGGGTACTGACAAATTTGTGTTTTTTGACCCTAAAACTTTCAGCCTAAAAATGGTGGATATTTCCCGAACTAACGCTTATCCGGACTTGCAAATTAGAGCACTGGTACTGGGGGATATTCCCTCTTGACATGGTAGAGCAAAAACAACGTTGACATTTTGGTCCAAAACTCCCAATTTTTTCAGGGGGGTACTGTAAAATTTGTGCTTTTTGACCCTAAAACTTTCAGCCCCAAAACTGGTGGATGTTTCCCGAACTAACGCTCATCCGGACTTGCAAATTAGAGCACTGGTACTGGGGGATATTCCCTTTTGACATGGTAGAGCAAAAAAGACTTTGAAATTTTAGTCCAAAACTCCCATTTTTTTTAGGGGGGGTACTAAAAAAATATGTGCTTTTTGACCCTAAAACTTTCAGCCCCAAAACTGGTGGATGTTTCCCGAACTAACGCTCATCCGGACTTGCAAATTAGAGCACTGGTACTGGGGGATATTCCCTCTTGGCATGGTAGAGCAAAAATGACTTTGACATTTTAGTCCAAAACTCCCATTTTTTTTAGGGGGTACTGTAAAATTTGTGCTTTTTGACCCTAAAACTTTCAGCCCCAAAACTGGTGGATGTTTCCCGAACTAACGCTCATCCGGACTTGCAATATAGAGCACTGGTACTGGGGGATATTCCCTTTTGACATGGTAGAGCAAAAAAGACTTTGAAATTTTAGTCCAAAACTCCCATTTTTTTTAGGGGGTACTGTAAAATTTGTGCTTTTTGACCCTAAAACTTTCAGCCCCAAAACTGGTGGATATTTCCCGAACTAACGCTCATCCGGACTTGCAAATTAGAGCACTGGTACTGGGGGATATTCCCTCTTGAAATGGTAGAGCAAAAACGACTTTGAAATTTTAGTCCAAAACTCCAATATTTCTCAGGGGGTACTGACAAATTTGTGTTTTTTGACCCTAAAACTTTCAGCCTAAAAATGGTGGATATTTCCCGAACTAACGCTTATCCGGACTTGCAAATTAGAGCACTGGTACTGGGGGATATTCCCTCTTGACATGGTAGAGCAAAAACGACGTTGACATTTTGGTCCAAAACTCCCAATTTTTTCAGGGGGGGTACTGTAAAATTTGTGCTTTTTGACCCTAAAACTTTCAGCCCCAAAACTGGTGGATGTTTCCCGAACTAACGCTCATCCGGACTTGCAAATTAGAGCACTGGTACTGGGGGATATTCCCTTTTGACATGGTAGAGCAAAAAAGACTTTGAAATTTTAGTCCAAAACTCCCATTTTTTTTAGGGGGGTACTAAAAAAATATGTGCTTTTTGACCCTAAAACTTTCAGCCCCAAAACTGGTGGATGTTTCCCGAACTAACGCTCATCCGGACTTGCAAATTAGAGCACTGGTACTGGGGGATATTCCCTCTTGGCATGGTAGAGCAAAAATGACTTTGACATTTTAGTCCAAAACTCCCATTTTTTTTAGGGGGTACTGTAAAATTTGTGCTTTTTGACCCTAAAACTGTCAGCCCCAAAACTGGTGGATGTTTCCCGAACTAACGGTCATCCGGACTTGCAAATTAGAGCACTGGTACTGGGGGATATTCCCTCTTGAAATGGTAGAGCAAAAACGACTTTGAAATTTTAGTCCAAAACTCCAATATTTCTCAGGGGGGTACTGAAACATTTGTGTTTTTTTACCCTAAAACTTTCAGCCTAAAAATGGTGGATATTTCCCAAACTAACGCTTATCCGGACTTGCAAATTAGAGCACTGGTACTGGGGGATATTCCCTCTTGACATGGTAGAGCAAAAACGACTTTGACATTTTGGTCCAAAACTCCCATTTTTTTTAGGGGGGTACTGTAAAATTTGTGCTTTTTGACCCTAAAACTTTCAGCCCCAAAACTTGTGGATGTTTCCCGAACTAACGCTCATCCGGACTTACAAATGAGAGCACTGGTACTGGGGGATATTCCCTCTTGACATGGTAGAGCAAAAACGACTTTCACATTTTGGTCCAAAACTCCAATTTTTTTTAGGGGGTACTGTAAAATTTGTGCTTTTTGACCCTAAAACTTTCAGCACCAAAACTTGTGGATGTTTCCCGAACTAACGCTCATCCGGACTTGCAATATAGAGCACTGGTACTGGGGGATATTCCCTTTTGACATGGTAGAGCAAAAAAGACTTTGAAATTTTAGTCCAAAACTCCAATTTTTTTTAGGGGGTACTGTAAAATTTGTGCTTTTTGACCCTAAAACTTTCAGCCCCAAAACTGGTGGATATTTCCCAAACTAACGCTCATCCGGACTTGCAAATTAGAGCACTGGTACTGGGGGATATTCCCTCTTGAAATGGTAGAGCAAAAACGACTTTGAAATTTTAGTCCAAAACTCAAATTTTTCTCAGGGGGTACTGAAAAATTTGTGTTTTTTGACCCTAAAACTTTCAGCCTAAAAATGGTGGATATTTCCCGAACTAACGCTCATCCGGACTTGCAAATTAGAGCACTGGTACTGGGGGATATTCCCTCTTGACATGGTAGAGCAAAAACGACTTTGACATTTTGGTCCAAAACTCCCATTTTTTTTAGGGGGGTACTGTAAAATTTGTGCTTTTTGACCCTAAAAATTTCAGCCCCAAAACTGGTGGTTGTTCCCGAACTAACGCTCATCCGGAATTGCAAATTAGAGCACTGGTACTGGGGGATATTCCCTCTTGGCATGGTAGAGCAAAAATGACTTTGAAATTTTAGTCCAAAACTCCAATATTTCTCAGGGGGGTACTGAAACGTTTGTGCTTTTTGACCCTAAAACTTTCAGCCTAAAAATGGTGGATATTTCCCGAACTAACGCTTATCCGGACTTGCAAATTAGAGCACTGGTACTCGGGGATATTCCCTCTTGACATGTTAGAGCAAAAACGACGTTGACATTTTGGTCCAAAACTCCCAATTTTTTCAGGAGGGTACTGTAAAATTTGTGCTTTTTGACCCTAAAACTTTCAGCCCCAAAACAGGTGGATGTTTCCCGAACTAACGCTCATCCGGACTTGCAAATTAGAGCACTGGTACTGGGGGATATTCCCTCTTGACATGGTAGAGCAAAAACGCATTTGACATTTTGGTCCAAAACTCCCATTTTTTTTAGGGGGTACTGTAAAATTTGTGCTTTTTGACCCTAAAACTTTCAGCACCAAAACTTGTGGATGTTTCCCGAACTAACGCTCATCCGGACTTGCAAATTAGAGCACTGGTACTGGGGGATATTCCCTTTTGACATGGTAGAGCAAAAAAGACTTTGAAATTTTAGTCCAAAACTCCCATTTTTTTTAGGGGGGTACTAAAAAAATATGTGCTTTTTGACCCTAAAACTTTCAGCCCCAAAACTGGTGGATGTTTCCCGAACTAATGCTCATCCGGACTTGCAAATTAGAGCACTGGTACTAGGGGATATTCCCTCTTGGCATGGTAGAGCAAAAATGACTTTGACATTTTAGTCCAAAACTCCCATTTTTTTTAGGGGGTACTGTAAAATTTGTGCTTTTTGACCCTAAAACTGTCAGCCCCAAAACTGGTGGATGTTTCCCGAACTAACGGTCATCCGGACTTGCAAATTAGAGCACTGGTACTGGGGGATATTCCCTCTTGAAATGGTAGAGCAAAAACGACTTTGAAATTTTAGTCCAAAACTCCAATATTTCTCAGGGGGGTACTGAAAAATTTGTGTTTTTTTACCCTAAAACTTTCAGCCTAAAAATGGTGGATATTTCCCAAACTAACGCTTATCCGGACTTGCAAATTAGAGCACTGGTACTGGGGGATATTCCCTCTTGACATGGTAGAGCAAAAACGACTTTGACATTTTGGTCCAAAACTCCCATTTTTTTTAGGGGGGTACTGTAAAATTTGTGCTTTTTGACCCTAAAACTTTCAGCCCCAAAACTTGTGGATGTTTCCCGAACTAACGCTCATCCGGACTTGCAAATGAGAGCACTGGTACTGGGGGATATTCCCTCTTGACATGGTAGAGCAAAAACGACTTTCACATTTACGTCCAAAACTCCAATTTTTTTTAGGGGGGTACTGTAAAATTTGTGCTTTTTGACCCTAAAACTTTCAGCACCAAAACTTGTGGATGTTTCCCGAACTAACGCTCATCCGGACTTGCAATATAGAGCACTGGTACTGGGGGATATTCCCTTTTGACATGGTAGAGCAAAAAAGACTTTGAAATTTTAGTCCAAAACTCCCATTTTTTTTAGGGGGTACTGTAAAATTTGTGCTTTTTGACCCTAAAACTTTCAGCCCCAAAACTGGTGGATATTTCCCAAACTAACGCTCATCCGGACTTGCAAATTAGAGCACTGGTACTGGGGGATATTCCCTCTTGAAATGGTAGAGCAAAAACGACTTTGAAATTTTAGTCCAAAACTCCAATTTTTCTCAGGGGGTACTGAAAAATTTGTGTTTTTTGACCCTAAAACTTTCAGCCTAAAAATGGTGGATATTTCCCGAACTAACGCTCATCCGGACTTGCAAATTAGAGCACTGGTACTGGGGGATATTCCCTCTTGACATGGTAGAGCAAAAACGACTTTGACATTTTGGTCCAAAACTCCCATTTTTTTTAGGGGGGTACTGTAAAATTTGTGCTTTTTGACCCTAAAACTTTCAGCCCCAAAACTGGTGGTTGTTCCCGAACTAACGCTCATCCGGAATTGCAAATTAGAGCACTGGTACTGGGGGATATTCCCTCTTGGCATGGTAGAGCAAAAATGACTTTGAAATTTTAGTCCAAAACTCCAATATTTCTCAGGGGGGTACTGAAAAATTTGTGCTTTTTGACCCTAAAACTTTCAGCCTAAAAATGGTGGATATTTCCCGAACTAACGCTTATCCGGACTTGCAAATTAGAGCACTGGTACTGGGGGATATTCCCTCTTGACATGGTAGAGCAAAAACGACGTTGACATTTTGGTCCAAAACTCCCAATTTTTTCAGGAGGGTACTGTAAAATTTGTGCTTTTTGACCCTAAAACTTTCAGCCCCAAAACTGGTGGATGTTTCCCGAACTAACGCTCATCCGGACTTGCAAATTAGAGCACTGGTACTGGGGGATATTCCCTCTTGACATGGTAGAGCAAAAACGCATTTGACATTTTGGTCCAAAACTCCCATTTTTTTTAGGGGGTACTGTAAAATTTGTGCTTTTTGACCCTAAAACTTTCAGCACCAAAACTTGTGGATGTTTCCCGAACTAACGCTCATCCGGACTTGCAAATTAGAGCACTGGTACTGGGGGATATTCCCTTTTGACATGGTAGAGCAAAAAAGACTTTGAAATTTTAGTCCAAAACTCCCATTTTTTTTAGGGGGGTACTAAAAAAATATGTGCTTTTTGACCCTAAAACTTTCAGCCCCAAAACTGGTGGATGTTTCCCGAACTAACGCTCATCCGGACTTGCAAATTAGAGCACTGGTACTGGGGGATATTCCCTCTTGGCATGGTAGAGCAAAAATGACTTTGACATTTTAGTCCAAAACTCCCATTTTTTTTAGGGGGTACTGTAAAATTTGTGCTTTTTGACCCTAAAACTGTCAGCCCCAAAACTGGTGGATGTTTCCCGAACTAACGGTCATCCGGACTTGCAAATTAGAGCACTGGTACTGGGGGACATTCCCTCTTGAAATGGTAGAGCAAAAACGACTTTGAAATTTTAGTCCAAAACTCCAATATTTCTCAGGGGGGTACTGAAAAATTTGTGTTTTTTTACCCTAAAACTTTCAGCCTAAAAATGGTGGATATTTCCCAAACTAACGCTTATCCGGACTTGCAAATTAGAGCACTGGTACTGGGGGATATTCCCTCTTGACATGGTAGAGCAAAAACGACTTTGACATTTTGGTCCAAAACTCCCATTTTTTTTTAGGGGGGTACTGTAAAATTTGTGCTTTTTGACCCTAAAACTTTCAGCCCCAAAACTGGTGGATGTTTCCTGAACTAACGCTCATCCGGAATTGCAAATTAGAGCACTGGTACTGGGGGATATTCCCTCGTGGTATGGTAGAGCAAAAATGACTTTGAAATTTTAGTCCAAAACTCCAATATTTCTCAGGGGGGTACTGAAAAATTTGTGTTTTTTGACCATAAAACTTTCAGCCTAAAAATGGTGGATATTTCCCGAACTAACGCTTATCTGGACTTGCAAATTAGAGCACTGGTACTGGGGGATATTCCCTCTTGACATGGTAGAGCAAAAACGACGTTGACATTTTGGTCCAAAACTCCCAATTTTTTTAGGGGGGTACTGTAAAATTTGTGCTTTTTGACCCTAAAACTTTCAGCCCCAAAACTGGTGGATGTTTCCCGAACTAACGCTCATCCGGACATGCAAATTAGAGCACTGGTACTGGGGGATATTCCCTTTTGACATGGTAGAGCAAAAATGACTTTGAAATTTTAGTCCAAAACTCCCATTTTTTTTAGGGGGGTACTAAAAAAATATGTGCTTTTTGACCCTAAAACTTTCAGCCCCAAAACTGGTGGATGTTTCCCGAACTAACGCTCATCCGGACTTGCAAATTAGAGCACTGGTACTGGGGGATATTCCCTCTTGGCATGGTAGAGCAAAAATGACTTTGACATTTTAGTCCAAAACTCCCATTTTTTTTAGGGGGTACTGTAAAATTTGTGCTTTTTGACCCTAAAACTGTCAGCCCCAAAACTGGTGGATGTTTCCCGAACTAACGGTCATCCGGACTTGCAATTTAGAGCACTGGTACTGGGGGATATTCCCTCTTGAAATGGTAGAGCAAAAACGACTTTGAAATTTTAGTCCAAAACTCCAATATTTCTCAGGGGGGTACTGAAAAATTTGTGTTTTTTTACCCTAAAACTTTCAGCCTAAAAATGGTGGATATTTCCCGAACTAACGCTTATCCGGACTTGCAAATTAGAGCACTGGTACTGGGGGATATTCCCTCTTGACATGGTAGAGCAAAAACGACTTTGACATTTTGGTCCAAAACTCCCATTTTTTTTAGGGGGGTACTGTAAAATTTGTGCTTTTTGACCCTAAAACTTTCAGCCCCAAAACTGGTGGATGTTTCCCGAAATAACGCTCATCCGGATATGCAAATGAGAGCACTGGTACTGGGGGATATTCCCTCTTGACATGGTAGAGCAAAAACGACTTTCACATTTTGGTCCAAAACTCCCAATTTTTTGAGGGGGGTACTGTAAAATTTGTGCTTTTTGACCCTAAAACTTTCAGCACCAAAACTTGTGGATGTTTCCCGAACTAACGCTCATCCGGACTTGCAAATTAGAGCACTGGTACTGGGGGATATTCCCTCTTGGCATGGTAGAGCAAAAAAGACTTTGACATTTTAGTCCAAAACTCCCATTTTTTTTAGGGGGTACTGTAAAATTTGTGCTTTTTGACCCTAAAACTTTCAGCCCCAAAACTGGTGGATATTTCCCGAACTAACGCTCATCCGGACTTGCAAATTAGAGCACTGGTACTGGGGGATATTCCCTCTTGAAATGGTAGAGCAAAAACGACTTTGAAATTTTAGTCCAAAACTCCAATATTTCTCAGGGGGTACTGAAAAATTTGTGTTTTTTGACCCTAAAACTTTCAGCCTAAAAATGGTGGATATTTCCCGAACTAACGCTCATCCGGACTTGCAAATTAGAGCACTGGTACTGGGGGATATTCCCTCTTGACATGGTAGAGCAAAAACGACTTTGAAATTTTGGTCCAAAACTCCCATTTTTTTTAGGGGGGTACTGTAAAATTTGTGCTTTTTGACCCTAGACTTTCAGCCCCAAAA
Source organism: Marthasterias glacialis (assembly GCA_911728455.2). Taxonomy (NCBI): domain Eukaryota; kingdom Metazoa; phylum Echinodermata; class Asteroidea; order Forcipulatida; family Asteriidae; genus Marthasterias; species Marthasterias glacialis. The sequence continues at coordinate 15,677,552 of OU452225.1, read as the reverse complement.
CTGGTGGTTGTTCCCGAACTGACGCTCATCCGGAATTGCAAATTAGAGCACTGGTACTGGGGGATATTCCCTCTTGGCATGGTAGAGCAAAAATGACTTTGAAATTTTAGTCCAAAACTCCAATATTTCTCAGGGGGGTACTGAAAAATTTGTGCTTTTTGACCCTAAAACTTTCAGCCTAAAAATGGTGGATATTTCCCGAACTAACGCTTATCCGGACTTGCAAATTAGAGCACTGGTACTGGGGGATATTCCCTCTTGACATGGTAGAGCAAAAACGACTTTGACATTTTGGTCCAAAACTCCCAATTTTTTTAGGGGGGTACTGTAAAATTTGTGCTTTTTGACCCTAAAACTTTCAGCCCCAAAACTGGTGGATGTTTCCCGAACTAACGCACATCCGGACTTGCAAATTAGAGCACTGGTACTGGGGGATATTCCCTCTTGACATGGTAGAGCAAAAACGACTTTGACATTTTGGTCCAAAACTCCCATTTTTTTTACAGGGTACTGTAAAATTTGTGCTTTTTGACCCTAAAACTTTCAGCACCAAAACTTGTGGATGTTTCCCGAACAAACGCTCATCCGGACTTGCAAATTAGAGCACTGGTACTGGGGGATATTCCCTTTTGACATGGTAGAGCAAAAACGACTTTGACATTTTGGTCCAAAACTCCCATTTTTTTTAGGGGGTACTGTAAAATTTGTGCTTTTTGACCCTAAAACTTTCAGCCCCAAAACTGGTGGATGTTTCCCGAACTAACGCTCATCCGGACTTGCAAATTAGAGCACTGGTACTGGGGGATATTCCCTCTTGAAATGGTAGAGCAAAAACGACTTTGAAATTTTAGTCCAAAACTCCAATATTTCTCAGGGGGGTACTGAAAAATTTGGGTTTTTTGACCCTAAAACTTTCAGCCTAAAAATGGTGGATATTTCCCGAACTAACGCTTATCCGGACTTGCAAATTAGAGCACTGGTACTGGGGGATATTCCCTCTTGACATGGTAGAGCAAAAACGACTTTGACATTTTGGTCCAAAACTCCCATTTTTTTTAGGGGGGTACTGTAAAATTTGTGCTTTTTGACCCTAAAACTTTCAGCCCCAAAACTGGTGGATGTTTCCTGAACTAACGCTCATCCGCAATTGCAAATTAGAGCACTGGTACTGGGGGATATTCCCTCTTGGTATGGTAGAGCAAAAATGACTTTGAAATTTTAGTCCAAAACTCCAATATTTCTCAGGGGGGTACTGAAAAATTTGGGTTTTTTGACCCTAAAACTTTCAGCCTAAAAATGGTGGATATTTCCCGAACTAACGCTTATCCGGACTTGCAAATTAGAGCACTGGTACTGGGGGATATTCCCTCTTGACATGGTAGAGCAAAAACGACTTTGACATTTTGGTCCAAAACTCCCATTTTTTTTAGGGGGGTACTGTAAAATTTGTGCTTTTTGACCCTAAAACTTTCAGCCCCAAAACTGGTGGATGTTTCCTGAACTAACGCTCATCCGGAATTGCAAATTAGAGCACTGGTACTGGGGGATATTCCCTCGTGGTATGGTAGAGCAAAAATGACTTTGAAATTTTAGTCCAAAACTCCAATATTTCTCAGGGGGGTACTGAAAAATTTGTGTTTTTTGACCGTAAAACTTTCAGCCTAAAAATGGTGGATATTTCCCGAACTAACGCTTATCTGGACTTGCAAATTAGAGCACTGGTACTGGGGGATATTCCCTCTTGACATGGTAGAGCAAAAACGACGTTGACATTTTGGTCCAAAACTCCCAATTTTTTTAGGGGGGTACTGTAAAATTTGTGCTTTTTGACCCTAAAACTTTCAGCCCCAAAACTGGTGGATGTTTCCCGAACTAACGCTCATCCGGACATGCAAATTAGAGCACTGGTACTGGGGGATATTCCCTTTTGACATGGTAGAGCAAAAATGACTTTGAAATTTTAGTCCAAAACTCCCATTTTTTTTAGGGGGGTACTAAAAAAATGTGCTTTTTGACCCTAAAACTTTCAGCCCCAAAACTGGTGGATGTTTCCCGAACTAACGCTCATCCGGACTTGCAAATTAGAGCACTGGTACTGGGGGATATTCCCTCTTGGCATGGTAGAGCAAAAATGACTTTGACATTTTAGTCCAAAACTCCCATTTTTTTTAGGGGGTACTGTAAAATTTGTGCTTTTTGACCCTAAAACTGTCAGCCCCAAAACTGGTGGATGTTTCCCGAACTAACGGTCATCCGGACTTGCAAATTAGAGCACTGGTACTGGGGGATATTCCCTCTTGAAATGGTAGAGCAAAAACGACTTTGAAATTTTAGTCCAAAACTCCAATATTTCTCAGGGGGGTACTGAAAAATTTGTGTTTTTTTACCCTAAAACTTTCAGCCTAAAAATGGTGGATATTTCCCGAACTAACGCTTATCCGGACTTGCAAATTAGAGCACTGGTACTGGGGGATATTCCCTCTTGACATGGTAGAGCAAAAACGACTTTGACATTTTGGTCCAAAACTCCCATTTTTTTTAGGGGGGTACTGTAAAATTTGTGCTTTTTGACCCTAAAACTTTCAGCCCCAAAACTGGTGGATGTTTCCCGAAATAACGCTCATCCGGACTTGCAAATGAGAGCACTGGTACTGGGGGATATTCCCTCTTGACATGGTAGAGCAAAAACGACTTTCACATTTTGGTCCAAAACTCCCAATTTTTTGAGGGGGGTACTGTAAAATTTGTGCTTTTTGACCCTAAAACTTTCAGCACCAAAACTTGTGGATGTTTCCCGAACTAACGCTCATCCGGACTTGCAAATTAGAGCACTGGTACTGGGGGATATTCCCTCTTGGCATGGTAGAGCAAAAAAGACTTTGACATTTTAGTCCAAAACTCCCATTTTTTTTAGGGGGTACTGTAAAATTTGTGCTTTTTGACCCTAAAACTTTCAGCCCCAAAACTGGTGGATATTTCCCGAACTAACGCTCATCCGGACTTGCAAATTAGAGCACTGGTACTGGGGGATATTCCCTCTTGAAATGGTAGAGCAAAAACGACTTTGAAATTTTAGTCCAAAACTCCAATATTTCTCAGGGGGTACTGAAAAATTTGTGTTTTTTGACCCTAAAACTTTCAGCCTAAAAATGGTGGATATTTCCCGAACTAACGCTCATCCGGACTTGCAAATTAGAGCACTGGTACTGGGGGATATTCCCTCTTGACATGGTAGAGCAAAAACGACTTTGACATTTTGGTCCAAAACTCCCATTTTTTTTAGGGGGGTACTGTAAAATTTGTGCTTTTTGACCCTAGACTTTCAGCCCCAAAACTGGTGGTTGTTCCCGAACTGACGCTCATCCGGAATTGCAAATTAGAGCACTGGTACTGGGGGATATTCCCTCTTGGCATGGTAGAGCAAAAATGACTTTGAAATTTTAGTCCAAAACTCCAATATTTCTCAGGGGGGTACTGAAAAATTTGTGCTTTTTGACCCTAAAACTTTCAGCCTAAAAATGGTGGATATTTCCCGAACTAACGCTTATCCGGACTTGCAAATTAGAGCACTGGTACTGGGGGATATTCCCTCTTGACATGGTAGAGCAAAAACGACTTTGACATTTTGGTCCAAAACTCCCAATTTTTTTAGGGGGGTACTGTAAAATTTGTGCTTTTTGACCCTAAAACTTTCAGCCCCAAAACTGGTGGATGTTTCCCGAACTAACGCACATCCGGACTTGCAAATTAGAGCACTGGTACTGGGGGATATTCCCTCTTGACATGGTAGAGCAAAAACGACTTTGACATTTTGGTCCAAAACTCCCATTTTTTTTACAGGGTACTGTAAAATTTGTGCTTTTTGACCCTAAAACTTTCAGCACCAAAACTTGTGGATGTTTCCCGAACAAACGCTCATCCGGACTTGCAAATTAGAGCACTGGTACTGGGGGATATTCCCTCTTGACATGGTAGAGCAAAAACGACTTTGACATTTTGGTCCAAAACTCCCATTTTTTTTACAGGGTACTGTAAAATTTGTGCTTTTTGACCCTAAAACTTTCAGCACCAAAACTTGTGGATGTTTCCCGAACTAACGCTCATCCGGACTTGCAAATTAGAGCACTGGTACTGGGGGATATTCCCTTTTGACATGGTAGAGCAAAAACGACTTTGACATTTTGGTCCAAAACTCCCATTTTTTTTAGGGGGTACTGTAAAATTTGTGCTTTTTGACCCTAAAACTTTCAGCCCCAAAACTGGTGGATGTTTCCCGAACTAACGCTCATCCGGACTTGCAAATTAGAGCACTGGTACTGGGGGATATTCCCTCTTGAAATGGTAGAGCAAAAACGACTTTGAAATTTTAGTCCAAAACTCCAATATTTCTCAGGGGGGTACTGAAAAATTTGGGTTTTTTGACCCTAAAACTTTCAGCCTAAAAATGGTGGATATTTCCCGAACTAACGCTTATCCGGACTTGCAAATTAGAGCACTGGTACTGGGGGATATTCCCTCTTGACATGGTAGAGCAAAAACGACTTTGACATTTTGGTCCAAAACTCCCAATTTTTTTAGGGGGGTACTGTAAAATTTGTGCTTTTTGACCCTAGACTTTCAGCCCCAAAACTGGTGGTTGTTCCCGAACTGACGCTCATCCGGAATTGCAAATTAGAGCACTGGTACTGGGGGATATTCCCTCTTGGCATGGTAGAGCAAAAATGACTTTGAAATTTTAGTCCAAAACTCCAATATTTCTCAGGGGGGTACTGAAAAATTTGTGCTTTTTGACCCTAAAACTTTCAGCCTAAAAATGGTGGATATTTCCCGAACTAACGCTTATCCGGACTTGCAAATTAGAGCACTGGTACTGGGGGATATTCCCTCTTGACATGGTAGAGCAAAAACGACTTTGACATTTTGGTCCAAAACTCCAAATTTTTTTAGGGGGGTACTGTAAAATTTGTGCTTTTTGACCCTAAAACTTTCAGCCCCAAAACTGGTGGATGTTTCCCGAACTAACGCACATCCGGACTTGCAAATTAGAGCACTGGTACTGGGGGATATTCCCTCTTGACATGGTAGAGCAAAAACGACTTTGACATTTTGGTCCAAAACTCCCATTTTTTTTACAGGGTACTGTAAAATTTGTGCTTTTTGACCCTAAAACTTTCAGCACCAAAACTTGTGGATGTTTCCCGAACAAACGCTCATCCGGACTTGCAAATTAGAGCACTGGTACTGGGGGATATTCCCTCTTGACATGGTAGAGCAAAAACGACTTTGACATTTTGGTCCAAAACTCCCATTTTTTTTACAGGGTACTGTAAAATTTGTGCTTTTTGACCCTAAAACTTTCAGCACCAAAACTTGTGGATGTTTCCCGAACAAACGCTCATCCGGACTTGCAAATTAGAGCACTGGTACTGGGGGATATTCCCTTTTGACATGGTAGAGCAAAAACGACTTTGACATTTTGGTCCAAAACTCCAATTTTTTTTAGGGGGTACTGTAAAATTTGTGCTTTTTGACCCTAAAACTTTCAGCCCCAAAACTGGTGGATGTTTCCCGAACTAACGCTCATCCGGACTTGCAAATTAGAGCACTGGTACTGGGGGATATTCCCTCTTGAAATGGTAGAGCAAAAACGACTTTGAAATTTTAGTCCAAAACTCCAATATTTCTCAGGGGGGTACTGAAAAATTTGGGTTTTTTGACCCTAAAACTTTCAGCCTAAAAATGGTGGATATTTCCCGAACTAACGCTTATCCGGACTTGCAAATTAGAGCACTGGTACTGGGGGATATTCCCTCTTGACATGGTAGAGCAAAAACGACTTTGACATTTTGGTCCAAAACTCCTATTTTTTTTAGGGGGGTACTGTAAAATTTGTGCTTTTTGACCCTAAAACTTTCAGCCCCAAAACTGGTGGATGTTTCCTGAACTAACGCTCATCCGCAATTGCAAATTAGAGCACTGGTACTGGGGGATATTCCCTCTTGGTATGGTAGAGCAAAAATGACTTTGAAATTTTAGTCCAAAACTCCAATATTTCTCAGGGGGGTACTGAAAAATTTGGGTTTTTTGACCCTAAAACTTTCAGCCTAAAAATGGTGGATATTTCCCGAACTAACGCTTATCCGGACTTGCAAATTAGAGCACTGGTACTGGGGGATATTCCCTCTTGACATGGTAGAGCAAAAACGACTTTGACATTTTGGTCCAAAACTCCCATTTTTTTTAGGGGGGTACTGTAAAATTTGTGCTTTTTGACCCTAAAACTTTCAGCCCCAAAACTGGTGGATGTTTCCTGAACTAACGCTCATCCGGAATTGCAAATTAGAGCACTGGTACTGGGGGATATTCCCTCGTGGTATGGTAGAGCAAAAATGACTTTGAAATTTTAGTCCAAAACTCCAATATTTCTCAGGGGGGTACTGAAAAATTTGTGTTTTTTGACCGTAAAACTTTCAGCCTAAAAATGGTGGATATTTCCCGAACTAACGCTGATCTGGACTTGCAAATTAGAGCACTGGTACTGGGGGATATTCCCTCTTGACATGGTAGAGCAAAAACGACGTTGACATTTTGGTCCAAAACTCCCAATTTTTTTAGGGGGGTACTGTAAAATTTGTGCTTTTTGACCCTAAAACTTTCAGCCCCAAAACTGGTGGATGTTTCCCGAACTAACGCTCATCCGCAATTGCAAATTAGAGCACTGGTACTGGGGGATATTCCCTTTTGACATGGTAGAGCAAAAATGACTTTGAAATTTTAGTCCAAAACTCCCATTTTTTTTAGGGGGGTACTAAAAAAATGTGCTTTTTGACCCTAAAACTTTCAGCCCCAAAACTGGTGGATGTTTCCCGAACTAACGCTCATCCGGACTTGCAAATTAGAGCACTGGTACTGGGGGATATTCCCTCTTGGCATGGTAGAGCAAAAATGACTTTGACATTTTAGTCCAAAACTCCCATTTTTTTTAGGGGGTACTGTAAAATTTGTGCTTTTTGACCCTAAAACTGTCAGCCCCAAAACTGGTGGATGTTTCCCGAACTAACGGTCATCCGGACTTGCAAATTAGAGCACTGGTACTGGGGGATATTCCCTCTTGAAATGGTAGAGCAAAAACGACTTTGAAATTTTAGTCCAAAACTCCAATATTTCTCAGGGGGGTACTGAAAAATTTGTGTTTTTTTACCCTAAAACTTTCAGCCTAAAAATGGTGGATATTTCCCGAACTAACGCTTATCCGGACTTGCAAATTAGAGCACTGGTACTGGGGGATATTCCCTCTGGACATGGTAGAGCAAAAACGACTTTGACATTTTGGTCCAAAACTCCCATTTTTTTTAGGGGGGTACTGTAAAATTTGTGCTTTTTGACCCTAAAACTTTCAGCCCCAAAACTGGTGGATGTTTCCCGAAATAACGCTCATCCGGACTTGCAAATGAGAGCACTGGTACTGGGGGATATTCCCTCTTGACATGGTAGAGCAAAAACGACTTTCACATTTTGGTCCAAAACTCCCAATTTTTTGAGGGGGGTACTGTAAAATTTGTGCTTTTTGACCCTAAAACTTTCAGCACCAAAACTTGTGGATGTTTCCCGAACTAACGCTCATCCGGACTTGCAAATTAGAGCACTGGTACTGGGGGATATTCCCTCTTGGCATGGTAGAGCAAAAAAGACTTTGACATTTTAGTCCAAAACTCCCATTTTTTTTAGGGGGTACTGTAAAATTTGTGCTTTTTGACCCTAAAACTTTCAGCCCCAAAACTGGTGGATATTTCCCGAACTAACGCTCATCCGGACTTGCAAATTAGAGCACTGGTACTGGGGGATATTCCCTCTTGAAATGGTAGAGCAAAAACGACTTTGAAATTTTAGTCCAAAACTCCAATATTTCTCAGGGGGTACTGAAAAATTTGTGTTTTTTGACCCTAAAACTTTCAGCCTAAAAATGGTGGATATTTCCCGAACTAACGCTCATCCGGACTTGCAAATTAGAGCACTGGTACTGGGGGATATTCCCTCTTGACATGGTAGAGCAAAAACGACTTTGACATTTTGGTCCAAAACTCCCATTTTTTTTAGGGGGGTACTGTAAAATTTGTGCTTTTTGACCCTAGACTTTCAGCCCCAAAACTGGTGGTTGTTCCCGAACTGACGCTCATCCGGAATTGCAAATTAGAGCACTGGTACTGGGGGATATTCCCTCTTGGCATGGTAGAGCAAAAATGACTTTGAAATTTTAGTCCAAAACTCCAATATTTCTCAGGGGGGTACTGAAAAATTTGTGCTTTTTGACCCTAAAACTTTCAGCCTAAAAATGGTGGATATTTCCCGAACTAACGCTTATCCGGACTTGCAAATTAGAGCACTGGTACTGGGGGATATTCCCTCTTGACATGGTAGAGCAAAAACGACTTTGACATTTTGGTCCAAAACTCCCATTTTTTTTAGGGGGGTACTGTAAAATTTGTGCTTTTTGACCCTAGACTTTCAGCCCCAAAACTGGTGGTTGTTCCCGAACTGACGCTCATCCGGAATTGCAAATTAGAGCACTGGTACTGGGGGATATTCCCTCTTGGCATGGTAGAGCAAAAATGACTTTGAAATTTTAGTCCAAAACTCCAATATTTCTCAGGGGGGTACTGAAAAATTTGTGCTTTTTGACCCTAAAACTTTCAGCCTAAAAATGGTGGATATTTCCCGAACTAACGCTTATCCGGACTTGCAAATTAGAGCACTGGTACTGGGGGATATTCCCTCTTGACATGGTAGAGCAAAAACGACTTTGACATTTTGGTCCAAAACTCCCAATTTTTTTAGGGGGGTACTGTAAAATTTGTGCTTTTTGACCCTAAAACTTTCAGCCCCAAAACTGGTGGATGTTTCCCGAACTAACGCACATCCGGACTTGCAAATTAGAGCACTGGTACTGGGGGATATTCCCTCTTGACATGGTAGAGCAAAAACGACTTTGACATTTTGGTCCAAAACTCCCATTTTTTTTACAGGGTACTGTAAAATTTGTGCTTTTTGACCCTAAAACTTTCAGCACCAAAACTTGTGGATGTTTCCCGAACAAACGCTCATCCGGACTTGCAAATTAGAGCACTGGTACTGGGGGATATTCCCTTTTGACATGGTAGAGCAAAAACGACTTTGACATTTTGGTCCAAAACTCCCATTTTTTTTAGGGGGTACTGTAAAATTTGTGCTTTTTGACCCTAAAACTTTCAGCCCCAAAACTGGTGGATGTTTCCCGAACTAACGCTCATCCGGACTTGCAAATTAGAGCACTGGTACTGGGGGATATTCCCTCTTGAAATGGTAGAGCAAAAACGACTTTGAAATTTTAGTCCAAAACTCCAATATTTCTCAGGGGGGTACTGAAAAATTTGGGTTTTTTGACCCTAAAACTTTCAGCCTAAAAATGGTGGATATTTCCCGAACTAACGCTTATCCGGACTTGCAAATTAGAGCACTGGTACTGGGGGATATTCCCTCTTGACATGGTAGAGCAAAAACGACTTTGACATTTTGGTCCAAAACTCCCATTTTTTTTAGGGGGGTACTGTAAAATTTGTGCTTTTTGACCCTAAAACTTTCAGCCCCAAAACTGGTGGATGTTTCCTGAACTAACGCTCATCCGCAATTGCAAATTAGAGCACTGGTACTGGGGGATATTCCCTCTTGGTATGGTAGAGCAAAAATGACTTTGAAATTTTAGTCCAAAACTCCAATATTTCTCAGGGGGGTACTGAAAAATTTGTGTTTTTTGACCGTATAACTTTCAGCCTAAAAATGGTGGATATTTCCCGAACTAACGCTTATCTGGACTTGCAAATTAGAGCACTGGTACTGGGGGATATTCCCTCTTGACATGGTAGAGCAAAAACGACGTTGACATTTTGGTCCAAAACTCCCAATTTTTTTAGGGGGGTACTGTAAAATTTGTGCTTTTTGACCCTAAAACTTTCAGCCCCAAAACTGGTGGATGTTTCCCGAACTAACGCTCATCCGGACATGCAAATTAGAGCACTGGTACTGGGGGATATTCCCTTTTGACATGGTAGAGCAAAAATGACTTTGAAATTTTAGTCCAAAACTCCCATTTTTTTTAGGGGGGTAGTAAAAAAATATGTGCTTTTTGACCCTAAAACTTTCAGCCCCAAAACTGGTGGATGTTTCCCGAACTAACGCTCATCCGGACTTGCAAATTAGAGCACTGGTACTGGGGGATATTCCCTCTTGGCATGGTAGAGCAAAAATGACTTTGACATTTTAGTCCAAAACTCCCATTTTTTTTAGGGGGTACTGTAAAATTTGTGCTTTTTGACCCTAAAACTGTCAGCCCCAAAACTGGTGGATGTTTCCCGAACTAACGGTCATCCGGACTTGCAAATTAGAGCACTGGTACTGGGGGATATTCCCTCTTGAAATGGTAGAGCAAAAACGACTTTGAAATTTTAGTCCAAAACTCCAATATTTCTCAGGGGGGTACTGAAAAATTTGTGTTTTTTTACCCTAAAACTTTCAGCCTAAAAATGGTGGATATTTCCCGAACTAACGCTTATCCGGACTTGCAAATTAGAGCACTGGTACTGGGGGATATTCCCTCTTGACATGGTAGAGCAAAAACGACTTTGACATTTTGGTCCAAAACTCCCATTTTTTTTAGGGGGGTACTGTAAAATTTGTGCTTTTTGACCCTAAAACTTTCAGCCCCAAAACTGGTGGATGTTTCCCGAACTAACGCTCATCCGGACTTGCAAATGAGAGCACTGGTACTGGGGGATATTCCCTCTTGACATGGTAGAGCAAAAACGACTTTCACATTTTGGTCCAAAACTCCCAATTTTTTTAGGGGGGTACTGTAAAATTTGTGCTTTTTGACCCTAAAACTTTCAGCACCAAAACTTGTGGATGTTTCCCGAACTAACGCTCATCCGGACTTGCAAATTAGAGCACTGGTACTGGGGGATATTCCCTCTTGGCATGGTAGAGCAAAAACGACTTTGACATTTTAGTCCAAAACTCCCATTTTTTTTAGGGGGTACTGTAAAATTTGTGCTTTTTGACCCTAAAACTTTCAGCCCCAAAACTGGTGGATATTTTCCGAACTAACGCTCATCAGGACTTGCAAATTAGAGCACTGGTACTGGGGGATATTCCCTCTTGAAATGGTAGAGCAAAAACGACTTTGAAATTTTAGTCCAAAACTCCAATATTTCTCAGGGGGTACTGAAAAATTTGTGTTTTTTGACCCTAAAACTTTCAGCCTAAAAATGGTGGATATTTCCCGAACTAACGCTTATCCGGACTTGCAAATTAGAGCACTGGTACTGGGGGATATTCCCTCTTGACATGGTAGAGCAAAAACGACTTTGACATTTTGGTCCAAAACTCCCATTTTTTTTAGGGGGGTACTGTAAAATTTGTGCTTTTTGACCCTAAAACTTTCATCCCTAAAACTGGTGGTTGTTCCCGAACTAACGCTCATCCGGAATTGCAAATTAGAGCACTGGTACTGGGGGATATTCCCTCTTGGCATGGTAGAGCAAAAATGACTTTGAAATTTTAGTCCAAAACTCCAATATTTCTCAGGGGGGTACTGAAAAATTTGTGCTTTTTGACCCTAAAACTTTCAGCCTAAAAATGGTGGATATTTCCCGAACTAACGCTTATCCGGACTTGCAAATTAGAGCACTGGTACTGGGGGATATTCCCTCTTGACATGGTAGAGCAAAAACGACGTTGACATTTTGGTCCAAAACTCCCAATTTTTTTAGGGGGGTACTGTAAAATTTGTGCTTTTTGACCCTAAAACTTTCAGCCCCAAAACTGGTGGATGTTTCCCGAACTAACGCTCATCCGGACTTGCAAATTAGAGCACTGGTACTGGGGGATATTCCCTCTTGACATGGTAGAGCAAAAACGACTTTCACATTTTGGTCCAAAACTCCCATTTTTTTTAGGGGGTACTGTAAAATTTGTGCTTTTTGACCCTAAAACTTTCAGCACCAAAACTTGTGGATGTTTCCCGAACTAACGCTCATCCGGACTTGCAAATTAGAGCACTGGTACTGGGGGATATTCCCTTTTGACATGGTAGAGCAAAAACGACTTTGAAATTTTAGTCCAAAACTCCCATTTTTTTTAGGGGGTACTGTAAAATTTGTGCTTTTTGACCCTAAAACTTTCAGCCCCAAAACTGGTAAATATTTCCCGAACTAACGCTCATCCGGACTTGCAAATAAGAGCACTGGTACTGGGGGATATTCCCTCTTGGCATGGTAGAGCAAAAATGACTTTGACATTTTAGTCCAAAACTCCAATATTTCTCAGGGGGGTACTGAAAAATTTGTGTTTTTTTACCCTAAAACTTTCAGCCTAAAAATGGTGGATATTTCCCGAACTAACGCTTATCCGGACTTGCAGATTAGAGCACTGGTACTGGGGGATATTCCCTCTTGACATGGTAGAGCAAAAACGACTTTGACATTTTGGTCCAAAACTCCCATTTTTTTTAGGGGGGTACTGTAAAATTTGTGCTTTTTGACCCTAAAACTTTCAGCCCCAAAACTGGTGGATGTTTCCCGAACTAACGCTCATCCGGACTTGCAAATGAGAGCACTGGTACTGGGGGATATTCCCTCTTGACATGGTAGAGCAAAAACGACTTTCACATTTTGGTCCAAAACTCCCAATTTTTTTAGGGGGGTACTGTAAAATTTGTGCTTTTTGACCCTAAAACTTTCAGCACCAAAACTTGTGGATGTTTCCCGAACTAACGCTCATCCGGACTTGCAAATTAGAGCACTGGTACTGGGGGATATTCCCTCTTGGCATGGTAGAGCAAAAAAGACTTTGACATTTTAGTCCAAAACTCCCATTTTTTTTAGGGGGTACTGTAAAATTTGTGCTTTTTGACCCTAAAACTTTCAGCCCCAAAACTGGTGGATATTTTCCGAACTAACGCTCATCAGGACTTGCAAATTAGAGCACTGGTACTGGGGGATATTCCCTCTTGAAATGGTAGAGCAAAAACGACTTTGAAATTTTAGTCCAAAACTCCAATATTTCTCAGGGGGTACTGAAAAATTTGTGTTTTTTGACCCTAAAACTTTCAGCCTAAAAATGGTGGATATTTCCCGAACTAACGCTCATCCGGACTTGCAAATTAGAGCACTGGTACTGGGGGATATTCCCTCTTGACATGGTAGAGCAAAAACGACTTTGACATTTTGGTCCAAAACTCCCATTTTTTTTAGGGGGGTACTGTAAAATTTGTGCTTTTTGACCCTAAAACTTTCATCCCTAAAACTGGTGGTTGTTCCCGAACTAACGCTCATCCGGAATTGCAAATTAGAGCACTGGTACTGGGGGATATTCCCTCTTGGCATGGTAGAGCAAAAATGACTTTGAAATTTTAGTCCAAAACTCCAATATTTCTCAGGGGGGTACTGAAAAATTTGTGCTTTTTGACCCTAAAACTTTCAGCCTAAAAATGGTGGATATTTCCCGAACTAACGCTTATCCGGACTTGCAAATTAGAGCACTGGTACTGGGGGATATTCCCTCTTGACATGGTAGAGCAAAAACGACGTTGACATTTTGGTCCAAAACTCCCAATTTTTTTAGGGGGGTACTGTAAAATTTGTGCTTTTTGACCCTAAAACTTTCAGCCCCAAAACTGGTGGATGTTTCCCGAACTAACGCTCATCCGGACTTGCAAATTAGAGCACTGGTACTGGGGGATATTCCCTCTTGACATGGTAGAGCAAAAACGACTTTCACATTTTAGTCCAAAACTCCCATTTTTTTTAGGGGGTACTGTAAAATTTGTGCTTTTTGACCCTAAAACTTTCAGCCCCAAAACTTGTGGATGTTTCCCGAACTAACGCTCATCCGGACTTGCAAATTAGAGCACTGGTACTGGGGGATATTCCCTTTTGACATGGTAGAGCAAAAACGACTTTGAAATTTTAGTCCAAAACTCCCATTTTTTTTAGGGGGTACTGTAAAATTTGTGCTTTTTGACCCTAAAACTTTCAGCCCCAAAACTGGTAAATATTTCCCGAACTAACGCTCATCCGGACTTGCAAATTAGAGCACTGGTACTGGGGGATATTCCCTCTTGGCATGGTAGAGCAAAAATGACTTTTACATTTTAGTCCAAAACTCCAATATTTCTCAGGGGGGTACTGAAAAATTTGTGTTTTTTTTACCCTAAAACTTTCAGCCTAAAAATGGTGGATATTTCCCGAACTAACGCTTATCCGGACTTGCAAATTAGAGCACTGGTACTGGGGGATATTCCCTCTTGACATGGTAGAGCAAAAACGACTTTGACATTTTGGTCCAAAACTCCCATTTTTTTTAGGGGGGTACTGTAAAATTTGTGCTTTTTGACCCTAAAACTTTCAGCCCCAAAACTGGTGGATGTTTCCCGAACTAACGCTCATCCGGACTTGCAAATCAGAGCACTGGTACTGGGGGATATTCCCTCTTGACATGGTAGAGCAAAAACGACTTTGACATTTTAGTCCAAAACTCCCATTTTTTTTAGGGGGTACTGTAAAATTTGTGCTTTTTGACCCTAAAACTTTCAGCCCCAAAACTGGTAAATATTTCCCGAACTAACGCTCATCCGGACTTGCAAATAAGAGCACTGGTACTGGGGGATATTCCCTCTTGGCATGGTAGAGCAAAAATGACTTTGACATTTTAGTCCAAAACTCCAATATTTCTCAGGGGGGTACTGAAAAATTTGTGTTTTTTTACCCTAAAACTTTCAGCCTAAAAATGGTGGATATTTCCCGAACTAACGCTTATCCGGACTTGCAGATTAGAGCACTGGTACTGGGGGATATTCCCTCTTGACATGGTAGAGCAAAAACGACTTTGACATTTTGGTCCAAAACTCCCATTTTTTTTAGGGGGGTACTGTAAAATTTGTGCTTTTTGACCCTAAAACTTTCAGCCCCAAAACTGGTGGATGTTTCCCGAACTAACGCTCATCCGGACTTGCAAATGAGAGCACTGGTACTGGGGGATATTCCCTCTTGACATGGTAGAGCAAAAACGACTTTCACATTTTGGTCCAAAACTCCCGATTTTTTTAGGGGGGTACTGTAAAATTTGTGCTTTTTGACCCTAAAACTTTCAGCACCAAAACTTGTGGATGTTTCCCGAACTAACGCTCATCCGGACTTGCAAATTAGAGCACTGGTACTGGGGGATATTCCCTCTTGGCATGGTAGAGCAAAAAAGACTTTGACATTTTAGTCCAAAACTCCCATTTTTTTTAGGGGGTACTGTAAAATTTGTGCTTTTTGACCCTAAAACTTTCAGCCCCAAAACTGGTGGATATTTTCCGAACTAACGCTCATCAGGACTTGCAAATTAGAGCACTGGTACTGGGGGATATTCCCTCTTGAAATGGTAGAGCAAAAACGACTTTGAAATTTTAGTCCAAAACTCCAATATTTCTCAGGGGGTACTGAAAAATTTGTGTTTTTTGACCCTAAAACTTTCAGCCTAAAAATGGTGGATATTTCCCGAACTAACGCTCATCCGGACTTGCAAATTAGAGCACTGGTACTGGGGGATATTCCCTCTTGACATGGTAGAGCAAAAACGACTTTGACATTTTGGTCCAAAACTCCCATTTTTTTTAGGGGGGTACTGTAAAATTTGTGCTTTTTGACCCTAAAACTTTCATCCCTAAAACTGGTGGTTGTTCCCGAACTAACGCTCATCCGGAATTGCAAATTAGAGCACTGGTACTGGGGGATATTCCCTCTTGGCATGGTAGAGCAAAAATGACTTTGAAATTTTAGTCCAAAACTCCAATATTTCTCAGGGGGGTACTGAAAAATTTGTGCTTTTTGACCCTAAAACTTTCAGCCTAAAAATGGTGGATATTTCCCGAACTAACGCTTATCCGGACTTGCAAATTAGAGCACTGGTACTGGGGGATATTCCCTCTTGACATGGTAGAGCAAAAACGACGTTGACATTTTGGTCCAAAACTCCCAATTTTTTTAGGGGGGTACTGTAAAATTTGTGCTTTTTGACCCTAAAACTTTCAGCCCCAAAACTGGTGGATGTTTCCCGAACTAACGCTCATCCGGACTTGCAAATTAGAGCACTGGTACTGGGGGATATTCCCTCTTGACATGGTAGAGCAAAAACGACTTTCACATTTTGGTCCAAAACTCCCATTTTTTTTAGGGGGTACTGTAAAATTTGTGCTTTTTGACCCTAAAACTTTCAGCACCAAAACTTGTGGATGTTTCCCGAACTAACGCTCATCCGGACTTGCAAATTAGAGCACTGGTACTGGGGGATATTCCCTTTTGACATGGTAGAGCAAAAACGACTTTGAAATTTTAGTCCAAAACTCCCATTTTTTTTAGGGGGTACTGTAAAATTTGTGCTTTTTGACCCTAAAACTTTCAGCCCCAAAACTGGTAAATATTTCCCGAACTAACGCTCATCCGGACTTGCAAATTAGAGCACTGGTACTGGGGGATATTCCCTCTTGGCATGGTAGAGCAAAAATGACTTTTACATTTTAGTCCAAAACTCCAATATTTCTCAGGGGGGTACTGAAAAATTTGTGTTTTTTTACCCTAAAACTTTCAGCCTAAAAATGGTGGATATTTCCCGAACTAACGCTTATCCGGACTTGCAAATTAGAGCACTGGTACTGGGGGATATTCCCTCTTGACATGGTAGAGCAAAAACGACTTTGACATTTTGGTCCAAAACTCCCATTTTTTTTAGGGGGGTACTGTAAAATTTGTGCTTTTTGACCCTAAAACTTTCAGCCCCAAAACTGGTGGATGTTTCCCGAACTAACGCTCATCCGGACTTGCAAATCAGAGCACTGGTACTGGGGGATATTCCCTCTTGACATGGTAGAGCAAAAACGACTTTGACATTTTAGTCCAAAACTCCCAATTTTTTGAGGGGGGTACTGTAAAATTTGTGCTTTTTGACCCTAAAACTTTCAGCCCCAAAACTGGTGGATATTTCCCGAACTAACGCTCATCCGGACTTGCAAATTAGAGCACTGGTACTGGGGGATATTCCCTCTTGAAATGGTAGAGCAAAAACGACTTTGAAATTTTAGTCCAAAACTCCAATATTTCTCAGGGGGTACTGAAAAATTTGTGTTTTTTTACCCTAAAACTTTCAGCCTAAAAATGGTGGATATTTCCCGAACTAACGCTCATCCGGACTTGCAAATTAGAGCACTGGTACTGGGGGATATTCCCTCTTGACATGGTAGAGCAAAAACGACTTTGACATTTTGGTCCAAAACTCCCATTTTTTTTAGGGGGGTACTGTAAAATTTGTGCTTTTTGACCCTAAAACTTTCATCCCCAAAACTGGTGGTTGTTCCCGAACTAACGCTCATCCGGAATTGCAAATTAGAGCACTGGTACTGGGGGATATTCCCTCTTGGCATGGTAGAGCAAAAATGACTTTGAAATTTTAGTCCAAAACTCCAATATTTCTCAGGGGGGTACTGAAAAATTTGTGCTTTTTGACCCTAAAACTTTCAGCCTAAAAATGGTGGATATTTCCCGAACTAACGCTTATCCGGACTTGCAAATTAGAGCACTGGTACTGGGGGATATTCCCTCTTGACATGGTAGAGCAAAAACGACGTTGACATTTTGGTCCAAAACTCCCAATTTTTTTAGGGGGGTACTGTAAAATTTGTGCTTTTTGACCCTAAAACTTTCAGCCCCAAAACTGGTGGATGTTTCCCGAACTAACGCTCATCCGGACTTGCAAATTAGAGCACTGGTACTGGGGGATATTCCCTCTTGACATGGTAGAGCAAAAACGACTTTGACATTTTGGTCCAAAACTCCCATTTTTTTTAGGGGGTACTGTAAAATTTGTGCTTTTTGACCCTAAAACTTTCAGCACCAAAACTTGTGGATGTTTCCCGAACTAACGCTCATCCGGACTTGCAAATTAGAGCACTGGTACTGGGGGATATTCCCTTTTGACATGGTAGAGCAAAAACGACTTTGAAATTTTAGTCCAAAACTCCCATTTTTTTTAGGGGGGTACTAAAAAAATATGTGCTTTTTGACCCTAAAACTTTCAGCCCCAAAACTGGTGGATGTTTCCCGAACTAACGCTCATCCGGACTTGCAAATTAGAGCACTGGTACTGGGGGATATTCCCTCTTGGCATGGTAGAGCAAAAATGACTTTGACATTTTAGTCCAAAACTCCCATTTTTTTTAGGGGGTACTGTAAAATTTGTGCTTTTTGACCCTAAAACTGTCAGCCCCAAAACTGGTGGATGTTTCCCGAACTAACGGTCATCCGGACTTGCAAATTAGAGCACTGGTACTGGGGGATATTCCCTCTTGAAATGGTAGAGCAAAAACGACTTTGAAATTTTAGTCCAAAACTCCAATATTTCTCAGGGGGGTACTGAAAAATTTGTGTTTTTTTACTCTAAAACTTTCAGCCTAAAAATGGTGGATATTTCCCGAACTAACGCTTATCCGGACTTGCAAATTAGAGCACTGGTACTGGGGGATATTCCCTTTTGACATGGTAGAGCAAAAACGACTTTGACATTTTGGTCCAAAACTCCCATTTTTTTTAGGGGGGTACTGTAAAATTTGTGCTTTTTGACCCTAAAACTTTCAGCCCCAAAACTTGTGGATGTTTCCCGAACTAACGCTCATCCGGACTTGCAAATGAGAGCACTGGTACTGGGGGATATTCCCTCTTGACATGGTAGAGCAAAAACGACTTTCACATTTTGGTCCTAAACTCCCATTTTTTTTAGGGGGGTACTGTAAAATTTGTGCTTTTTGACCCTAAAACTTTCAGCACCAAAACTTGTGGATGTTTCCCGAACTAACGCTCATCCGGACTTGCAATATAGAGCACTGGTACTGGGGGATATTCCCTTTTGACATGGTAGAGCAAAAAAGACTTTGAAATTTTAGTCCAAAACTCCCATTTTTTTTAGGGGGGTACCAAAAAAATATGTGCTTTTTGACCCTAAAACTTTCAGCCCCAAAACTGGTGGATGTTTCCCGAACTAACGCTCATCCGGACTTGCAAATTAGAGCACTGGTACTGGGGGATATTCCCTCTTGGCATGGTAGAGCAAAAATGACTTTGACATTTTAGTCCAAAACTCCCATTTTTTTTAGGGGGTACTGTAAAATTTGTGCTTTTTGACCCTAAAACTTTCAGCCCCAAAACTGGTGGATGTTTCCCGAACTAACGCTCATCCGGACTTGCAAATTAGAGCACTGGTACTGGGGGATATTCCCTCTTGAAATGGTAGAGCAAAAACGACTTTGAAATTTTAGTCCAAAACTCCAATATTTCTCAGGGGGTACTGAAAAATTTGTGTTTTTTGACCCTAAAACTTTCAGCCTAAAAATGGTGGATATTTCCCGAACTAACGCTCATCCGGACTTGCAAATTAGAGCACTGGTACTGGGGGATATTCCCTCTTGACATGGTAGAGCAAAAACGACTTTGACATTTTGGTCCAAAACTCCCATTTTTTTTAGGGGGGTACTGTAAAATTTGTGCTTTTTGACCCTAAAACTTTCAGCCCCAAAACTGGTGGTTGTTCCCGAACTAACGCTCATCCGGAATTGCAAATTAGAGCACTGGTACTGGGGGATATTCCCTCTTGGCATGGTAGAGCAAAAATGACTTTGAAATTTTAGTCCAAAACTCCAATATTTCTCAGGGGGGTACTTAAAATATTGTGCTTTTTGACCCTAAAACTTTCAGCCTAAAAATGGTGGATATTTCCCGAACTAACGCTTATCCGGACTTGCAAATTAGAGCACTGGTACTGGGGGATATTCCCTCTTGACATGGTAGAGCAAAAACGACGTTGACATTTTGGTCCAAAACTCCCAATTTTTTTAGGGGGGTACTGTAAAATTTGTGCTTTTTGACCCTAAAACTTTCAGCCCCAAAACTGGTGGATGTTTCCCGAACTAACGCTCATCCGGACTTGCAAATTAGAGCACTGGTACTGGGGGATATTCCCTCTTGACATGGTAGAGCAAAAACGACTTTGACATTTTGGTCCAAAACTCCCATTTTTTTTAGGGGGTACTGTAAAATTTGTGCTTTTTGACCCTAAAACTTTCAGCACCAAAACTTGTGGATGTTTCCCGAACTAACGCTCATCCGGACTTGCAAATTAGAGCACTGGTACTGGGGGATATTCCCTCTTGACATGGTAGAGCAAAAACGACTTTGAAATTTTAGTCCAAAACTCCCATTTTTTTTAGGGGGGTACTAAAAAAATATGTGCTTTTTGACCCTAAAACTTTCAGCCCCAAAACTGGTGGATGTTTCCCGAACTAACGCTCATCCGGACTTGCAAATTAGAGCACTGGTACTGGGGGATATTCCCTCTTGGCATGGTAGAGCAAAAATGACTTTGACATTTTAGTCCAAAACTCCCATTTTTTTTAGGGGGTACTGTAAAATTTGTGCTTTTTGACCCTAAAACTTTCAGCCCCAAAACTGGTGGATGTTTCCCGAACTAACGCTCATCCGGACTTGCAAATTAGAGCACTGGTACTGGGGGATATTCCCTCTTGACATGGTAGAGCAAAAACGACTTTCACATTTTGGTCCAAAACTCCCATTTTTTTTAGGGGGTACTGTAAAATTTGTGCTTTTTGACCCTAAAACTTTCAGCACCAAAACTTGTGGATGTTTCCCGAACTAACGCTCATCCGGACTTGCAAATTAGAGCACTGGTACTGGGGGATATTCCCTTTTGACATGGTAGAGCAAAAACGACTTTGAAATTTTAGTCCAAAACTCCCATTTTTTTTAGGGGGTACTGTAAAATTTGTGCTTTTTGACCCTAAAACTTTCAGCCCCAAAACTGGTAAATATTTCCCGAACTAACGCTCATCCGGACTTGCAAATTAGAGCACTGGTACTGGGGGATATTCCCTCTTGGCATGGTAGAGCAAAAATGACTTTTACATTTTAGTCCAAAACTCCAATATTTCTCAGGGGGGTACTGAAAAATTTGTGTTTTTTTACCCTAAAACTTTCAGCCTAAAAATGGTGGATATTTCCCGAACTAACGCTTATCCGGACTTGCAAATTAGAGCACTGGTACTGGGGGATATTCCCTCTTGACATGGTAGAGCAAAAACGACTTTGACATTTTGGTCCAAAACTCCCATTTTTTTTAGGGGGGTACTGTAAAATTTGTGCTTTTTGACCCTAAAACTTTCAGCCCCAAAACTGGTGGATGTTTCCCGAACTAACGCTCATCCGGACTTGCAAATGAGAGCACTGGTACTGGGGGATATTCCCTCTTGACATGGTAGAGCAAAAACGACTTTGACATTTTAGTCCAAAACTCCCAATTTTTTGAGGGGGGTACTGTAAAATTTGTGCTTTTTGACCCTAAAACTTTCAGCCCCAAAACTGGTGGATATTTCCCGAACTAACGCTCATCCGGACTTGCAAATTAGAGCACTGGTACTGGGGGATATTCCCTCTTGAAATGGTAGAGCAAAAACGACTTTGAAATTTTAGTCCAAAACTCCAATATTTCTCAGGGGGTACTGAAAAATTTGTGTTTTTTTACCCTAAAACTTTCAGCCTAAAAATGGTGGATATTTCCCGAACTAACGCTCATCCGGACTTGCAAATTAGAGCACTGGTACTGGGGGATATTCCCTCTTGACATGGTAGAGCAAAAACGACTTTGACATTTTGGTCCAAAACTCCCATTTTTTTTAGGGGGGTACTGTAAAATTTGTGCTTTTTGACCCTAAAACTTTCATCCCCAAAACTGGTGGTTGTTCCCGAACTAACGCTCATCCGGAATTGCAAATTAGAGCACTGGTACTGGGGGATATTCCCTCTTGGCATGGTAGAGCAAAAATGACTTTGAAATTTTAGTCCAAAACTCCAATATTTCTCAGGGGGGTACTGAAAAATTTGTGCTTTTTGACCCTAAAACTTTCAGCCTAAAAATGGTGGATATTTCCCGAACTAACGCTTATCCGGACTTGCAAATTAGAGCACTGGTACTGGGGGATATTCCCTCTTGACATGGTAGAGCAAAAACGACGTTGACATTTTGGTCCAAAACTCCCAATTTTTTTAGGGGGGTACTGTAAAATTTGTGCTTTTTGACCCTAAAACTTTCAGCCCCAAAGCTGGTGGATGTTTCCCGAACTAACGCTCATCCGGACTTGCAAATTAGAGCACTGGTACTGGGGGATATTCCCTCTTGACATGGTAGAGCAAAAACGACTTTGACATTTTGGTCCAAAACTCCCATTTTTTTTAGGGGGTACTGTAAAATTTGTGCTTTTTGACCCTAAAACTTTCAGCACCAAAACTTGTGGATGTTTCCCGAACTAACGCTCATCCGGACTTGCAAATTAGAGCACTGGTACTGGGGGATATTCCCTTTTGACATGGTAGAGCAAAAACGACTTTGAAATTTTAGTCCAAAACTCCCATTTTTTTTAGGGGGGTACTAAAAAAATATGTGCTTTTTGACCCTAAAACTTTCAGCCCCAAAACTGGTGGATGTTTCCCGAACTAACGCTCATCCGGACTTGCAAATTAGAGCACTGGTACTGGGGGATATTCCCTCTTGGCATGGTAGAGCAAAAATGACTTTGACATTTTAGTCCAAAACTCCCATTTTTTTTAGGGGGTACTGTAAAATTTGTGCTTTTTGACCCTAAAACTGTCAGCCCCAAAACTGGTGGATGTTTCCCGAACTAACGGTCATCCGGACTTGCAAATTAGAGCACTGGTACTGGGGGATATTCCCTCTTGAAATGGTAGAGCAAAAACGACTTTGAAATTTTAGTCCAAAACTCCAATATTTCTCAGGGGGGTACTGAAAAATTTGTGTTTTTTTACTCTAAAACTTTCAGCCTAAAAATGGTGGATATTTCCCGAACTAACGCTTATCCGGACTTGCAAATTAGAGCACTGGTACTGGGGGATATTCCCTTTTGACATGGTAGAGCAAAAACGACTTTGACATTTTGGTCCAAAACTCCCATTTTTTTTAGGGGGGTACTGTAAAATTTGTGCTTTTTGACCCTAAAACTTTCAGCCCCAAAACTTGTGGATGTTTCCCGAACTAACGCTCATCCGGACTTGCAAATGAGAGCACTGGTACTGGGGGATATTCCCTATTGACATGGTAGAGCAAAAACGACTTTCACATTTTGGTCCTAAACTCCCATTTTTTTTAGGGGGGGTACTGTAAAATTTGTGCTTTTTGACCCTAAAACTTTCAGCACCAAAACTTGTGGATGTTTCCCGAACTAACGCTCATCCGGACTTGCATTATAGAGCACTGGTACTGGGGGATATTCCCTTTTGACATGGTAGAGCAAAAAAGACTTTGAAATTTTAGTCCAAAACTCCCATTTTTTTTAGGGGGGTACCAAAAAAATATGTGCTTTTTGACCCTAAAACTTTCAGCCCCAAAACTGGTGGATGTTTCCCGAACTAACGCTCATCCGGACTTGCAAATTAGAGCACTGGTACTGGGGGATATTCCCTCTTGGCATGGTAGAGCAAAAATGACTTTGACATTTTAGTCCAAAACTCCCATTTTTTTTAGGGGGTACTGTAAAATTTGTGCTTTTTGACCCTAAAACTTTCAGCCCCAAAACTGGTGGATGTTTCCCGAACTAACGCTCATCCGGACTTGCAAATTAGAGCACTGGTACTGGGGGATATTCCCTCTTGAAATGGTAGAGCAAAAACGACTTTGAAATTTTAGTCCAAAACTCCAATATTTCTCAGGGGGTACTGAAAAATTTGTGTTTTTTGACCCTAAAACTTTCAGCCTAAAAATGGTGGATATTTCCCGAACTAACGCTCATCCGGACTTGCAAATTAGAGCACTGGTACTGGGGGATATTCCCTCTTGACATGGTAGAGCAAAAACGACTTTGACATTTTGGTCCAAAACTCCCATTTTTTTTAGGGGGGTACTGTAAAATTTGTGCTTTTTGACCCTAAAACTTTCAGCCCCAAAACTGGTGGTTGTTCCCGAACTAACGCTCATCCGGAATTGCAAATTAGAGCACTGGTACTGGGGGATATTCCCTCTTGGCATGGTAGAGCAAAAATGACTTTGAAATTTTAGTCCAAAACTCCAATATTTCTCAGGGGGGTACTTAAAATATTGTGCTTTTTGACCCTAAAACTTTCAGCCTAAAAATGGTGGATATTTCCCGAACTAACGCTTATCCGGACTTGCAAATTAGAGCACTGGTACTGGGGGATATTCCCTCTTGACATGGTAGAGCAAAAACGACGTTGACATTTTGGTCCAAAACTCCCAATTTTTTTAGGGGGGTACTGTAAAATTTGTGCTTTTTGACCCTAAAACTTTCAGCCCCAAAACTGGTGGATGTTTCCCGAACTAACGCTCATCCGGACTTGCAAATTAGAGCACTGGTACTGGGGGATATTCCCTCTTGACATGGTAGAGCAAAAACGACTTTGACATTTTGGTCCAAAACTCCCATTTTTTTTAGGGGGTACTGTAAAATTTGTGCTTTTTGACCCTAAAACTTTCAGCACCAAAACTTGTGGATGTTTCCCGAACTAACGCTCATCCGGACTTGCAAATTAGAGCACTGGTACTGGGGGATATTCCCTCTTGACATGGTAGAGCAAAAACGACTTTGAAATTTTAGTCCAAAACTCCCATTTTTTTTAGGGGGGTACTAAAAAAATATGTGCTTTTTGACCCTAAAACTTTCAGCCCCAAAACTGGTGGATGTTTCCCGAACTAACGCTCATCCGGACTTGCAAATTAGAGCACTGGTACTGGGGGATATTCCCTCTTGGCATGGTAGAGCAAAAATGACTTTGACATTTTAGTCCAAAACTCCCATTTTTTTTAGGGGGTACTGTAAAATTTGTGCTTTTTGACCCTAAAACTGTCAGCCCCAAAACTGGTGGATGTTTCCCGAACTAACGCTCATCCGGACTTGCAAATTAGAGCACTGGTACTGGGGGATATTCCCTCTTGACATGGTAGAGCAAAAACGACTTTGACATTTTGGTCCAAAACTCCCATTTTTTTTAGGGGGTACTGTAAAATTTGTGCTTTTTGACCCTAAAACTTTCAGCACCAAAACTTGTGGATGTTTCCCGAACTAACGCTCATCCGGACTTGCAAATTAGAGCACTGGTACTGGGGGATATTCCCTTTTGACATGGTAGAGCAAAAACGACTGTGAAATTTTAGTCCAAAACTCCCATTTTTTTTAGGGGGGTACTAAAAAAATATGTGCTTTTTGACCCTAAAACTTTCAGCCCCACAACTGGTGGATGTTTCCCGAACTAACGCTCATCCGGACTTGCAAATTAGAGCACTGGTACTGGGGGATATTCCCTCTTGGCATGGTAGAGCAAAAATGACTTTGACATTTTAGTCCAAAACTCCCATTTTTTTTAGGGGGTACTGTAAAATTTGTGCTTTTTGACCCTAAAACTGTCAGCCCCAAAACTGGTGGATGTTTCCCGAACTAACGGTCATCCGGACTTGCAAATTAGAGCACTGGTACTGGGGGATATTCCCTCTTGAAATGGTAGAGCAAAAACGACTTTGAAATTTTAGTCCAAAACTCCAATATTTCTCAGGGGGGTACTGAAAAATTTGTGTTTTTTTACCCTAAAACTTTCAGCCTAAAAATGGTGGATATTTCCCGAACTAACGCTTATCCGGACTTGCAAATTAGAGCACTGGTACTGGGGGATATTCCCTTTTGACATGGTAGAGCAAAAACGACTTTGACATTTTGGTCCAAAACTCCCATTTTTTTTAGGGGGGTACTGTAAAATTTGTGCTTTTTGACCCTAAAACTTTCAGCCCCAAAACTTGTGGATGTTTCCCGAACTAACGCTCATCCGGACTTGCAAATTAGAGCACTGGTACTGGGGGATATTCCCTCTTGACATGGTAGAGCAAAAACGACTTTCACATTTTGGTCCTAAACTCCCATTTTTTTTAGGGGGGTACTGTAAAATTTGTGCTTTTTGACCCTAAAACTTTCAGCACCAAAACTTGTGGA
This sequence comes from Marthasterias glacialis, assembly GCA_911728455.2. NCBI lineage: Eukaryota > Metazoa > Echinodermata > Asteroidea > Forcipulatida > Asteriidae > Marthasterias > Marthasterias glacialis. The sequence continues at coordinate 15,651,415 of OU452225.1, read as the reverse complement.
TGTTTCCCGAACTAACGCTCATCCGGACTTGCAATATAGAGCACTGGTACTGGGGGATATTTCCTTTTGACATGGTAGAGCAAAAACGACATTGACATTTTGGTCCAAAACTCCCATTTTTTTTAGGCGGGTACTGTAAAATTTGTGCTTTTTGACCCTAAAACTTTCAGCCCCAAAACTGGTGGATGTTTCCCAAACTAACGCTCATCCGGAATTGCAAATTAGAGCACTGGTACTGGGGGATATTCCCTCTTGGCATGGTAGAGCAAAAATGACTTTGAAATTTTAGTCCAAAACTCCCATTTTTTTTTAGAGGGTACTGTAAAATTTGTGCTTTTTGACCCTAAAACTTTCAGCCCCAAAACTTGTGGATGTTTCCCGAACTAACGCTCATCCGGACTTGCAAATTAGAGCACTGGTACTGGGGGATATTCCCTCTTGACATTGTAGAGCAAAAATGACTTTGACATTTTAGTCCAAAACTCCCATTTTTTTTAGGGGGTACTGTAAAATTTGTGCTTTTTGACCCTAAAACTGTCAGCCCCAAAACTGGTGGATGTTTCCCGAACTAACGGTCATCCGGACTTGCAAATTAGAGCACTGGTACTGGGGGATATTCCCTCTTGAAATGGTAGAGCAAAAACGACTTTGAAATTTTAGTCCAAAACTCCAATATTTCTCAGGGGGTACTGAAAAATTTGTGTTTTTTTACCCTAAAACTTTCAGCCTAAAAATGGTGGATATTTCCCGAACTAACGCTCATCCGGACTTGCAAATTAGAGCACTGGTACTGGGGGATATTCCCTCTTGGCATGGTAGAGCAAAAACGACTTTCACATTTTGGTCCAAAACTCCCAATTTTTTTAGGGGGGTACTGTAAAATTTGTGCTTTTTGACCCTAAAACTGTCAGCCCCAAAACTGGTGGATGTTTCCCGAACTAACGGTCATCCGGACTTGCAAATTAGAGCACTGGTACTGGGGGATATTCCCTCTTGAAATGGTAGAGCAAAAACGACTTTGAAATTTTAGTCCAAAACTCCAATATTTCTCAGGGGGGTACTGAAAAATTTGTGTTTTTTTACCCTAAAACTTTCAGCCTAAAAATGGTGGATATTTCCCGAACTAACGCTTATCCGGACTTGCAAATTAGAGCACTGGTACTGGGGGATATTCCCTTTTGACATGGTAGAGCAAAAACGACTTTGACATTTTGGTCCAAAACTCCCATTTTTTTTAGGGGGGTACTGTAAAATTTGTGCTTTTTGACCCTAAAACTTTCAGCCCCAAAACTGGTGGATGTTTCCCGAACTAACGCTCATCCGGACTTGCAAATGAGAGCACTGGTACTGGGGGATATTCCCTCTTGACATGGTAGAGCAAAAACGACTTTCACATTTTGGTCCTAAACTCCCATTTTTTTTAGGGGGGTACTGTAAAATTTGTGCTTTTTGACCCTAAAACTTTCAGCACCAAAACTTGTGGATGTTTCCCGAACTAACGCTCATCCGGACTTGCAATATAGAGCACTGGTACTGGGGGATATTCCCTTTTGACATGGTAGAGCAAAAAAGACTTTGAAATTTTAGTCCAAAACTCCCATTTTTTTTAGGGGGGTACCAAAAAAATATGTGCTTTTTGACCCTAAAACTTTCAGCCCCAAGACTGGTGGATGTTTCCCGAACTAACGCTCATCCGGACTTGCAAATTAGAGCACTGGTACTGGGGGATATTCCCTCTTGGCATGGTAGAGCAAAAATGACTTTGACATTTTAGTCCAAAACTCCCATTTTTTTTAGGGGGTACTGTAAAATTTGTGCTTTTTGACCCTAAAACTTTCAGCCCCAAAACTGGTGGATATTTCCCGAACTAACGCTCATCCGGACTTGCAAATTAGAGCACTGGTACTGGGGGATATTCCCTCTTGAAATGGTAGAGCAAAAAAGACTTTGAAATTTTAGTCCAAAACTCCAATATTTCTCAGGGGGGACTGAAAAATTTGTGTTTTTTGACCCTAAAACTTTCAGCCTAAAAATGGTGGATATTTCCCGAACTAACGCTCATCCGGACTTGCAAATTAGAGCACTGGTACTGGGGGATATTCCCTCTTGGCATGGTAGAGCAAAAATGACTTTGAAATTTTAGTCCAAAACTCCCATTTTTTTTAGGGGGTACTGTAAAATTTGTGCTTTTTGACCCTAAAACTTTCAGCCCCAAAACTGGTGGATGTTTCCCGAACTAACGCTTATCCGGACTTGCAAATTAGAGCACTGGTACTGGGGGATATTCCCTCTTGACATGGTAGAGCAAAAACGACTTTCACATTTTGGTCCAAAACTCCCATTTTTTTTAGGCGGGTACTGTAAAATTTGTGCTTTTTGACCCTAAAACTTTCAGCCCCAAAACTGGTGGATGTTTCCCAAACTAACGCTCATCCGGAATTGCAAATTAGAGCACTGGTACTGGGGGATATTCCCTCTTGGCATGGTAGAGCAAAAATGACTTTGAAATTTTAGTCCAAAACTCCAATATTTCTCAGGGGGGTACTGAAAAATTTGCGCTTTTTGACCCTAAAACTTTCAGCCCCAAAACTTGTGGATGTTTCCCGAACTAACGGTCATCCGGTCTGCAAATTAGAGCACTGGTACTGGGGGATATTCCCTCTTGACATTGTAGAGCAAAAATGACTTTGACATTTTAGTCCAAAACTCCCATTTTTTTTAGGGGGTACTGTAAAATTTGTGCTTTTTGACCCTGAAACTTTCAGCCCCAAAACTGGTGGATGTTTCCCGAACTAACGCTCATCCGGACTTGCAAATTAGAGCACTGGTACTGGGGGATATTCCCTCTTGGCATGGTAGAGCAAAAATGACTTTGACATTTTAGTCCAAAACTCCCATTTTTTTTAGGGGGTACTGTAAAATTTGTGCTTTTTGACCCTAAAACTGTCAGCCCCAAAACTGGTGGATGTTTCCCGAACTAACGGTCATCCGGACTTGCAAATTAGAGCACTGGTACTGGGGGATATTCCCTCTTGAAATGGTAGAGCAAAAACGACTTTGAAATTTTAGTCCAAAACTCCAATATTTCTCAGGGGGGTACTGAAAAATTTGTGTTTTTTTACCCTAAAACTTTCAGCCTAAAAATGGTGGATATTTCCCGAACTAACGCTTATCCGGACTTGCAAATTAGAGCACTGGTACTGGGGGATATTCCCTTTTGACATGGTAGAGCAAAAACGACTTTGACATTTTGGTCCAAAACTCCCATTTTTTTTAGGGGGGTACTGTAAAATTTGTGCTTTTTGACCCTAAAACTTTCAGCCCCAAAACTGGTGGATGTTTCCCGAACTAACGCTCATCCGGACTTGCAAATGAGAGCACTGGTACTGGGGGATATTCCCTCTTGACATGGTAGAGCAAAAACGACTTTCACATTTTGGTCCTAAACTCCCATTTTTTTTAGGGGGGTACTGTAAAATTTGTGCTTTTTGACCCTAAAACTTTCAGCACCAAAACTTGTGGATGTTTCCCGAACTAACGCTCATCCGGACTTGCAATATAGAGCACTGGTATTGGGGGATATTTCCTTTTGACATGGTAGAGCAAAAACGACATTGACATTTTGGTCCAAAACTCCCATTTTTTTTAGGCGGGTACTGTAAAATTTGTGCTTTTTGACCCTAAAACTTTCAGCCCCAAAACTGGTGGATGTTTCCCAAACTAACGCTCATCCGGAATTGCAAATTAGAGCACTGGTACTGGGGGATATTCCCTCTTGGCATGGTAGAGCAAAAATGACTTTGAAATTTTAGTCCAAAACTCCCATTTTTTTTTAGAGGGTACTGTAAAATTTGTGCTTTTTGACCCTAAAACTTTCAGCCCCAAAACTTGTGGATGTTTCCCGAACTAACGCTCATCCGGACTTGCAAATTAGAGCACTGGTACTGGGGGATATTCCCTCTTGGCATGGTAGAGCAAAAACGACTTTCACATTTTGGTCCAAAACTCCCAATTTTTTTAGGGGGGTACTGTAAAATTTGTGCTTTTTGACCCTAAAACTGTCAGCCCCAAAACTGGTGGATGTTTCCCGAACTAACGGTCATCCGGACTTGCAAATTAGAGCACTGGTACTGGGGGATATTCCCTCTTGAAATGGTAGAGCAAAAACGACTTTGAAATTTTAGTCCAAAACTCCAATATTTCTCAGGGGGGTACTGAAAAATTTGTGTTTTTTTACCCTAAAACTTTCAGCCTAAAAATGGTGGATATTTCCCGAACTAACGCTTATCCGGACTTGCAAATTAGAGCACTGGTACTGGGGGATATTCCCTTTTGACATGGTAGAGCAAAAACGACTTTGACATTTTGGTCCAAAACTCCCATTTTTTTTAGGGGGGTACTGTAAAATTTGTGCTTTTTGACCCTAAAACTTTCAGCCCCAAAACTGGTGGATGTTTCCCGAACTAACGCTCATCCGGACTTGCAAATGAGAGCACTGGTACTGGGGGATATTCCCTCTTGACATGGTAGAGCAAAAACGACTTTGAAATTTTAGTCCTAAACTCCCATTTTTTTTAGGGGGGTACTGTAAAATTTGTGCTTTTTGACCCTAAAACTTTCAGCACCAAAACTTGTGGATGTTTCCCGAACTAACGCTCATCCGGACTTGCAATATAGAGCACTGGTACTGGGGGATATTCCCTTTTGACATGGTAGAGCAAAAAAGACTTTGAAATTTTAGTCCAAAACTCCCATTTTTTTTAGGGGGGTACCAAAAAAATATGTGCTTTTTGACCCTAAAACTTTCAGCCCCAAAACTGGTGGATGTTTCCCGAACTAACGCTCATCCGGACTTGCAAATTAGAGCACTGGTACTGGGGGATATTCCCTCTTGGCATGGTAGAGCAAAAATGACTTTGACATTTTAGTCCAAAACTCCCATTTTTTTTAGGGGGTACTGTAAAATTTGTGCTTTTTGACCCTAAAACTTTCAGCCCCAAAACTGGTGGATATTTCCCGAACTAACGCTCATCCGGACTTGCAAATTAGAGCACTGGTACTGGGGGATATTCCCTCTTGAAATGGTAGAGCAAAAAAGACTTTGAAATTTTAGTCCAAAACTCCAATATTTCTCAGGGGGGACTGAAAAATTTGTGTTTTTTGACCCTAAAACTTTCAGCCTAAAAATGGTGGATATTTCCCGAACTAACGCTCATCCGGACTTGCAAATTAGAGCACTGGTACTGGGGGATATTCCCTCTTGGCATGGTAGAGCAAAAATGACTTTGAAATTTTAGTCCAAAACTCCCATTTTTTTTAGGGGGTACTGTAAAATTTGTGCTTTTTGACCCTAAAACTTTCAGCCCCAAAACTGGTGGATGTTTCCCGAACTAACGCTTATCCGGACTTGCAAATTAGAGCACTGGTACTGGGGGATATTCCCTCTTGACATGGTAGAGCAAAAACGACTTTCACATTTTGGTCCAAAACTCCCATTTTTTTTAGGCGGGTACTGTAAAATTTGTGCTTTTTGACCCTAAAACTTTCAGCCCCAAAACTGGTGGATGTTTCCCAAACTAACGCTCATCCGGAATTGCAAATTAGAGCACTGGTACTGGGGGATATTCCCTCTTGGCATGGTAGAGCAAAAATGACTTTGAAATTTTAGTCCAAAACTCCAATATTTCTCAGGGGGGTACTGAAAAATTTGCGCTTTTTGACCCTAAAACTTTCAGCCCCAAAACTTGTGGATGTTTCCCGAACTAACGGTCATCCGGTCTGCAAATTAGAGCACTGGTACTGGGGGATATTCCCTCTTGACATTGTAGAGCAAAAATGACTTTGACATTTTAGTCCAAAACTCCCATTTTTTTTAGGGGGTACTGTAAAATTTGTGCTTTTTGACCCTGAAACTTTCAGCCCCAAAACTGGTGGATGTTTCCCGAACTAACGCTCATCCGGACTTGCAAATTAGAGCACTGGTACTGGGGGATATTCCCTCTTGGCATGGTAGAGCAAAAATGACTTTGAAATTTTAGTCCAAAACTCCCATTTTTTTTAGGGGGTACTGTAAAATTTGTGCTTTTTGACCCTAAAACTTTCAGCCCCAAAACTGGTGGATGTTTCCCGAACTAACGGTCATCCGGACTTGCAAATTAGAGCACTGGTACTGGGGGATATTCCCTCTTGAAATGGTAGAGCAAAAACGACTTTGAAATTTTAGTCCAAAACTCCAATATTTCTCAGGGGGGTACTGAAAAATTTGTGTTTTTTTACCCTAAAACTTTCAGCCTAAAAATGGTGGATATTTCCCGAACTAACGCTTATCCGGACTTGCAAATTAGAGCACTGGTACTGGGGGATATTCCCTTTTGACATGGTAGAGCAAAAACGACTTTGACATTTTGGTCCAAAACTCCCATTTTTTTTAGGGGGGTACTGTAAAATTTGTGCTTTTTGACCCTAAAACTTTCAGCCCCAAAACTGGTGGATGTTTCCCGAACTAACGCTCATCCGGACTTGCAAATGAGAGCACTGGTACTGGGGGATATTCCCTCTTGACATGGTAGAGCAAAAACGACTTTCACATTTTGGTCCTAAACTCCCATTTTTTTTAGGGGGGTACTGTAAAATTTGTGCTTTTTGACCCTAAAACTTTCAGCACCAAAACTTGTGGATGTTTCCCGAACTAACGCTCATCCGGACTTGCAATATAGAGCACTGGTACTGGGGGATATTCCCTTTTGACATGGTAGAGCAAAAACGACTTTGACATTTTGGTCCAAAACTCCCATTTTTTTTAGGCGGGTACTGTAAAATTTGTGCTTTTTGACCCTAAAACTTTCAGCCCCAAAACTGGTGGATGTTTCCCAAACTAACGCTCATCCGGAATTGCAAATTAGAGCACTGGTACTGGGGGATATTCCCTCTTGGCATGGTAGAGCAAAAATGACTTTGAAATTTTAGTCCAAAACTCCCATTTTTTTTTAGAGGGTACTGTAAAATTTGTGCTTTTTGACCCTAAAACTTTCAGCCCCAAAACTTGTGGATGTTTCCCGAACTAACGCTCATCCGGACTTGCAAATTAGAGCACTGGTACTGGGGGATATTCCCTCTTGACATTGTAGAGCAAAAATGACTTTGACATTTTAGTCCAAAACTCCCATTTTTTTTAGGGGGTACTGTAAAATTTGTGCTTTTTGACCCTAAAACTGTCAGCCCCAAAACTGGTGGATGTTTCCCGAACTAACGGTCATCCGGACTTGCAAATTAGAGCACTGGTACTGGGGGATATTCCCTCTTGAAATGGTAGAGCAAAAACGACTTTGAAATTTTAGTCCAAAACTCCAATATTTCTCAGGGGGTACTGAAAAATTTGTGTTTTTTTACCCTAAAACTTTCAGCCTAAAAATGGTGGATATTTCCCGAACTAACGCTCATCCGGACTTGCAAATTAGAGCACTGGTACTGGGGGATATTCCCTCTTGGCATGGTAGAGCAAAAATGACTTTGAAATTTTAGTCCAAAACTCCCATTTTTTTTAGGGGGTACTGTAAAATTTGTGCTTTTTGACCCTAAAACTGTCAGCCCCAAAACTGGTGGATGTTTCCCGAACTAACGGTCATCCGGACTTGCAAATTAGAGCACTGGTACTGGGGGATATTCCCTCTTGAAATGGTAGAGCAAAAACGACTTTGAAATTTTAGTCCAAAACTCCAATATTTCTCAGGGGGGTACTGAAAAATTTGTGTTTTTTTACCCTAAAACTTTCAGCCTAAAAATGGTGGATATTTCCCGAACTAACGCTTATCCGGACTTGCAAATTAGAGCACTGGTACTGGGGGATATTCCCTTTTGACATGGTAGAGCAAAAACGACTTTGACATTTTGGTCCAAAACTCCCATTTTTTTTAGGGGGGTACTGTAAAATTTGTGCTTTTTGACCCTAAAACTTTCAGCCCCAAAACTGGTGGATGTTTCCCGAACTAACGCTCATCCGGACTTGCAAATGAGAGCACTGGTACTGGGGGATATTCCCTCTTGACATGGTAGAGCAAAAACGACTTTCACATTTTGGTCCTAAACTCCCATTTTTTTTAGGGGGGTACTGTAAAATTTGTGCTTTTTGACCCTAAAACTTTCAGCACCAAAACTTGTGGATGTTTCCCGAACTAACGCTCATCCGGACTTGCAATATAGAGCACTGGTACTGGGGGATATTCCCTCTTGGCATGGTAGAGCAAAAATGACTTTGAAATTTTAGTCCAAAACTCCCATTTTTTTTAGGGGGTACTGTAAAATTTGTGCTTTTTGACCCTAAAACTTTCAGCCCCAAAACTGGTGGATGTTTCCCGAACTAACGCTTATCCGGACTTGCAAATTAGAGCACTGGTACTGGGGGATATTCCCTCTTGACATGGTAGAGCAAAAACGACTTTCACATTTTGGTCCAAAACTCCCATTTTTTTTAGGCGGGTACTGTAAAATTTGTGCTTTTTGACCCTAAAACTTTCAGCCCCAAAACTGGTGGATGTTTCCCAAACTAACGCTCATCCGGAATTGCAAATTAGAGCACTGGTACTGGGGGATATTCCCTCTTGGCATGGTAGAGCAAAAATGACTTTGAAATTTTAGTCCAAAACTCCAATATTTCTCAGGGGGGTACTGAAAAATTTGCGCTTTTTGACCCTAAAACTTTCAGCCCCAAAACTTGTGGATGTTTCCCGAACTAACGGTCATCCGGTCTGCAAATTAGAGCACTGGTACTGGGGGATATTCCCTCTTGACATTGTAGAGCAAAAATGACTTTGACATTTTAGTCCAAAACTCCCATTTTTTTTAGGGGGTACTGTAAAATTTGTGCTTTTTGACCCTGAAACTTTCAGCCCCAAAACTGGTGGATGTTTCCCGAACTAACGCTCATCCGGACTTGCAAATTAGAGCACTGGTACTGGGGGATATTCCCTCTTGGCATGGTAGAGCAAAAATGACTTTGAAATTTTAGTCCAAAACTCCCATTTTTTTTAGGGGGTACTGTAAAATTTGTGCTTTTTGACCCTAAAACTGTCAGCCCCAAAACTGGTGGATGTTTCCCGAACTAACGGTCATCCGGACTTGCAAATTAGAGCACTGGTACTGGGGGATATTCCCTCTTGAAATGGTAGAGCAAAAACGACTTTGAAATTTTAGTCCAAAACTCCAATATTTCTCAGGGGGGTACTGAAAAATTTGTGTTTTTTTACCCTAAAACTTTCAGCCTAAAAATGGTGGATATTTCCCGAACTAACGCTTATCCGGACTTGCAAATTAGAGCACTGGTACTGGGGGATATTCCCTTTTGACATGGTAGAGCAAAAACGACTTTGACATTTTGGTCCAAAACTCCCATTTTTTTTAGGGGGGTACTGTAAAATTTGTGCTTTTTGACCCTAAAACTTTCAGCCCCAAAACTGGTGGATGTTTCCCGAACTAACGCTCATCCGGACTTGCAAATGAGAGCACTGGTACTGGGGGATATTCCCTCTTGACATGGTAGAGCAAAAACGACTTTCACATTTTGGTCCTAAACTCCCATTTTTTTTAGGGGGGTACTGTAAAATTTGTGCTTTTTGACCCTAAAACTTTCAGCACCAAAACTTGTGGATGTTTCCCGAACTAACGCTCATCCGGACTTGCAATATAGAGCACTGGTACTGGGGGATATTCCCTTTTGACATGGTAGAGCAAAAAAGACTTTGAAATTTTAGTCCAAAACTCCCATTTTTTTTAGGGGGGTACCAAAAAAATATGTGCTTTTTGACCCTAAAACTTTCAGCCCCAAAACTGGTGGATGTTTCCCGAACTAACGCTCATCCGGACTTGCAAATTAGAGCACTGGTACTGGGGGATATTCCCTCTTGGCATGGTAGAGCAAAAATGACTTTGACATTTTAGTCCAAAACTCCCATTTTTTTTAGGGGGTACTGTAAAATTTGTGCTTTTTGACCCTAAAACTTTCAGCCCCAAAACTGGTGGATATTTCCCGAACTAACGCTCATCCGGACTTGCAAATTAGAGCACTGGTACTGGGGGATATTCCCTCTTGAAATGGTAGAGCAAAAAAGACTTTGAAATTTTAGTCCAAAACTCCAATATTTCTCAGGGGGGACTGAAAAATTTGTGTTTTTTGACCCTAAAACTTTCAGCCTAAAAATGGTGGATATTTCCCGAACTAACGCTCATCCGGACTTGCAAATTAGAGCACTGGTACTGGGGGATATTCCCTCTTGGCATGGTAGAGCAAAAATGACTTTGAAATTTTAGTCCAAAACTCCCATTTTTTTTAGGGGGTACTGTAAAATTTGTGCTTTTTGACCCTAAAACTTTCAGCCCCAAAACTGGTGGATGTTTCCCGAACTAACGCTTATCCGGACTTGCAAATTAGAGCACTGGTACTGGGGGATATTCCCTCTTGACATGGTAGAGCAAAAACGACTTTGACATTTTGGTCCAAAACTCCCATTTTTTTTAGGCGGGTACTGTAAAATTTGTGCTTTTTGACCCTAAAACTTTCAGCCCCAAAACTGGTGGATGTTTCCCAAACTAACGCTCATCCGGAATTGCAAATTAGAGCACTGGTACTGGGGGATATTCCCTCTTGGCATGGTAGAGCAAAAATGACTTTGAAATTTTAGTCCAAAACTCCAATATTTCTCAGGGGGGTACTGAAAAATTTGCGCTTTTTGACCCTAAAACTTTCAGCCCCAAAACTTGTGGATGTTTCCCGAACTAACGGTCATCCGGTCTGCAAATTAGAGCACTGGTACTGGGGGATATTCCCTCTTGACATTGTAGAGCAAAAATGACTTTGACATTTTAGTCCAAAACTCCCATTTTTTTTAGGGGGTACTGTAAAATTTGTGCTTTTTGACCCTGAAACTTTCAGCCCCAAAACTGGTGGATGTTTCCCGAACTAACGCTCATCCGGACTTGCAAATTAGAGCACTGGTACTGGGGGATATTCCCTCTTGGCATGGTAGAGCAAAAATGACTTTGAAATTTTAGTCCAAAACTCCAATATTTCTCAGGGGGGTACTGAAAAATTTGTGTTTTTTGACCCTAAAACTTTCAGCCTAAAAATGGTCTATATTTCCCGAACTAACGCTCATCCGGACTTGCAAATTAGAGCACTGGTACTGGGGGATATTCCCTCTTGACATGGTAGAGCAAAAACGACGTTGACATTTTGGTCCAAAACTCCCATTTTTTTTAGGGGGGTACTGTAAAATTTGTGCTTTTTGACCCTAAAACTTTAAGCCCCTAAACTGGTGGATGTTTCCGGAATTAACGCTCATCCGGACTTGCAAATTAGAGCACTGGTACTGGGGGATATTCCCTCTTGGCATGGTAGAGCAAAAATGACTTTGAAATTTTAGTCCAAAACTCCCATTTTTTTTAGAGGGTACTGTAAAATTTGTGCTTTTTGACCCTAAAACTTTCAGCCCCAAAACTGGTGGATGTTTCCCGAACTAACGCTCATCCGGACTTGCAAATTAGAGCACTGGTACTGGGGGATATTCCCTCTTGGCATGGTAGAGCAAAAATGACTTTGAAATTTTAGTCCAAAACTCCAATATTTCTCAGGGGGGTACTGAAAAATTTGTGTTTTTTGACCCTAAAACTTTCAGCCTAAAAATGGTGGATATTTCCCGAACTAACGCTTATCCGGACTTGCAAATGAGAGCACTGGTACTGGGGGATATTCCCTCTTGACATGGTAGAGCAAAAACGACTTTCACATTTTGGTCCAAAACTCTAATTTTTTTAGGGGGGTACTTAAAAATACATGCTTTTTGACCCTAAAACTTTCAGCCCCAAAACTTGTGGATGTTTCCCGAACTAACGCTCATCCGGACTTGCAATATAGAGCACTGGTACTGGGGGATATTCCCTTTTGACATGGTAGAGCAAAAAAGACTTTGAAATTTTAGTCCAAAACTCCCATTTTTTTTAGGGGGGTACCAAAAAAATATGTGCTTTTTGACCCTAAAACTTTCAGCCCCAAAACTGGTGGATGTTTCCCGAACTAACGCTCATCCGGACTTGCAAATTAGAGCACTGGTACTGGGGGATATTCCCTCTTGGCATGGTAGAGCAAAAATGACTTTGACATTTTAGTCCAAAACTCCCATTTTTTTTAGGGGGTACTGTAAAATTTGTGCTTTTTGACCCTAAAACTTTCAGCCCCAAAACTGGTGGATGTTTCCCGAACTAACGCTCATCCGGACTTGCAAATTAGAGCACTGGTACTGGGGGATATTCCCTCTTGAAATGGTAGAGCAAAAACGACTTTGAAATTTTAGTCCAAAACTCCAATATTTCTCAGGGGGGTACTGAAAAATTTGTGTTTTTTGACCCTAAAACTTTCAGCCTAAAAATGGTGGATATTTCCCGAACTAACACTCATCCGGACTTGCAAATGAGAGCACTGGTACTGGGGGATATTCCCTCTTGACATAGTAGAGCAAAAACGACTTTCACATTTTGGTCCAAAACTCTAATTTATTTTAGGGGGGTACTGAAAAAATTTGTGCTTTTTGACCCTAAAACTTTCAGCCCAAAAACTTGTGGATGTTTCCCGAACTAACGCTCATCCGGACTTGCAAATTAGAGCACCGGTACTGGGGGATATTCCCTCTTGACATGGTAGAGCAAAAACGACTTTGAAATTTTAGTCCAAAACTCCAATATTTCTCAGGGGGGTACTGAAAAATTTGTGTTTTTTGACCCTAAAACTTTCAGCCTAAAAATGGTGGATATTTCCCGAACTAACGCTCATCCGGACTTGCAAATTAGAGCACTGGTACTGGGGGATATTCCCTCTTGACATGGTAGAGCAAAAACGACTTTCACATTTTGGTCCAAAACTCTAATTTTTTTAGGGGGGTACTTAAAAATACATGCTTTTTGACCCTAAAACTTTCAGCCCCAAAACTTGTGGATGTTTCCCGAACTAACGCTCATCCGGACTTGCAATATAGAGCACTGGTACTGGGGGATATTCCCTTTTGACATGGTAGAGCAAAAAAGACTTTGAAATTTTAGTCCAAAACTCCCATTTTTTTTAGGGGGGTACCAAAAAAATATGTGCTTTTTGACCCTAAAACTTTCAGCCCCAAAACTGGTGGATGTTTCCCGAACTAACGCTCATCCGGACTTGCAAATTAGAGCACTGGTACTGGGGGATATTCCCTCTTGGCATGGTAGAGCAAAAATGACTTTGACATTTTAGTCCAAAACTCCCATTTTTTTTAGGGGGTACTGTAAAATTTGTGCTTTTTGACCCTAAAACTTTCAGCCCCAAAACTGGTGGATGTTTCCCGAACTAACGCTCATCCGGACTTGCAAATTAGAGCACTGGTACTGGGGGATATTCCCTCTTGAAATGGTAGAGCAAAAACGACTTTGAAATTTTAGTCCAAAACTCCAATATTTCACAGGGGGGTACTGAAAAATTTGTGTTTTTTTGACCCTAAAACTTTCAGCCTAAAAATGGTGGATATTTCCCGAACTAACGCTTATCCGGACTTGCAAATTAGAGCACTGGTACTGGGGGATATTCCCTTTTGATATGGTAGACCAAAAAAGACTTTGAAATTTTATTCCAAAACTCCCATTTTTTTTAGGGGGGTACTAAAAAAATATGTGCTTTTTGACCCTAAAACTTTCAGCCCCAAAACTGGTGGATGTTTCCCGAACTAACGCTCATCCGGACTTGCAAATTAGAGCACTGGTACTGGGGGATATTCCCTCTTGGCATGGTAGAGCAAAAATGACTTTGAAATTTTAGTCCAAAACTCCCATTTTTTTTAGGGGGTACTGTAAAATTTGTGCTTTTTGACCCTAAAACTTTCAGCCCCAAAACTGGTGGATGTTTCCCGAACTAACGCTCATCCGGACTTGCAAATTAGAGCACTGGTACTGGGGGATATTCCCTCTTGGCATGGTAGAGCAAAAATGACTTTGAAATTTTAGTCCAAAACTCCAATATTTCTCAGGGGGGTACTGAAAAATTTGTGTTTTTTGACCCTAAAACTTTCAGCCTAAAAATGGTGGATATTTCCCGAACTAACGCTTATCCGGACTTGCAAATGAGAGCACTGGTACTGGGGGATATTCCCTCTTGACATGGTAGAGCAAAAACGACTTCGAAATTTTAGTCCAAAACTCCCTTTTTTTGTAGGGGGGTACTGAAAAATTTGTGTTTTTGACCCTAAAACTTTCAGCCCCAAAACTGGTGGATGTTTCCCGAACTAACGCTCATCCGGACTTGCAAATTAGAGCACTGGTACTGGGGGATATTCCCTCTTGAAATGGTAGAGCAAAAACGACTTTGAAATTTTAGTCCAAAACTCCAATATTTCACAGGGGGGTACTGAAAAATTTGTGTTTTTTTGACCCTAAAACTTTCAGCCTAAAAATGGTGGATATTTCCCGAACTAACGCTTATCCGGACTTGCAAATTAGAGCACTGGTACTGGGGGATATTCCCTTTTGATATGGTAGAGCAAAAAAGACTTTGAAATTTTAGTCCAAAACTCCCATTTTTTTTAGGGGGGTACTAAAAAAATATGTGCTTTTTGACCCTAAAACTTTCAGCCCCAAAACTGGTGGATGTTTCCCGAACTAACGCTCATCCGGACTTGCAAATTAGAGCACTGGTACTGGGGGATATTCCCTCTTGGCATGGTAGAGCAAAAATGACTTTGAAATTTTAGTCCAAAACTCCCATTTTTTTTAGGGGGTACTGTAAAATTTGTGCTTTTTGACCCTAAAACTTTCAGCCCCAAAACTGGTGGATGTTTCCCGAACTAACGCTCATCCGGACTTGCAAATTAGAGCACTGGTACTGGGGGATATTCCCTCTTGGCATGGTAGAGCAAAAATGACTTTGAAATTTTAGTCCAAAACTCCAATATTTCTCAGGGGGGTACTGAAAAATTTGTGTTTTTTGACCCTAAAACTTTCAGCCTAAAAATGGTGGATATTTCCCGAACTAACGCTTATCCGGACTTGCAAATGAGAGCACTGGTACTGGGGGATATTCCCTCTTGACATGGTAGAGCAAAAACGACTTCGAAATTTTAGTCCAAAACTCCCTTTTTTTGTAGGGGGGTACTGAAAAATTTGTGTTTTTGACCCTAAAACTTTCAGCCCCAAAACTGGTGGATGTTTCCCGAACTAACGCTCATCCGGACTTGCAAATTAGAGCACTGGTACTGGGGGATATTCCCTCTTGAAATGGTAGAGCAAAAACGACTTTGAAATTTTAGTCCAAAACTCCAATATTTCTCAGGGGGGTACTGAAAAATTTGTGTTTTTTTGACCCTAAAACTTTCAGCCTAAAAATGGTGGATATTTCCCGAACTAACGCTTATCCGGACTTGCAAATTAGAGCACTGGTACTGGGGGATATTCCCTTTTGATATGGTAGAGCAAAAAAGACTTTGAAATTTTAGTCCAAAACTCCCATTTTTTTTAGGGGGGTACTAAAAAAATATGTGCTTTTTGACCCTAAAACTTTCAGCCCCAAAACTGGTGGATGTTTCCCGAACTAACGCTCATCCGGACTTGCAAATTAGAGCACTGGTACTGGGGGATATTCCCTCTTGGCATGGTAGAGCAAAAATGACTTTGAAATTTTAGTCCAAAACTCCCATTTTTTTTAGGGGGTACTGTAAAATTTGTGCTTTTTGACCCTAAAACTTTCAGCCCCAAAACTGGTGGATGTTTCCCGAACTAACGCTCATCCGGACTTGCAAATTAGAGCACTGGTACTGGGGGATATTCCCTCTTGGCATGGTAGAGCAAAAATGACTTTGAAATTTTAGTCCAAAACTCCAATATTTCTCAGGGGGGTACTGAAAAATTTGTGTTTTTTGACCCTAAAACTTTCAGCCTAAAAATGGTGGATATTTCCCGAACTAACGCTTATCCGGACTTGCAAATGAGAGCACTGGTACTGGGGGATATTCCCTCTTGACATGGTAGAGCAAAAACGACTTCGAAATTTTAGTCCAAAACTCCCTTTTTTTGTAGGGGGGTACTGAAAAATTTGTGTTTTGGACCCTAAAACTTTCAGCCCCAAAACTGGTGGATGTTTCCCGAACTAACGCTCATCCGGACTTGCAAATTAGAGCACTGGTACTGGGGGATATTCCCTCTTGAAATGGTAGAGCAAAAACGACTTTGAAATTTTAGTCCAAAACTCCAATATTTCACAGGGGGGTACTGAAAAATTTGTGTTTTTTTGACCCTAAAACTTTCAGCCTAAAAATGGTGGATATTTCCCGAACTAACGCTTATCCGGACTTGCAAATTAGAGCACTGGTACTGGGGGATATTCCCTTTTGATATGGTAGAGCAAAAAAGACTTTGAAATTTTAGTCCAAAACTCCCATTTTTTTTAGGGGGGTACTAAAAAAATATGTGCTTTTTGACCCTAAAACTTTCAGCCCCAAAACTGGTGGATGTTTCCCGAACTAACGCTCATCCGGACTTGCAAATTAGAGCACTGGTACTGGGGGATATTCCCTCTTGGCATGGTAGAGCAAAAATGACTTTGAAATTTTAGTCCAAAACTCCCATTTTTTTTAGGGGGTACTGTAAAATTTGTGCTTTTTGACCCTAAAACTTTCAGCCCCAAAACTGGTGGATGTTTCCCGAACTAACGCTCATCCGGACTTGCAAATTAGAGCACTGGTACTGGGGGATATTCCCTCTTGGCATGGTAGAGCAAAAATGACTTTGAAATTTTAGTCCAAAACTCCAATATTTCTCAGGGGGGTACTGAAAAATTTGTGTTTTTTGACCCTAAAACTTTCAGCCTAAAAATGGTGGATATTTCCCGAACTAACGCTTATCCGGACTTGCAAATGAGAGCACTGGTACTGGGGGATATTCCCTCTTGACATGGTAGAGCAAAAACGACTTCGAAATTTTAGTCCAAAACTCCCTTTTTTTGTAGGGGGGTACTGAAAAATTTGTGTTTTTGACCCTAAAACTTTCAGCCTAAAAATGGTGGATATTTCCCGAACTAACGCTCATCCGGACTTGCAAATGAGAGCACTGGTACTGGGGGATATTCCCTCTTGACATGGTAGAGCAAAAACGACTTTCACATTTTGGTCCAAAACTCTAATTTTTTTAGGGGGGTACTTAAAAATACATGCTTTTTGACCCTCAAACTTTCAGCCCCAAAACTTGTGGATGTTTCCCGAACTAACGCTCATCCGGACTTGCAATATAGAGCACTGGTACTGGGGGATATTCCCTTTTGACATGGTAGAGCAAAAAAGACTTTGAAATTTTAGTCCAAAACTCCCATTTTTTTTAGGGGGGTACCAAAAAAATATGTGCTTTTTGACCCTAAAACTTTCAGCCCCAAAACTGGTGGATGTTTCCCGAACTAACGCTCATCCGGACTTGCAAATTAGAGCACTGGTACTGGGGGATATTCCCTCTTGAAATGGTAGAGCAAAAACGACTTTGAAATTTTAGTCCAAAACTCCAATATTTCTCAGGGGGGTACTGAAAAATTTGTGTTTTTTGACCCTAAAACTTTCAGCCTAAAAATGGTGGATATTTCCCGAACTAACACTCATCCGGACTTGCAAATGAGAGCACTGGTACTGGGGGATATTCCCTCTTGACATAGTAGAGCAAAAACGACTTTCACATTTTGGTCCAAAACTCTAATTTATTTTAGGGGGGTACTGAAAAAATTTGTGCTTTTTGACCCTAAAACTTTCAGCCCAAAAACTTGTGGATGTTTCCCGAACTAACGCTCATCCGGACTTGCAAATTAGAGCACCGGTACTGGGGGATATTCCCTCTTGACATGGTAGAGCAAAAACGACTTTGAAATTTTAGTCCAAAACTCCAATATTTCTCAGGGGGGTACTGAAAAATTTGTGTTTTTTGACCCTAAAACTTTCAGCCTAAAAATGGTGGATATTTCCCGAACTAACGCTCATCCGGACTTGCAAATTAGAGCACTGGTACTGGGGGATATTCCCTCTTGACATGGTAGAGTAAAAACGACTTTGAAATTTTGGTCCAAAACTCCAATTTTTTTTAGGGGGGTACTGTAAAATTTGTGCTTTTTGACCTTAAAACCTTCAGCCCTAAAACTGGTAGATGTTTCCCGAACTAACGCTCATCCGGACGTGCAAATTAGAGCTCTGGAACTGGGAGATAATCCCTCTTGACAAGGTAAAGCAAAAACGACTTTGAAATTTTAGTCCAAAACTCCCATTTTTTTTAGGGGGTACTGTAAAATTTGTGCTTTTTGACCCTAAAACTTTCAGCCCCAAAACTGGTGGATGTTTCCCGAACTAACGCTCAACCGGACTTGCAAATTAGAGCACTGGTACTGGGGGATATTCCCTCTTGACATGGTAGAGCAAAAACGACTTTGAAGTTTTAGTCCAAAACTCCTATATTTCTCAGGGGGGTACTGAAAAATTTGTATTTTTTGACCCTAAAACTTTCAGACTAAAAAAGGTGGATATTTTCCCGAACTAACGCTCATCCGGACATGCAAATTAGAGCACTGGTACTGGGGGATATTCCTTCTTGATATGGTAGAGCAAAAACGACTTTGAAATTTTAGTCCAAAACTCCCATTTTTTTTAGGGGGGTACCAAAAAATATGTGCTTTTTGACCCTAAAACTATCAGCCCCAAAACTGGTGGATGTTTCCCGAACTAACGCTCATCCGGACTTGCAAATTAGAGCTCTGGTACTGGGGGATATTCCCTCTTGACATGGTAGAGCAAAAACGACTTTGACATTTTGGTCCAAAACTCCCATTTTTTTTAGGGGGGTACTAAAAAATATGTGTTTTTTTACCTTAAAACTTTCAGCCCCAAAACTTGTGGATGTTTCCCGAACTAACGCTCATCCGGACTTGCAAATTAGAGCACTGGTACTGGGGGAAATTCCGTCTTGACATGGTAGAGCAAAAACGACTTTGACATTTTGGTCCAAAACTCCAATATTTTTTAGGGGGGTACTAAAAAATATGTGCTTTTTGACCCTAAAACTTTCAGCCTAAAAATGGTGGATATTTCCCGAACTAACGCTCATCCGGACTTGCAAATTAGAGCACTTGTACTGGGGGATATTCCCTCTTGACATGGTAGAGCAAAAACGACTTTGAAATGTTAGTCCAAAACTCAAATTTTTTTTAGGGGGGTACTAAAAAATATGTGCTTTTTGACCATGAAACTTTCAGCCCCAAAACTTGTTGATGTTTCCCGAACTAACGCTTATCCGGACTTGCAAATTAGAGCACTGGTACTGGGGGATATTCCCTCTTGAAATGGCAGAGCAAAAACGATTTTGAAATTTTGGTCCAAAACTCAATTTTTTTTTAGGGGGGTACTGTAAAATTTGTGCTTTTTGACCCTAAAACTTTCAGCCCCAAAACTGGTGGATGTTTCCCGAACTAACGCTCATCCGGACTTGCAAATTAGAGCACTAGTACTGGGGGATATTCCGTCTTGACAAAGTAGAGCAAAAACGACTTTGAAATTTTGGTCCAAAACTCCAATTTTGATTAGGGGGGTACTGAAAAATTTGTGCTTTTTGACCCTAAAACTTTCAGCCTAAAAATGGTGGATATTTCCCGAACTAACGCTCATCCGGACTTGCAAATTAGAGCACTGGTACTGGGGGATATTCCCTCTTGACAGGGTAGAGCAATAACGACTTTGACATTTTGGTCCAAAACTCCAATTTTTTTTAGGGGGGTACTAAAAAATATGTGCTTTTTGACCCTAAAACATTAAGCCCCAAGACTTGTGTATGTTTCCCGAACTTACAATCATCCGGATTGGCAAATTTGAGCAATGGTACTGGGGGATATTCCCTCTTGACATGGTAGAGCAAAAACGACTTTGAAATGTTAGTCCAAAACTCAAATTTTTTTTAGGGGGGTACTAAAAAATATGTGCTTTTTGACCATGAAACTTTCAGCCCCAAAACTTGTGGATGTTTCCCGAACTAACGCTTATCCGGACTTGCAAATTTGAGCAATGGTACTGGGGGATATTCCCTCTTGAAATGGCAGAGCAAAAACGATTTTGAAATTTTGGTCCAAAACTCAATTTTTTTTTAGGGGGGTACTGTAAAATTTGTGCTTTTTGACCCTAAAACTTTCAGCCCAAAAACTGGTGGATGTTTCCCGAACTAACGCTCATCCGGACTTGCAAATTAGAGCACTAGTACTGGGGGATATTCCGTCTTGACAAAGTAGAGCAAAAACGACTTTGAAATTTTGGTCCAAAACTCCAATTTTGATTAGGGGGGTACTGAAAAATTTGTGCTTTTTGACCCTAAAACTTTCAGCCTAAAAATGGTGGATATTTCCCGAACTAACGCTCATCCGGACTTGCAAATTAGAGCACTGGTACTGGGGGATATTCCCTCTTGACAAGGTAGAGCAATAACGACTTTGACATTTTGGTCCAAAACTCCAATTTTTTTTAGGGGGGTACTAAAAAATATGTGCTTTTTGACCTTAAAACATTAAGCCCCAAGACTTGTGGATGTTTCCCGAACTTACAATCATCCGGATTGCCAAATTTGAGCAATGGTACTGGGGGATATTCCCTCTTGACAAAGTAGAGCGGAAACGACTTTTGACATTTTGGTCCAAAACTCCAATTTGTCTTAGGGGGGTACTAAAATATATGTGCTTTTTGACCCTAAAACTTTCAGCCCCTAAACTACGGGATATTCCCTCTTGACATGGTAGGGCAATAACAACTTTGAAATTTTGGTCCAAAACTCCAATTTTTTTCAGGGGGGTACTGTAAAATTTGTGCTTTTTGACCCTAAATCTTTCAGCCTAAAAAAATGGTGGATGTTTCCCGAACTAACGCTTATCCGGACTTGCAAATTAGAGCACTGGTACTGGGGGATATTCCCTCTTGAAATGGCAGAGCAAAAATGATTTTGAAATTTTGGTCCAAAACTCAAATTTTTTTTAGGGGGGTACTGTAAAATTTGTGCTTTTTGACCCTAAAACTTTCAGTCCCCAAACTTGTGGATGTTTCCCGAACTGGGAGTGTTGTACACAGAGCAAACAGAGTGTAAAAACAAGCATTTTAGAATGAAAATATCTTCCCAATGTTGTAAGGATCAGGACAAGTGTGACACTGTTGGTAAGAGCTTCTCAACAACTCTTTGACAATGTATAGTATAGGGTTCAAGGAGAAACAGTGGGAAACCCAGGGGCCAGGGAAAGTGGACACCTAAGAACTCCTAGTTTTGACGGGGCTGTGTGTCCATGAACAATGGCCCAGACAGGGTTCTGAATTGAAACAAAAAAAAAGACTGGCCCCATAAAAAGTCAGCAGCCTCCCGATCCATAACTTCACAAATAATGGTTCTAAAAAAAGTTGTTTTTACCTGCTGTTAGTTCCAGAAGCCTTGCATCCACAAATCAAATACCTCTGTCATCTTCAACCTGGGAATGACGGGTTAGCAGTGATGCTCCGAATGCCCATCAAACACATGTCAGAGAGTGAAAACAAGACTTTAAGAATGGCAAGATCTTCTCTAATGATGCAAGGATCTGGACAAGTGTGACACTGTTGGAAAGTCCTACCCAAGGGCTCTCTGGCAATGTGTAGTATAGGATTGAGGGATTAACAGGGAGAATACAATGGGCCAGAAAGGGAAGACATCTACATTGGCTGCGAACAAGGGCCTAGACAGAATAAAAAGAAATATAAAAAAACAACCCCTAAAAGAAGTTGGCAGCCTCCTGATCCATAATTCCACAATTATTGGTTGTAAAAAAATTGTTTTTACCCACAGTCAGCTCCAGGAGTCTTGCATCAGGAAATCAAGCTTTCTCTGCCATCCAGCAGCATCTTCTGCCCTGAAATGAAGAGTAAGCGATGATGCTCTGAATGCCTTTCAAATGTATGTTCAAAGGGATTTTCATTCAAAGAGCTGGCAGAGAGTGAAAACAAAAGTTAACAACAGCCATATCTACACTAATCTTGGAAAGATATGGACAAGTTTGACGCTGTTTGAAAGTCCTTAGTACTCAAATGCTCTCTGGCAGTGTGCAATATTTAGGTTTGTGGGATAAACAGGAAGGATATCAGGGGCCAGAGAAGGAGGCCACACCCGGGACTTCCAATAAATTCAGGGTTGTGTGTGTATGTGAACAATGGCCCAGCAAGAGTGCTGAACAGAAAAGGAAAAAATATGATCCCCCTAATTCGGCAGCCTCCCGGTTCATAACTCCAGAAACAGTGGAGCCAGAAAGAAGTAACCAGTAGTCCTGCATCCGAAAATCAAACTTTCTCGGCCATCCAGCGATATCCAACACGGAAATGACAACTAAGTAGGAATGCTCTAAATGCCCTTAAAATGCTTGTTCAATGGGATTTTTGTACACAGAGCTGTCAGAGAGTGAAATTATGAGTTTAGAACTGCCATATCTACCGTAACATGTAACGATCTGGACAAGTGTGATACTGTTGGAATCCCTAAACAAGGGCTTTATAACAGCATTTCATGTAGGAAAACATTTAAATTACCGCATTAGGCAGCAGCTGACAAGAAACTGTTGGTTTGGGTGAGGTTTGGCCAAGGCAAAAGAATAAATGAGAAATGCACTAAAGTTTGCTTACCACCATGATGTTGTAAAGTTTCAAATTCAAGATGATTATTATGAGTGGTTAGACCATACTAGACCCAGTAACTGGGGTGCTGTACTCCTTTTTTGAGATTTTGGCATTATCGATCGTACCAGCGCCCCAGTCCGTAATATATGTGGGCAATCTGACGAAGCCGATTTTTAACTAATTTGATAAAAAATAGTTATAATTACGACAAAAACTCAACAGAATTGCTGAAAATCACCTATTAGCTTCTTGAGATATCAAAGATGAAATAAAATGCATTTAATTATACTTAAGATCCTCTCTGTCCTCCAAATCGATGATTTCTTTTAGGCCAACTAAAAATGCAGTCGTTACGATCTGCGTTTTACTACTACATGACATCAAGTACCGTTTTCTAAAAAGAATCGCATGTTCGCCGATGCCCTGACTTGCATCACAGTTTTGTACAGAGCAAAGATTATAGAGTGCCGTAGGCGCAAGATTGGGAACTCTGGCTGAAATGTGAAGTCTCACTGGACGCCATTTTGGCAAGTGACTCTCTTTTGATACAACACTGATACGTGCAGATCAGTGTAGACAAGGACAATTGCTATCAATGGGAAACACAGGCATTCACTTGCCGTAATGGCGCCCATTCGTATTTCACTTTGCAACAGTAGATAAAGTTCCCCATCTTGCGCCTACGGTGCTCTATAATCTTTGGTAGGCCTACAGAGTAAAGTGCATGCGTTAGCAGTTAGTTTGGTGCACAAGTTTTCGCTGTCTTTAGCTCCCCTCCGGACCGAGCAACCACTCTATAATTCCTCCTCCGTCAGCCCAGCACACACGAGTTACTACTTAGTTACTATAACAACATTAAAATAATATTTACCCATTTTCCTTGTGCTTAATAATAAGTAATTTCAACTGCAACCTTGGCCGCAATCCGGGCACTTGTAAAAATGGATGTAAGGTGTCTAGAGCGCCCTCTGTAGTGGGAATCGGGACACCTTAATCTTCTCAGACAATTTAAATAAAGCCCAGGTCAAAAATGGTAAAGAGGAAAAACATAAATGTTCACAGATCTACATATATGTTACATGGTATAAAGATAATGATGGAAGAAAAGTTTCCTTCACAAAGTTAAGCATAAAGTGTTATCATTCTTATTTAATAAATTAAATAAGTTCCAAAATTAGTTTTCGTCTCAGTGAGACGAAAACTCTGCCAGTAGGAATGCGTACAAAAGTGTTGTATGCATTTTTACCGTTCGTCGCAAATGATACAACGAAATGAGCTGACAATCTCACAGGTTGGTTTTATCTTGATTTCTGAGCCGAGGTCTTAATAATCAAATAATTTTTTTAAAATAATTTTTATAAGTTCCGAGATTGCCGAGATTGAACTGAATTAAATTTGAGGGGATTATACCAGTTGAGCATAAGTTCACAATGTCTGTTGTTCAAGAACTTCATACATAATATTTGTCTTTCACAGACAACTAACCCCTGCACGCTCCTGTGGCCATTAAACAAACGGATCCACACTGTCGCACAGTCAGCAACTGCACCGGTAAAATTGCGTGTAAAACTGTCTATGTCTGCTCACAAACTCTTCAAACATGGTATCAATAGACTCAGAAAGGTTCAATGAATCCCCAAAAAACCCCAAAAAGGCAAAAAAAAATAATAATAATAATGTTTCCACTGCTTACCAGTCTACTGAGAAACAAAATAATGTTTTCACTGCTCACCAATACCAGTCTACTGAGAAACAAAATAATGTTTGCACTGCTTACCAGTGTACTGAGAAACAAGGTATCTGATTGTCTTGGCCTACCCTAAAACCACAGCTTGACTTCCTACAATAAACAGCTGGCGATCTTATCTCAACTCTGACAGGATGATTGATGAAGGTTATTGCCTGCTCGTAAAAGCGGCTAAGATCTTAGCACTTGGGGTGTATCAAATGACAATGGTTTCCTGAGGGCCTTCGAAGTTAACGGGGAATGTAGGTCCAAAACTCACCCCCAGCTAATGTTGCTGGTTATAGCATTATCCGGCTATGTTCCATTGAGGAACTTGTGAAATTTCAAGTTTTTTGACTGTACCGTTAATGAGTAACCGCAATTAGTACACATTTGCGCAGTAAGCCACTGCGCCACGGGAGCGTGCAGGGTTTTAATGCTGGTCATACAAAAGGTACCTCTTCACTGGACAAGTTTGTATTACAGACGACCAAGTCATAAATCTGAATTTCCACAGAACATTCGTAGTCCTGATAATGCTTAAAGTGTGATCAACTATTATTAAAATGAATACATTTCTTTGACATGGGGTGTGATATTATAAGGGCTACTGGCAACATGTCATATTTACCTCAAAAATATCAGTATTTCTCATCAGAAGCTATTCCTGGGTCAAATAAAAGGAAATGTCATCGGTAGTATTTACTACATTATTTAAGAGCATATAATCACACCATGATAATAAACCCCAAATTTGATAAAGATGATTTGATTATTTTTCCTTCTTTCAAGAGTGTTCGCTTTGTTTTCAGGTTGAATTTTTAGCTTCAAAATTAACCAGGCATCCTCACATATGACATATTGTACATATTATACATATTATTGCCATATTATACCTATATTACATCTTTCTTTGCTGAAAACAGAAACAGTAATTTTTCGGCTATTTATTAATTCCCCCCAAATGCAACTAACATATTTGGGTCATGTCTATTGCATAGTTTATAGTAAAAATAACACACCAATTGGAGTTTGGTCTGTAAAATTAGTTTTATATTTCCACCATATATTGAAATAATATTTCCCTAAATGCAGCTTCTAATGATTCTCAGACAGCTCACAGATAAACAATCAATGAAACATTGTTGTGATTTTTTGGCAGAGTTAAACCACTGCATTTAATTCAACTCCTATTCCCAAATCCAACATGTGCAAAAGGCACTATAAAAGCATTAACTTGTATAAATGGTGTTTTTAATTAATAACAAAACACAGGGCATGATAGGGTTGGTTGAGAGTCATCGCTTTAATATTTCGGTGGCAGGTTGAAATGATGGCATTTCCACCTTTTGGCAACCCCTGCAGTTGTAGTTTATCAGGAGCTTAAAAGGAACTGTATCCTCAGCACTAGAGAAGTAGATCAAAGAGAATTATTTCTTCTTATTCAATATTCAGAACGATCAACGATCACAACGATAAGTATTTGCATTTTAGTTAATGTGTTATTTACGCCATGGACCATGCATACAAGGCCCAAATGGAAATCTGCTGAAACTGCAAGGTAACATTTTTTCCCACTATCGACAATGTCCCTATATACAATGACAGAGTATTTAGGCACCACAATTGTACTCAATTACATCTTTTGATCAATTACTCTGTACTAGACCCTTTGCACTGACGTCACACTTGGCTACTGTCTGACCATGATCTGTCATCTTGTAAGTCCAACTAATCATACAGATATAGTGCGCATGTAAAAGCGTTTATGTTGCGTAAAAAGCTCGTAAGGGGAAAAAAATTCCAAAAGTAGTGCAAGCCAGATTGTTTGTAGTGTGATGTCAGGTGTTTTAATTGGGTCAATAAATGTGTATATTTCCTTTGACAATTTCAAACTGCATGTATTCCCTCCCTTCTATAATGCCAAAGGTCAACAGCAACCCCCTTCGAATTTACATATCGTCCTGTCCTTGCAACAAGGTAGTGACTCGATTCTGCAACAAAGTCGTATCTCGGCGTCCATTGACTTTGTGTGTACATCCCAGTAATTTTAAGCAGTATATACAGCATTTTGACATTTTATAACTAAGTGTTTATTGTAAATGCTAAATTGGTTTGATACACTAGGTTGAGTAAGTAGCAAGACCAATGATCCAAGACTTTCCTGGGGCCGGGGGTCACGTATGTGCACACACATTATGTCCGTGGGTTTGTGAGTGACAGTGATGGCGCCCTCTGTTTTTGACAATTCTTTGGAGGAGAAAGAGCGCGATATGCCTGTTAGTAGATCCAAGACTATGTCTGTCTGTGCACATTGGCGCATCACACGTAATAGGGAGGAAAAGGTGCAACGGGCTCATGAATATTTTGTATGCCCTCAAAATATTTAATACTATAGAGATTTGAGAGCCAAAACAGGGTGTTGAGTTGTTAAGACAATGAACAATTGTGACCTGCGGGTTTTTGACTTCTAAGTATTTTGGATGACCTAGGCCCTGCAAAGAAAGGTCCTATTTGACAAGAAGTGTAGAGACATTTTGTAGATTGATGCGCGGACTTCACAAAAAGTGCGGGGGTGTTTTATTTGGATGGCAAAAAATAGACAGGCGCTGGGACAATGGAAGCCGCCCGCATCCACTGATTCCATGAAAAGCACTTTTCAAAAGGGGTCAAAAATTACAAATTTCTCACAGGGAGCTCCCTGTGAGCACCCGCCATTTTGGTCAAAATTTTTTTATGCGATTTTATGATAGAAAATGATAGAGTAGATATCACTGAAGAGGGTTTGTGTGTGGGGAAGGGGTCAATTCGCAATATTTGGGCAAATAGCAATATTTAGGTCAACTCTGACGTCACCAAGATGGCCGGAAAAGCTCGCTAGCTCCCGAAATAACGCGAGTTGGGACCTCTAGTTTGTTGGACACGTCTCGGGAGAGCCGCCCGCATCCACTGATTCCATGAAAAGCACTTTTCAAAAGGGGTCAAAAATTACAAATTTCTCACAGGGAGCTCCCTGTGAGCACCCGCCATTTTGGTCAAAAATTTTTTATGCGATTTTATGATAGAAAATGATAGAGTAGATATCACTGAAGAGGGTTTGTGTGTGGGGAAGGGGTCAATTCGCAATATTTGGGCAAATAGCAATATTTAGGTCAACTCTGACGTCAACAAGATGGCCGGAAAAGCTCGCTAGCTCCCGAAATAACGCGAGTTGGGACCTCTAGTTTGTTGGACACGTCTCGGGAGAGCCGCCCGCATCCACTGATTCCATGAAAAGCACTTTTCAAAAGGGGTCAAAAATTACAAATTTCTCACAGGGAGCTCCCTGTGAGCACCCGCCATTTTGGTCAAAATTTTTTTATGCGATTTTATGATAGAAAATGATAGAGTAGATATCACCGAAGAGGGTTTGTGTGTGGGGAAGGGGTCAATTCGCAATATTTGGGCAAATAGCAATATTTAGGTCAACTCTGACGTCACCAAGATGGCCGGAAAAGCTCGCTAGCTCCCGAAATAACGCGAGTTGGGACCTCTAGTTTGTTGGACACGTCTCGGGAGAGCCGCCCGCATCCACTGATTCCATGAAAAGCACTTTTCAAAAGGGGTCAAAAATTACAAATTTCTCACAGGGAGCTCCCTGTGAGCACCCGCCATTTTGGTCAAAATTTTTTTATGCGATTTTATGATAGAAAATGATAGAGTAGATATCACTGAAGAGGGTTTGTGTGTGGGGAAGGGGTCAATTCGCAATATTTGGGCAAATAGCAATATTTAGGTCAACTCTGACGTCACCAAGATGGCCGGAAAAGCTCGCTAGCTCCCGAAATAACGCGAGTTGGGACCTCTAGTTTGTTGGACACGTCTCGGGAGAGCCGCCCGCATCCACTGATTCCATGAAAAGCACTTTTCAAAAGGGGTCAAAAATTACAAATTTCTCACAGGGAGCTCCCTGTGAGCACCCGCCATTTTGGTCAAAATTTTTTTAAGCGATTTTATGATAGAAAATGATAGAGTAGATATCACTGAAGAGGGTTTGTGTGTGGGTAAGGGGTCAATTCGCAATATTTGGGCAAATAGCAATATTTAGGTCAACTCTGACGTCACCAAGATGGCCGGAAAAGCTCGCTAGCTCCCGAAATAACGCGAGTTGGGACCTTTAGTTTGTTGGACACGTCTCGGGAGAGCCGCCCGCATCCACTGATTCCATGAAAACCACTTTTCAAAAGGGGTCAAAAATTACAAATTTCTCACAGGGAGCTCCCTGTGAGCACCCGCCATTTTGGTCAAAATTTTTTTATGCGATTTTATGATAGAAAATGATAGAGTAGATATCACTGAAGAGGGTTTGTGTGTGGGGAAGGGGTCAATTCGCAATATTTGGGCAAATAGCAATATTTAGGTCAACTCTGACGTCACCAAGATGGCCGGAAAAGCTCGCTAGCTCCCGAAATAACGCGAGTTGGGACCTTTAGTTTGTTGGACACGTCTCGGGAGAGCCGCCCGCATCCACTGATTCCATGAAAAGCACTTTTCAAAAGGGGTCAAAAATTACAAATTTCTCACAGGGAGCTCCCTGTGAGCACCCGCCATTTTGGTCAAAATTTTTTTATGCGATTTTATGATAGAAAATGATAGAGTAGATATCACTGAAGAGGGTTTGTGTGTCGGGAAGGGGTCAATTCGCAATATTTGGGCAAATAGCAATATTTAGGTCAACTCTGACGTCACCAAGATGGCCGGAAAAGCTCGCTAGCTCCCGAAATAACGCGAGTTGGGACCTCTAGTTTGTTGGACACGTCTCGGGAGAGCCGCCCGCATCCACTGATTCCATGAAAAGCACTTTTCAAAAGGGGTCAAAAATTACAAATTTCTCACAGGGAGCTCCCTGTGAGCACCCGCCATTTTGGTCAAAAATTTTTTATGCGATTTTATGATAGAAAATGATAGAGTAGATATCACTGAAGAGGGTTTGTGTGTGGGGAAGGGGTCAATTCGCAATATTTGGGCAAATAGCAATATTTAGGTCAACTCTGACGTCACCAAGATGGCCGGAAAAGCTCGCTAGCTCCCGAAATAACGCGAGTTGGGACCTCTAGTTTGTTGGACACGTCTCGGGAGAGCCGCCCGCATCCACTGATTCCATGAAAAGCACTTTTCAAAAGGGGTCAAAAATTACAAATTTCTCACAGGGAGCTCCCTGTGAGCACCCGCCATTTTGGTCAAAATTTTTTTATGCGATTTTATGATAGAAAATGATAGAGTAGATATCACTGAAGAGGGTTTGTGTGTCGGGAAGGGGTCAATTCGCAATATTTGGGCAAATAGCAATATTTAGGTCAACTCTGACGTCACCAAGATGGCCGGAAAAGCTCGCTAGCTCCCGAAATAACGCGAGTTGGGACCTCTAGTTTGTTGGACACGTCTCGGGAGAGCCGCCCGCATCCACTGATTCCATGAAAAGCACTTTTCAAAAGGGGTCAAAAATTACAAATTTCTCACAGGGAGCTCCCTGTGAGCACCCGCCATTTTGGTCAAAAATTTTTTATGCGATTTTATGATAGAAAATGATAGAGTAGATATCACTGAAGAGGGTTTGTGTGTGGGGAAGGGGTCAATTCGCAATATTTGGGCAAATAGCAATATTTAGGTCAACTCTGACGTCACCAAGATGGCCGGAAAAGCTCGCTAGCTCCCGAAATAACGCGAGTTGGGACCTCTAGTTTGTTGGACACGTCTCGGGAGAGCCGCCCGCATCCACTGATTCCATGAAAACCACTTTTCAAAAGGGGTCAAAAATTACAAATTTCTCACAGGGAGCACCCGCCATTTTGGTCAAAATTTTTTTATGCGATTTTATGATAGAAAATGATCGAGTAAATATCACTGAAGAGGGTTTGTGTGTGGGGAAGGGGTCAATTCGCAATATTTGGGCAAATAGCAATATTTAGGTCAACTCTGACGTCACCAAGATGGCCGGAAAAGCTCGCTAGCTCCCGAAATAACGCGAGTTGGGACCTCTAGTTTGTTGGACACGTCTCGGGAGAGCCGCCCGCATCCACTGATTCCATGAAAAGCACTTTTCAAAAGGGGTCAAAAATTACAAATTTCTCACAGGGAGCTCCCTGTGAGCACCCGCCATTTTGGTCAAAATTTTTTTATGCGATTTTATGATAGAAAATGATAGAGTAGATATCACTGAAGAGGGTTTGTGTGTCGGGAAGGGGTCAATTCGCAATATTTGGGCAAATAGCAATATTTAGGTCAACTCTGACGTCACCAAGATGGCCGGAAAAGCTCGCTAGCTCCCGAAATAACGCGAGTTGGGACCTCTAGTTTGTTGGACACGTCTCGGGAGAGCCGCCCGCATCCACTGATTCCATGAAAAGCACTTTTCAAAAGGGGTCAAAAATTACAAATTTCTCACAGGGAGCTCCCTGTGAGCACCCGCCATTTTGGTCAAAATTTTTTTATGCGATTTTATGATAGAAAATGATAGAGTAGATATCACTGAAGAGGGTTTGTGTGTGGGGAAGGGGTCAATTCGCAATATTTGGGCAAATAGCAATATTTAGGTCAACTCTGACGTCACCAAGATGGCCGGAAAAGCTCGCTAGCTCCCGAAATAACGCGAGTTGGGACCTCTAGTTTGTTGGACACGTCTCGGGAGAGCCGCCCGCATCCACTGATTCCATGAAAACCACTTTTCAAAAGGGGTCAAAAATTACAAATTTCTCACAGGGAGCTCCCTGTGAGCACCCGCCATTTTGGTCAAAGTTTTTTTATGCGATTTTATGATAGAAAATGATAGAGAAGATATCACTGAAGAGGGTTTGTGTGTGGGGAAGGGGTCAATTCGCAATATTTGGGCAAATAGCAATATTTAGGTCAACTCTGACGTCACCAAGATGGCCGGAAAAGCTCGCTAGCTCCCAAATAACGCGAGTTGGGACCTCTAGTTTGTTGGACACGTCTCGGGAGAGCCGCCCGCATCCACTGATTCCATGAAAACCACTTTTCAAAAGGGGTCAAAAATTACAAATTTCTCACAGGGAGCACCCGCCATTTTGGTCAAAATTTTTTTATGCGATTTTATGATAGAAAATGATCGAGTAAATATCACTGAAGAGGGTTTGTGTGTGGGGAAGGGGTCAAATCGCAATATTTGGGCAAATAGCAATATTTAGGTCAACTCTGACGTCACCAAGATGGCCGGAAAAGCTCGCTAGCTCCCGAAATAACGCGAGTTGGGACCTCTAGTTTGTTGGACACGTCTCGGGAGAGCCGCCCGCATCCACTGATTCCATGAAAAGCACTTTTCAAAAGGGGTCAAAAATTACAAATTTCTCACAGGGAGCTCCCTGTGAGCACCCGCCATTTTGGTCAAAATTTTTTTATGCGATTTTATGATAGAAAATGATAGAGTAGATATCACTGAAGAGGGTTTGTGTGACGGGAAGGGGTCAATTCGCAATATTTGGGCAAATAGCAATATTTAGGTCAACTCTGACGTCACCAAGATGGCCGGAAAAGCTCGCTAGCTCCCGAAATAACGCGAGTTGGGACCTCTAGTTTGTTGGACACGTCTCGGGAGAGCCGCCCGCATCCACTGATTCCATGAAAAGCACTTTTCAAAAGGGGTCAAAAATTACAAATTTCTCACAGGGAGCTCCCTGTGAGCACCCGCCATTTTGGTCAAAATTTTTTTATGCGATTTTATGATAGAAAATGATAGAGTAGATATCACTGAAGAGGGTTTGTGTGTGGGGAAGGGGTCAATTCGCAATATTTGGGCAAATAGCAATATTTAGGTCAACTCTGACGTCACCAAGATGGCCGGAAAAGCTCGCTAGCTCCCGAAATAACGCGAGTTGGGACCTCTAGTTTGTTGGACACGTCTCGGGAGAGCCGCCCGCATCCACTGATTCCATGAAAACCACTTTT
This sequence comes from Marthasterias glacialis, assembly GCA_911728455.2. Taxonomy (NCBI): domain Eukaryota; kingdom Metazoa; phylum Echinodermata; class Asteroidea; order Forcipulatida; family Asteriidae; genus Marthasterias; species Marthasterias glacialis. The sequence goes on along the minus strand of OU452225.1, from coordinate 15,619,060 downwards.
CAAAAGGGGTCAAAAATTACAAATTTCTCACAGGGAGCTCCCTGTGAGCACCCGCCATTTTGGTCAAAGTTTTTTTATGCGATTTTATGATAGAAAATGATAGAGAAGATATCACTGAAGAGGGTTTGTGTGTGGGGAAGGGGTCAATTCGCAATATTTGGGCAAATAGCAATATTTAGGTCAACTCTGACGTCACCAAGATGGCCGGAAAAGCTCGCTAGCTCCCAAATAACGCGAGTTGGGACCTCTAGTTTGTTGGACACGTCTCGGGAGAGCCGCCCGCATCCACTGATTCCATGAAAAGCACTTTTCAAAAGGGGTCAAAAATTACAAATTTCTCACAGGGAGCTCCCTGTGAGCACCCGCCATTTTGGTCGAAATTTTTTTATGCGATTTTATGATAGAAAATGATAGAGTAGATATCACTGAAGAGGGTTTGTGTGTGGGGAAGGGGTCAATTCGCAATATTTGGGCAAATAGCAATATTTAGGTCAACTCTGACGTCACCAAGATGGCCGGAAAAGCTCGCTAGCTCCCGAAATAACGCGAGTTGGGACCTCTAGTTTGTTGAACACGTCTCGGGAGAGCCGCCCGCATCCACTGATTCCATGAAAACCACTTTTCAAAAGGGGTCAAAAATTACAAATTTCTCACAGGGAGCACCCGCCATTTTGGTCAAAATTTTTTTATGCGATTTTATGATAGAAAATGATCGAGTAAATATCACTGAAGAGGGGTTGTGTGTGGGGAAGGGGTCAATTCGCAATATTTGGGCAAATAGCAATATTTAGGTCAACTCTGACGTCACCAAGATGGCCGGAAAAGCTCGCTAGCTCCCGAAATAACGCGAGTTGGGACCTCTAGTTTGTTGGACACGTCTCGGGAGAGCCGCCCGCATCCACTGATTCCATGAAAAGCACTTTTCAAAAGGGGTCAAAAATTACAAATTTCTCACAGGGAGCTCCCTGTGAGCACCCGCCATTTTGGTCAAAATTTTTTTATGCGATTTTATGATAGAAAATGATAGAGTAGATATCACTGAAGAGGGTTTGTGTGTGGGGAAGGGGTCAATTCGCAATATTTGGGCAAATAGCAATATTTAGGTCAACTCTGACGTCACCAAGATGGCCGGAAAAGCTCGCTAGCTCCCGAAATAACGCGAGTTGGGACCTCTAGTTTGCTGGACACGTCTCGGGAGAGCCGCCCGCATCCACTGATTCCATGAAAACCACTTTTCAAAAGGGGTCAAAAATTACAAATTTCTCACAGGGAGCTCCCTAAGAGAACCCGCCATTTTGGTCAAAATTTTTTATGCGATTTTATGATAGAAAATGATAGAGTAGATATCACTGAAGAGGGTTTGTGTGTGGGGAAGGGGTCAATTCGCAATATTTGGGCAAATAGCAATATTTAGGTCAACTCTGACGTCACCAAGATGGCCGGAAAAGCTCGCTAGCTCCCGAAATAACGCGAGTTGGGACCTCTAGTTTGTTGGACACGTCTCGGGAGAGCCGCCCGCATCCACTGATTCCATGAAAACCACTTTTCAAAAGGGGTCAAAAATTACAAATTTCTCACAGGGAGCTCCCTGTGAGCACCCGCCATTTTGGTCAAAGATTTTTTATGCGATTTTATGATAGAAAATGATAGAGAAGATATCACTGAAGAGGGTTTGTGTGTGGGGAAGGGGTCAATTCGCAATATTTGGGCAAATAGCAATATTTAGGTCAACTCTGACGTCACCAAGATGGCCGGAAAAGCTCGCTAGCTCCCAAATAACGCGAGTTGGGACCTCTAGTTTGTTCGACACGTCTCGGGAGAGCCGCCCGCATCCACTGATTCCATGAAAAGCACTTTTCAAAAGGGGTCAAAAATTACAAATTTCTCACAGGGAGCTCCCTGTGAGCACCCGCCATTTTGGTCGAAATTTTTTTATGCGATTTTATGATAGAAAATGATAGAGTAGATATCACGGAAGAGGGTTTGTGTGTGGGGAAGGGGTCAATTCGCAATATTTGGGCAAATAGCAATATTTAGGTCAACTCTGACGTCACCATGATGGCCGGAAAAGCTCGCTAGCTCCCGAAATAACGCGAGTTGGGACCTCTAGTTTGTTGGACACGTCTCGGGAGAGCCGCCCGCATCCACTGATTCCATGAAAACCACTTTTCAAAAGGGGTCAAAAATTACAAATTTCTCCCTGTGAGCACCCGCCATTTTGGTCAAAATTTTTTTATGCGATTTTATGATAGAAAATGATAGAGTAAATATCACTGAAGAGGGTTTGTGTGTGGGGAAGGGGTCAATTCGCAATATTTGGGCAAATAGCAATATTTAGGTCAACTCTGACGTCACCAAGATGGCCGGAAAAGCTCGCTAGCTCCCGAAATAACGCGAGTTGGGACCTCTAGTTTGTTGGACACGTCTCGGGAGAGCCGCCCGCATCCACTGATTCCATGAAAACCACTTTTCAAAAGGGGTCAAAAATTACAAATTTCTCACAGGGAGCACCCGCCATTTTGGTCAAAATTTTTTTATGCGATTTTATGATAGAAAATGATCGAGTAAATATCACTGAAGAGGGTTTGTGTGTGGGGAAGGGGTCAATTCGCAATATTTGGGCAAATAGCAATATTTAGGTCAACTCTGACGTCACCAAGATGGCCGGAAAAGCTCGCTAGCTCCCGAAATAACGCGAGTTGGGACCTCTAGTTTGTTGGACACGTCTCGGGAGAGCCGCCCGCATCCACTGATTCCATGAAAAGCACTTTTCAAAAGGGGTCAAAAATTACAAATTTCTCACAGGGAGCTCCCTGTGAGCACCCGCCATTTTGGTCAAAATTTTTTTATGCGATTTTATGATAGAAAATGATAGAGTAGATATCACTGAAGAGGGTTTGTGTGTGGGGAAGGGGTCAATTCGCAATATTTGGGCAAATAGCAATATTTAGGTCAACTCTGACGTCACCAAGATGGCCGGAAAAGCTCGCTAGCTCCCGAAATAACGCGAGTTGGGACCTCTAGTTTGCTGGACACGTCTCGGGAGAGCCGCCCGCATCCACTGATTCCATGAAAACCACTTTTCAAAAGGGGTCAAAAATTACAAATTTCTCACAGGGAGCTCCCTAAGAGAACCCGCCATTTTGGTCAAAATTTTTTATGCGATTTTATGATAGAAAATGATAGAGTAGATATCACTGAAGAGGGTTTGTGTGTGGGGAAGGGGTCAATTCGCAATATTTGGGCAAATAGCAATATTTAGGTCAACTCTGACGTCACCAAGATGGCCGGAAAAGCTCGCTAGCTCCCGAAATAACGCGAGTTGGGACCTCTAGTTTGTTGGACACGTCTCGGGAGAGCCGCCCGCATCCACTGATTCCATGAAAACCACTTTTCAAAAGGGGTCAAAAATTACAAATTTCTCACAGGGAGCTCCCTGTGAGCACCCGCCATTTTGGTCAAAGATTTTTTATGCGATTTTATGATAGAAAATGATAGAGAAGATATCACTGAAGAGGGTTTGTGTGTGGGGAAGGGGTCAATTCGCAATATTTGGGCAAATAGCAATATTTAGGTCAACTCTGACGTCACCAAGATGGCCGGAAAAGCTCGCTAGCTCCCAAATAACGCGAGTTGGGACCTCTAGTTTGTTCGACACGTCTCGGGAGAGCCGCCCGCATCCACTGATTCCATGAAAAGCACTTTTCAAAAGGGGTCAAAAATTACAAATTTCTCACAGGGAGCTCCCTGTGAGCACCCGCCATTTTGGTCGAAATTTTTTTATGCGATTTTATGATAGAAAATGATAGAGTAGATATCACGGAAGAGGGTTTGTGTGTGGGGAAGGGGTCAATTCGCAATATTTGGGCAAATAGCAATATTTAGGTCAACTCTGACGTCACCATGATGGCCGGAAAAGCTCGCTAGCTCCCGAAATAACGCGAGTTGGGACCTCTAGTTTGTTGGACACGTCTCGGGAGAGCCGCCCGCATCCACTGATTCCATGAAAACCACTTTTCAAAAGGGGTCAAAAATTACAAATTTCTCCCTGTGAGCACCCGCCATTTTGGTCAAAATTTTTTTATGCGATTTTATGATAGAAAATGATAGAGTAAATATCACTGAAGAGGGTTTGTGTGTGGGGAAGGGGTCAATTCGCAATATTTGGGCAAATAGCAATATTTAGGTCAACTCTGACGTCACCAAGATGGCCGGAAAAGCTCGCTAGCTCCCGAAATAACGCGAGTTGGGACCTCTAGTTTGTTGGACACGTCTCGGGAGAGCCGCCCGCATCCACTGATTCCATGAAAACCACTTTTCAAAAGGGGTCAAAAATTACAAATTTCTCCCTGTGAGCACCCGCCATTTTGGTCAAAAATTTTTTATGCGATTTTATGATAGAAAATGATAGAGTAGATATCACTGAAGAGGGTTTGTGTGTGGGGAGGGGGTCAATTCGCAATATTTGGGCAAATAGCAATATTTAGGTCAACTCTGACGTCACCAAGATGGCCGGAAAAGCTCGCTAGCTCCCGAAATAACGCGAGTTGGGACCTCTAGTTTGCTGGACACGTCTCGGGAGAGCCGCCCACATCCACTGATTCCATGAAAAGCACTTTTCAAAAGGGGTCAAAAATTACAAATTTCTCACAGGGAGCTCCCTGTGAGCACCCGCCATTTTGGTCAAAAATTTTTTTATGCGATTTTATGATAGAAAATGATAGAGTAGATATCACTGAAGAGGGTTTGTGTGTGGGGAAGGGGTCAATTCGCAATATTTGGGCAAATAGCAATATTTAGGTCAACTCTGACGTCACCAAGATGGCCGGAAAAGCTCGCTAGCTCCCGAAATAACGCGAGTTGGGACCTCTAGTTTGTTGGACACGTCTCGGGAGAGCCGCCCGCATCCACTGATTCCATGAAAAGCACTTTTCAAAAGGGGTCAAAAATTACAAATTTCTCACAGGGAGCTCCCTGTGAGCACCCGCCATTTTGGTCAAAAATTTTTTATGCGATTTTATGATAGAAAATGATAGAGTAGATATCACTGAAGAGGGTTTGTGTGTGGGGAAGGGGTCAATTCGCAATATTTGGGCAAATAGCAATATTTAGGTCAACTCTGACGTCACCAAGATGGCCGGAAAAGCTCGCTAGCTCCCGAAATAACGCGAGTTGGGACCTCTAGTTTGCTGGACACGTCTCGGGAGAGCCGCCCGCATCCACTGATTCCATGAAAACCACTTTTCAAAAGGGGTCAAAAATTACAAATTTCTCACAGGGAGCTCCCTGTGAGCACCCGCCATTTTGGTCGAAATTTTTTTAAGCGATTTTATGATAGAAAATGATAGAGTAGATATCACTGAAGAGGGTTTGTGTGTGGGGAAGGGGTCAATTCGCAATATTTGGGCAAATAGCAATATTTAGGTCAACTCTGACGTCACCAAGATGGCCGGAAAAGCTCGCTAGCTCCCGAAATAACGCGAGTTGGGACCTCTAGTTTGTTGGACACGTCTCGGGAGAGCCGCCCGCATCCACTGATTCCATGAAAACCACTTTTCAAAAGGGGTCAAAAATTACAAATTTCTCACAGGGAGCTCCCTAAGAGAACCCGCCATTTTGGTCAAAATTTTTTATGCGATTTTATGATAGAAAATGATAGAGTAGATATCACTGAAGAGGGTTTGTGTGTGGGGAAGGGGTCAATTCACAATATTTGGGCAAATAGCAATATTTAGGTCAACTCTGACGTCACCAAGATGGCCGGAAAAGCTCGCTAGCTCCCGAAATAACGCGAGTTGGGACCTCTAGTTTGCTGGACACGTCTCCGGAGAGCCGCCCACATCCACTGATTCCATGAAAACCACTTTTCAAAAGGGGTCAAAAATTACAAATTTCTCACAGGGAGCTCCCTGTGAGCACCCGCCATTTTGGTCAAAATTTTTTTATGCGATTTTATGATAGAAAATGATAGAGTAGATATCACTGAAGAGGGTTTGTGTGTGGGGAAGGGGTCAATTCGCAATATTTGGGCAAATAGCAATATTTAGGTCAACTCTGACGTCACCAAGATGGCCGGAAAAGCTCGCTAGCTCCCGAAATAACGCGAGTTGGGACCTCTAGTTTGCTGGACACGTCTCGGGAGAGCCGCCCACATCCACTGATTCCATGAAAACCACTTTTCAAAAGGGGTCAAAAATTACAAATTTCTCACAGGGAGCTCCCTGTGAGCACCCGCCATTTTGGTCAAAAAAATTTTATGCGATTTTATGATAGAAAATGATAGATTAGATATCACTGAAGAGGGTTTGTGTGTGGGGAAGGGGTCAATTCGCAATATTTGGGCAAATAGCAATATTTAGGTCAACTCTGACGTCACCAAGATGGCCGGAAAAGCTCGCTAGCTCCCGAAATAACGCGAGTTGGGACCTCTAGTTTGTTGGACACGTCTCGGGAGAGCCGCCCGCATCCACTGATTCCATGAAAAGCACTTTTCAAAAGGGGTCAAAAATTACAAATTTCTCACAGGGAGCTCCCTGTGAGCACCCGCCATTTTGGTCAAAATTTTTTTATGCGATTTTATGATAGAAAATGATAGAGTAGATATCACTGAAGAGGGTTTGTGTGTGGGGAAGGGGTCAATTCGCAATATTTGGGCAAATAGCAATATTTAGGTCAACTCTGACGTCACCAAGATGGCCGGAAAAGCTCGCTAGCTCCCGAAATAACGCGAGTTGGGACCTCTAGTTTGTTGGACACGTCTCGGGAGAGCCGCCCGCATCCACTGATTTCATGAAAACCACTTTTTCAAAAGGGGTCAAAAATTACAAATTTCTCACAGGGAGCTCCCTGTGAGCACCCGCAATTTTGAACGAAATTTTTTTAAGCGATTTTATGATAGAAAATGATAGAGTAGATATCACTGAAGAGGGTTTGTGTGTGGGGAAGGGGTCAATTCGCAATATTTGGGCAAATAGCAATATTTAGGTCAACTCTGACGTCACCAAGATGGCCGGAAAAGCTCGCTAGCTCCCGAAATAACGCGAGTTGGGACCTCTAGTTTGTTGGACACGTCTCGGGAGAGCCGCCCGCATCCACTGATTCCATGAAAACCACTTTTCAAAAGGGGTCAAAAATTACAAATTTCTCACAGGGAGCTCCCTGTGAGCACCCGCCATTTTGGTCAAATTTTTTTTATGCGATTTTATGATAGAAAATGATAGAGTAGATATCACTGAAGAGGGTTTGTGTGTGGGGAAGGGGTCAATTCGCAATATTTGGGCAAATAGCAATATTTAGGTCAACTCTGACGTCACCAAGATGGCCGGAAAAGCTCGCTAGCTCCCGAAATAACGCGAGTTGGGACCTCTAGTTTGCTGGACACGTCTCGGGAGAGCCGCCCACATCCACTGATTCCATGAAAACCACTTTTCAAAAGGGGTCAAAAATTACAAATTTCTCACAGGGAGCTCCCTGTGAGCACCCGCCATTTTGGTCAAAATTTTTTTATGCGATTTTATGATAGAAAATGATAGAGTAGATATCACTGAAGAGGGTTTGTGTGTGGGGAAGGGGTCAATTCGCAATATTTGGGCAAATAGCAATATTTAGGTCAACTCTGACGTCACCAAGATGGCCGGAAAAGCTCGCTAGCTCCCGAAATAACGCGAGTTGGGACCTCTAGTTTGTTGGACACGTCTCGGGAGAGCCGCCCGCATCCACTGATTCCATGAAAAGCACTTTTCAAAAGGGGTCAAAAATTACAAATTTCTCACAGGGAGCTCCCTGTGAGCACCCGCCATTTTGGTCAAAATTTTTTTATGCGATTTTATGATAGAAAATGATAGAGTAGATATCACTGAAGAGGGTTTGTGTGTGGGGAAGAGGTCAATTCGCAATATTTGGGCAAATAGCAATATTTAGGTCAACTCTGACGTCACCAAGATGGCCGGAAAAGCTCGCTAGCTCCCGAAATAACGCGAGTTGGGACCTCTAGTTTGTTGGACACGTCTCGGGAGAGCCGCCCGCATCCACTGATTCCATGAAAACCACTTTTCAAAAGGGGTCAAAAATTACAAATTTCTCACAGGGAGCTCCCTGTGAGCACCCGCCATTTTGGTCAAAGTTTTTTTATGCGATTTTATGATAGAAAATGATAGAGTAGATATCACTGAAGAGGGTTTGTGTGTGGGGAAGGGGTCAATTCGCAATATTTGGGCAAATAGCAATATTTAGGTCAACTCTGACGTCACCAAGATGGCCGGAAAAGCTCGCTAGCTCCCGAAATAACGCGAGTTGGGACCTCTAGTTTGCTGGACACGTCTCGGGAGAGCCGCCCACATCCACTGATTCCATGAAAAGCACTTTTCAAAAGGGGTCAAAAATTACAAATATCTCACAGGGAGCTCCCTGTGAGCACCCGCCATTTTGGTCAAAATTTTTTTATGCGATTTTATGATAGAAAATGATAGAGTAGATATCACTGAAGAGGGTTTGTGTGTGGGGAAGGGGTCAATTCGCAATATTTGGGCAAATAGCAATATTTAGGTCAACTCTGACGTCACCAAGATGGCCGGAAAAGCTCGCTAGCTCCCGAAATAACGCGAGTTGGGACCTCTAGTTTGTTGGACACGTCTCGGGAGAGCCGCCCGCATCCACTGATTTCATGAAAACCACTTTTTCAAAAGGGGTCAAAAATTACAAATTTCTCACAGGGAGCTCCCTGTGAGCACCCGCCATTTTGAACGAAATTTTTTTAAGCGATTTTATGATAGAAAATGATAGAGTAGATATCACTGAAGAGGGTTTGTGTGTGGGGAAGGGGTCAATTCGCAATATTTGGGCAAATAGCAATATTTAGGTCAACTCTGACGTCACCAAGATGGCCGGAAAAGCTCGCTAGCTCCCGAAATAACGCGAGTTGGGACCTCTAGTTTGTTGGACACGTCTCGGGAGAGCCGCCCGCATCCACTGATTCCATGAAAACCACTTTTCAAAAGGGGTCAAAAATTACAAATTTCTCACAGGGAGCTCCCTGTGAGCACCCGCCATTTTGGTCAAAATTTTTTTATGCGATTTTATGATAGAAAATGATAGAGTAGATATCACTGAAGAGGGTTTGTGTGTGGGGAAGGGGTCAATTCGCAATATTTGGGCAAATAGCAATATTTAGGTCAACTCTGACGTCACCAAGATGGCCGGAAAAGCTCGCTAGCTCCCGAAATAACGCGAGTTGGGACCTCTAGTTTGTTGGACACGTCTCGGGAGAGCCGCCCGCATCCACTGATTCCATGAAAACCACTTTTCAAAAGGGGTCAAAAATTACAAATTTCTCACAGGAAGCTCCCTGTGAGCACCCGCCATTTTGGTCAAAAATTTTTTATGCGATTTTATGATAGAAAATGATAGAGTAGATATCACTGAAGAGGGTTTGTGTGTGGGGAAGGGGTCAATTCACAATATTTGGGCAAATAGCAATATTTAGGTCAACTCTGACGTCACCAAGATGGCCGGAAAAGCTCGCTAGCTCCCGAAATAACGCGAGTTGGGACCTCTAGTTTGCTGGACACGTCTCGGGAGAGCCGCCCACATCCACTGATTCCATGAAAACCACTTTTCAAAAGGGGTCAAAAATTACAAATTTCTCAAAGGGAGCTCCCTGTGAGCACCCGCCATTTTGGTCAAAATTTTTTTATGCGATTTTATGATAGAAAATGATAGAGTAGATATCACTGAAGAGGGTTTGTGTGTGGGGAAGGGGTCAATTCGCAATATTTGGGCAAATAGCAATATTTAGGTCAACTCTGACGTCACCAAGATGGCCGGAAAAGCTCGCTAGCTCCCGAAATAACGCGAGTTGGGACCTCTAGTTTGCTGGACACGTCTCGGGAGAGCCGCCCACATCCACTGATTCCATGAAAACCACTTTTCAAAAGGGGTCAAAAATTACAAATTTCTCACAGGGAGCTCCCTGTGAGCACCCGCCATTTTGGTCAAAATTTTTTTATGCGATTTTATGATAGAAAATGATAGAGTAGATATCACTGAAGAGGGTTTGTGTGTGGGGAAGGGGTCAATTCGCAATATTTGGGCAAATAGCAATATTTAGGTCAACTCTGACGTCACCAAGATGGCCGGAAAAGCTCGCTAGCTCCCGAAATAACGCGAGTTGGGACCTGTAGTTTGTTGGACACGTCTCGGGAGAGCCGCCCGCATCCACTGATTCCATGAAAACCACTTTTCAAAAGGGGTCAAAAATTACAAATTTCTCACAGGGAGCTCCCTGTGAGCACCCGCCATTTTGGTCAAAAATTTTTTTATGCGATTTTATGATAGAAAATGATAGAGTAGATATCACTGAAGAGGGTTTGTGTGTGGGGAAGGGGTCAATTCGCAATATTTGGGCAAATAGCAATATTTAGGTCAACTCTGACGTCACCAAGATGGCCGGAAAAGCTCGCTAGCTCCCGAAATAACGCGAGTTGGGACCTGTAGTTTGTTGGACACGTCTCGGGAGAGCCGCCCACATCCACTGATTCCATGAAAACCACTTTTCAAAAGGGGTCAAAAATTACAAATTTCTCACAGGGAGCTCCCTGTGAGCACCCGCCATTTTGGTCAAAATTTTTTTATGCGATTTTATGATAGAAAATGATAGAGTAGATATCACTGAAGAGGGTTTGTGTGTGGGGAAGGGGTCAATTCGCAATATTTGGGCAAATAGCAATATTTAGGTCAACTCTGACGTCACCAAGATGGCCGGAAAAGCTCGCTAGCTCCCGAAATAACGCGAGTTGGGACCTGTAGTTTGTTGGACACGTCTCGGGAGAGCCGCCCGCATCCACTGATTCCATGAAAACCACTTTTCAAAAGGGGTCAAAAATTACAAATTTCTCACAGGGAGCTCCCTGTGAGCACCCGCCATTTTGGTCAAAATTTTTTTATGCGATTTTATGATAGAAAATGATAGAGTAGATATCACTGAAGAGGGTTTGTGTGTGGGGAAGGGGTCAATTCGCAATATTTGGGCAAATAGCAATATTTAGGTCAACTCTGACGTCACCAAGATGGCCGGAAAAGCTCGCTAGCTCCCGAAATAACGCGAGTTGGGACCTGTAGTTTGTTGGACACGTCTCGGGAGAGCCGCCCGCATCCACTGATTCCATGAAAACCACTTTTCAAAAGGGGTCAAAAATTACAAATTTCTCACAGGGAGCTCCCTGTGAGCACCCGCCATTTTGGTCAAAAATTTTTTTATGCGATTTTATGATAGAAAATGATAGAGTAGATATCACTGAAGAGGGTTTGTGTGTGGGGAAGGGGTCAATTCGCAATATTTGGGCAAATAGCAATATTTAGGTCAACTCTGACGTCACCAAGATGGCCGGAAAAGCTCGCTAGCTCCCGAAATAACGCGAGTTGGGACCTCTAGTTTGTTGGACACGTCTCGGGAGAGCCGCCCGCATCCACTGATTCCATGAAAACCACTTTTCAAAAGGGGTCAAAAATTACAAATTTCTCACAGGGAGCTCCCTGTGAGCACCCGCCATTTTGGTCAAAATTTTTTTATGCGATTTTATGATAGAAAATGATAGAGTAGATATCACTGAAGAGGGTTTGTGTGTGGGGAAGGGGTCAATTCGCAATATTTGGGCAAATAGCAATGATGAGGTCAACTCTGACGTCACCAAGATGGCCGGAAAAGCTCGCTAGCTCCCGAAATAACGCGAGTTGGGACCTCTAGTTTGCTGGACACGTCTCGGGAGAGCCGCCCACATCCACTGATTCCATGAAAAGCACTTTTCAAAAGAGGTCAAAAATTACAAATTTCTCACAGGGAGCTCCCTGTGAGCACCCGCCATTTTGGTCAAAATTTTTTTATGCGATTTTATGATAGAAAATGATAGAGTAGATATCACTGAAGAGGGTTTGTGTGTGGGGAAGGGGTCAATTCGCAATATTTGGGCAAATAGCAATATTTAGGTCAACTCTGACGTCACCAAGATGGCCGGAAAAGCTCGCTAGCTCCCGAAATAACGCGAGTTGGGACCTCTAGTTTGTTGGACACGTCTCGGGAGAGCCGCCCGCATCCACTGATTCCATGAAAAGCACTTTTCAAAAGGGGTCAAAAATTACAAATTTCTCACAGGGAGCTCCCTGTGAGCACCCGCCATTTTGGTCAAAATTTTTTTATGCGATTTTATGATAGAAAATGATAGAGTAGATATCACTGAAGAGGGTTTGTGTGTGGGGAAGGGGTCAATTCGCAATATTTGGGCAAATAGCAATATTTAGGTCAACTCTGACGTCACCAAGATGGCCGGAAAAGCTCGCTAGCTCCCGAAATAACGCGAGTTGGGACCTCTAGTTTGTTGGACACGTCTCGGGAGAGCCGCCCGCATCCACTGATTCCATGAAAAGCACTTTTCAAAAGGGGTCAAAAATTACAAATTTCTCACAGGGAGCTCCCTGTGAGCACCCGCCATTTTGGTCAAAATTTTTTCATGCGATTTTATGATAGAAAATGATAGAGTAGATATCACTGAAGAGGGTTTGTGTGTGGGGAAGGGGTCAATTCGCAATATTTGGGCAAATAGCAATATTTAGGTCAACTCTGACGTCACCAAGATGGCCGGAAAAGCTCGCTAGCTCCCGAAATAACGCGAGTTGGGACCTCTAGTTTGTTGGACACGTCTCGGGAGAGCCGCCCGCATCCACTGATTCCATGAAAACCACTTTTCAAAAGGGGTCAAAAATTACAAATTTCTCACAGGGAGCTCCCTGTGAGCACCCGCCATTTTGGTCAAAATTTTTTTATGCGATTTTATGATAGAAAATGATAGAGTAGATATCACTGAAGAGGGTTTGTGTGTGGGGAAGGGGTCAATTCGCAATATTTGGGCAAATAGCAATATTGAGGTCAACTCTGACGTCACCAAGATGGCCGGAAAAGCTCGCTAGCTCCCGAAATAACGCGAGTTGGGACCTCTAGTTTGCTGGACACGTCTCGGGAGAGCCGCCCACATCCACTGATTCCATGAAAACCACTTTTCAAAAGGGGTCAAAAATTACAAATTTCTCACAGGGAGCTCCCTGTGAGCACCCGCCATTTTGGTCAAAAATTTTTTATGCGATTTTATGATAGAAAATGATAGAGTAGATATCACTGAAGAGGGTTTGTGTGTGGGGAAGGGGTCAATTCGCAATATTTGGGCAAATAGCAATTATGAGGTCAACTCTGACGTCACCAAGATGGCCGGAAAAGCTCGCTAGCTCCCGAAATAACGCGAGTTGGGACCTGTAGTTTGTTGGACACGTCTTGGGAGAGCCGCCCGCATCCACTGATTCCATGAAAACCACTTTTCAAAAGGGGTCAAAAATTACAAATTTCTCACAGGGAGCTCCCTGTGAGCACCCGCCATTTTGGTCAAAATTTTTTTAAGCGATTTTATGATAGAAAATGATAGAGTAGATATCACTGAAGAGGGTTTGTGTGTGGGGAAGGGGTCAATTCGCAATATTTGGGCAAATAGCAACATTTAGGTCAACTCTGACGTCACCAAGATGGCCGGAAAAGCTCGCTAGCTCCCGAAATAACGCGAGTTGGGACCTGTAGTTTGTTGGACACGTCTCGGGAGAGCCGCCCGCATCCACTGATTCCATGAAAACCACTTTTCAAAAGGGGTCAAAAATTACAAATTTCTCACAGGGAGCTCCCTGTGAGCACCCGCCATTTTGGTCAAAAATTTTTTATGCGATTTTATGATAGAAAATGATAGAGTAGATATCACTGAAGGGGGTTTGTGTGTGGGGAAGGGGTCAATTCGCAATATTTGGGCAAATAGCAATATTTAGGTCAACTCTGACGTCACCAAGATGGCCGGAAAAGCTCGCTAGCTCCCGAAATAACGCGAGTTGGGACCTCTAGTTTGTTGGACACGTCTCGGGAGAGCCGCCCGCATCCACTGATTCCATGAAAACCACTTTTCAAAAGGGGTCAAAAATTACAAATTTCTCACAGGGAGCTCCCTGTGAGCACCCGCCATTTTGGTCAAAATTTTTTTATGCGATTTTATGATAGAAAATGATAGAGTAGATATCACTGAAGAGGGTTTGTGTGTGGGGAAGGGGTCAATTCGCAATATTTGAGCAAATAGCAATATTTAGGTCAACTCTGACGTCACCAAGATGGCCGGAAAAGCTCGCTAGCTCCCGAAATAACGCGAGTTGGGACCTCTAGTTTGCTGGACACGTCTCGGGAGAGCCGCCCACATCCACTGATTCCATGAAAAGCACTTTTCAAAAGGGGTCAAAAATTACAAAATTCTCACAGGGAGCTCCCTGTGAACACCCGCCATTTTGGTCAAAATTTTTTTATGCGATTTTATGATAGAAAATGATAGAGTAGATATCACTGAAGAGGGTTTGTGTGTGGGGAAGGGGTCAATTCGCAATATTTGGGCAAATAGCAATATTTAGGTCAACTCTGACGTCACCAAGATGGCCGGAAAAGCTCGCTAGCTCCCGAAATAACGCGAGTTTGGACCTCTAGTTTTCTGGACACGTGTCGGGAGAGCCGCCCGCATCCACTGATTCCATGAAAACCACTTTTCAAAAGGGGTCAAAAATTACAAATTTCTCACAGGGAGCTCCCTGTGAGCACCCGCCATTTTGGTCAAAAAATTTTTATGCGATTTTATGATAGAAAATGATAGAGTAGATATCACTGAAGAGGGTTTGTGTGTGGGGAAGGGGTCAATTCGCAATATTTGGGCAAATAGCAATATTTAGGTCAACTCTGACGTCACCAAGATGGCCGGAAAAGCTCGCTAGCTCCCGAAATAACGCGAGTTGGGACCTCTAGTTTGTTGGACACGTCTCGGGAGAGCCGCCCACATCCACTGATTCCATGAAAACCACTTTTCAAAAGGGGTCAAAAATTACAAATTTCTCACAGGGAGCTCCCTGTGAGCACCCGCCATTTTGGTCAAAATTTTTTTATGCGATTTTATGATAGAAAATGATAGAGTAGATATCACTGAAGAGGGTTTGTGTGTGGGGAAGGGGTCAATTCACAATATTTGGGCAAATAGCAATATTTAGGTCAACTCTGACGTCACCAAGATGGCCGGAAAAGCTCGCTAGCTCCCGAAATAACGCGAGTTGGGACATCTAGTTTGTTGGACACGTCTCGGGAGAGCCGCCCGCATCCACTGATTCCATGAAAACCACTTTTCAAAAGGGGTCAAAAATTACAAATTTCTCACAGGGAGCTCCCTGTGAGCACCCGCCATTTTGGTCAAAATTTTTTTTATGCGATTTTATGATAGAAAATGATAGAGTAGATATCACTGAAGAGGGTTTGTGTGTGGGGAAGGGGTCAATTCGCAATATTTGGGCAAATAGCAATATTTAGGTCAACTCTGACGTCACCAAGATGGCCGGAAAAGCTCGCTAGCTCCCGAAATAACGCGAGTTGGGACCTCTAGTTTGTTGGACACGTCTCGGGAGAGCCGCCCGCATCCACTGATTCCATGAAAACCACTTTTCAAAAGGGGTCAAAAATTACAAATTTCTCACAGGGAGCTCCCTGTGAGCACCCGCCATTTTGGTCAAAATTTTTTTATGCGATTTTATGATAGAAAATGATAGAGTAGATATCACTGAAGAGGGTTTGTGTGTGAGGAAGGGGTCAATTCGCAATATTTGGGCAAATAGCAATATTTAGGTCAACTCTGACGTCACCAAGATGGCCGGAAAAGCTCGCTAGCTCCCGAAATAACGCGAGTTGGGACCTCTAGTTTGCTGGACACGTCTCGGGAGAGCCGCCCACATCCACTGATTCCATGAAAAGCACTTTTCAAAAGGGGTCAAAAATTACAAATTTCTCACAGGGAGCTCCCTGTGAGCACCCGCCATTTTGGTCAAAATTTTTTTATGCGATTTTATGATAGAAAATGTTAGAGTAGATATCACTGAAGAGGGTTTGTGTGTGGGGAAGGGGTCAATTCGCAATATTTGGGCAAATAGCAATATTTAGGTCAACTCTGACGTCACCAAGATGGCCGGAAAAGCTCGCTAGCTCCCGAAATAACGCGAGTTGGGACCTCTAGTTTGTTGGACACGTCTCGGGAGAGCCGCCCGCATCCACTGATTTCATGAAAACCACTTTTCAAAAGGGGTCAAAAATTACAAATTTCTCACAGGGAGCTCCCTGTGAGCACCCGCCATTTTGAACGAAATTTTTTTAAGCGATTCTAGATAGAAAATGATAGAGTAGATATCACTGAAGAGGGTTTGTGTGTGGGGAAGGGGTCAATTCGCAATATTTGGGCAAATAGCAATATTTAGGTCAACTCTGACGTCACCAAGATGGCCGGAAAAGCTCGCTAGCTCCCGAAATAACGCGAGTTGGGACCTCTAGTTTGTTGGACACGTCTCGGGAGAGCCGCCCGCATCCACTGATTCCATGAAAACCACTTTTCAAAAGGGGTCAAAAATTACAAATTTCTCACAGGGAGCTCCCTGTGAGCACCCGCCATTTTGGTCAAAATTTTTTTATGCGATTTTATGATAGAAAATGATAGAGTAGATATCACTGAAGAGGGTTTGTGTGTGGGGAAGGGGTCAATTCGCAATATTTTGGCAAATAGCATTATTAAGGTCAACTCTGACGTCACCAAGATGGCCGGAAAAGCTCGCTAGCTCCCGAAATAACGCGAGTTGGGACCTCTAGTTTGTTGGACACGTCTCGGGAGAGCCGCCCGCATCCACTGATTCCATGAAAACCACTTTTCAAAAGGGGTCAAAAATTACAAATTTCTCACAGGGAGCTCCCTGTGAGCACCCGCCATTTTGGTCAAAATTTTTTTGTGCGATTTTATGATGGAAAATGATAGAGTAGATATCACTGAAGAGGGTTTGTGTGTGGGGAAGGGGTCAATTCGCAATATTTGGGCAAATAGCAATATTGAGGTCAACTCTGACGTCACCAAGATGGCCGGAAAAGCTCGCTAGCTCCCGAAATAACGCGAGTTGGGACCTCTAGTTTGCTGGACACGTCTCGGGAGAGCCGCCCACATCCACTGATTCCATGAAAACCACTTTTCAAAAGGGGTCAAAAATTACAAATTTCTCACAGGGAGCTCCCTGTGAGCACCCGCCATTTTGGTCAAAATTTTTTTATGCGATTTTATGATAGAAAATGATAGAGTAGATATCACTGAAGAGGGTTTGTGTGTGGGGAAGGGGTCAATTCGCAATATTTGGGCAAATAGCAATATTTAGGTCAACTCTGACGTCACCAAGATGGCCGGAAAAGCTCGCTAGCTCCCGAAATAACGCGAGTTGGGACCTCTAGTTTGTTGGACACGTCTCGGGAGAGCCGCCCGCATCCACTGATTCCATGAAAACCACTTTTCAAAAGGGGTCAAAAATTACAAATTTCTCACAGGGAGCTCCCTGTGAGCACCCGCCATTTTGGTCAAAATTTTTTTATGCGATTTTATGATAGAAAATGATAGAGTAGATATCACTGAAGAGGGTTTGTGTGTGGGGAAGGGGTCAATTCGCAATATTTGGGCAAATAGCAATATTTAGGTCAACTCTGACGTCACCAAGACGGCCGGAAAAGCTCGCTAGCTCCCGAAATAACGCGAGTTGGGACCTCTAGTTTGCTGGACACGTCTCGGGAAAGCCGCCCACATCCACTGATTCCATGAAAACCACTTTTCAAAAGGGGTCAAAAATTACAAATTTCTCACAGGGAGCTCCCTGTGAGCACCCGCCATTTTGGTCAAAAATTTTTTATGCGATTTTATGATAGAAAATGATAGAGTAGATATCACTGAAGAGGGTTTGTGTGTGGGGAAGGGGTCAATTCGCAATATTTGGGCAAATAGCAATATTTAGGTCAACTCTGACGTCACCAAGATGGCCGGAAAAGCTCGCTAGCTCCCGAAATAACGCGAGTTGGGACCTCTAGTTTGTTGGACACGTCTCGGGAGAGCCGCCCGCATCCACTGATTCCATGAAAAGCACTTTTCAAAAGGGGTCAAAAATTACAAATTTCTCACAGGGAGCTCCCTGTGAGCACCCGCCATTTTGGTCAAAAATTTTTTATGCGATTTTGTGATAGAAAATGATAGAGTAGATATCACTGAAGAGGGTTTGTGTGTGGGGAAGGGGTCAATTCGCAATATTTGGGCAAATAGCAATATTTAGGTCAACTCTGACGTCATCAAGATGGCCGGAAAAGCTCGCTAGCTCCCGAAATAACGCGAGTTGGGACCTCTAGTTTGTTGGACACGTCTCGGGAGAGCCGCCCGCATCCACTGATTCCATGAAAAGCACTTTTCAAAAGGGGTCAAAAATTACAAATTTCTCACAGGGAGCTCCCTGTGAGCACCCGCCATTTTGGTCAAAAATTTTTTATGCGATTTTATGATAGAAAATGATAGAGTAGATATCACTGAAGAGGGTTTGTGTGTGGGGAAGGGGTCAATTCGCAATATTTGGGCAAATAGCAATATTTAGGTCAACTCTGACGTCACCAAGATGGCCGGAAAAGCTCGCTAGCTCCCGAAATAACGCGAGTTGGGACCTCTAGTTTGTTGGACACGTCTCGGGAGAGCCGCCCGCATCCACTGATTCCATGAAAAGCACTTTTCAAAAGGGGTCAAAAATTACAAATTTCTCACAGGGAGCTCCCTGTGAGCACCCGCCATTTTGGTCAAAAATTTTTTATGCGATTTTATGATAGAAAATGATAGAGTAGATATCACTGAAGAGGGTTTGTGTGTGGGGAAGGGGTCAATTCGCAATATTTGGGCAAATAGCAATATTTAGGTCAACTCTGACGTCACCAAGATGGCCGGAAAAGCTCGCTAGCTCCCGAAATAACGCGAGTTGGGACCTCTAGTTTGTTGGACACGTCTCGGGAGAGCCGCCCGCATCCACTGATTCCATGAAAACCACTTTTCAAAAGGGGTCAAAAATTACAAATTTCTCACAGGAAGCTCCCTGTGAGCACCCGCCATTTTGGTCAAAATTTTTTTATGCCATTTTATGATAGAAAATGATAGAGTAGATATCACTGAAGAGGGTTTGTGTGTGGGGAAGGGGTCAATTCACAATATTTGGGCAAATAGCAATATTTAGGTCAACTCTGACGTCACCAAGATGGCCGGAAAAGCTCGCTAGCTCCCGAAATAACGCGAGTTGGGACCTCTAGTTTGCTGGACACGTCACGGGAGAGCCGCCCGCATCCACTGATTCCATGAAAACCACTTTTCAAAAGGGGTCAAAAATTACAAATTTCTCACAGGGAGCTCCCTGTGAGCACCCGCCATTTTGGTCAAATTTTTTTTATGCGATTTTATGATAGAAAATGATAGAGTACATATCACTGAAGAGGGTTTGTGTGTGGGGAAGGGGTCAATTCGCAATATTTGGGCAAATAGCAATATTTAGGTCAACTCTGACGTAGACAAGATGGCCGGAAAAGCTCGCTAGCTCCCGAAATAACGCGAGTTGGGACCTCTAGTTTGTTGGACACGTCTCGGGAGAGCCGCCCGCATCCACTGATTCCATGAAAACCACTTTTCAAAAGGGGTCAAAAATTACAAATTTCTCACAGGGAGCTCCCTGTGAGCACCCGCCATTTTGGTCAAAATTTTTTTATGCGATTTTATGATAGAAAATGATAGAGTAGATATCACTGAAGAGGGTTTGTGTGTGGGGAAGGGGTCAATTCGCAATATTTGGGCAAATAGCAATATTTAGGTCAACTCTGACGTCACCAAGATGGCCGGAAAAGCTCGCTAGCTCCCGAAATAACGCGAGTTGGGACCTCTAGTTTGTTGGACACGTCTCGGGAGAGCCGCCCGCATCCACTGATTCCATGAAAACCACTTTTCAAAAGGGGTCAAAAATTACAAATTTCTCACAGGCAGCTCCCTGTGAGCACCCGCCATTTTGGTCAAAATTTTTTTATGCGATTTTATGATAGAAAATGATAGAGTAGATATCACTGAAGAGGGTTTGTGTGTGGGGAAGGGGTCAATTCACAATATTTGGGCAAATAGCAATATTTAGGTCAACTCTGACGTCACCAAGATGGCCGGAAAAGCTCGCTAGCTCCCGAAATAACGCGAGTTGGGACCTCTAGTTTGCTGGACACGTCTCGGGAGAGCCGCCCACATCCACTGATTCCATTAAAACCACTTTTCAAAAGGGGTCAAAAATTACAAATTTCTCCCTGTGAGCACCCGCCATTTTGGTCAAAATTTTTTTATGCGATTTTATGATAGAAAATGATAGAGTAGATATCACTGAAGATGGTTTGTGTGTGGGGAAGGGGTCAATTCGCAATATTTGGGCAAATAGCAATATTTAGGTCAACTCTGACGTCACCAAGATGGCCGGAAAAGCTCGCTAGCTCCCGAAATAACGAGAGTTGGGACCTCTAGTTTGTTGGACACGTCTCAGGAGAGCCGCCCGCATCCACTGATTCCATGAAAACCACTTTTCAAAAGGGGTCAAAAAATACAAATTTCTCACAGGGAGCTCCCTGTGAGCACCCGCCATTTTGGTCAAAATTTTTTTATGCGATTTTATGATAGAAAATGATAGAGTAGATATCACTGATGAGGGTTTGTGTGTGGGGAAGGGGTCAATTCGCAATATTTGGGCAAATAGCAATATTTAGGTCAACTCTGACGTCACCAAGATGGCCGGAAAAGCTCGCTAGCTCCCGAAATAACGCGAGTTGGGACCTCTAGTTTGCTGGACACGTCTCAAGAGAGCCGCCCACATCCACTGATTCCATGAAAACCACTTTTCAAAAGGGGTCAAAAATTACAAATTTCTCACAGGGAGCTCCCTGTGAACACCCGCCATTTTGGTCAAAAATTTTTTATGCGATTTTATGATAGAAAATGATAGAGTAGATATCACTGAAGAGGGTTTGTGTGTGGGGAAGGGGTCAATTTGCAATATTTGGGCAAATAGCAATATTTAGGTCAACTCTGACGTCACCAAGATGGCCGGAAAAGCTCGCTAGCTCCCGAAATAACGCGAGTTGGGACCTCTAGTTTGCTGGACACGTCTCGGGAGAGCCGCCCATATCCACTGATTCCATGAAAACCACTTTTCAAAAGGGGTCAAAAATTACAAATTTCTCACAGGGAGCTCCCTGTGAGCACCCGCCATTTTGGTCAAAATTTTTTTATGCGATTTTATGATAGAAAATGATAGAGTAGATATCACTGAAGATGGTTTGTGTGTGGGGAAGGGGTCAATTCGCAATATTTGGGCAAATAGCAATATTTAGGTCAACTCTGACGTCACCAAGATGGCCGGAAAAGCTCGCTAGCTCCCGAAATAACGAGAGTTGGGACCTCTAGTTTGTTGGACACGTCTCAGGAGAGCCGCCCGCATCCACTGATTCCATGAAAACCACTTTTCAAAAGGGGTCAAAAAATACAAATTTCTCACAGGGAGCTCCCTGTGAGCACCCGCCATTTTGGTCAAAATTTTTTTATGCGATTTTATGATAGAAAATGATAGAGTAGATATCACTGAAGAGGGTTTGTGTGTGGGGAAGGGGTCAATTCGCAATATTTGGGCAAATAGCAATATTTAGGTCAACTCTGACGTCACCAAGATGGCCGGAAAAGCTCGCTAGCTCCCGAAATAACGCGAGTTGGGACCTCTAGTTTGCTGGACACGTCTCGGGAGAGCCGCCCACATCCACTGATTCCATGAAAACCACTTTTCAAAAGGGGTCAAAAATTACAAATTTCTCACAGGGAGCTCCCTGTGAACACCCGCCATTTTGGTCAAAAAATTTTTATGCGATTTTATGATAGAAAATGATAGAGTAGATATCACTGAAGAGGGTTTGTGTGTGGGGAAGGGGTCAATTCGCAATATTTGGGCAAATAGCAATATTTAGGTCAACTCTGACGTCACCAAGATGGCCGGAAAAGCTCGCTAGCTCCCGAAATAACGCGAGTTGGGACCTCTAGTTTTCTGGACACGTCTCGGGAGAGCCGCCCGCATCCACTGATTCCATGAAAACCACTTTTCAAAAGGGGTCAAAAATTACAAATTTCTCACAGGGAGCTCCCTGTGAGCACCCGCCATTTTGGTCAAAATTTTTTTATGCGATTTTATGATAGAAAATGATAGAGTAGATATCACTGAAGAGGGTTTGTGTGTGGGGAAGGGGTCAATTCGCAATATTTGGGCAAATAGCAATATTTAGGTCAACTCTGACGTCACCAAGATGGCCGGAAAAGCTCGCTAGCTCCCGAAATAACGCGAGTTGGGACCTCTAGTTTGTTGGACACGTCTCGGGAGAGCCGCCCGCATCCACTGATTCCATGAAAACCACTTTTCAAAAGGGGTCAAAAATTACAAATTTCTCACAGGGAGCTCCCTGTGAGCACCGGCCATTTTGGTCAAAAATTTTTTATGCGATTTTATGATAGAAAAATGATAGAGTAGATATCACTGAAGAGGGTTTGTGTGTGGGGAAGGGGTCAATTCGCAATATTTGGGCAAATAGCAATATTTAGGTCAACTCTGACGTCACCAAGATGGCCGGAAAAGCTCGCTAGCTCCCGAAATAACGCGAGTTGGGACCTCTAGTTTGTTGGACACGACTCGGGAGAGCCGCCCGCATCCACTGATTCCATGAAAAGCACTTTTCAAAAGGGGTCAAAAATTACAAATTTCTCACAGGGAGCTCCCTGTGAGCACCCGCCATTTTGGTCAAAATTTTTTTATGCGATTTTATGATAGAAAATGATAGAGTAGATATCACTGAAGAGGGTTTGTGTGTGGGGAAGGGGTCAATTCGCAATATTTGGGCAAATAGCAATATTTAGGTCAACTCTGACGTCACCAAGATGGCCGGAAAAGCTCGCTAGCTCCCGAAATAACGCGAGTTGGGACCTCTAGTTTGCTGGACACGTCTCGGGAGAGCCGCCCACATCCACTGATTCCGTGAAAACCACTTTTCAAAAGGGGTCAAAAATTACAAATTTCTCACAGGGAGCTCCCTGTGAGCACCCGCCATTTTGGTCAAAATTTTTTTATGCGATTTTATGATAGAAAATGATAGAGTAGATATCACTGAAGAGGGTTTGTGTGTGGGGAAGGGGTCAATTCGCAATATTTGGGCAAATAGCAATATTTAGGTCAACTCTGACGTCACCAAGATGGCCGGAAAAGCTCGCTAGCTCCCGAAATAACGCGAGTTGGGATCTCTAGTTTTCTGGACACGTCTCGGGAGAGCCGCCCGCATCCACTGATTCGATGAAAACCACTTTTCAAAAGGGGTCAAAAATTACAAATTTCTCACAGGGAGCTCCCTGTGAGCACCCGCCATTTTGGTCAAAATTTTTTTATGCGATTTTATGATAGAAAATGATAGAGTAGATATCACTGAAGAGGGTTTGTGTGTGGGGAAGGGGTCAATTCGCAATATTTGGGCAAATAGCAATATTTAGGTCAACTCTGACGTCAACAAGATGGCCGGAAAAGCTCGCTAGCTCCCGAAATAACGCGAGTTGGGACCTCTAGTTTGTTGGACACGTCTCGGGAGAGCCGCCCGCATCCACTGATTCCATGAAAACCACTTTTCAAAAGGGGTCAAAAATTACAAATTTCTCACAGGGAGCTCCCTGTGAGCACCCGCCATTTTGGTCAAAATTTTTTTATGCGATTTTATGATAGAAAATGATAGAGTAGATATCACTGAAGAGGGTTTGTGTGTGGGGAAGGGGTCAATTCGCAATATTTGGGCAAATAGCAATATTTAGGTCAACTCTGACGTCACCAAGATGGCCGGAAAAGCTCGCTAGCTCCCGAAATAACGCGAGTTGGGACCTCTAGTTTGCTGGAGACGTCTCGGGAGAGCCGCCCGCATCCACTGATTCCATGAAAAGCACTTTTCAAAAGGGGTCAAAAATTACAAATTTCTCACAGGGAGCTCCCTGTGAGCACCCGCCATTTTGGTCAAAATTTTTTTATGCGATTTTATGATAGAAAATGATAGAGTAGATATCACTGAAGATGGTTTGTGTGTGGGGAAGGGGTCAATTCGCAATATTTGGGCAAATAGCAATATTTAGGTCAACTCTGACGTCACCAAGATGGCCGGAAAAGCTCGCTAGCTCCCGAAATAACGCGAGTTGGGACCTCTAGTTTGTTGGACACGTCTCGGGAGAGCCGCCCGCATCCACTGATTCGATGAAAACCACTTTTCAAAAGGGGTCAAAAATTACAAATTTCTCACAGGGAGCTCCCTGTGAGCACCCGCCATTTTGGTCAAAATTTTTTTATGCGATTTTATGATAGAAAATGATAGAGTAGATATCACTGAAGAGGGTTTGTGTGTGGGGAAGGGGTCAATTCGCAATATTTGGGCAAATAGCAATATTTAGGTCAACTCTGACGTCACCAAGATGGCCGGAAAAGCTCGCTAGCTCCCGAAATAACGCGAGTTGGGACCTCTAGTTTGTTGGACACGTCTCGGGAGAGCCGCCCGCATCCACTGATTCCATGAAAACCACTTTTCAAAAGGGGTCAAAAATTACAAATTTCTCACAGGGAGCTCCCTGTGAGCACCGGCCATTTTGGTCAAAAATTTTTTATGCGATTTTATGATAGAAAAATGATAGAGTAGATATCACTGAAGAGGGTTTGTGTGTGGGGAAGGGGTCAATTCGCAATATTTGGGCAAATAGCAATATTTAGGTCAACTCTGACGTCACCAAGATGGCCGGAAAAGCTCGCTAGCTCCCGAAATAACGCGAGTTGGGACCTCTAGTTTTCTGGACACGTCTCGGGAGAGCCGCCCGCATCCACTGATTCGATGAAAACCACTTTTCAAAAGGGGTCAAAAATTACAAATTTCTCACAGGGAGCTCCCTGTGAGCACCCGCCATTTTGGTCAAAATTTTTTTATGCGATTTTATGATAGAAAATGATAGAGTAGATATCACTGAAGAGGGTTTGTGTGTGGGGAAGGGGTCAATTCGCAATATTTGGGCAAATAGCAATATTTAGGTCAACTCTGACGTCACCAAGATGGCCGGAAAAGCTCGCTAGCTCCCGAAATAACGCGAGTTGGGACCTCTAGTTTGTTGGACACGTCTCGGGAGAGCCGCCCGCATCCACTGATTCCATGAAAACCACTTTTCAAAAGGGGTCAAAAATTACAAATTTCTCACAGGGAGCTCCCTGTGAGCACCCGCCATTTTGGTCAAAATTTTTTTATGCGATTTTATGATAGAAAAATGATAGAGTAGATATCACTGAAGAGGGTTTGTGTGTGGGGAAGGGGTCAATTCGCAATATTTGGGCAAATAGCAATATTTAGGTCAACTCTGACGTCACCAAGATGGCCGGAAAAGCTCGCTAGCTCCCGAAATAACGCGAGTTGGGACCTCTAGTTTGTTGGACACGTCTCGGGAGAGCCGCCCGCATCCACTGATTCCATGAAAACCACTTTTCAAAAGGGGTCAAAAATTACAAATTTCTCACAGGGAGCTCCCTGTGAGCACCCGCCATTTTGGTCAAAATTTTTTTATGCGATTTTATGATAGAAAATGATAGAGTAGATATCACTGAAGAGGGTTTGTGTGTGGGGAAGGGGTCAATTCGCAATATTTGGGCAAATAGCAATATTTAGGTCAACTCTGACGTCAACAAGATGGCCGGAAAAGCTCGCTAGCTCCCGAAATAACGCGAGTTGGGACCTCTAGTTTGTTGGACACGTCTCGGGAGAGCCGCCCGCATCCACTGATTCCATGAAAACCACTTTTCAAAAGGGGTCAAAAATTACAAATTTCTCACAGGGAGCTCCCTGTGAGCACCCGCCATTTTGGTCAAAAATTTTTTATGCGATTTTATGATAGAAAATGATAGAGTAGATATCACTGAAGAGGGTTTGTGTGTGGGGAAGGGGTCAATTCGCAATATTTGGGCAAATAGCAATATTTAGGTCAACTCTGACGTCACCAAGATGGCCGGAAAAGCTCGCTAGCTCCCGAAATAACGCGAGTTGGGACCTCTAGTTTGCTGGAGACGTCTCGGGAGAGCCGCCCGCATCCACTGATTCCATGAAAAGCACTTTTCAAAAGGGGTCAAAAATTACAAATTTCTCACAGGGAGCTCCCTGTGAGCACCCGCCATTTTGGTCAAAATTTTTTTATGCGATTTTATGATAGAAAATGATAGAGTAGATATCACTGAAGATGGTTTGTGTGTGGGGAAGGGGTCAATTCGCAATATTTGGGCAAATAGCAATATTTAGGTCAACTCTGACGTCACCAAGATGGCCGGAAAAGCTCGCTAGCTCCCGAAATAACGCGAGTTGGGACCTCTAGTTTGTTGGACACGTCTCGGGAGAGCCGCCCGCATCCACTGATTCCATGAAAACCACTTTTCAAAAGGGGTCAAAAATTACAAATTTCTCACAGGGAGCTCCCTGTGAGCACCCGCCATTTTGGTCAAAATTTTTTTATGCGATTTTATGATAGAAAAATGATAGAGTAGATATCACTGAAGAGGGTTTGTGTGTGGGGAAGGGGTCAATTCGCAATATTTGGGCAAATAGCAATATTTAGGTCAACTCTGACGTCACCAAGATGGCCGGAAAAGCTCGCTAGCTCCCGAAATAACGCGAGTTGGGACCTCTAGTTTGTTGGACACGACTCGGGAGAGCCGCCCGCATCCACTGATTCCATGAAAAGCACTTTTCAAAAGGGGTCAAAAATTACAAATTTCTCACAGGGAGCTCCCTGTGAGCACCCGCCATTTTGGTCAAAATTTTTTTATGCGATTTTATGATAGAAAATGATAGAGTAGATATCACTGAAGAGGGTTTGTGTGTGGGGAAGGGGTCAATTCGCAATATTTGGGCAAATAGCAATATTTAGGTCAACTCTGACGTCACCAAGATGGCCGGAAAAGCTCGCTAGCTCCCGAAATAACGCGAGTTGGGACCTCTAGTTTGCTGGACACGTCTCGGGAGAGCCGCCCACATCCACTGATTCCGTGAAAACCACTTTTCAAAAGGGGTCAAAAATTACAAATTTCTCACAGGGAGCTCCCTGTGAGCACCCGCCATTTTGGTCAAAATTTTTTTATGCGATTTTATGATAGAAAATGATAGAGTAGATATCACTGAAGAGGGTTTGTGTGTGGGGAAGGGGTCAATTCGCAATATTTGGGCAAATAGCAATATTTAGGTCAACTCTGACGTCACCAAGATGGCCGGAAAAGCTCGCTAGCTCCCGAAATAACGCGAGTTGGGACCTCTAGTTTGTTGGACACGTCTCGGGAGAGCCGCCCGCATCCACTGATTCGATGAAAACCACTTTTCAAAAGGGGTCAAAAATTACAAATTTCTCACAGGGAGCTCCCTGTGAGCACCCGCCATTTTGGTCAAAATTTTTTTATGCGATTTTATGATAGAAAATGATAGAGTAGATATCACTGAAGAGGGTTTGTGTGTGGGGAAGGGGTCAATTCGCAATATTTGGGCAAATAGCAATATTTAGGTCAACTCTGACGTCACCAAGATGGCCGGAAAAGCTCGCTAGCTCCCGAAATAACGCGAGTTGGGACCTCTAGTTTGTTGGACACGTCTCGGGAGAGCCGCCCGCATCCACTGATTCCATGAAAACCACTTTTCAAAAGGGGTCAAAAATTACAAATTTCTCACAGGGAGCTCCCTGTGAGCACCCGCCATTTTGGTCAAAATTTTTTTATGCGATTTTATGATAGAAAAATGATAGAGTAGATATCACTGAAGAGGGTTTGTGTGTGGGGAAGGGGTCAATTCGCAATATTTGGGCAAATAGCAATATTTAGGTCAACTCTGACGTCACCAAGATGGCCGGAAAAGCTCGCTAGCTCCCGAAATAACGCGAGTTGGGACCTCTAGTTTGTTGGACACGTCTCGGGAGAGCCGCCCGCATCCACTGATTCCATGAAAACCACTTTTCAAAAGGGGTCAAAAATTACAAATTTCTCACAGGGAGCTCCCTGTGAGCACCCGCCATTTTGGTCAAAATTTTTTTATGCGATTTTATGATAGAAAATGATAGAGTAGATATCACTGAAGAGGGTTTGTGTGTGGGGAAGGGGTCAATTCGCAATATTTGGGCAAATAGCAATATTTAGGTCAACTCTGACGTCACCAAGATGGCCGGAAAAGCTCGCTAGCTCCCGAAATAACGCGAGTTGGGACCTCTAGTTTGCTGGACACGTCTCGGGAGAGCCGCCCACATCCACTGATTCCGTGAAAACCACTTTTCAAAAGGGGTCAAAAATTACAAATTTCTCACAGGGAGCTCCCTGTGAGCACCCGCCATTTTGGTCAAAATTTTTTTATGCGATTTTATGATAGAAAATGATAGAGTAGATATCACTGAAGAGGGTTTGTGTGTGGGGAAGGGGTCAATTCGCAATATTTGGGCAAATAGCAATATTTAGGTCAACTCTGACGTCACCAAGATGGCCGGAAAAGCTCGCTAGCTCCCGAAATAACGCGAGTTGGGACCTCTAGTTTGCTGGACACGTCTCGGGAGAGCCGCCCACATCCACTGATTCCATGAAAACCACTTTTCAAAAGGGGTCAAAAATTACAAATTTCTCACAGGGAGCTCCCTGTGAGCACCCGCCATTTTGGTCAAAATTTTTTTATGCGATTTTATGATAGAAAATGATAGAGTAGATATCACTGAAGAGGGTTTGTGTGTGGGGAAGGGGTCAATTCGCAATATTTGGGCAAATAGCAATATTTAGGTCAACTCTGACGTCACCAAGATGGCCGGAAAAGCTCGCTAGCTCCCGAAATAACGAGAGTTGGGACCTCTAGTTTGTTGGACACGTCTCAGGAGAGCCGCCCGCATCCACTGATTCCATGAAAACCACTTTTCAAAAGGGGTCAAAAAATACAAATTTCTCACAGGGAGCTCCCTGTGAGCACCCGCCATTTTGGTCAAAATTTTTTTATGCGATTTTATGATAGAAAATGATAGAGTAGATATCACTGAAGAGGGTTTGTGCGTGGGGAAGGGGTCAATTCGCAATATTTGGGCAAATAGCAATATTTAGGTCAACTCTGACGTCACCAAGATGGCCGGAAAAGCTCGCTAGCTCCCGAAATAACGCGAGTTGGGACCTCTAGTTTGTTGGACACGTCTCGGGAGAGCCGCCCGCATCCACTGATTCCATGAAAAGCACTTTTCAAAAGGGGTCAAAAATTACAAATTTCTCACAGGGAGCTCCCTGTGAGCACCCGCCATTTTTGTACAAAATTTTTTTATGCGATTTTATGATAGAAAATGATAGAGTAGATATCACTGAAGAGGGTTTGTGTGTGGGGAAGGGGTCAATTCGCAATATTTGGGCAAATAGCAATATTTAGGTCAACTCTGACGTCACCAAGATGGCCGGAAAAGCTCGCTAACTCCCGAAATAACGCGAGTTGGGACCTCTAGTTTGTTGGACACGTCTCGGGAGAGCCGCCCGCATCCATTGATTCCATGAAAACCACTTTTCAAAAGGGGTCAAAAATTACAAATTTCTCACAGGGAGCTCCCTGTGAGCACCCGCCATTTTGGTCAAAATTTTTTTTATGCGATTTTATGATAGAAAATGATAGAGTAGATATCACTGAAGAGGGTTTGTGTGTGGGGAAGGGGTCAATTCGCAATATTTGGGCAAATAGCAATATTTAGGTCAACTCTGACGTCACCAAGATGGCCGGAAAAGCTCGCTAGCTCCCGAAATAACGCGAGTTGGGACCTCTAGTTTGTTGGACACGTCTCGGGAGAGCCGCCCGCATCCACTGATTCCATGAAAAGCACTTTTCAAAAGGGGTCAAAAATTACAAATTTCTCACAGGAAGCTCCCTGTGAGCACCCGCCATTTTGGTCAAATTTTTTTTATGCGATTTTATGATAGAAAATGATAGAGTAGATATCACTGAAGAGGGTTTGTGTGTGGGGAAGGGGTCAATTCACAATAGTTGGGCAAATAGCAATATTTAGGTCAACTCTGACGTCACCAAGATGGCCGGAAAAGCTCGCTAGCTCCCGAAATAACGCGAGTTGGGACCTCTAGTTTGCTGGACACGTCTCGGGAGAGCCGCCCGCATCCACTGATTCCATGAAAAGCACTTTTCAAAAGGGGTCAAAAATTACAAATTTCTCACAGGGAGCTCCCTGTGAGCACCCGCCATTTTGGTCAAAATTTTTTTATGCGATTTTATGATAGAAAATGATAGAGTAGATATCACTGAAGAGGGTTTGTGTGTGGGGAAGGGGTCAATTCGCAATATTTGGGCAAATAGCAATATTTAGGTCAACTCTGACGTCAACAAGATGGCCGGAAAAGCTCGCTAGCTCCCGAAATAACGCGAGTTGGGACCTCTAGTTTGTTGGACACGTCTCGGGAGAGCCGCCCGCATCCACTGATTCCATGAAAACCACTTTTCAAAAGGGGTCAAAAATTACAAATTTCTCACAGGGAGCTCCCTGTGAGCACCCGCCATTTTGGTCAAAAATTTTTTATGCGATTTTATGATAGAAAATGATAGAGTAGATATCACTGAAGAGGGTTTGTGTGTGGGGAAGGGGTCAATTCGCAATATTTGGGCAAATAGCAATATTTAGGTCAACTCTGACGTCAACAAGATGGCCGGAAAAGCTCGCTAGCTCCCGAAATAACGCGAGTTGGGACCTCTAGTTTGTTGGACACGTCTCGGGAGAGCCGCCCGCATCCACTGATTCCATGAAAACCACTTTTCAAAAGGGGTCAAAAATTACAAATTTCTCACAGGGAGCTCCCTGTGAGCACCCGCCATTTTGGTCAAAATTATTTTATGCGATTTTATGATAGAAAATGATAGAGTAGATATCACTGAAGAGGGTTTGTGTGTGGGGAAGGGGTCAATTCGCAATATTTGGGCAAATAGCAATATTTAGGTCAACTCTGACGTCACCAAGATGGCCGGAAAAGCTCGCTAGCTCCCGAAATAACGCGAGTTGGGACCTCTAGTTTGCTGGAGACGTCTCGGGAGAGCCGCCCGCATCCACTGATTCCATGAAAAGCACTTTTCAAAAGGGGTCAAAAATTACAAATTTCTCACAGGGAGCTCCCTGTGAGCACCCGCCATTTTGGTCAAAATTTTTTTATGCGATTTTATGATAGAAAATGATAGAGTAGATATCACTGAAGATGGTTTGTGTGTGGGGAAGGGGTCAATTCGCAATATTTGGGCAAATAGCAATATTTAGGTCAACTCTGACGTCACCAAGATGGCCGGAAAAGCTCGCTAGCTCCCGAAATAACGCGAGTTGGGACCTCTAGTTTGTTGGACACGTCTCGGGAGAGCCGCCCGCATCCACTGATTCCATGAAAACCACTTTTCAAAAGGGGTCAAAAATTACAAATTTCTCACAGGGAGCTCCCTGTGAGCACCCGCCATTTTGGTCAAAATTTTTTTATGCGATTTTATGATAGAAAAATGATAGAGTAGATATCACTGAAGAGGGTTTGTGTGTGGGGAAGGGGTCAATTCGCAATATTTGGGCAAATAGCAATATTTAGGTCAACTCTGACGTCACCAAGATGGCCGGAAAAGCTCGCTAGCTCCCGAAATAACGCGAGTTGGGACCTCTAGTTTGTTGGACACGACTCGGGAGAGCCGCCCGCATCCACTGATTCCATGAAAAGCACTTTTCAAAAGGGGTCAAAAATTACAAATTTCTCACAGGGAGCTCCCTGTGAGCACCCGCCATTTTGGTCAAAATTTTTTTATGCGATTTTATGATAGAAAATGATAGAGTAGATATCACTGAAGAGGGTTTGTGTGTGGGGAAGGGGTCAATTCGCAATATTTGGGCAAATAGCAATATTTAGGTCAACTCTGACGTCACCAAGATGGCCGGAAAAGCTCGCTAGCTCCCGAAATAACGCGAGTTGGGACCTCTAGTTTGCTGGACACGTCTCGGGAGAGCCGCCCACATCCACTGATTCCGTGAAAACCACTTTTCAAAAGGGGTCAAAAATTACAAATTTCTCACAGGGAGCTCCCTGTGAGCACCCGCCATTTTGGTCAAAATTTTTTTATGCGATTTTATGATAGAAAATGATAGAGTAGATATCACTGAAGAGGGTTTGTGTGTGGGGAAGGGGTCAATTCGCAATATTTGGGCAAATAGCAATATTTAGGTCAACTCTGACGTCACCAAGATGGCCGGAAAAGCTCGCTAGCTCCCGAAATAACGCGAGTTGGGACCTCTAGTTTGTTGGACACGTCTCGGGAGAGCCGCCCGCATCCACTGATTCGATGAAAACCACTTTTCAAAAGGGGTCAAAAATTACAAATTTCTCACAGGGAGCTCCCTGTGAGCACCCGCCATTTTGGTCAAAATTTTTTTATGCGATTTTATGATAGAAAATGATAGAGTAGATATCACTGAAGAGGGTTTGTGTGTGGGGAAGGGGTCAATTCGCAATATTTGGGCAAATAGCAATATTTAGGTCAACTCTGACGTCACCAAGATGGCCGGAAAAGCTCGCTAGCTCCCGAAATAACGCGAGTTGGGACCTCTAGTTTGTTGGACACGTCTCGGGAGAGCCGCCCGCATCCACTGATTCCATGAAAACCACTTTTCAAAAGGGGTCAAAAATTACAAATTTCTCACAGGGAGCTCCCTGTGAGCACCCGCCATTTTGGTCAAAATTTTTTTATGCGATTTTATGATAGAAAATGATAGAGTAGATATCACTGAAGAGGGTTTGTGTGTGGGGAAGGGGTCAATTCGCAATATTTGGGCAAATAGCAATATTTAGGTCAACTCTGACGTCACCAAGATGGCCGGAAAAGCTCGCTAGCTCCCGAAATAACGCGAGTTGGGACCTCTAGTTTGCTGGACACGTCTCGGGAGAGCCGCCCACATCCACTGATTCCGTGAAAACCACTTTTCAAAAGGGGTCAAAAATTACAAATTTCTCACAGGGAGCTCCCTGTGAGCACCCGCCATTTTGGTCAAAATTTTTTTATGCGATTTTATGATAGAAAATGATAGAGTAGATATCACTGAAGAGGGTTTGTGTGTGGGGAAGGGGTCAATTCGCAATATTTGGGCAAATAGCAATATTTAGGTCAACTCTGACGTCACCAAGATGGCCGGAAAAGCTCGCTAGCTCCCGAAATAACGCGAGTTGGGACCTCTAGTTTGCTGGACACGTCTCGGGAGAGCCGCCCACATCCACTGATTCCATGAAAACCACTTTTCAAAAGGGGTCAAAAATTACAAATTTCTCACAGGGAGCTCCCTGTGAGCACCCGCCATTTTGGTCAAAATTTTTTTATGCGATTTTATGATAGAAAATGATAGAGTAGATATCACTGAAGAGGGTTTGTGTGTGGGGAAGGGGTCAATTCGCAATATTTGGGCAAATAGCAATATTTAGGTCAACTCTGACGTCACCAAGATGGCCGGAAAAGCTCGCTAGCTCCCGAAATAACGAGAGTTGGGACCTCTAGTTTGTTGGACACGTCTCAGGAGAGCCGCCCGCATCCACTGATTCCATGAAAACCACTTTTCAAAAGGGGTCAAAAAATACAAATTTCTCACAGGGAGCTCCCTGTGAGCACCCGCCATTTTGGTCAAAATTTTTTTATGCGATTTTATGATAGAAAATGATAGAGTAGATATCACTGAAGAGGGTTTGTGTGTGGGGAAGGGGTCAATTCGCAATATTTGGGCAAATAGCAATATTTAGGTCAACTCTGACGTCACCAAGATGGCCGGAAAAGCTCGCTAGCTCCCGAAATAACGCGAGTTGGGACCTCTAGTTTGTTGGACACGTCTCGGGAGAGCCGCCCGCATCCACTGATTCCATGAAAAGCACTTTTCAAAAGGGGTCAAAAATTACAAATTTCTCACAGGGAGCTCCCTGTGAGCACCCGCCATTTTTGTACAAAATTTTTTTATGCGATTTTATGATAGAAAATGATAGAGTAGATATCACTGAAGAGGGTTTGTGTGTGGGGAAGGGGTCAATTCGCAATATTTGGGCAAATAGCAATATTTAGGTCAACTCTGACGTCACCAAGATGGCCGGAAAAGCTCGCTAACTCCCGAAATAACGCGAGTTGGGACCTCTAGTTTGTTGGACACGTCTCGGGAGAGCCGCCCGCATCCATTGATTCCATGAAAACCACTTTTCAAAAGGGGTCAAAAATTACAAATTTCTCACAGGGAGCTCCCTGTGAGCACCCGCCATTTTGGTCAAAATTTTTTTTATGCGATTTTATGATAGAAAATGATAGAGTAGATATCACTGAAGAGGGTTTGTGTGTGGGGAAGGGGTCAATTCGCAATATTTGGGCAAATAGCAATATTTAGGTCAACTCTGACGTCACCAAGATGGCCGGAAAAGCTCGCTAGCTCCCGAAATAACGCGAGTTGGGACCTCTAGTTTGTTGGACACGTCTCGGGAGAGCCGCCCGCATCCACTGATTCCATGAAAAGCACTTTTCAAAAGGGGTCAAAAATTACAAATTTCTCACAGGAAGCTCCCTGTGAGCACCCGCCATTTTGGTCAAATTTTTTTTATGCGATTTTATGATAGAAAATGATAGAGTAGATATCACTGAAGAGGGTTTGTGTGTGGGGAAGGGGTCAATTCACAATAGTTGGGCAAATAGCAATATTTAGGTCAACTCTGACGTCACCAAGATGGCCGGAAAAGCTCGCTAGCTCCCGAAATAACGCGAGTTGGGACCTCTAGTTTGCTGGACACGTCTCGGGAGAGCCGCCCGCATCCACTGATTCCATGAAAAGCACTTTTCAAAAGGGGTCAAAAATTACAAATTTCTCACAGGGAGCTCCCTGTGAGCACCCGCCATTTTGGTCAAAATTTTTTTATGCGATTTTATGATAGAAAATGATAGAGTAGATATCACTGAAGAGGGTTTGTGTGTGGGGAAGGGGTCAATCGCAATATTTGGGCAAATAGCAATATTTAGGTCAACTCTGACGTCAACAAGATGGCCGGAAAAGCTCGCTAGCTCCCGAAATAACGCGAGTTGGGACCTCTAGTTTGTTGGACACGTCTCGGGAGAGCCGCCCGCATCCACTGATTCCATGAAAACCACTTTTCAAAAGGGGTCAAAAATTACAAATTTCTCACAGGGAGCTCCCTGTGAGCACCCGCCATTTTGGTCAAAAATTTTTTATGCGATTTTATGATAGAAAATGATAGAGTAGATATCACTGAAGAGGGTTTGTGTGTGGGGAAGGGGTCAATTCACAATAGTTGGGCAAATAGCAATATTTAGGTCAACTCTGACGTCACCAAGATGGCCGGAAAAGCTCGCTAGCTCCCGAAATAACGCGAGTTGGGACCTCTAGTTTGCTGGAGACGTCTCGGGAGAGCCGCCCGCATCCACTGATTCCATGAAAAGCACTTTTCAAAAGGGGTCAAAAATTACAAATTTCTCACAGGGAGCTCCCTGTGAGCACCCGCCATTTTGGTCAAAATTTTTTTATGCGATTTTATGATAGAAAATGATAGAGTAGATATCACTGAAGAGGGTTTGTGTGTGGGGAAGGGGTCAATTCGCAATATTTGGGCAAATAGCAATATTTAGGTCAACTCTGACGTCACCAAGATGGCCGGAAAAGCTCGCTAGCTCCCGAAATAACGCGAGTTGGGACCTCTAGTTTGCTGGACACGTCTCGGGAGAGCCGCCCGCATCCACTGATTCCATGAAAAGCACTTTTCAAAAGGGGTCAAAAATTACAAATTTCTCACAGGAAGCTCCCTGTGAGCACCCGCCATTTTGGTCAAAATTTTTTAATGCGATTTTATGATAGAAAATGATAGAGTAGATATCACTGAAGAGGGTTTGTGTGTGGGGAAGGGGTCAATTCACAATAGTTGGGCAAATAGCAATTTTAGGTCAACTCTGACGTCACCAAGATGGCCGGAAAAGCTCGCTAGCTCCCGAAATAACGCGAGTTGGGACCTCTAGTTTGCTGGACACGTCTCGGGAGAGCCGCCCGCATCCACTGATTCCATGAAAAGCACTTTTCAAAAGGGGTCAAAAATTACAAATTTCTCACAGGGAGCTCCCTGTGAGCACCCGCCATTTTGGTCAAAAATTTTTTATGCGATTTTATGATAGAAAATGATAGAGTAGATATCACTGAAGAGGGTTTGTGTGTGGGGAAGGGGTCAATTCACAATAGTTGGGCAAATAGCAATATTTAGGTCAACTCTGACGTCACCAAGATGGCCGGAAAAGCTCGCTAGCTCCCGAAATAACGCGAGTTGGGACCTCTAGTTTGCTGGAGACGTCTCGGGAGAGCCGCCCGCATCCACTGATTCCATGAAAAGCACTTTTCAAAAGGGGTCAAAAATTACAAATTTCTCACAGGGAGCTCCCTGTGAGCACCCGCCATTTTGGTCAAAATTTTTTTATGCGATTTTATGATAGAAAATGATAGAGTAGATATCACTGAAGAGGGTTTGTGTGTGGGGAAGGGGTCAATTCGCAATATTTGGGCAAATAGCAATATTTAGGTCAACTCTGACGTCACCAAGATGGCCGGAAAAGCTCGCTATCTCCCGAAATAACGCGAGTTGGGACCTCTAGTTTGCTGGACACGTCTCGGGAGAGCCGCCCACATCCACTGATTCCATGAAAACCACTTTTCAAAAGGGGTCAAAAATTACAAATTTCTCACAGGGAGCTCCCTGTGAACACCCGCCATTTTGGTCAAAATTTTTTGATGCGATTTTATGATAGAAAATGATAGAGTAGATATCACTGAAGAGGGTTTGTGTGTGGGGAAGGGGTCAATTCGCAATATTTGGGCAAATAGCAATATTTAGGTCAACTCTGACGTCACCAAGATGGCCGGAAAAGCTCGCTAGCTCCCGAAATAACGCGAGTTGGGACCTCTAGTTTTCTGGACACGTCTCGGGAGAGCCGCCCGCATCCACTGATTCCATGAAAACCACTTTTCAAAAGGGGTCAAAAATTACAAATTTCTCACAGGGAGCTCCCTGTGAGCACCCGCCATTTTGGTCAAAATTTTTTTATGCGATTTTATGATAGAAAATGATAGAGTAGATATCACTGAAGAGGGTTTGTGTGTGGGGAAGGGGTCAATTCGCAATATTTGGGCAAATAGCAATATTTAGGTCAACTCTGACGTCACCAAGATGGCCGGAAAAGCTCGCTAGCTCCCGAAATAACGCGAGTTGGGACCTCTAGTTTGTTGGACACGTCTCGGGAGAGCCGCCCGCATCCACTGATTCCATGAAAACCACTTTTCAAAAGGGGTCAAAAATTACAAATTTCTCACAGGGAGCTCCCTGTGAGCACCCGCCATTTTGGTCAAAATTTTTTTATGCGATTTTATGATAGAAAAATGATAGAGTAGATATCACTGAAGAGGGTTTGTGTGTGGGGAAGGGGTCAATTCGCAATATTTGGGCAAATAGCAATATTTAGGTCAACTCTGACGTCACCAAGATGGCCGGAAAAGCTCGCTAGCTCCCGAAATAACGCGAGTTGGGACCTCTAGTTTGTTGGACACGACTCGGGAGAGCCGCCCGCATCCACTGATTCCATGAAAAGCACTTTTCAAAAGGGGTCAAAAATTACAAATTTCTCACAGGGAGCTCCCTGTGAGCACCCGCCATTTTGGTCAAAAGTTTTTTATGCGATTTTATGATAGAAAATGATAGAGTAGATATCACTGAAGAGGGTTTGTGTGTGGGGAAGGGGTCAATTCGCAATATTTGGGCAAATAGCAATATTTAGGTCAACTCTGACGTCACCAAGATGGCCGGAAAAGCTCGCTAGCTCCCGAAATAACGCGAGTTGGGACCTCTAGTTTGCTGGACACGTCTCGGGAGAGCCGCCCACATCCACTGATTCCGTGAAAACCACTTTTCAAAAGGGGTCAAAAATTACAAATTTCTCACAGGGAGCTCCCTGTGAGCACCCGCCATTTTGGTCAAAATTTTTTTATGCGATTTTATGATAGAAAATGATAGAGTAGATATCACTGAAGAGGGTTTGTGTGTGGGGAAGGGGTCAATTCGCAATATTTGGGCAAATAGCAATATTTAGGTCAACTCTGACGTCACCAAGATGGCCGGAAAAGCTCGCTAGCTCCCGAAATAACGCGAGTTGGGACCTCTAGTTTTCTGGACACGTCTCGGGAGAGCCGCCCGCATCCACTGATTCGATGAAAACCACTTTTCAAAAGGGGTCAAAAATTACAAATTTCTCACAGGGAGCTCCCTGTGAGCACCCGCCATTTTGGTCAAAATTTTTTTATGCGATTTTATGATAGAAAATGATAGAGTAGATATCACTGAAGAGGGTTTGTGTGTGGGGAAGGGGTCAATTCGCAATATTTGGGCAAATAGCAATATTTAGGTCAACTCTGACGTCACCAAGATGGCCGGAAAAGCTCGCTAGCTCCCGAAATAACGCGAGTTGGGACCTCTAGTTTGCTGGACACGTCTCGGGAGAGCCGCCCACATCCACTGATTCCATGAAAACCACTTTTCAAAAGGGGTCAAAAATTACAAATTTCTCACAGGGAGCTCCCTGTGAGCACCCGCCATTTTGGTCAAAATTTTTTGATGCGATTTTATGATAGAAAAATGATAGAGTAGATATCACTGAAGAGGGTTTGTGTGTGGGGAAGGGGTCAATTCGCAATATTTGGGCAAATAGCAATATTTAGGTCAACTCTGACGTCACCAAGATGGCCGGAAAAGCTCGCTAGCTCCCGAAATAACGCGAGTTGGGACCTCTAGTTTGTTGGACACGTCTCAGGAGAGCCGCCCGCATCCACTGATTCCATGAAAACCACTTTTCAAAAGGGGTCAAAAATTACAAATTTCTCACAGGGAGCTCCCTGTGAGCACCCGCCATTTTGGTCAAAATTTTTTTATGCGATTTTATGATAGAAAATGATAGAGTAGATATCACTGAAGAGGGTTTGTGTGTGGGGAAGGGGTCAATTCGCAATATTTGGGCAAATAGCAATATTTAGGTCAACTCTGACGTCACCAAGATGGCCGGAAAAGCTCGCTAGCTCCCGAAATAACGCGAGTTGGGACCTCTAGTTTGCTGGACACGTCTCGGGAGAGCCGCCCACATCCACTGATTCCATGAAAACCACTTTTCAAAAGGGGTCAAAAATTACAAATTTCTCACAGGGAGCTCCCTGTGAGCACCCGCCATTTTGGTCAAAATTTTTTTATGCGATTTTATGATAGAAAATGATAGAGTAGATATCACTGAAGATGGTTTGTGTGTGGGGAAGGGGTCAATTCGCAATATTTGGGCAAATAGCAATATTTAGGTCAACTCTGACGTCACCAAGATGGCCGGAAAAGCTCGCTAGCTCCCGAAATAACGAGAGTTGGGACCTCTAGTTTGTTGGACACGTCTCAGGAGAGCCGCCCGCATCCACTGATTCCATGAAAACCACTTTTCAAAAGGGGTCAAAAAATACAAATTTCTCACAGGGAGCTCCCTGTGAGCACCCGCCATTTTGGTCAAAATTTTTTTATCCGATTTTATGATAGAAAATGATAGAGTAGATATCACTGAAGAGGGTTTGTGTGTGGGGAAGGGGTCAATTCGCAATATTTGGGCAAATAGCAATATTTAGGTCAACTCTGACGTCACCAAGATGGCCGGAAAAGCTCGCTAGCTCCCGAAATAACGCGAGTTGGGACCTCTAGTTTGCTGGACACGTATCGGGAGAGCCGCCCACATCCACTGATTCCATGAAAACCACTTTTCAAAAGGGGTCAAAAATTACAAATTTCTCACAGGGAGCTCCCTGTGAGCACCCGCCATTTTGGTCAAAAATTTTTTATGCGATTTTATGATAGAAAATGATAGAGTAGATATCACTGAAGAGGGTTTGTGTGTGGGGAAGGGGTCAATTCGCAATATTTGGGCAAATAGCAATATTTAGGTCAACTCTGACGTCACCAAGATGGCCGGAAAAGCTCGCTAGCTCCCGAAATAACGCGAGTTGGGACCTCTAGTTTTCTGGACACGTCTCGGGAGAGCCACCCGCATCCACTGATTCCATGAAAACCACTTTTCAAAAGGGGTCAAAAATTACAAATTTCTCACAGGGAGCTCCCTGTGAGCACCCGCCATTTTGGTCAAAAAATGTTTATGCGATTTTATGATAGAAAATGATAGAGTAGATATCACTGAAGAGGGTTTGTGTGTGGGGAAGGGGTCAATTCGCAATATTTGGGCAAATAGCAATATTTAGGTCAACTCTGACGTCACCAAGATGGCCGGAAAAGCTCGCTAGCTCCCGAAATAACGCGAGTTGGGACCTCTAGTTTGTTGGACACGTCTCGGGAGAGCCGCCCACATCCACTGATTCCATGAAAACCACTTTTCAAAAGGGGTCAAAAATTACAAATTTCTCACAGGGAGCTCCCTGTGACCACCCGCCATTTTGGTCAAAAAATTTTTATGCGATTTTATGATAGAAAATGATAGAGTAGATATCACTGAAGAGGGTTTGTGTGTGGGGAAGGGGTCAATTCGCAATATTTGGGCAAATAGCAATATTTAGGTCAACTCTGACGTCACCAAGATGGCCGGAAAAGCTCGCTAGCTCCCGAAATAACGCGAGTTGGGACCTCTAGTTTTCTGGACACGTCTCGGGAGAGCCACCCGCATCCACTGATTCCATGAAAACCACTTTTCAAAAGGGGTCAAAAATTACAAATTTCTCACAGGGAGCTCCCTGTGAGCACCCGCCATTTTGGTCAAAAATTTTTTATGCGATTTTATGATAGAAAATGATAGAGTAGATATCACTGAAGAGGGTTTGTGTGTGGGGAAGGGGTCAATTCGCAATATTTGGGCAAATAGCAATATTTAGGTCAACTCTGACGTCACCAAGATGGCCGGAAAAGCTCGCTAGCTCCCGAAATAACGCGAGTTGGGACCTCTAGTTTGTTGGACACGTCTCGGGAGAGCCGCCCGCATCCACTGATTCCATGAAAACCACTTTTTAAAAGGGGTCAAAAATTACAAATTTCTCACAGGGAGCTCCCTGTGAGCACCCGCCATTTTGGTCAAAATTTTTTTATCCGATTTTATGATAGAAAATGAAAGAGTAGATATCACTGAAGAGGGTTTGTGTGTGGGGAAGGGGTCAATTCGCAATATTTGGGCAAATAGCAATATTTAGGTCAACTCTGACGTCACCAAGATGGCCGGAAAAGCTCGCTAGCTCCCGAAATAACGCGAGTTGGGACCTCTAGTTTGCTGGACACGTCTCGGGAGAGCCGCCCACATCCACTGATTCCGTGAAAACCACTTTTCAAAAGGGGTCAAAAATTACAAATTTCTCACAGGGAGCTCCCTGTGAGCACCCGCCATTTTGGTCAAAATTTTTTTATGCGATTTTATGATAGAAAATGATAGAGTAGATATCACTGAAGAGGGTTTGTGTGTGGGGAAGGGGTCAATTCGCAATATTTGGGCAAATAGCAATATTTAGGTCAACTCTGACGTCAACAAGATGGCCGGAAAAGCTCGCTAGCTCCCGAAATAACGCGAGTTGGGACCTCTAGTTTGTTGGACACGTCTCGGGAGAGCCGCCCGCATCCACTGATTCCATGAAAACCACTTTTCAAAAGGGGTCAAAAATTACAAATTTCTCACAGGGAGCTCCCTGTGAGCACCCGCCATTTTGGTCAAAATTTTTTTATGCGATTTTATGATAGAAAATGATAGAGTAGATATCACTGAAGAGGGTTTGTGTGTGGGGAAGGGGTCAATTCGCAATATTTGGGCAAATAGCAATATTTAGGTCAACTCTGACGTCACCAAGATGGCCGCAAAAGCTCGCTAGCTCCCGAAATAACGCGAGTTGGGACCTCCAGTTTGCTGGACACGTCTCGGGAGAGCCGCCCACATCCACTGATTCCGTGAAAACCACTTTTCAAAAGGGGTCAAAAATTACAAATTTCTCACAGGGAGCTCCCTGTGAGCACCCGCCATTTTGGTCAAAATTTTTTTATGCGATTTTATGATAGAAAATGATAGAGTAGATATCACTGAAGAGGGTTTGTGTGTGGGGAAGGGGTCAATTCGCAATATTTGGGCAAATAGCAATATTTAGGTCAACTCTGACGTCAACAAGATGGCCGGAAAAGCTCGCTAGCTCCCGAAATAACGCGAGTTGGGACCTCTAGTTTGTTGGACACGTCTCGGGAGAGCCGCCCGCATCCACTGATTCCATGAAAACCACTTTTCAAAAGGGGTCAAAAATTACAAATTTCTCACAGGGAGCTCCCTGTGAGCACCCGCCATTTTGGTCAAAATTTTTTTATGCGATTTTATGATAGAAAATGATAGAGTAGATATCACTGAAGAGGGTTTGTGTGTGGGGAAGGGGTCAATTCGCAATATTTGGGCAAATAGCAATATTTAGGTCAACTCTGACGTCACCAAGATGGCCGGAAAAGCTCGCTAGCTCCCGAAATAACGCGAGTTGGGACCTCTAGTTTGTTGGACACGTCTCGGGAGAGCCGCCCGCATCCACTGATTCCATGAAAAGCACTTTTCAAAAGGGGTCAAAAATTACAAATTTCTCACAGGGAGCTCCCTGTGAGCACCCGCCATTTTTGTACAAAATTTTTTTATGCGATTTTATGATAGAAAATGATAGAGTAGATATCACTGAAGAGGGTTTGTGTGTGGGGAAGGGGTCAATTCGCAATATTTGGGCAAATAGCAATATTTAGGTCAACTCTGACGTCACCAAGATGGCCGGAAAAGCTCGCTAACTCCCGAAATAACGCGAGTTGGGACCTCTAGTTTGTTGGACACGTCTCGGGAGAGCCGCCCGCATCCATTGATTCCATGAAAACCACTTTTCAAAAGGGGTCAAAAATTACAAATTTCTCACAGGGAGCTCCCTCTGAGCACCCGCCATTTTGGTCAAAATTTTTTTATGCGATTTTATGATAGAAAATGATAGAGTAGATATCACTGAAGAGGGTTTGTGTGTGGGGAAGGGGTCAATTCGCAATATTTGGGCAAATAGCAATATTTAGGTCAACTCTGACGTCACCAAGATGGCCGGAAAAGCTCGCTAGCTCCCGAAATAACGCGAGTTGGGACCTCTAGTTTGCTGGACACGTCTCGGGAGAGCCGCCCACATCCACTGATTCCGTGAAAACCACTTTTCAAAAGGGGTCAAAAATTACAAATTTCTCACAGGGAGCTCCCTGTGAGCACCCGCCATTTTGGTCAAAATTTTTTTATGCGATTTTATGATAGAAAATGATAGAGTAGATATCACTGAAGAGGGTTTGTGTGTGGGGAAGGGGTCAATTCGCAATATTTGGGCAAATAGCAATATTTAGGTCAACTCTGACGTCAACAAGATGGCCGGAAAAGCTCGCTAGCTCCCGAAATAACGCGAGTTGGGACCTCTAGTTTGTTGGACACG
Source organism: Marthasterias glacialis (assembly GCA_911728455.2). NCBI lineage: Eukaryota > Metazoa > Echinodermata > Asteroidea > Forcipulatida > Asteriidae > Marthasterias > Marthasterias glacialis. The sequence goes on along the minus strand of OU452225.1, from coordinate 15,575,483 downwards.
TCTCGGGAGAGCCGCCCGCATCCACTGATTCCATGAAAACCACTTTTCAAAAGGGGTCAAAAATTACAAATTTCTCACAGGGAGCTCCCTGTGAGCACCCGCCATTTTGGTCAAAATTTTTTTATGCGATTTTATGATAGAAAATGATAGAGTAGATATCACTGAAGAGGGTTTGTGTGTGGGGAAGGGGTCAATTCGCAATATTTGGGCAAATAGCAATATTTAGGTCAACTCTGACGTCACCAAGATGGCCGGAAAAGCTCGCTAGCTCCCGAAATAACGCGAGTTGGGACCTCTAGTTTGTTGGACACGTCTCGGGAGAGCCGCCCGCATCCACTGATTCCATGAAAACCACTTTTCAAAAGGGGTCAAAAATTACAAATTTCTCACAGGGAGCTCCCTGTGAGCACCCGCCATTTTGGTCAAAAATTTTTTATGCGATTTTATGATAGAAAATGATAGAGTAGATATCACTGAAGAGGGTTTGTGTGTGGGGAAGGGGTCAATTCGCAATATTTGGGCAAATAGCAATATTTAGGTCAACTCTGACGTCACCAAGATGGCCGGAAAAGCTCGCTAGCTCCCGAAATAACGCGAGTTGGGACCTCTAGTTTGTTGGACACGTCTCGGGAGAGCCGCCCGCATCCACTGATTCCATGAAAACCACTTTTCAAAAGGGGTCAAAAATTACAAATTTCTCACAGGGAGCTCCCTGTGAGCACCCGCCATTTTGGTCAAAATTTTTTTATGCGATTTTATGATAGAAAATGATAGAGTAGATATCACTAAAGAGGGTTTGTGTGTGGGGAAGGGGTCAATTCGCAATATTTGGGCAAATAGCAATATTTAGGTCAACTCTGACGTCACCAAGATGGCCGGAAAAGCTCGCTAGCTCCCGAAATAACGCCAGTTGGGACCTCTAGTTTGTTGGACACGTCTCGGGAGAGCCGCCCGCATCCACTGATTCCATGAAAACCACTTTTCAAAAGGGGTCAAAAATTACAAATTTCTCACAGGGAGCTCCCTGTGAGCACCCGCCATTTTTGTACAAAATTTTTTTATGCGATTTTATGATAGAAAATGATAGAGTAGATATCACTGAAGAGGGTTTGTGTGTGGGGAAGGGGTCAATTCGCAATATTTGGGCAAATAGCAATATTTAGGTCAACTCTGACGTCACCAAGATGGCCGGAAAAGCTCGCTAGCTCCCGAAATAACGCGAGTTGGGACCTCTAGTTTGTTGGACACGTCTCGGGAGAGCCGCCCGCATCCATTGATTCCATGAAAACCACTTTTCAAAAGGGGTCAAAAATTACAAATTTCTCACAGGGAGCTCCCTGTGAGCACCCGCCATTTTGGTCAAAATTTTTTTATGCGATTTTATGATAGAAAATGATAGAGTAGATATCACTGAAGAGGGTTTGTGTGTGGGGAAGGGGTCAATTCGCAATATTTGGGCAAATAGCAATATTTAGGTCAACTCTGACGTCAACAAGATGGCCGGAAAAGCTCGCTAGCTCCCGAAATAACGCGAGTTGGGACCTCTAGTTTGTTGGACACGTCTCGGGAGAGCCGCCCGCATCCACTGATTCCATGAAAACCACTTTTCAAAAGGGGTCAAAAATTACAAATTTCTCACAGGGAGCTCCCTGTGAGCACCCGCCATTTTGGTCAAAATTTTTTTATGCGATTTTATGATAGAAAATGATAGAGTAGATATCACTGAAGAGGGTTTGTGTGTGGGGAAGGGGTCAATTCGCAATATTTGGGCAAATAGCAATATTTAGGTCAACTCTGACGTCACCAAGATGGCCGGAAAAGCTCGCTAGCTCCCGAAATAACGCCAGTTGGGACCTCTAGTTTGTTGGACACGTCTCGGGAGAGCCGCCCGCATCCACTGATTCCATGAAAACCACTTTTCAAAAGGGGTCAAAAATTACAAATTTCTCACAGGGAGCTCCCTGTGAGCACCCGCCATTTTTGTACAAAATTTTTTTATGCGATTTTATGATAGAAAATGATAGAGTAGATATCACTGAAGAGGGTTTGTGTGTGGGGAAGGGGTCAATTCGCAATATTTGGGCAAATAGCAATATTTAGGTCAACTCTGACGTCACCAAGATGGCCGGAAAAGCTCGCTAGCTCCCGAAATAACGCGAGTTGGGACCTCTAGTTTGTTGGACACGTCTCGGGAGAGCCGCCCGCATCCATTGATTCCATGAAAACCACTTTTCAAAAGGGGTCAAAAATTACAAATTTCTCACAGGGAGCTCCCTGTGAGCACCCGCCATTTTGGTCAAAATTTTTTTATGCGATTTTATGATAGAAAATGATAGAGTAGATATCACTGAAGAGGGTTTGTGTGTGGGGAAGGGGTCAATTCGCAATATTTGGGCAAATAGCAATATTTAGGTCAACTCTGACGTCAACAAGATGGCCGGAAAAGCTCGCTAGCTCCCGAAATAACGCGAGTTGGGACCTCTAGTTTGTTGGACACGTCTCGGGAGAGCCGCCCGCATCCACTGATTCCATGAAAACCACTTTTCAAAAGGGGTCAAAAATTACAAATTTCTCACAGGGAGCTCCCTGTGAGCACCCGCCATTTTGGTCAAAAATTTTTTATGCGATTTTATGATAGAAAATGATAGAGTAGATATCGCTGAAGAGGGTTTGTGTGTGGGGAAGGGGTCAATTCGCAATATTTGGGCAAATAGCAATATTTAGGTCAACTCTGACGTCACCAAGATGGCCGAAAAAGCTCGCTAGCTCCCGAAATAACGCGAGTTGGGACCTCTAGTTTGTTGGACACGTCTCGGGAGAGCCGCCCGCATCCATTGATTCTATGAAAACCACTTTTCAAAAGGGGTCAAAAATTACAAATTTCTCACAGGGAGCTCCATGTGAGCACCCGCCATTTTGGTCAAAAGTTTTTTATGCGATTTTATGATAGAAAATGATAGAGTAGATATCACTGAAGAGGGTTTGTGTGTGGGGAAGGGGTCAATTCGCAATATTTGGGCAAATAGCAATATTTAGGTCAACTCTGACGTCAACAAGATGGCCGGAAAAGCTCGCTAGCTCCCGAAATAACGCGAGTTGGGACCTCTAGTTTGTTGGACACGTCTCGGGAGAGCCGCCCGCATCCACTGATTCCATGAAAACCACTTTTCAAAAGGGGTCAAAAATTACAAATTTCTCACAGGGAGCTCCCTGTGAGCACCCGCCATTTTGGTCAAAATTTTTTTATGCGATTTTATGATAGAAAATGATAGAGTAGATATCACTGAAGAGGGTTTGTGTGTGGGGAAGGGGTCAATTCGCAATATTTGGGCAAATAGCAATATTTAGGTCAACTCTGACGTCACCAAGATGGCCGGAAAAGCTCGCTAGCTCCCGAAATAACGCGAGTTGGGACCTCTAGTTTGCTGGACACGTCTCGGGAGAGCCGCCCGCATCCACTGATTCCATGAAAACCACTTTTCAAAAGGGGTCAAAAATTACAAATTGCTCACAGGGAGCTCCCTGTAGATATCACTGAAGAGGGTTTGTGTGTGGCGAAGGGGTCAATTCGCAATATTTGGGCAAATAGCAATATTTAGGTCAACTCTGACGTCACCAAGATGGCCGGAAAAGCTCGCTAGCTCCCGAAATAACGCGAGTTGGGACCTCTAGTTTGTTGGACACGTCTCGGGAGAGCCGCCCGCATCCACTGATTCCATGAAAAGCACTTTTCAAAAGGGGTCAAAAATTACAAATTTCTCACAGGGAGCTCCCTGTGAGCACCCGCCATTTTGGTCAAAATTTTTTTATGCGATTTTATGATAGAAAATGATAGAGTAGATATCACTGAAGAGGGTTTGTGTGTGGGGAAGGGGTCAATTCGCAATATTTGGGCAAATAGCAATATTTAGGTCAACTCTGACGTCACCAAGATGGCCGGAAAAGCTCGCTAGCTCCCGAAATAACGCGAGTTGGGACCTCTAGTTTGTTGGACACGTCTCGGGAGAGCCGCCCGCATCCACTGATTCCATGAAAACCACTTTTCAAAAGGGGTCAAAAATTACAAATTTCTCACAGGGAGCTCCCTGTGAGCACCCGCCATTTTGGTCAAAAATTTTTTATGCGATTTTATGATAGAAAATGATAGAGTAGATATCACTGAAGAGGGTTTGTGTGTGGGGAAGGGGTCAATTCGCAATATTTGGGCAAATAGCAATATTTAGGTCAACTCTGACGTCACCAAGATGGCCGGAAAAGCTCGCTAGCTCCCGAAATAACACGAGTTGGGACCGCTAGTTTGCTGGACACGTCTCGGGAGAGCCGCCCACATCCACTGATTCCATGAAAACCACTTTTCAAAAGGGGTCAAAAATTACAAATTTCTCACAGGGAGCTCCCTGTGAGCACCCGCCATTTTGGTCAAAATTTTTTTATGCGATTTTATGATAGAAAATGATAGAGTAGATATCACTGAAGAGGGTTTTTGTATGGGGAAGGGGTCAATTCGCAATATTTGGGCAAATAGCAATATTTAGGTCAACTCTGACGTCAACAGATGGCCGGAAAAGCTCGCTAGCTCCCGAAATAACGCGAGTTGGGACCTCTAGTTTGTTGGACACGTCTCAGGAGAGCCGCCCGCATCCACTGATTCCATGAAAACCACTTTTCAAAAGGGGTCAAAAATTACAAATTTCTCACAGGGAGCTCCCTGTGAGCACCCGCCATTTTGGTCAAAAAATTTTTATGCGATTTTATGATAGAAAATGATAGAGTAGATATCACTGAAGAGGGTTTGTGTGTGGGGAACGGGTCAATTCGCAATAATTGGGCAAATAGCAATATTTAGGTCAACTCTGACGTCACCAAGATGGCCGGAAAAGCTCGCTAGCTCCCGAAATAACGCGAGTTGGGACCTCTAGTTTGTTGGACACGTCTCGGGAGAGCCGCCCGCATCCACTGATTCCATGAAAACCACTTTTCAAAAGGGGTCAAAAATTACAAATTTCTCACAGGGAGCTCCCTGTGAGCACCCGCCATTTTGGTCAAAATTTTTTTATGCGATTTTATGATAGAAAATGATAGAGTAGATATCACTGAAGAGGGTTTGTGTGTGGGGAAGGGGTCAATTCGCAATATTTGGGCAAATAGCAATATTTAGGTCAACTCTGACGTCACCAAGATGGCCGGAAAAGCTCGCTAGCTCCCGAAATAACGCGAGTTGGGACCTCTAGTTTGTTGGACACGTCTCGGGAGAGCCGCCCACATCCACTGATTCCATGAAAACCACTTTTCAAAAGGGGTCAAAAATTACAAATTTCTCACAGGGAGCTCCCTGTGAGCACCCGCCATTTTGGTCAAAATGTTTTTATGCGATTTTATGATAGAAAATGATAGAGTAGATATCACTGAAGAGGGTTTGTGTGTGGGGAAGGGGTCAATTCGCAATATTTGGGCAAATAGCAATATTTAGGTCAACTCTGACGTCACCAAGATGGCCGGAAAAGCTCGCTAGCTCCCGAAATAACGCGAGTTGGGACCTCTAGTTTGTTGGACACGTCTCGGGAGAGCCGCCCGCATCCACTGATTCCATGAAAACCACTTTTCAAAAGGGGTCAAAAATTACAAATTTCTCACAGGGAGCTAGCTCCCTGTGAGCACCCGCCATTTTGGTCAAAAAAATTTTTATGCGATTTTATGATAGAAAATGATAGAGTAGATATCACTGAAGAGGGTTTGTGTGTGGGGAAGGGGTCAATTCGCAATATTTGGGCAAATAGCAATATTTAGGTCAACTCTGACGTCACCAAGATGGCCGGAAAAGCTCGCTAGCTCCCGAAATAACGCGAGTTGGGACCTCTAGTTTGTTGGACACGTCTCGGGAGAGCCGCCCGCATCCACTGATTCCATGAAAACCACTTTTCAAAAGGGGTCAAAAATTACAAATTTCTCACAGGGAGCTCCCTGTGAGCACCCGCCATTTTGGTCAAATTTTTTTTATGCGATTTTATGATAGAAAATGATAGAGTAGATATCACTGAAGAGGGTTTGTGCATGGGGAAGGGGTCAATTCGCAATATTTGGGCAAATAGCAATATTAAGGTCAACTCTGACGTCACCAAGATGGCCGGAAAAGCTCGCTAGCTCCCGAAATAACGCGAGTTGGGACCTCTAGTTTGTTGGACACGTCTCGGGAGAACCGCCCACATCCACTGATTCCATGAAAACCACTTTTCAAAAGGGGTCAAAAATTACAAATTTTTCACAGGGAGCTCCCTGTGAGCACCCGCCATTTTGGTCAAAAAATTTTTATGCGATTTTATGATAGAAAATGATAGAGTAGATATCACTGAAGAGGGTTTGTGTGTGGGGAAGGGGTCAATTCGCAATATTACGGCAAATAGCAATATTTAGGTCAACTCTGACGTCACCAAGATGGCCGGAAAAGCTCGCTAGCTCCCGAAATAACGCGAGTTGGGACCTCTAGTTTGTTGGACACGTCTCGGGAGAGCCGCCCACATCCACCGATTCCATGAAAACCACTTTTCAAAAGGGGTCAAAAATTACAAATTTCTCACAGGGAGCTCCCTGTGAGCACCCGCCATTTTGGTCAAAATTTTTTATGCGATTTTATGATAGAAAATGATAGAGTAGATATCACTGAAGAGGGTTTGTGTGTGGGGAAGGGGTCAATTCGCAATATTTGGGCAAATAGCAATATTTAGGTCAACTCTGACGTCACCAAGATGGCCGGAAAAGCTCGCTAGCTCCCGAAATAACGCGAGTTGGGACCTCTAGTTTGTTGGACACGTCTCGGGAGAGCCGCCCGCATCCACTGATTCCATGAAAACCACTTTTCAAAAGGGGTCAAAAATTACAAAATTCTCACAGGGAGCTCCCTGTGAGCACCCGCCATTTTGGTCAAATTTCTTTTATGCGATTTTATGATAGAAAATGATAGAGTAGATATCACTGAAGAGTGTTTGTGCATGGGGAAGGGGTCAATTCGCAATATTTGGGCAAATAGCAATATTTAGGTCAACTCTGACGTCAACAAGATGGCCGGAAAAGCTCGCTAGCTCCCGAAATAACGCGAGTTGGGACCTCTAGTTTGTTGGACACGTCTCGGGAGAGCCGCCCGCATCCACTGATTCCATGAAAACCACTTTTCAAAAGGGGTCAAAAATTACAAATTTCTCACAGGGAGCTCCCTGTGAGCACCCGCCATTTTGGTCAAAATTTTTTTATGCGATTTTATGATAGAAAATGATAGAGTAGATATCACTGAAGAGGGTTTGTGTGTGGGGAAGGGGTCAATTCGCAATATTACGGCAAATAGCAATATTTAGGTCAACTCTGACGTCACCAAGATGGCCGGAAAAGCTCGCTAGCTCCCGAAATAACGCGAGTTGGGACCTCTAGTTTGTTGGACACGTCTCGGGAGAGCCGCCCGCATCCACCGATTCCATGAAAACCACTTTTCAAAAGGGGTCAAAAATTACAAATTTCTCACAGGGAGCTCCCTGTGAGCACCCGCCATTTTGGTCAAAATTTTTTATGCGATTTTATGATAGAAAATGATAGAGTAGATATCACTGAAGAGGGTTTGTGTGTGGGGAAGGGGTCAATTCGCAATATTTGGGCAAATAGCAATATTTAGGTCAACTCTGACGTCACCAAGATGGCCGGAAAAGCTCGCTAGCTCCCGAAATAACGCGAGTTGGGACCTCTAGTTTGTTGGACACGTCTCGGGAGAGCCGCCCGCATCCACTGATTCCATGAAAACCACTTTTCAAAAGGGGTCAAAAATTACAAAATTCTCACAGGGAGCTCCCTGTGAGCACCCGCCATTTTGGTCAAATTTCTTTTATGCGATTTTATGATAGAAAATGATAGAGTAGATATCACTGAAGAGTGTTTGTGCATGGGGAAGGGGTCAATTCGCAATATTTGGGCAAATAGCAATATTTAGGTCAACTCTGACGTCACCAAGATGGCCGGAAAAGCTCGCTAGCTCCCGAAATAACGCGAGTTGGGACCTCTAGTTTGTTGGACACGTCTCGGGAGAGCCGCCCGCATCCACGGATTCCATGAAAACCACTTTTCAAAAGGGGTCAAAAATTACAAATTTCTCACAGGGAGCTCCCTGTGAGCACCCGCCATTTTGGTCAAAATTTTTTTATGCGATTTTATGATAGAAAATGATAGAGTAGATATCACTGAAGAGGGTTTGTGTGTGGGGAAGGGGTCAATTCGCAATATTTGGGCAAATAGCAATATTTAGGTCAACTCTGACGTCACCAAGATGGCCGGAAAAGCTCGCTAGCTCCCGAAATAACGCGAGTTGGGACCTCTAGTTTGTTGGACACGTCTCGGGAGAGCCGCCCGCATCCACTGATTCCATGAAAACCACTTTTCAAAAGGGGTCAAAAATTACAAATTTCTCACAGGGAGCTCCCTGTGAGCACCCGCCATTTTGGTCAAATTTTTTCTATGCGATTTTATGATAGAAAATGATAGAGTAGATATCACTGAAGAGGGTTTGTGTGTGGGGAAGGGGTCAATTCGCAATATTTGGGCAAATAGCAATATTTAGGTCAACTCTGACGTCACCAAGATGGCCGGAAAAGCTCGCTAGCTCCCGAAATAACGCGAGTTGGGACCTCTAGTTTGTTGGACACGTCTCGGGAGAGCCGCCCGCATCCACGGATTCCATGAAAACCACTTTTCAAAAGGGGTCAAAAATTACAAATTTCTCACAGGGAGCTCCCTGTGAGCACCCGCCATTTTGGTCAAAATTTTTTTATGCGATTTTATGATAGAAAATGATAGAGTAGATATCACTGAAGAGGGTTTGTGTGTGGGGAAGGGGTCAATTCGCAATATTTGGGCAAATAGCAATATTTAGGTCAACTCTGACGTCACCAAGATGGCCGGAAAAGCTCGCTAGCTCCCGAAATAACGCGAGTTGGGACCTCTAGTTTGTTGGACACGTCTCGGGAGAGCCGCCCGCATCCACTGATTCCATGAAAACCACTTTTCAAAAGGGGTCAAAAATTACAAATTTCTCACAGGGAGCTCCCTGTGAGCACCCGCCATTTTGGTCAAATTTTTTCTATGCGATTTTATGATAGAAAATGATAGAGTAGATATCACTGAAGAGGGTTTGTGTGTGGGGAAGGGGTCAATTCGCAATATTTGGGCAAATAGCAATATTTAGGTCAACTCTGACGTCACCAAGATGGCCGGAAAAGCTCGCTAGCTCCCGAAATAACGCGAGTTGGGACCTCTAGTTTGTTGGACACGTCTCGGGAGAGCCGCCAGCATCCACTGATTCCATGAAAACCACTTTTCAAAAGGGGTCAAAAATTACAAATTTCTCACAGGGAGCTCCCTGTGAGCACCCGCCATTTTGGTCAAAAAATTTTTATGCGATTTTATGATAGAAAATGATAGAGTAGATATCACTGAAGAGGGTTTGTGTGTGGGGAAGGGGTCAATTCGCAATATTTGGGCAAATAGCAATATTTAGGTCAACTCTGACGTCACCAAGATGGCCGGAAAAGCTCGCTAGCTCCCGAAATAACGCGAGTTGGGACCTCTAGTTTGTTGGACACGTCTCGGGAGAGCCGCCCGCATCCACTGATTCCATGAAAACCACTTTTCAAAAGGGGTCAAAAATTACAAATTTCTCACAGGGAGCTCCCTGTGAGCACCCGCCATTTTGGTCAAAATTTTTTTATGCGATTTTATGATAGAAAATGATAGAGTAGATATCACTGAAGAGGGTTTGTGTGTGGGGAAGGGGTCAATTCGCAATATTTGGGCAAAAAGCAATATTTAGGTCAACTCTGACGTCACCAAGATGGCAGGAAAAGCTCGCTAGCTCCCGAAATAACGCGAGTTGGGACCTCTAGTTTGTTGGACACGTCTCGGGAGAGCCGCCCGCATCCACTGATTGCATGAAAACCACTTTTCAAAAGGGGTCAAAAATTACAAATTTCTCACAGGGAGCTCCCTGTGAGCACCCGCCATTTTGGTCAAAATTTTTTTATGCGATTTTATGATAGAAAATGATAGAGTAGATATCACTGAAATGGGTTTGTGTGTGGGGAAGGGGTCAATTCGCAATATTTGGGCAAATAGCAATATTTAGGTCAACTCTGACGTCACCAAGATGGCCGGAAAAGCTCGCTAGCTCCCGAAATAACGCGAGTTGGGACCTCTAGTTTGTTGGACACGTCTCGGGAGAGCCGCCCACATCCACTGATTCCATGAAAACCACTTTTCAAAAGGGGTCAAAAATTACAAATTTCTCACAGGGAGCTCCCTGAGAGCACCCGCCATTTTGGTCAAATTTTTTCTATGCGATTTTATGATAGAAAATGATAGAGTAGATATCACTGAGGAGGGTTTGTGTGTGGGGAAGGGGTCAATTCGCAATATTTGGGCAAATAGCAATATTTAGGTCAACTCTGACGTCACCAAGATGGCCGGAAAAGCTCGCTAGCTCCCGAAATAACGCGAGTTGGGACCTCTAGTTTGTTGGACACGTCTCGGGAGAGCCGCCCGCATCCACTGATTCCATGAAAACCACTTTTCAAAAGGGGTCAAAAATTACAAATTTCTCACAGGGAGCTCCCTGTGAGCACCCGCCATTTTGGTCAAAATTTTTTTATGCGATTTTATGATAGAAAATGATAGAGTAGATATCACTGAAGAGGGTTTGTGTGTGGGGAAGGGGTCAATTCGCAATATTTGGGCAAATAGCAATATTTAGGTCAACTCTGACGTCACCAAGATGGCCGGAAAAGCTCGCTAGCTCCCGAAATAACGCGAGTTGGGACCTCTAGTTTGTTGGACACGTCTCGGGAGAGCCGCCCGCATCCACTGATTCCATGAAAACCACTCTTCAAAAGGGGTCAAAAATTACAAATTTCTCACAGGGAGCTCCCTGTGAGCACCCGCCATTTTGGTCAAAAAATTTTTATGCGATTTTATGATAGAAAATGATAGAGTAGATATCACTGAAGAGGGTTTGTGTGTGGGGAAGGGGTCAATTCGCAATATTTGGGCAAATAGCAATATTTAGGTCAACTCTGACGTCACCAAGATGGCCGGAAAAGCTCGCTAGCTCCCGAAATAACGCGAGTTGGGACCTCTAGTTTGTTGGACACGTCTCGGGAAAGCCGCCCGCATCCACTGATTGCATGAAAACCACTTTTCAAAAGGGGTCAAAAATTACAAATTTCTCACAGGGAGCTCCCTGTGAGCACCCGCCATTTTGGTCAAAATTTTTTTATGCGATTTTATGATAGAAAATGATAGAGTAGATATCACTGAAATGGGTTTGTGTGTGGGGAAGGGGTCAATTCGCAATATTTGGGCAAATAGCAATATTTAGGTCAACTCTGACGTCACCAAGATGGCCGGAAAAGCTCGCTAGCTCCCGAAATAACGCGAGTTGGGACCTCTAGTTTGTTGGACACGTCTCGGGAGAGCCGCCCACGTCCACTGATTCCATGAAAACCACTTTTCAAAAGGGGTCAAAAATTACAAATTTCTCACAGGGAGCTCCCTGAGAGCACCCGCCATTTTGGTCAAATTTTTTCTATGCGATTTTATGATAGAAAATGATAGAGTAGATATCACTGAGGAGGGTTTGTGTGTGGGGAAGGGGTCAATTCGCAATATTTGGGCAAATAGCAATATTTAGGTCAACTCTGACGTCACCAAGATGGCCGGAAAAGCTCGCTAGCTCCCGAAATAACGCGAGTTGGGACCTCTAGTTTGTTGGACACGTCTCGGGAGAGCCGCCCGCATCCACTGATTCCATGAAAACCACTTTTCAAAAGGGGTCAAAAATTACAAATTTCTCACAGGGAGCTCCCTGTGAGCACCCGCCATTTTGGTCAAAATTTTTTTATGCGATTTTATGATAGAAAATGATAGAGTAGATATCACTGAAGAGGGTTTGTGTGTGGGGAAGGGGTCAATTCGCAATATTTGGGCAAAAAGCAATATTTAGGTCAACTCTGACGTCACCAAGATGGCAGGAAAAGCTCGCTAGCTCCCGAAATAACGCGAGTTGGGACCTCTAGTTTGTTGGACACGTCTCGGGAGAGCCGCCCGCATCCACTGATTGCATGAAAACCACTTTTCAAAAGGGGTCAAAAATTACAAATTTCTCACAGGGAGCTCCCTGTGAGCACCCGCCATTTTGGTCAAAATTTTTTTATGCGATTTTATGATAGAAAATGATAGAGTAGATATCACTGAAATGGGTTTGTGTGTGGGGAAGGGGTCAATTCGCAATATTTGGGCAAATAGCAATATTTAGGTCAACTCTGACGTCACCAAGATGGCCGGAAAAGCTCGCTAGCTCCCGAAATAACGCGAGTTGGGACCTCTAGTTTGTTGGACACGTCTCGGGAGAGCCGCCCACATCCACTGATTCCATGAAAACCACTTTTCAAAAGGGGTCAAAAATTACAAATTTCTCACAGGGAGCTCCCTGAGAGCACCCGCCATTTTGGTCAAATTTTTTCTATGCGATTTTATGATAGAAAATGATAGAGTAGATATCACTGAGGAGGGTTTGTGTGTGGGGAAGGGGTCAATTCGCAATATTTGGGCAAATAGCAATATTTAGGTCAACTCTGACGTCACCAAGATGGCCGGAAAAGCTCGCTAGCTCCCGAAATAACGCGAGTTGGGACCTCTAGTTTGTTGGACACGTCTCGGGAGAGCCGCCCGCATCCACTGATTCCATGAAAACCACTTTTCAAAAGGGGTCAAAAATTACAAATTTCTCACAGGGAGCTCCCTGTGAGCACCCGCCATTTTGGTCAAAATTTTTTTATGCGATTTTATGATAGAAAATGATAGAGTAGATATCACTGAAGAGGGTTTGTGTGTGGGGAAGGGGTCAATTCGCAATATTTGGGCAAATAGCAATATTTAGGTCAACTCTGACGTCACCAAGATGGCCGGAAAAGCTCGCTAGCTCCCGAAATAACGCGAGTTGGGACCTCTAGTTTGTTGGACACGTCTCGGGAGAGCCGCCCGCATCCACTGATTCCATGAAAACCACTCTTCAAAAGGGGTCAAAAATTACAAATTTCTCACAGGGAGCTCCCTGTGAGCACCCGCCATTTTGGTCAAAAAATTTTTATGCGATTTTATGATAGAAAATGATAGAGTAGATATCACTGAAGAGGGTTTGTGTGTGGGGAAGGGGTCAATTCGCAATATTTGGGCAAATAGCAATATTTAGGTCAACTCTGACGTCACCAAGATGGCCGGAAAAGCTCGCTAGCTCCCGAAATAACGCGAGTTGGGACCTCTAGTTTGTTGGACACGTCTCGGGAAAGCCGCCCGCATCCACTGATTCCATGAAAACCATTTTTCAAAAGGGGTCAAAAATTACAAATTTCTCACAGGGAGCTCCCTGTGAGCACCCGCCATTTTGGTCAAAAAATTTTTATGCGATTTTATGATAGAAAATGATAGAGTAGATATCACTGAAGAGGGTTTGTGTGTGGGGAAGGGGTCAATTCGCAATATTTGGGCAAATAGCAATATTTAGGTCAACTCTGACGTCACCAAGATGGCCGGAAAAGCTCGCTAGCTCCCGAAATAACGCGAGTTGGGACCTCTAGTTTGTTGGACACGTCTCGGGAGAGCCGCCCACATCCACTGATTCCATGAAAACCACTTTTCAAAAGGGGTCAAAAATTACAAATTTCTCACAGGGAGCTCCCTGAGAGCACCCGCCATTTTGGTCAAATTTTTTCTATGCGATTTTATGATAGAAAATGATAGAGTAGATATCACTGAAGAGGGTTTGTGTGTGGGGAAGGGGTCAATTCGCAATATTTGGGCAAATAGCAATATTTAGGTCAACTCTGACGTCACCAAGATGGCCGGAAAAGCTCGCTAGCTCCCGAAATAACGCGAGTTGGGACCTCTAGTTTGTTGGACACGTCTCGGGAGAGCCGCCCGCATCCACTGATTCCATGAAAACCACTTTTCAAAAGGGGTCAAAAATTACAAATTTCTCACAGGGAGCTCCCTGTGAGCACCCGCCATTTTGGTCAAAAATTTTTTATCCGATTTTATGATAGAAAATGATAGAGTAGATATCACTGAAGAGGGTTTGTGTGTGGGGAAGGGGTCAATTCGCAATATTTGGCCAAATAGCAATATTTAGGTCAACTCTGACGTCACCAAGATGGCCGGAAAAGCTCGCTAGCTCCCGAAATAACGCGAGTTGGGACCTCTAGTTTGTTGGACACGTCTCGGGAGAGCCGCCCGCATCCACTGATTGCATGAAAACCACTTTTAAAAAGGGGTCAAAAATTACAAATTTCTCACAGGGAGCTCCCTGTGAGCACCCGCCATTTTGGTCAAAATTTTTTTATGCGATTTTATGATAGAAAATGATAGAGTAGATATCACTGAAGAGGGTTTGTGTGTGGGGAAGGGGTCAATTCGCAATATTTGGGCAAATAGCAATATTTAGGTCAACTCTGACGTCACCAAGATGGCCGGAAAAGCTCGCTAGCTCCCGAAATAACGCGAGTTGGGACCTCTAGTTTGTTGGACACGTCTCGGGAGAGCCGCCCGCATCCACTGATTCCATGAAAACCACTTTTCAAAAGGGGTCAAAAATTACAAATTTCTCACAGGGAGCTCCCTGTGAGCACCCGCCATTTTGGTCAAAAATTTTTTATGCGATTTTATGATAGAAAATGATAGAGTAGATATCACTGAAGAGGGTTTGTGTGTGGGGAAGGGGTCAATTCGCAATATTTGGGCAAATAGCAATATTTAGGTCAACTCTGACGTCACCAAGATGGCCGGAAAAGCTCGCTAGCTCCCGAAATAACGCGAGTTGGGACCTCTAGTTTGTTGGACACGTCTCGGGAGAGCCGCCCGCATCCACTGATTCCATGAAAACCACTTTTCAAAAGGGGTCAAAAATTACAAATTTCTCACAGGGAGCTCCCTGTGAGCACCCGCCATTTTGGTCAATTTTTTTATGCGATTTTATGATAGAAAATGATAGAGTAGATATCACTGAAGAGGGTTTGTGTGTGGGGAAGGGGTCAATTCGCAATATTTGGGCAAATAGCAATATTTAGGTCAACTCTGACGTCACCAAGATGGCCGGAAAAGCTCGCTAGCTCCCGAAATAACGCGAGTTGGGACCTCTAGTTTGTTGGACACGTCTCGGGAGAGCCGCCCACATCCACTGATTCCATGAAAACCACTTTTCAAAAGGGGTCAAAAATTACAAATTTCTCACAGGGAGCTCCCTGAGAGCACCCGCCATTTTGGTCAAAATTTTTTTATGCGATTTTATGATAGAAAATGATAGAGTAGATATCACTGAAGAGGGTTTGTGTGTGGGGAAGGGGTCAATTCGCAATATTTGGGCAAATAGCAATATTTAGGTCAACTCTGACGTCACCAAGATGGCCGGAAAAGCTCGCTAGCTCCCGAAATAACGCGAGTTGGGACTTCTAGTTTGTTGGACACGTCTCGGGAGAGCCGCCCGCATCCACTGATTCCATGAAAACCACTTTTCAAAAGGGGTCAAAAATTACAAATTTCTCACAGGGAGCTCCCTGTGAGCACCCGCCATTTTGGTCAAAATTTTTTTATGCGATTTTATGATAGAAAATGATAGAGTAGATATCACTGAAGAGGGTTTGTGTGTGGGGAAGGGGTCAATTCGCAATATTTGGGCAAAAAGCAATATTTAGGTCAACTCTGACGTCACCAAGATGGCCGGAAAAGCTCGCTAGCTCCCGAAATAACGCGAGTTGGGACCTCTAGTTTGTTGGACACGTCTCGGGAGAGCCGCCCGCATCCACTGATTCCATGAAAACCACTTTTCAAAAGGGGTCAAAAATTACAAATTTCTCACAGGGAGCTCCCTGTGAGCACCCGCCATTTTGGTCAAAATTTTTTTATGCGATTTTATGATAGAAAATGATAGAGTAGATATCACTGAAGAGGGTTTGTGTGTGGGGAAGGGGTCAATTCGCAATATTTGGGCAAATAGCAATATTTAGGTCAACTCTGACGTCACCAAGATGGCCGGAAAAGCTCGCTAGCTCCCGAAATAACGCGAGTTGGGACCTCTAGTTTGTTGGACACGTCTCGGGAGAGCCGCCCGCATCCACTGATTCCATGAAAAGCACTTTTCAAAAGGGGTCAAAAATTACAAATTTCTCACAGGGAGCTCCCTGTGAGCACCCGCCATTTTGGTCAAAATTTTTTTATGCGATTTTATGATAGAAAATGATAGAGTAGATATCACTGAAGAGGGTTTGTGTGTGGGGAAGGGGTCAATTCGCAATATTTGGGCAAATAGCAATATTTAGGTCAAATCTGACGTCACCAAGATGGCCGGAAAAGCTCGCTAGCTCCCGAAATAACGCGAGTTGGGACCTCTAGTTTGTTGGACACGTCTCGGGAGAGCCGCCCGCATCCACTGATTCCATGAAAACCACTTTTCAAAAGGGGTCAAAAATTACAAATTTCTCACAGGGAGCTCCCTGTGAGCACCCGCCATTTTGGTCAAAAGTTTTTTATGCGATTTTATGATAGAAAATGATAGAGTAGATATCACTGAAGAGGGTTTGTGTGTGGGGAAGGGGTCAATTCGCAATATTTGGGCAAATAGCAATATTTAGGTCAACTCTGACGTCACCAAGATGGCCGGAAAAGCTCGCTAGCTCCCGAAATAACGCGAGTTGGGACCTCTAGTTTGTTGGACACGTCTCGGGAGAGCCGCCCGCATCCACCGATTCCATGAAAACCACTTTTCAAAAGGGGTCCAAAATTACAAATTTCTCACAGGGAGCTCCCTGTGAGCACCCGCCATTTTGGTCAAAAATTTTTTATGCGATTTTATGATAGAAAATGATAGAGTAGATATCACTGAAGAGGGTTTGTGTGTGGGGAAGGGGTCAATTCGCAATATTTGGGCTAATAGCAATATTTAGGTCAACTCTGACGTCACCAAGATGGCCGGAAAAGCTCGCTAGCTCCCGAAATAACGCAAGTTGGGACCTCTAGTTTGTTGGACACGTCTCGGGAGAGCCGCCCGCATCCACTGATTCCATGAAAACCACTTTTCAAAAGGGGTCAAAAAATACAAATTTCTCACAGGGAGCCCTGTGAGCACCCGCCATTTTGGTCAAAATTTTTTTTTGCGATTTTATGATAGAAAATGATAGAGTAGATATCACTGAAGAGGGTTTGTGTGTGGGGAAGGGGTCATTTCGCAATATTTGGGCAAATAGCAATATTTAGGTCAACTCTGACGTCACCAAGATGGCCGGAAAAGCTCGCTAGCTCCCGAAATAACGCGAGTCTGGACCTCTAGTTTGTTGGACACGTCTCGGGAGAGCCGCCCGCATCCACTGATTCCATGAAAACCACTTTTCAAAAGGGGTCAAAAATTACAAATTTCTCACAGGGAGCTCCCTGTGAGCACCCGCCATTTTGGTCAAATAATTTTTATGCGATTTTATGATAGAAAATGATAGAGTAGATATCACTGAAGAGGGTTTGTGTGTGGGGAAGGGGTCAATTCGCAATATTTGGGCAAATAGCAATATTTAGGTCAACTCTGACGTCACCAAGATGGCCGGAAAAGCTCGCTAGCTCCCGAAATAACGCGAGTTGGGACCACTAGTTTGTTGGACACGTCTCGGGAGAGCCGCCCGCATCCACTGATTCCATGAAAACCACTTTTCAAAAGGGGTCAAAAATTACAAATTTCTCACAGGGAGCTCCCTGTGAGCACCCGCCATTTTGGTCAAAATTTTTTTATGCGATTTTATGATAGAAAATGATAGAGTAGATATCACTGAAGAGGGTTTGTGTGTGGGGAAGGGGTCAATTCGCAATATTTGGGCAAATAGCAATATTTAGGTCAACTCTGACGTCACCAAGATGGCCGGAAAAGCTCGCTAGCTCCCGAAATAACGCGAGTTGGGACCTCTAGTTTGTTGGACACGTCTCGGGAGAGCCGCCCGCATCCACTGATTCCATGAAAACCACTTTTCAAAAGGGGTCAAAAATTACAAATTTCTCACAGGGAGCACCCTGTGAGCACCCGCCTTTTTGGTCAAAATTTTTTATGCGATTTTATGATAGAAAATGATAGAGTAGATATCACTGAAGAGGGTTTGTGTGTGGGGAAGGGGTCAATTCGCAATATTTGGGCAAATAGCAATATTTAGGTCAACTCTGACGTCACCAAGATGGCCGGAAAAGCTCGCTAGCTCCCGAAATAACGCGAGTTGGGACCTCTAGTTTGTTGGACACGTCTCGGGAGAGCCGCCCGCATCCACTGATTCCATGAAAACCACTTTTCAAAAGGGGTCAAAAATTACAAATTTCTCACAGGGAGCTCCCTGTGAGCACCCGCCATTTTGGTCAAAATTTTTTTATGCGATTTTATGATAGAAAATGATAGAGTAGATATCACTGAAGAGGGTTTGTGTGTGGGAAGGGATCAATTCGCAATATTTGGGCAAATAGCAATATTTAGGTCAACTCTGACGTCACCAAGATGGCCGGAAAAGCTCGCTAGCTCCCGAAATAACGCGAGTTGGGACCTCTAGTTTGTTGGACACGTCTCGAGAGAGCCGCCCGCATCCACTGATTCCTTGAAAACCACTTTTCAAAAGGGGTCAAAAATTACAAATTTCTCACAGGGAGCTGTGCGATTTTATGATAGAAAATGATAGAGTAGATATCACTGAAGAGGGTTTGTGTGTGGGGAAGGGGTCAATTCGCAATATTTGGGCAAATAGCAATATTTAGGTCAACTCTGACGTCACCAAGATGGCCGGAAAAGCTCGCTAGCTCCCGAAATAACGCGAGTTGGGACCTCTAGTTTGTTGGACACGTCTCGGGAGAGCCGCCCGCATCCACTGATTCCATGAAAACCACTTTTCAAAAGGGGTCCAAAATTACAAATTTCTCACAGGGAGCACCCTGTGAGCACCCGCCATTTTGGTCAAAATTTTTTTATGCGATTTTATGATAGAAAATGATAGAGTAGATATCACTGAAGAGGGTTTGTGTGTGGGAAGGGGTCAAATCGCAATATTTGGCCAAATAGCAATATTTAGGTCAACTCTGACGTCACCAAGATGGCCGGAAAAGCTCGCTAGCTCCCGAAATAACGCGAGTTGGGACCTCTAGTTTGTTGGACACGTCTCGAGAGAGCCGCCCGTATCCACTGATTCCTTGAAAACCACTTTTCAAAAGGGGTCAAAAATTACAAATTTCTCAAAGGGAGCTGTGCGATTTTATGATAGAAAATGATAGAGTAGATATCACTGAAGAGGGTTTGTGTGTGGGGAAGGGGTCAATTCGCAATATTTGGGCAAATAGCAATATTTAGGTCAACTCTGACGTCACCAAGATGGCCGGAAAAGCTCGCTAGCTCCCGAAATAACGCGAGTTGGGATCTCTAGTTTGTTGGACACGTCTCGGGAGAGCCGCCCGCATCCACTGATTCCATGAAAACCACTCTTCAAAAGGGGTCAAAAATTACAAATTTCTCACAGGGAGCTCCCTGTGAGCACCCGCCATTTTGGTCAAAAATTTTTTATGCGATTTTATGATAGAAAATGATAGAGTAGATATCACTGAAGAGGGTTTGTGTGTGGGGAAGGGGTCAATTCGCAATATTTGGGCAAATAGCAATATTTAGGTCAACTCTGACGTCACCAAGATGGCCGAAAAAGCTCGCTAGCTCCCGAAATAACGCGAGTTGGGACCTCTAGTTTGTTGGACACGTCTCGGGAGAGCCGCCCGCATCCACTGATTCCATGAAAACCACTCTTCAAAAGGGGTCAAAAATTACAAATTTCTCACAGGGAGCTCCCTGTGAGCACCCGCCATTTTGGTCAAAAAATTTTTATGCGATTTTATGATAGAAAATGATAGAGTAGATTTCACTGAAGAGGGTTTGTGTGTGGGGAAGGGGTCAATTCGCAATATTTGGCCAAATAGCAATATTTAGGTCAACTCTGACGTCACCAAGATGGCCGGAAAAGCTCGCTAGCTCCCGAAATAACGCGAGTTGGGACCTCTAGTTTGTTGGACACGTCTCGGGAAAGCCGCCCGCATCCACTGATTCCATGAAAACCACTTTTCAAAAGGGGTCAAAAATTACAAATTTCTCACAGGGAGCTCCCTGTGAGCACCCGCCATTTTGGTCAAAAAATTTTTATGCGATTTTATGATAGAGTAGATATCACTGAAGAGGGTTTGTGTGTGGGGAAGGGGTCAATTCGCAATATTTGGGCAAATAGCAATATTTAGGTAAACTCTGACGTCACCAAGATGGCCGGAAAAGCTCGCTAGCTCCCGAAATAACGCGAGTTGGGACCTCTAGTTTGTTGGACACGTCTCGGGAGAGCCGCCCGCATCCACTGATTCCATGAAAAGCACTTTTCAAAAGGGGTCAAAAATTACAAATTTCTCACAGGGAGCTCCCTGTGAGCACCCGCCATTTTGGTCAAAAATGTTTTATGCGATTTTATGATAGAAAATGATAGAGTAGATATCACTGAAGAGGGTTTGTGTGTGGGGAAGGGGTCAATTCGCAATATTTGGGCAAATAGCAATATTTAGGTCAACTCTGACGTCACCAAGATGGCCGGAAAAGCTCGCTAGCTCCCGAAATAACGCGAGTTGGGACCTCTAGTTTGTTGGACACGTCTCGGGAGAGCCGCCCGCATCCACTGATTCCATGAAAACCACTTTTCAAAAGGGGTCAAAAATTACAAATTTCTCACAAAGAGCTCCCTGTGAGCACCCGCCATTTTGGTCAAAATTTTTTTATGCGATTTTATGATAGAAAATGATAGAGTAGATATCACTGAAGAGGGTTTGTGTGTGGGGAAGGGGTCAATTCGCAATATTTGGGCAAATAGCAATATTTAGGTCAACTCTGACGTCACCAAGATGGCCGGAAAAGCTCGCTAGCTCCCGAAATAACGCGAGTTGGGACCTCTAGTTTGTTGGACACGTCTCGGGAGAGCCGCCCGCATCCACTGATTCCATGAAAGGCACTTTTCAAAATGGGTCAAAAATTTAATTATTCGACCTTTGACCATGTGCAGATTTAGACAAAAAAATGTTATTGTTAATGCAATTTTATAACAGAAATTGATACTACAGTAGATATCACGGAAGTTGGTTTGTGTATTGGGAAAGGGTTAATTTGATATTTGATAATTTGATAAGGGCAATATTTATATTTCAACATAATTTAACGACTTTAATAACCGAAGATGGGGGTTAATCCATTAATGTCTCCCGTTTTCTTTGAAAAACGATTGACTGTTTGCCTTTTTCACAAAAAAAAATCAAAATGGTCAGAGATCGGGAACATTGATAAGGCTTGGTTGAAAAATCTTAATTATTATTTCGTCTGACAAAGAAGAATTTACAATTCTAAAACTATTCTAATGTAAAAAATTAGTGGATGTTCGCCCCTAATTACAGGCTGAAAATACAAAATCGAAGTTGGCTGCCAGATATGGCGGCAATTTTGGTTTAAAGTTGTGGGGCTATTATCGTGATGAAAATTACCATATCCGGTGGAGGGGCACTCTTTATTGCTAGCGTGATTTTTGGGGGTCAAAAACTTAACATTTTGCAAGGATGGGGCGGGAGGGGGGTTACATGTCGACTCTTTCATCATTTTATAATTTAGGTTTTCAGTTTTGTGTGGGCAAAATTTTAAGCCAAGTGAGATTCACTTTTAAGTTCAAGTGAGATTCTGTGGCGTCAGTTCAGCTGCCCGCTTCGCCTGGTAGCGTCAATTCGATTCAGATATTTTGATAGCAAATCTAAAATTTCAACCTGGGGGCGCGGAGGAGGGGGGGTAGGATGACTTTTTATATTTATGAGCCAACAATCAACATTTAAATTTGTGTCGAGTTTTCAAATATCACTATTAATATTGATAGTTAAAATAATAATTATGGATTTGTATTGCGCGCGTCCTCGAAAATTATCAAACGCACATTTTATAAAAGTATTTAAAAAAAGAACAAGCAACTCCAATTATGTTAGACAGAATTATGCAAGACGTAATTAAATCAATGATAGACAGAATCTTTTTACCTGCAATTAGCTGAAGTAGTCTTGCATCTTAAAATCAAACTTTTACGGCCATGCGGCATCTTTAGCCTGAAACCACGAGCAAGCCAAGATACTCCGAATGCTCTTAAAAAGCATCTTCAATGGGACTTTAGTACACGAAGCTGCCAGGGAGTAAAAACATCAGTTATCTATGGCCATATTTAACCCGTCAGGTTGTTGTGTTGTTTGATTCTTTGTTTATTTGTTGGGTCGTTGGGTTGTTTGTTTCTTTGTTTGCTTGTTAGGTCGTTCTTTTGCTTGTTTGTTGGGTTGTTTGTTTGTTTGTTTATGTGTTGGGTTGGTTAATGTTTTGTTTGTTTGTTTGTTTGTTTGTCTGTTTGTTTGTTTGTTTTTTCTGTTTGTTGGGTTAATGGTTTGTTTGTTTGTTTGTTTATTTGTTTGTTTTGCTCGGGGGAAGAAAGCCGGACGGCCCAGAGAAAAACTCTCGTGGCACAGGAGAGAGCCAACGCACAACTTTACTATGGCCCTAGCCTATAATCAAACCATGGCTCCTGTGGTGGTAAGCGAGTTACATTACGTGTCACTGTCTTTGCCATGGCTTATAAACACCTCTTATAATAGATAGTATCTAATTCACATGAGTTGTAGCTATTGGTGCATGCCATGGTGTTTTTCATAACTTACTAATTACTACTTTGTAGTAACGAATTATTTAATTCGTAATAATGCGTTTTTAATTTGTAATAATGAATTACTAATTTGTAACAACGAATTACTAATTCATAATAACCAATTACTAATTCATAATAACGAATTATTAATTAGTAATTAAAAAGTATTTAATTCGTAATAACGAATTACTTATTCGTAATAACGGTTTACTGATTCGTAATAACGGACTATTTTCTCATGGATAATATAAGATTTCGTTGAACGACTGGGTTTTCGTAGGAAACAGCATGACAAAACATGTCAACAAATTGATGTTTACGAGACAGTGTCCAAAGTATCGATTACCTACAATGACCTGCATTTGAGGCATTTACAGTACAGAAAATACTATTTAAAATAAAAGAGTAATGACCTCATCAATGGGAAACCGTTGGCAACCATGTTGGATTTATGCAAATTACGACATCCTATATCAAGGGATAGTTTAAACAAGTTCAAGTGTACGCTAAGTTGTTTATTTTTATAGCAATAAAATTGATATTGGAATATTGTTTGATTGGCACCATTTGAGTAAATTGCTCGCTCATGGACTAAACGGGACGTATTATCCTAGCGCAAGGACATTGCTCTCATGGTTTAATAAAGAACACTGATCATTGAACAGAAATATTTAGGATCAAACGGTCCTGTGAAATTTACGAAATAACACATAAGCAACGGTAAAAATTCAGTGAATTCGGGCGATTTCATTGCGTATTACATACCATAACGAAACGACTCGGTTTTCTTGGTCGACTCGGACTCAAGGTACCTGGAAGTACAGCGCTTGCACCAGTTAGTAGCCCGGAGTGTGTGCCGTCTCCCTGCTGCAGTCTCCCCGCTGCCACCTCCCGGGCGACCGCACCCAAATATCGTCTCGTACAAGTTACTCTCGGCATGAAGTCCTCGATGTGGCAGTGCAGGTCTGGGAAGCCTCGGTCTGAAAACCACTTTTCAAAAGGGGTCAAAAATTACAAATTTCTCACAGGGAGCTCCCTGTGAGCACCCGCCATTTTGGTTAAAAAAATTTTATGCGATTTTATGATAGAAAATGATAGAGTAGATATCACTGAAGAGGGTTTGTGTGTGGGGAAGGGGTCAATTCGCAATATTTGGGCAAATAGCAATATTTAGGTCAACTCTGACGTCACCAAGATGGCCGGAAAAGCTCGCTAGCTCCCGAAATAACGCGAGTTGGGACCTCTAGTTTGTTGGACACGTCTCGGGAGAGCCGCCCGCATCCACTGATTCCATGAAAACCACTTTTCAAAAGGGGTCAAAAATTACAAATTTCTGACAGGGAGCTCCCTGTGAGCACCCGCCATTTTGGTCAAAAATTTTTTATGCGATTTTATGATAGAAAATGATAGAGTAGATATCACTGAAGAGGGTTTGTGTGTGGGGAAGGGGTCAATTCGCAATATTTGGGCAAATAGCAATATTATTTTAGGTCAACTCTGACGTCACCAAGATGGCCGGAAAAGCTCGCTAGCTCCCGAAATAACGCGAGTTGGGACCTCTAGTTTGTTGGACACGTCTCGGGAGAGCCGCCCGCATCCACTGATTCCATGAAAACCACTTTTCAAAAGGGGTCAAAAATTACAAATTTCTCACAGGGAGCTCCCTGTGAGCACCCGCCATTTTGGTGAAAATTTTTTTATGCGATTTTATGATAGAAAATGATAGAGTAGATATCACTGAAGAGGGTTTGTGTGTGGGGAAGGGGTCAATTCGCAATATTTGGGCAAATAGCAATATTTAGGTCAACTCTGACGTCACCAAGATGGCCGGAAAAGCTCGCTAGCTCCCGAAATAACGCGAGTTGGGACCTCTAGTTTGTTGGACACGTCTCGGGAGAGCCGCCCGCATCCACTGATTTCATGAAAACCACTTTTCAAAGGGGTCAAAAATTACAAATTTCTCACAGGGAGCTCCCTGTGAGCACCCGCCATTTTGGTGAAAAATTTTTGATGCGATTTTATGATAGAAAATGATAGAGTAGATATCACTGAAGAGGGTTTGTGTGTGGGGAAGGGGTCAATTCGCAATATTTGGGCAAATAGTAATATTTAGGTCAACTCTGACGTCACCAAGATGGCCGGAAAAGCTCGCTAGCTCCCGAAATAACGCGAGTTGGGACCTCTAGTTTGTTGGACACGTCTCGGGAGAGCCGCCCGCATCCACTGATTCCATGAAAACCACTTTTCAAAAGGGGTCAAAAATTACAAATTTCTCACAGGGAGCTCCCTGTGAGCACCCGCCATTTTGGTCAAAAATTTTTTATCTGATTTTATGATAGAAAATTATAGAGTAGATATCACTGAAGAGGGTTTGTGTGTGGGGAAGGGGTCAATTCGCAATATTTGGGCAAATAGCAATATTTAGGTCAACTCTGACGTCACCAAGATGGCCGGAAAAGCTCGCTAGCTCCCGAAATAACGCGAGTTGGGACCTCTAGTTTGTTGGACACGTCTCGGGAGAGCCGCCCGCATCCACTGATTCCATGAAAACCACTTTTCAAAAGGGGTCAAAAATTACAAATTTCTCACAGGGAGCTCCCTGTGAGCACCCGCCATTTTGGTCAAAATTTTTTTATGCGATTTTATGATAGAAAATGATAGAGTAGATATCACTGAAGAGGGTTTGTGTGTGGGGAAGGGGTCAATTCGCAATATTTGGGCAAATAGCAATATTTAGGTCAACTCTGACGTCACCAAGATGGCCGGAAAAGCTCGCTAGCTCCCGAAATAACGCGAGTTGGGACCTCTAGTTTGTTGGACACGTCTCGGGAGAGCCGCCCGCATCCACTGATTCCATGAAAACCACTTTTCAAAAGGGGTCAAAAATTGAAAATTTCTCACAGGGAGCTCCCTGTGAGCACCCGCCATTTTGGTCAAAAAAATTTTATGCGATTTTATGATAGAAAATAATAGAGTAGATATCACTGAAGAGGGTTTGTGTGTGGGGAAGGGGTCAATTCGCAATATTTGGGCAAATAGTAATATTTAGGTCAACTCTGACGTCACCAAGATGGCCGGAAAAGCTCGCTAGCTCCCGAAATAACGCGAGTTGGGACCTCTAGTTTGTTGGACACGTCTCGGGAGAGCCGCCCGCATCCACTGATTCCATGAAAACCACTTTTCAAAAGGGGTCAAAAATTACAAATTTCTCACAAAGAGCTCCCTGTGAGCACCCGCCATTTTGGTCAAAAATTTTTTATCTGATTTTATGATAGAAAATTATAGAGTAGATATCACTGAAGAGGGTTTGTGTGTGGGGAAGGGGTCAATTCGCAATATTTGGGCAAATAGCAATATTTAGGTCAACTCTGACGTCACCAAGATGGCCGGAAAAGCTCGCTAGCTCCCGAAATAACGCGAGTTGGGACCTCTAGTTTGTTGGACACGTCTCGGGAGAGCCGCCCGCATCCACTGATTCCATGAAAACCACTTTTCAAAAGGGGTCAAAAATTACAAATTTCTCACAGGGAGCTCCCTGTGAGCACCCGCCATTTTGGTGAAAAATTTTTTATGCGATTTTATGATAGAAAATGATAGAGTAGATATCACTGAAGAGGGTTTGTGTGTGGGGAAGGGGTCAATTCGCAATATTTGGGCAAATAGCAATATTTAGGTCAACTCTGACGTCACCAAGATGGCCGGAAAAGCTCGCTAGCTCCCGAAATAACGCGAGTTGGGACCTCTAGTTTGTTGGACACGTCTCGGGAGAGCCGCCCGCATCCACTGATTCCATGAAAACCACTTTTCAAAAGGGGTCAAAAATTACAAATTTCTCACAGGGAGCTCCCTGTGAGCACCCGCCATTTTGGTCAAAAAATTTTTATGCGATTTTATGATAGAAAATGATAGAGTAGATATTACTGAAGAGGGTTTGTGTGTGGGGAAGGGGTCAATTCGCAATATTTGGGCAAATAGCAATATTTAGGTCAACTCTGACGTCACCAAGATGGCCGGAAAAGCTCGCTAGCTCCCGAAATAACGCGAGTTGGGACCTCTAGTTTGTTGGACACGTCTCGGGAGAGCCGCCCGCATCCACTGATTTCATGAAAACCACTTTTCAAAGGGGTCAAAAATTACAAATTTCTCACAGGGAGCTCCCTGTGAGCACCCGCCATTTTGGTGAAAAATTTTTTATGCGATTTTATGATAGAAAATGATAGAGTAGATATCACTGAAGAGGGTTTGTGTGTGGGGAAGGGGTCAATTCGCAATATTTGGGCAAATAGTAATATTTAGGTCAACTCTGACGTCACCAAGATGGCCGGAAAAGCTCGCTAGCTCCCGAAATAACGCGAGTTGGGACCTCTAGTTTGTTGGACACGTCTCGGGAGAGCCGCCCGCATCCACTGATTCCATGAAAACCACTTTTCAAAAGGGGTCAAAAATTACAAATTTCTCACAGGGAGCTCCCTGTGAGCACCCGCCATTTTGGTCAAAATTTTTTTATGCGATTTTATGATAGAAAATGATAGAGTAGATATCACTGAAGAGGGTTTGTGTGTGGGGAAGGGGTCAATTCGCAATATTTGGGCAAATAGCAATATTTAGGTCAACTCTGACGTCACCAAGATGGCCGGAAAAGCTCGCTAGCTCCCGAAATAACGCGAGTTGGGACCTCTAGTTTGTTGGACACGTCTCGGGAGAGCCGCCCGCATCCACTGATTTCATGAAAACCACTTTTCAAAGGGGTCAAAAATTACAAATTTCTCACAGGGAGCTCCCTGTGAGCACCCGCCATTTTGGTCAAAAAATTTTTATGCGATTTTATGATAGAAAATGATAGAGTAGATATCACTGAAGAGGGTTTGTGTGTGGGGAAGGGGTCAATTCGCAATATTTGGGCAAATAGTAATATTTAGGTCAACTCTGACGTCACCAAGATGGCCGGAAAAGCTCGCTAGCTCCCGAAATAACGCGAGTTGGGACCTCTAGTTTGTTGGACACGTCTCGGGAGAGCCGCCCGCATCCACTGATTCCATGAAAACCACTTTTCAAAAGGGGTCAAAAATTACAAATTTCTCACAAAGAGCTCCCTGTGAGCACCCGCCATTTTGGTCAAAAAATTTTTATCTGATTTTATGATAGAAAATGATAGAGTAGATATCACTGAAGAGGGTTTGTGTGTGGGGAAGGGGTCAATTCGCAATATTTGGGCAAATAGCAATATTTAGGTCAACTCTGACGTCACCAAGATGGCCGGAAAAGCTCGCTAGCTCCCGAAATAACGCGAGTTGGGACCTCTAGTTTGTTGGACACGTCTCGGGAGAGCCGCCCGCATCCACTGATTCCATGAAAACCACTTTTCAAAAGGGGTCAAAAATTGAAAATTTCTCACAGGGAGCTCCCTGTGAGCACCCGCCATTTTGGTCAAAAAATTTTTATGCGATTTTATGATAGAAAATAATAGAGTAGATATCACTGAAGAGGGTTTGTGTGTGGGGAAGGGGTCAATTCGCAATATTTGGGCAAATAGTAATATTTAGGTCAACTCTGACGTCACCAAGATGGCCGGAAAAGCTCGCTAGCTCCCGAAATAACGCGAGTTGGGACCTCTAGTTTGTTGGACACGTCTCGGGAGAGCCGCCCGCATCCACTGATTCCATGAAAACCACTTTTCAAAAGGGGTCAAAAATTACAAATTTCTCACAAAGAGCTCCCTGTGAGCACCCGCCATTTTGGTCAAAAATTTTTTATCTGATTTTATGATAGAAAATTATAGAGTAGATATCACTGAAGAGGGTTTGTGTGTGGGGAAGGGGTCAATTCGCAATATTTGGGCAAATAGCAATATTTAGGTCAACTCTGACGTCACCAAGATGGCCGGAAAAGCTCGCTAGCTCCCGAAATAACGCGAGTTGGGACCTCTAGTTTGTTGGACACGTCTCGGGAGAGCCGCCCGCATCCACTGATTCCATGAAAACCACTTTTCAAAAGGGGTCAAAAATTACAAATTTCTCACAGGGAGCTCCCTGTGAGCACCCGCCATTTTGGTGAAAAATTTTTTATGCGATTTTATGATAGAAAATGATAGAGTAGATATCACTGAAGAGGGTTTGTGTGTGGGGAAGGGGTCAATTCGCAATATTTGGGCAAATAGCAATATTTAGGTCAACTCTGACGTCACCAAGATGGCCGGAAAAGCTCGCTAGCTCCCGAAATAACGCGAGTTGGGACCTCTAGTTTGTTGGACACGTCTCGGGAGAGCCGCCCGCATCCACTGATTCCATGAAAACCACTTTTCAAAAGGGGTCAAAAATTACAAATTTCTCACAGGGAGCTCCCTGTGAGCACCCGCCATTTTGGTCAAAAAATTTTTATGCGATTTTATGATAGAAAATGATAGAGTAGATATTACTGAAGAGGGTTTGTGTGTGGGGAAGGGGTCAATTCGCAATATTTGGGCAAATAGCAATATTTAGGTCAACTCTGACGTCACCAAGATGGCCGGAAAAGCTCGCTAGCTCCCGAAATAACGCGAGTTGGGACCTCTAGTTTGTTGGACACGTCTCGGGAGAGCCGCCCGCATCCACTGATTTCATGAAAACCACTTTTCAAAGGGGTCAAAAATTACAAATTTCTCACAGGGAGCTCCCTGTGAGCACCCGCCATTTTGGTGAAAAATTTTTTATGCGATTTTATGATAGAAAATGATAGAGTAGATATCACTGAAGAGGGTTTGTGTGTGGGGAAGGGGTCAATTCGCAATATTTGGGCAAATAGTAATATTTAGGTCAACTCTGACGTCACCAAGATGGCCGGAAAAGCTCGCTAGCTCCCGAAATAACGCGAGTTGGGACCTCTAGTTTGTTGGACACGTCTCGGGAGAGCCGCCCGCATCCACTGATTCCATGAAAACCACTTTTCAAAAGGGGTCAAAAATTACAAATTTCTCACAAAGAGCTCCCTGTGAGCACCCGCCATTTTGGTCAAAAAATTTTTATCTGATTTTATGATAGAAAATGATAGAGTAGATATCACTGAAGAGGGTTTGTGTGTGGGGAAGGGGTCAATTCGCAATATTTGGGCAAATAGCAATATTTAGGTCAACTCTGACGTCACCAAGATGGCCGGAAAAGCTCGCTAGCTCCCGAAATAACGCGAGTTGGGACCTCTAGTTTGTTGGACACGTCTCGGGAGAGCCGCCCGCATCCACTGATTCCATGAAAAGCACTTTTCAAAAGGGGTCAAAAATTGAAAATTTCTCACAGGGAGCTCCCTGTGAGCACCCGCCATTTTGGTCAAAAAATTTTTATGCGATTTTATGATAGAAAATAATAGAGTAGATATCACTGAAGAGGGTTTGTGTGTGGGGAAGGGGTCAATTCGCAATATTTGGGCAAATAGCAATATTTAGGTCAACTCTGACGTCACCAAGATGGCCGGAAAAGCTCGCTAGCTCCCGAAATAACGCGAGTTGGGACCTCTAGTTTGTTGGACACGTCTCGGGAGAGCCGCCCGCATCCACTGATTCCATGAAAACCACTTTTCAAAAGGGGTCAAAAATTACAAATTTCTCACAGGGAGCTCCCTGTGAGCACCCGCCATTTTGGTCAAAAATGTTTTATGCGATTTTATGATAGAAAATGATAGAGTAGATATCACTGAAGAGGGTTTGTGTGTGGGGAAGGGGTCAATTCGCAATATTTGGGCAAATAGCAATATTTAGGTCAACTCTGACGTCACCAAGATGGCTGGAAAAGCTCGCTAGGTCCCGAAATAACGCGAATTGGGACCTCTAGTTTGTTGGACACGTCTCGGGAGAGCCGCCCGCATCCACTGATTCCATGAAAACCACTTTTCAAAAGGGGTCAAAAATTACACATTTCTCACAGGGAGCTCCCTGTGAGCACCCGCCATTTTGGTCAAAAAATTTTTATGCGATTTTATGATAGAAAATGATAGAGTAGATATTACTGAAG
This sequence comes from Marthasterias glacialis, assembly GCA_911728455.2. Lineage (NCBI taxonomy): Eukaryota > Metazoa > Echinodermata > Asteroidea > Forcipulatida > Asteriidae > Marthasterias > Marthasterias glacialis. The sequence goes on along the minus strand of OU452225.1, from coordinate 15,544,684 downwards.
AGGGTTTGTGTGTGGGGAAGGGGTCAATTCGCAATATTTGGGCAAATAGCAATATTTAGGTCAACTCTGACGTCACCAAGATGGCCGGAAAAGCTCGCTAGCTCCCGAAATAACGCGAGTTGGGACCTCTAGTTTGTTGGACACGTCTCGGGAGAGCCGCCCGCATCCACTGATTCCATGAAAACCACTTTTCAAAAGGGGTCAAAAATTACAAATTTCTCACAGGGAGCTCCCTGTGAGCACCCGCCATTTTGGTCAAAAATTTTTTATGCGATTTTATGATAGAAAATGATAGAGTAGATATCACTGAAGAGGGTTTGTGTGTGGGGAAGGGGTCAATTCGCAATATTTGGGCAAATAGCAATATTTAGGTCAACTCTGACGTCACCAAGATGGCCGGAAAAGCTCGCTAGCTCCCGAAATAACGCGAGTTGGGACCTCTAGTTTGTTGGCTCCCGAAATAACGCGAGTTGGGACCTCTAGTTTGTTGGACACGTCTCGGGAGAGCCGCCCGCATCCACTGATTCCATGAAAACCACTTTTCAAAAGGGGTCAAAAATTACAAATTTCTCACAGGGAGCTCCCTGTGAGCACCCGCCATTTTGGTCAAAAATTTTTTTATGCGATTTTATGATAGAAAATGATAGAGTAGATATCACTGAAGAGGGTTTTTGTGTGGGGAAGGGGTCAATTCGCAATATTTGGGCAAATAGCAATATTTAGGTCAACTCTGACGTCACCAAGATGGCCGGAAAAGCTCGCTAGCTCCCGAAATAACGCGAGTTGGGACCTCTAGTTTGTTGGACACGTCTCGGGAGAGCCGCCCGCATCCACTGATTCCATGAAAACCACTTTTCAAAAGGGGTCAAAAATTACAAATTTCTCACAGGGAGCTCCCTGTGAGCACCCGCCATTTTGGTCAAAAATTTTTTATGCGATTTTATGATAGAAAATGATAGAGTAGATATCACTGAAGAGGGTTTTTGTGTGGGGAAGGGGTCAATTCGCAATATTTGGGCAAATAGCAATATTTAGGTCAACTCTGACGTCACCAAGATGGCCGGAAAAGCTCGCTAGCTCCCGAAATAACGCGAGTTGGGACCTCTAGTTTGTTGGACACGTCTCGGAAGAGCCGCCCGCATCGACTGATTCCATGAAAGGCACTTTTCAAAATGGGTCAAAAATTTAATTATTCGACCTTTGACCATGTGCAGATTTAGACAAAAAAATGTTATTGTTAATGCAATTTTATAACAGAAATTGATACTACAGTAGATATCATGGAAGTTGGTTTGTGTATTGGGAAAGGGTTAATTTGATATTTGATAATTTGATAAGGGCAATATTTATATTTCAACATAATTTAACGACTTTAATAACCGAAGATGGGGGTTAATCCATTAATGTCTCCCGTTTTCGTTGAAAAACGATTGACTGTTTGCCTTTTTCACAAAAAAAAAATCAAAATGGTCAGAGATCGGGAACATTGATAAGGCTTGGTTGAAAAATCTTAATTATTATTTCGTCTGACAAAGAAGAATTTACAATTCTAAAACTATTCTAATGTTAAAAAAATGATAGATGTTCGCCCCTAATTACAGGCTGAAAATACAAAATCGAAGTTGGCTGCCAGATATGGCGGCAATTTTGGTTTAAAGTTGTGGGGCTATTATCGTGATGAAAATTACCATATCCGGTGGAGGGGCACTCTTTATTGCTAGCGTGATTTTTGGGGGTCAAAAACTTAACATTTTGCAAGGATGGGGCGGGAGGGGGGTTACATGTCGACTCTTTCATCATTTCATAATTTAGGTTTTCAGTTTTGTGTGGGCAAAATTTTAAGCCAAGTGAGATTCACTTTTAAGTTCAAGTGAGATTCTGTGGCGTCAGTTCAGCTGCCCGCTTCGCCTGGTAGCGTCAATTCGATTCAGATATTTTGATAGCAAATCTAAAATTTCAACCTGGGGGCGCGGAGGGGGGGGGGGGTAGGATGACTTTTTATATTTATGAGCCAACAATCAACATTTAAATTTGTGTCGAGTTTTCAAATATCACTATTAATATTGATAGTTAAAATAATAATTATGGATTTGTATTGCGCGCGTCCTCGAAAATTATCAAACGCACATTTTATAAAAGTATTTAAAAAAAGAACAAGCAACTCCAATTATGTTAGACAGAATTATGCAAGACGTAATTAAATCAATGATAGACAGAATCTTTTTACCTGCAATTAGCTGAAGTAGTCTTGCATCTGAAAATCAAACTTTTACGGCCATGCGGCATCTTTAGCCTGAAACCACGAGCAAGCCAAGATACTCCGAATGCTCTTCAAAAGCATCTTCAATGGGACTTTAGTACACGAAGCTGCCAGGGAGTAAAAACATCAGTTATCTATGGCCATATTTAACCCGTCAGGTTGTTGTGTTGTTTGATTCTTTGTTTATTTGTTGGGTCGTTGGGTTGTTTGTTTCTTTGTTTGCTTGTTAGGTCGTTCTTTTGCTTGTTTGTTGGGTTGTTTGTTTGTTTGTTTATGTGTTGGGTTGGTTAATGTTTTGTTTGTTTGTTTGTTTGTTTGTCTGTTTGTTTGTTTGTTTTTTCTGTTTGTTGGGTTAATGGTTTGTTTGTTTGTTTGTTTATTTGTTTGTTTTGCTCGGGGGAAGAAAGCCGGACGGCCCAGAGAAAAACTCTCGTGGCACAGGAGAGAGCCAACGCACAACTTTACTATGGCCCTAGCCTATAATCAAACCATGGCTCCTGTGGTGGTAAGCGAGTTACATTACGTGTCACTGTCTTTGCCATGGCTTATAAACACCTCTTATAATAGATAGTATCTAATTCACATGAGTTGTAGCTATTGGTGCATGCCATGGTGTTTTTCATAACTTACTAATTACTACTTTGTAGTAACGAATTATTTAATTCGTAATAATGCGTTTTTAATTTGTAATAATGAATTACTAATTTGTAACAACGAATTACTAATTCATAATAACCAATTACTAATTCATAATAACGAATTACTAATTAGTAATTAAAAAGTATTTAATTCGTAATAACGAATTACTTATTCGTAATAACGGTTTACTGATTCGTAATAACGGACTATTTTCTCATGGATAATATAAGATTTCGTTGAACGACTGGGTTTTCGTAGGAAACAGCATGACAAAACATGTCAACAAATTGATGTTTACGAGACAGTGTCCAAAGTATCGATTACCTACAATGACCTGCATTTGAGGCATTTACAGTACAGAAAATACTATTTAAAATAAAAGAGTAATGACCTCATCAATGGGAAACCGTTGGCAACCATGTTGGATTTATGCAAATTACGACATCCTATATCAAGGGATAGTTTAAACAAGTTCAAGTGTACGCTAAGTTGTTTATTTTTATAGCAATAAAATTGATATTGGAATATTGTTTGATTGGCACCATTTGAGTAAATTGCTCGCTCATGGACTAAACGGGACGTATTATCCTAGCGCAAGGACATTGCTCTCATGGTTTAATAAAGAACACTGATCATTGAACAGAAATATTTAGGATCAAACGGTCCTGTGAAATTTACGAAATAACACATAAGCAACAGTTAAAATTCAGTGAATTCGGGCGATTTCATTGCGTATTACATACCATAACGAAACGACTCGGTTTTCTTGGTCGACTCGGACTCAAGGTACCTGGAAGTACAGCGCTTGCACCAGTTAGTAGCCCGGAGTGTGTGCCGTCTCCCTGCTGCAGTCTCCCCGCTGCCACCTCCCGGGCGACCGCACCCAAATATCGTCTCGTACAAGTTACTCTCGGCATGCAGTCCTCGATGTGGCAGTGCAGGTCTGGGATGCCTCGGTCTGTATGCCGTTTCGACTTACTATAGCGTGTTAAGACAAGGCCAGAGTTGACCAATACCGTACTTTCCTTCTTTTCTCCTGTCACTTGGCGCTTGATGTGCTGCTGTGCCGCCACTGGCCACACTGTATCTTTCTGCTGTTGTTGCAGGTCTTGCCTCGCTCACGTGTAAATGTCCAATGACCAACAAGATGTTGCTGGCCATCTCCTCATGTTTTCTTTCAGTTTGTCAAGCAAGATGCTCTTTTTATTTTTCCAAACACATCATCATTTGCCCTGCAATATTGTCTTATCGAGTATCACCGTGGTCCTATCATTTTTCAACCATAATTCGTTAAGTTTTCCTCTTTGCCGCCATGGCACTAAAAACCGCCCTTTACACCACACGAACACATGAAAAGCAATCAAGCGTGACCACTTATCAATGTATAAGAACTAAGCGCTCGGTCAGCCCTTCACAAAGCATGACAAAGAATAATGGGCTTCGTGACCAAGTGCAGCAAAATGGTATGCTGCAAAATACCTGGGAGTGCACTGTTCTCCAATTCAGAACACGAACATTTCGTGTGTTGCTCTGGTGTCACATAGCGCCCTCAATAGGCAAGTATTTACTACAAGAATCATTTGCCCATTGCCTTTTAAAGACACAAATTAATGTTGCTTTGAGTGGAACTTGTTGTACGGATCCCATTGACTACAAATATGGGTCACTGGTTTTGTTTATCTGGATTCTTGTGACTCGAAGAAACAGTGTCTGCCAACCCGGGACATTGCTGTCTCTTGACTTTGTAGAGTAGGTCATCTTTATACCAAACCAGGATCAGTGAAATCAGCAGCGACACAAATGGCTCAAATTTTAGGGGGGGGGACACAAAAGGGGGCACCCTTTTTCTATGGGCACTTCTGGACGACTCAAACTGTAGTTTGCATTAGCATTTCTGTTAAACGAACCCCTTTTAGTGCTTGTGTTATGCCAGTTACTATTATTACTCCGTTTCAAGATAATCTGACGAGGATGTAAAATTAATTACTCTGTCTGTGTCTAAGTGAAAAAAATTAATTGTTTTTTTTAGCACCGAAATTATTATAAAAAGCTGATAAGATATTACCATTTTACTCTCAAATTTTAATCTCAAAAGACCAGATTTCAAATGAGGGGGGGTGCATCACAGGGGGGTGGGGGCTCACCTGGTGGCATGGACATCTAAATGATGGACTCCAAGGTCAAGTTCAGTTTTGTGAGGCACTCTTTTTCAATAGTCGAGTCCTTATGAAAGCGGAGGGGGGAGAGGGGTGGGAGCAAGTCTCTTACCTCCCTTTCAATGGTGTAAAATATCGTTTGATGGGTCTGTACATTCCAAAGAGGAATTTATGAGTCAGAAAAAAAGGTCAAATTCAATGCCTTCTTCATTAAATATGATTGAAATTCAGTACTGGTAAACAAAATAATTCTTGTTCGAAAATGTACAGACTAATAAATGTGATGTCACTTTGACGTTTTTGGATTTTGACAAAATTTGCACTGGAAGGATGTGACATAAAATTTTAAACTGTTATAACTAAGGTTAGAGACTTGTTTTACCCTTTCATGAAGACTGTATCCATTGGAAAATGAGTGCATCACAAAACTGAATTCGACTTTTGAGCCCCTCTATACTGCCGCTCTATATTTCCCATCGGGTTTCGCGACACATCAGGAAACAGGCAGTAATTCTTCAAGTTTCCCCCTATTCATTTGGCATATTAATTTTCACATTATCGATAAACTAGCTGTTCATACAAATGAACAAAATAAGGTTTTTGTACAACCCAGATTTTTGTTCTAAAAACACTGGGAGAAAACCTCAACCTCTCGGCAAAACTTTTTCCAACATAGTATTTTTGGTTTGATCCCTATGATGATATTTTTGTGCCTGTCCTGAGTTCCATTTTCATTCATCTTCTATACGGCCTCCATGGTTTAGAGGTGACACCAATAATGCACAACATGCACAGTGTTTCACAGAACAGTCTGAACTGTGCCAATTTAAGGTGTTAGGTTTTGGATTTGCAGGTCAGGATGACCCCCGGATGGGTCAAGAACACAATGGACGGGCTGAAAACTATAGCTTCACAGGACCTTCAAATGAAAAGGCTTCAATGAAAAGTGTCTATAGCATCATTTAAAGCAGAGAATTATACCTTAATTGATAAATCAACTGTTACACCAGTGGTTTTTCAAACCTCTGTTCATTACAGGGAGGGTTGTGCACAACACCATTTGTTTGCCCCAAATGATAATAATTATCTGAAATCAAAAGTCACATGTTACAATTTAAAACATCTATTTTGTTGATTCAAGTGATTTGGAAAACAAATGTCATGAAACTGATTGCTCATTTCACAGCGAAACCATGTTGGTTTTATTTCCTTCACAAATGATTCACTTTGTACACATTGAATTATAAATCCTTCAAAGCTTTCAAAATGTGTTCTGAAAACTGTTCTTTTATCATCAAGTTCAACATTCTCTCCCTGGTCTTCACATCTTAGCAACTGTTGGCCCCGCAGTATTAACAGAGATGACATAGAGGTTGTCTTCATTTACAACAAATCCTGTCTGATTTATTTTGTAAAGTAGTTGTAATTGTCTAGCTGGCTTTTGTTCTGGAAAAGGTTTCTCAATGTTGATGTCTTCAAAAAGGCTTACCAGGTGGCTTATTTTCTCTGGACAAAAATGTTGACTGAAAGTTATAATCCCTTTATGAAGTTCATATTGATGTGAACTTGTAGCACGTATGTCCTCAATGTTTACCAGAATGTCATTGAGTGGTTAAAATTCAAGGAAGTTGGTATCCTCAAAGACTTGTCCATTGAACTACATATAGGTCCTATCTGATAAAAAAGTCACTTTGCTCACAGTAAAAGAGCACTTTTCATGTGCAGCTTGGTAGACTATGACATTACAGCAATGTAGTTACTCAAGGTGCTCGTTGGGCTTCCATATGTAAAAGTTCCTGTGGTACAACTCCATCTGATGTGCTGTGTAGGTCTGCTATCAGGGAGGGTTATTTCCATTCAGGATCCTCAGCAGACGTCTGAATGCATACCCTCAGAAAAAAAGAAGAAACAAACACTAAATAGATGATCACAAGTATTACAAAATATTGACAATGTCATTTCAAAGTGGTTGCATGGAATCTTGGATCCTGGATCTACCACTCTGCAGTGACTTGAACTGTTGACCTAGTGACTTGACTGTTCAGTTAAGATAAAGTTGACTTGCTTTGAATGGCCATTTTTGGATACAACCTGTGTGACTTGTCCCAACGCAAAATCATGAGCAAAGTATACAAATGAGGAGTTTCAAACAATGTTGGTTAATTTCTCTGATCACAATTTGTCCTAAAGAGAATTCTGCATCTCACTGTGCCTGAAGCAAGGTGCTTAACTTACTCTCCATTCTCTCAAAGTTTGTGTAAAAGGTTTGCACACCAACTGCGCTGCAGCTCAGACCCCTCAGGCAGGAGGGTAACTTTCCTTCATGTTTCGACCCTTGAGGTAATTTAACAACAGGTCCTTTTGATCGATAAGCAGTTGGAACGGCCAATTTAATTTTCTCAAATATTGAACTTGCCTGCTTTTTAATATTTCCAATTCCTGTCCTGAGCATGTGACACTCAAAGGTTGTGCTGTTGCACTAGTACTAATAGAATTGACATTGAGTACTGGCATGTATTGATTGTGTACTGAGTAAATTAGTGCCCATGTAAGCTTGCATGCCAACACACGTATGGCTGTTAGCGCTGAATGTGCAATAGCCGACCGGTCTTAATCTGCTCCAGCTATGAATTAATCAGTCATTTAATACCAGGTAAACATGGTCATGTGACCACCTTCCAACCAAAAGGACTGCATAAACTGCCTAGGGAATTTATGAATGTTTGACCCCCACCCACCCAAACAAGCCAGCAGCCTCACAATCCATAACTCCAGAAGTAATGGGTATAAACAAACAAAAAAGGTTATACCTGCAGTTAGTTCCAGCAGTCTTGCATCCAAACATCAAATTTCTGACATTCCAATGACATCTTCACCCTGAAAATGCCCTTCAAATGCATGTTCAACAGAATGTTTTGCACACAGAGCTGTCAGGGAGGGAAAACAAGACTTTTAGAATGGCAATATCTTCCCAAATGTTGCAAGGATCTGGACAAATGTGCCACTGTTAGAAAGTCTTACTCAAGGGCTCTCTGGCAATGTGTAGTCTAGGGTTGAGGGACAAACAGGGAGGATACCATGGGCCAGAGAATGAGGCCACCCCCAGGAGTTCAAATATTTACATGGCTGTGTGTGTACGTAAACAATGGCCCAACAAGGGTGCTGCACTGAATCGAAAAACAGACCTGCTCTGAACAAGTCAATAGCCTCCTGTTCATAAATCCAGAAATAATGGCAGTAGAAAAATTGATTTTACCTTCAGGTAGCTGCAGCAGTCCTGCATCCATAAATCAAACTTTCCCAGCCTTCAATCAGCATCTTCAGCCCTGAATCAATTAGTAAGCGGTGATGCTGCTGCTCCCAATGCCCTTCTAACGCACGTTCAATGGGATATTTGTTCAAGAGCTGTATGAGAGTGAAAACAAGAGTTAACAACTGCCATATCCTCTTAATATTGTAAGGATTTGGATAAATGTGACAATGTCAGTAAGCCCTAAGCAAGGGCTCTCTGGCAACATTTCCAAGTGGGCAAAACATTTGAAATATGGCATTATGCAGACACTGACACAGACTAACATCCGTTTTAGGAGGTTTTTTTTGGCCATGGCAAAACTACAATGAATGAGAAACATACTGAAGTAGACCCAGTAACTGGGGTGTTGTAGTCCCTTTTTTGGTGACTTGGATGGGCATACTATCACTCATGTGAACCATTGGGGGTATACACTGTAATGAAGGCAATTTGATATGACGGTGATATCCTATTAAAACAAATTGCCCCTGACGAAGATTCAACAAAGATATCAAAGAAGAAAAAACAGGCACTTAATTGCACTTACAATCATTCCTTGTCCTCCAAATCGATGTTTTTGAAACCCAAAGTAAAATTAGGGCCCGCCATGCACCCTTTAAATTTGGGATTTGGATATTCGTCGACGACTGTTTTCTCATGTTAAAAGTTGTATTCACTACGCGGATTGCATGTTCGTTGATGCCCTGAGATGAGTTACATTGTTTTTGAACATTCAACATAGGATACCAGCCGTGCAGTAGTGGCTGTTTAAAACACACTGTATTCATTGTTGGGGGGGGGGTCATTGACAGTCCACAGCCGGTATCCTGCCTTAAGTGTACAAAACAATACTCAACTCAGGGCATCAGCGATGATACAACCTTTTTTACATGATGGAACAGTTGTTGATGATAATGTAGTGTCACATGACCGTTCTGTAAGAAAGTAATCCTAGTGGCTGGATGGTTTTGCTTTGGGCTTCAAAAACATCGATTTAAAGGACAGAAGAGGGCCATCGTAAGTACAGTTCAGGGAATGTTTTTGTATTGAACAACCACTTTTTGGACATATTTTGCAATGTTTTTTCAACCTTTCCAGATAGGTAAGGATAGAGTTTTATCTAAATTAATAATGGAATTAGAGTGGCAGTCGGATACAACATTTTAGCCCAATTAATTGCCTGTTATTTCATCTTGAGAAGCCAGTAGGTGTTTTTCAGCAATTATGTTGTCTTTGTTATAATTGTAATTTGGGCAATTTTTTGGAACAGGGTATCACACAGTCATAGTCAATTGATTTCATCACAGCGTACACCAACATGCTTCCCTGGGGCCCTAGTAGTATGACCATTACTGTCCAAAAAATTTCAAAAGGGAGTACAGCATCCCAATTGGTCTAGTACTGAAGTTTAGATGGCTGGTACCGGGGGATAAGCCCTCTTGACTTGGTGGAGCAATAACGACTTTTGATCCAAGGGGGCGGGGGGGGGTAACGGAAAATGTTTGGTTTTATGCCCTCAAAGTTAAAGCCGAATAATGGCAGATATTTCCTGAACTAAGCCGGATAAAGGCTTGCAAAATAGAGCACTGGTACCAAGGGATTTGTCATCTTGACTTAGTGGAGTGAAACGACTCTGAACGTTTGGTTCAAAACTCAGGGATTTTTTTAAGGGGGGGGGGGGTAGGTAACGTTTTTTTTGTTTTGTTTTTTTGGCTCTAAAATTTTAGCCGACAATAGATATTTCACAATCTAAGGCAGATCTGGACTTGCAAATTATAGCGCTGGTACAGCGAGATATATCCCCTCTTGACTTAGTAGAGCAAAAACAACTTTGAAATTTTGCTCCAAAACTCCAAGTTTTTTTAGGGAGGTTAAGGAAAATTTGTGGTTTTGGGCTGTAAAAGTTTCAGCAAAAAATTGTGAATATTTCCTGAACTAATGCAGATTCCAGCTTGCGAATACCAGCCATGGTACCAGGGGATATGACCTCTTGACTTAGTAGACCTAAAAGTTTTGGCTGAAAAATGTTGGAATACTTTCCGAACTAAGGCAGGTCTGGGCTTGCAAATTAGAGCCCTGGTACAGGATCTGCCCACTTGACTTGGTAGAGCAAAAACGACTTTGAAATTTTGGTCCAAAACTCAAATTTTTTGAGGTGGGGTAACAGCAAATTTTGGATTTTTGGACCTAAAAGCTAGGGCCAAAAAATGGTTGATACTTCCTGAATTCAGGCAGATCCAGGTTTTCAAATAAGAGCGCTGGTACTGAGCGATATGCCCGCTTGACTCGGTAGAGCGAAAACAACTTTGAAATTTTGGTCCAAAACTAAATTTTTTTGAGGTGGGGTAACGGAAAATCTGTGGTTTTTTGGACCTTAATGTTTGGGCTGCAAAATGGTGGAAGTTTCCCAAATTGAGGCAGATCTGGGCTTCCACATTACAACGCTGGTACCAGGGGATAAGCCCACTTGACTTGGTAGAGTGGATAACGACTTTGGAATTTTGGTCCAAATCTCAAATTTTTTGAGGTGGGGTAACAGCAAATTTCGGGTTTTTTTGACCTAAAGGTATAGGCCGAAAAATGGTGGATACTTCCTGAATTCACGCAGATCTAGGCTTTCAAATAAGAGCGCTGTTACCGAGCAATATGCCCGCTTCACTTGTTAGAGCTAAAATGACTTTAAAAGTTTGGCCAAAAACTCCAACTTTGGATTTTTTTTTACCTAGAAGTTTTGGCCGCGAAATGGTGGTTGTTTTCTGAATTCAGGCAGATCCTGGCCTGCAAATTACAGCACTGGTGGGATATGCCTACTTGAATCAGTAGAGCGAAAATGACTTAAAAATTTTGGTCAAAACTCAAATTGTTTTGAGTGTGGCTACAGCAAAATTTGTGTTTTTTGGACCTAAAAGTTTGGGCCGAAAAATGGTGGATACTTCCCAAACTACGGCAGATCCCAGCTAGCAAACAAGAGCGCAGGCAATGAGCGATATGCCTGCTTGACTTGGTAGAGCGAAAACAATTTTGAAATTTTGGTCCAAAACTCCAATTTTGAGGGGGGTAACAGCATATTTTTGATTTTTTGGACCTAAAACTTTGGGCCGAAAAATGTTGGATACTTCCTGAACTGAGGCAGATCTGGGCTTGCAAGTTACTGGGGGATATGCCCACTTGACTTGGTAGAGCAAAAACGACTTTGACATTTTGGTCCAAAACACCAATTCTTTGAAGTGGGGTAACGGAAGATTTTTGTTTTTTTGGACCTTAAAGTTTAGGCTGAAAAATGGTGGATGTTTCCCGAATGCAGGCAGATCTGGGCTTGCACATTAGAGCCCTGGTTCCAGGGGGTATGCCCATTTGACTTGGTAGAGCGAAACGACTTTGACATTTTGGTCCAAATTTCCTATTTTTTGAGGTGGGGTAACAGCAAATTTGGGTTTTTGGGACCTAAAAGTTTGGGCCGAGAAATGTGGGATACTTCCCGAATTCAGGCAGATGCGGGTTTTCGAATAAGAGCGCTAGTACCAAGCGATATGCCAGCTTGACTTGGTAGACCAAAAACAACTTTGAAATTTTGGTCCAAAACTCAAATTTTTTGAGGTGAGGTAACAGCAAATTTTGGATTTTTTTGACCTAAAAGTTTGGGCCAAAAAATGGTGGATGTTTCCCGAATCCAGGAAGATCTGGGTCTGCAAATTAGAGCACTAGTACCGGGGGATATGCCATCTTGACTTAGTAGAGCGAAAACAACTTTGAAATTTTGGTCCAAAAGTCACAATTTTTTTTATGGAAAATTCTAGCGCTCTTGTTTTTGGTAGAGCAAAAATGACTTTGAAATTTTGGTCCAAAAGTCCAATTTTTTAGGGGGAAAGTCTTGGGAAATTTCGTTTTCCTTCAAACTTAAAAGGTCCAGCCGAAAAATAGCAGATATATCCCAAACTAAGGCAGATCGGGGCTTGCAAATTAGAGCGCTGGTACCAGGGGATATCCTCTTGACTTGGTAGAGTGAAAACGACTTTGACATTTTGTCCTAAACTGCAATTTTTTTTAGGGGGGTGGAAAAAGAAATTTTTGGTTTTCAGCAGTAAAAGTTTCAGCCCTAAATAGGTGGATATTTCTCAAACTTAGGCAGATCTGGGTTTGCAAATTAGATTGTTGGTACCGAGGGATATGCTCTCTTGACTTGGTAGTGCAAAAATGACTTTGAAATTTCAATCCCAAACTTAAATTTTTTAAAGGGGCAAATTTCTTATTAATGGAAATTTTGTTGTTTTGGGCTCTGAAAGTTCCAGCCGAAAAATAGTGGATATTTCCGGAACTAAGTGCCGATCAGGGCTTGCAAATTAGAGCTTAGGTACCAGAAGATATGCCCTCTTGACTTGGCAGAGCAAAAATCGACATTGAAATTCTAGTCCAAATCTCCAAGTGTTTTTTTTTGGGGGGGTGGGTAGATGATGGAAAATTTGTGGTTTTCGGCCCTTAAAGTTTCAGCTGAAAATGGTGGATATTCCGCTAACCACCGCAGATCTGGGCTTGCAAATTAGAGACCTGGTACTAGGAGATATGCCCTCTTGACTTTAATGAGCAAAAACAACTATGAATTTTTGGTCCAAAACTTTTTTCGGGGGGGGGGGGGGTAATTGAAAATTTGTGGTTTTTGGCCCTTAAACTTTTAGACCAAAATAGGTGGCTTGCAAAATAACTCCATAACTCCAATTATAAAGGTTGAGAAAATAAAATGTTTTTACCTGTAAGTTAGCTCCAGTAGTCGTGCATCACAAAATCAAAATTCCTGGACATCTAACAACATCTTCAACCCAGAAATGACAAGGTAGCGATGATGCTGCAAATACCCTTTAAACACATCTGCAAGGGATTTTTGTACACAGGGCTGTCAAAGAGGGAAAACAAGAGTGTTAGAATGGCAACATCTTCCCTAATGTTGTCAGGATCTGGACAAGCATGACACTGGTGGAAAGTGTTATCCTTGGATGGCAAATAGTGGAGTGATTAAAGGGAAGCAAGCAAAACGTAACTTCTGCTGTATAATCAATGTGTATTTATTTCTGTCCCAAATTGTTCATGTGCTTTTACCCATAATGCACTTGCGGGTGTTTTATTGAATAATGCACTTAGGCTATTAAATCCCTCTCCAAGTTGAATTGAAACTAGCACATCTTAGTCCAAAGTGATAACACAATAAAAACGCAGCCCCTTGAAAGATTAAGAGGGTAATAACAAACAAAGTTCAATTACAAATCTCCAACAAACAAAGTTCCATTATCAATCTCAAATGACAAAAGGTCTGTTTCAAAGTCAAGTTTTCTGTTTGTTTTTTTGACCAGCAGTGGCCTGCTCCTACTAACCTGCCCGGTGTGTTTGCAGCAGAGAGCCAGTGGTGGTTTATCGCTTGGATTGCGCACTCAAAGTATGTAGTGACTGAGAGTATCGCAGGGGACCAGCTGCCACCTACCAAGGTAAGCCACTTAAAACTCCAGTCAGTGTGGCTGCTGAAGGCCATCACTTTCTAGCGGCTACAAGTACAACTCTAGTTATCGTATAGTTGCAATAATCGTACGACGGTCGGAGACCAGCTATGACCCAAGACGGGTATTATCCGTGTAACTAGCAGTTTTGACCAGTTTTTGCCAAACTTTCAAAAATCATGACAGACTAAAAACATGGCGTTGATCTTTATTGTATGACAACACCATCTGGAACCCTTGCCATGGCTCGTCTGGATGCGTGTTTGGTTGGGTCACGCTGATTGGTTGTAGCCAAGCACGTGCGATGTTCAAAATCATTAGTTGGCCCCGCTATGGAGTATGGATATAATCGCTCAGTCTTTTGGTAAGTTGTTGTCGCTTTTTTTTGCCAAATATTTTCATGATGTTGTTTTAAGGGTTCCAGATGACGTTGTCATACAATGAAGATCAACTCCATGTTTTTAGAATGTCTGTCATGATTTTGGAAAGTGGAAAAAAAGGACGATTCTGATCACGAGTCTGGCAAAAATTGGTCAAAACTGCCCATTACATGGATAATATCAGTCTTGTCTCGTAACCCTCCGGTCTCCGACCGTCGGGAGGTTGGAGGGTTACGATTATCGCAACTAGTTTTTATACAGCTCCGTCAGGGTCACTGTCACTATGTCAGCTTTGACAGTTCAGAACCACATTAGATAGCATGGTTACATTTAGCCCCATACATTGTGCCAATACGCTGGACTACCTCCAGTTCTTGGCCAAACGGACCCAATTCTCCAAAACCAGACATCAACTTTCGAATCGAAACTTACTTTTTTGGCAAATGTTTCCCTAAATGAACGATTGGTCTTTGCTGGAAGCGTCTGGAGAACATTTCTGCAAGCCCCTCCCCCACTTGGTGCGATAACTCCTAGGCTTTTGGTGGAATTTTATGACAAATCTCCATGCTAGTATATTTTAGAAGCCCATGTCAATGCCGTCATCGAAGCCATGATGCGTGCTGTTGCACTGTACAGCGAGAGAGGGTCAGACTCCTGCGCTAGTCTTTATTCCAGCAGTCTTCTTGCGACGTTCACCTGAAAGTGGGGACATGAAAGTTTCGAGTAGCAGTAAAGATTCTTGAATGTGCTGACTGATTGCATGCATTACCCGAGAGAGATGAGCGAGTGACATCATGGAGGTACAAAATGGTCACACCGTCTGTTTGCATTGGGCGACAAGATCAAAGTTTACTTAAATTCCATGGATATAAAGTGACAGCAGGATACGGCATTTTAGCCTTTCTGTGTTTAAATGTAGGTACTGCAAAACAACGATGGGCTTCGAGATACAGCCATAGTAAAAATATGTCAGTGCCGCTGCTCAAAACCAGCACCGACCATGTCGACTTTCATCACAGTTCGATACACACAGAGTGAAGTACATGTCTAGTCAGGTCGTTGTTTCGGCCTTGGTCGTGCGTGGTTCTAATGTGCAATGAACAAAACTTACGTGTTTCAGTAGTCAGTGTTTTCGCTGTTTTTAGCTCCCCTCCGGACCGAGCAACCACTCTACAATTCCTCCTCCGTCAGCCCAGCACACACAAGTTACAAATTAGTTACTATAATAACATTAAAATGATATTTACTATTTTTCCTTGTGCTTAATAATCAGTCATTTCAACAGCAACTTTGGCCGGCATGGTATACCTGGGCACTTATAAAAATGGATAAAGAGCGCCCTCTGTAGTGGGAATAGGGGCAGCCTTAATCTTCTCAGAGAATTTAAAACCCCAGTTCAACACTTTTGTAAAGAGGAAAAACATAAATGTTCACAGATTTACATATACCTTACATGGTATCAAGATAATGATGGTAGAAAAGTTTCCTTGAAATAGTTTTTAATTTTTTAATTTTTTAATTTAATAAATAAAAAAAGTTCCAACAATAGTTTTTGTTTCGGTGAAATGAAAACTCTATAAAAATGCAAACAAAATTGTTCAATGCATTTTTACCGCTTTCTCTCAAATGAAACAATGCAAAATGACTAAACCAATTCACTGGTCGGTTTTATTACAAGTATCTTGATTTGTGCAAAAATGTACAGTCAGTTCATCAATGTTGAGCTGGCATTTTAACAATCAAATAAATCACATGTTTTTATAGGTGCCGAGATCGAACTGAAATAACTTTGAGGGGATTATACCAATTGAGCATTAGTTCGTAATGTCTGTTGTTCAAGAATTTCAGACATCAATGTCCCTCTTCACGGCCAACTTAATGTTCATATAAAGGTACCTCTACACTGGACAAATACCAGCACAGTTTGTATTACAGATGACCAAGTCTTAAATATGAAGCAAGATCTGAAAATAAAATACAATTTCCACAGAATAATCGTAGTCCTGATCGTCCAGAAAGTGTGATCTATTATTATACCGACCCCTGTTAGTTCTAGATTAATACAGTTCATATGGGGTGTGATATTTTGTTTATCTGACGGTTATTTGGCGGCCACATTCTGCCGCAACAAAAAATCTGACAGCCGCCCCAAAACTTTATTATAAAACCAAGCGACAAAGCACAAAATAATAATTAGCGGGAAGAAATAATGAATATAAGTTGTTGTAGCTTAAAGTTTTTTCTTTACCTGTGCCTATAAGGGCTACTGACAATGTCATATTTACCTCCAAAATCTCAGCATTGCCCCTAAGAAGCTAATATCCTGGGTCAAGTTAAATGAAAAGGCATCAGTGTAGGCTCTTTACTGAGTTATTTAAGAGCATAACATTAAACCCTGGTAATGGATCCATAATTTGATAAAATGGATTTGATTTTTTCTTTCTTTCAAGTGTTTGCCTTGTTTTCAGGCTTAAAAAAAAGCAGGCATCTTCAGTAATGCCATCTTGTATGATGATACCTATGACATCTTTCTTTGCAGAAAACTGTTGTTTACCCCCAATATACAGCTAATATCCTGTCTCAAGTTGGATAAAAAGGCATCAGTGAGTAGTGTCTACTGCATAATTTGAGAGCATTAATTTGCACATGAATATTTAACTTAAATTTTATTAAAACATGCTGGCCGTGCCACCCATTAAGATTTTCAAATATTTTGACTGACCTCATTTTTAAGTTCGATTTTATGAATGAAGCTGGCATCCTGACTGACGACATTTCATATAGCTTGCCTATTGGATTTCATAGTAAAAATAACCTGCACACATTTGTCATTTTGGGGTATTAATGTCATATTTCCCCCACATATTGAAATAACAGTTCCCTAGATGCAGCTTCTAGTGATTCTCAGACAGCTCACAGAAAAACAGTCAATGAAACATTGTTGCGATTTTTGGCACAGTTAAACCATTGCATTTAATTCAACTCCTATTGCCTATTCTAACATGTGCAAAAGGCACTATAATAGTGTAACGAACACTAACTGTATGCTCTAAATCGGGGAAAGCCCCGCCGGGTGCGCTGGAGTACCCCCGTCGGATCATGGAAGGACAACGCTCCCACGGCAGCTCGATTGAACTTTGTGTGAACTGTACGGTGATTGGACACTTTCCGCGCGCATTGGCTGATGTATAACATTGTAACTATTTGTAACTATATTGTGTAAAGAAAATAATAGAGTTGCCAGGTGCGCTGGCAGGAAGTGGGTTTGTTTTGGCGCCCTTTTTCTAGGGTTGTGTTGCATATTGTTGTTGTAAGCAGATATAAGCTGATGTTGTCCCGAGTGGACGTTCTCTTTTTATTTGAGGTTTAATAAAAGTTTTGTGCATTGAAGTCTTCTGATTGCCGTTGTGTTTTCCTGTAGACGTTTTGTGACAGGTTAACAAGGACCAAATTAGATCACGCTACAAATGGTGGCAGCGTCGGGATTTAATTTCAACGGATAAACCTTAATCAGAAGGATGGAAAGCTACCGGACCTTTGAAGATATTGGAAAGACGTTGATGGATATTGAGGCTGCACTAACAGACCGAAAAACAGTCAAGCAACGGCGAGAGAGCACTCCCCGTGAAACGGAACAGCCTAGATCAACACGGGACGACTCTATATCGCCTGCAGTGAATCAACGCTACCAAAGGAAGTCGCACAGAGAAAAGGCAACTGGTTTTTACCAAAAGTTGGATGAACCGAAGCGACAGTTACATGCTGAATTTGCTGACTCCATAGCAAACGCCGTTGAGAAGCCAGATCAAGTCAGAAGCCACGAAAGTCCGTCCCTTGTTGTCCCCGTGGCAGTCGCTGGAGCCGGTTCCAGTTATGGGGACGTGACCGGAAAACACATGGAGACCGCGTGTAGCGGTAGCCCTGCTGTTTACACGGCTCGTTGTCCTCAGGACGGGACCCACTCCACGAAAGCACCGAGGATAAAGGCCCGTGAATTTGATGGTGCTTCCGGCCTCGAGGAATATCTCGTACATTTCGAAAGGGTGGCGAGGATTAACAAATGGAGCAAGCTTGAGATGGCCGACTACTTGCTGGTGGCTTTGAAGGGCCCAGCGCTGGAGTTAGCTTGCTCTCTCGGTAAAGGATCACAGTCCAACTACGCGGACCTAGTTAAAGCACTGGAACGCCGTTTTGGTTCAGAAAGACAGCGAGTACGACACCGAGCAGAACTGACATCGAGAAGACGACGACCAGGTGAAACGCTTGCTGAACTTGGCCAAGCTATTCGAAAACTGGTGAGGCGTGCGTACCCTGATAGTGGGATGGAGTTTCAAGAGGAGTTTGCAATTGAACAGTTCAAGAATGCATTGGAAGATTTTGAACTGAAACAAGCCCTGTTTCAAGGAAAACCAAAGACCTTGGATGACGCTACTGAAATAACTATCGAAGCCGAAGCTTGGCTTAGGGCAGAGAAAGCTGGTCGATCTAGGGTAGTCAAGGCCACAGATGACGACGGTAAGAAAAATCCCACTGAAATGTCTGAGATGAAAAGGATGTTGCAAGAAGTTTTAGTAACAATTAGCCAGCAAAGAAGCGCCAGCGGTAGCACCAAACTGAAAGAGTGGAAACCTGGATGCTGGGTTTGTGGTAGTTTGGACCATTTCCGGTCCAATTGTCCGTCAGCTGCAGGTAAACACAACCAGTTAAAATAGAGGGGGCTGTATTTGAGAGCCAAAATACAGCCGATCTTGACAGGAGGCTCAAAAACGTGGAAAATTCGACGAAGACCATGTGGCAACGGGATGCCTCGCAAGTGCGGGCAGCCCCGCTGGCACGGGAAGCCCCGCCGGCTTGTGCGGCCTCACCGGTGCAGGCCGCCCAGCCGGTGCAGGCGGCCCCGCCGGCGCAGGCGGCCTCGCCGGCGCAGGCGGCCCCGCCGGCGCAGACCGCCGCGCTGGTGCAGACAGCCCCGCCGGTGCAGGCAGCCCCGCCGGTGCAGGAAGTCCCGTCGGCAAAGACAGCCCCGACGGCCAATACAGCACTGCCGGCACAGACAACCCCGTCGGTGATGACAGTTCCGCTGGCGGACACAGCAGTAAAACAGGCAACCACCAACCTAAGGGGTTCAATGTCACCAGACCGAGGTTCGGGGTTGCGTTCGACTTCGTCAAAGATAACTGGGTTGTATGTGCATGGAAAAATACTGGACAGGACTTCAGCCTTTCTCATAGACACCGGAGCAACAGAGAGTTTTGTTTCCACCCGACTGTTTGATGAAATCAACCAACAACTCAAACCCAAACTTACTCCTCCAGACCGTACCTTCCGTCAGGCAGATGGGAGTAAACTCAAAATATCTGGTCGAGCCGAGATGCACATATCAATTGGTGGGTGCAAACTGGAACACACTATGTGGGTGGCAGATGTTAGTGACAATGTAATACTTGGCCTAGACTTCTTGAGGAAACACAAATGCACCTTGCTCTGGGAGGATGAGTGCCTGCAAGTTGGTACCTACAATATACCAATGCATCCTTGTGCAGAGGCGCCCACAGTCTGCCGTGTCCGACTGATGGAAACTGTTATAGTGCCACCTTTGACGGAAGCACTCCTCGGATGTCAGGTTGTAAACGATGACTCGAGAACCACGCCTACATGGGGTGTGCTCCAAAATAGGGATAGCCTGGCAAGGGACCACACTCTTTTGGTTGCCAGTGCCCTAGTTGACACTACACGCCATGTGGTTCCAGTAAGGATCATGAATTTGTCTACTCAGCCGCAAGTGCTCAGGAAAGGTACAGACACTGCTACGCTAGATCCAGTATACAGCATAGCAACGCTTGGGAATAACCCACTGGTCGGGGGTGTCAACAAGGTTCACGACGCAGGGAACAACGTTGAGGACGAAGCAATGTCAGAAGTGCCAGAACACTTGACCGATCTCTTTGAACTGAGTTGTGAAGGTTTAACTCCTGGTGAAGAGGATCAATTGAAACTGTTGCTCCAGAAGTATGGAGATGTATTTTCTACGGAGGATGGGGACATCGGTAGAACTAACATTGCAAGACATCACATAGTGACTGAGAATGCGCCACCAATTCGACAGAGGCCAAGAAGAGTTCCCTTGAGCCAGAGGGAAGTAGCAGACAAGGAGGTAGCAAAAATGCTTTCTCAGGGCATAATCGAGCCCTCCGATGGCCCTTGGTGTTCCCCTATCGTGTTGGTTAAAAAGAAAGACGGGTCCGTCAGGGTCTGTATCGTTTATAGGAAACTCAACGAAGTAACAAAAAAAGACGCTCATCCCCTGCCACGCATTGAGGACAATTTGGACTCTTTAGCTGGATCACAGTTTTTCTCAACACTGGATCTCGCCTCCGGCTATTGGCAGGTTGAAGTAGCTGAAGAAGACAGACACAAGACCGCTTTCAGCACTGGACGTGGTGGATTGTATCAGTTTGTTACAATGCCCTTCGGGCTATGCAATGCGCCCTCTACGTTCGAGCGCCTAATGGAAAGAGTTCTCGACGGCCTCCAGTGGCAAGTGGCGGTTTTGTACCTTGATGATGTGATCGTTTTTGGCAAATCATTTGAGCAACACATGCAGAGACTGTGCTCGGTCCTGGAGAGACTGCAAGCAGCAAATCTAAAGCTAAAGCCAAGAAAATGTAAGCTTTTTAGAAGGAAGGTGGAATTCCTCGGTCATGTTGTGTCGTCAGAAGGAGTTGCAACAGACCCCGAAAAGGTTCTTGCCGTACGAGACTGGCCGCAGCCAATGACGGTCACTGACGTGCGAAGCTTCCTGGGCCTTGTATCGTACTACAGACGATTTATTAGAGGTTTTGCTAGGATCGCCCGCCCACTCAATCGCGTGACGGAGAAGGGAAGAGAATTCAGATGGACTGCCGAGTGTCAAGAAGCATTTGAGGTGCTCAAGAGATGTTTGACCTCCGCTCCGATTTTAGCTTACCCATGTGCAGAAACTGAATTTATTCTTGATACAGACGCAAGCGGTTTTGCAATCGGAGCCGTTCTGTCACAGGTTCAGGGAGGAAAGGAGCGTGTACTGGCCTATGGGAGCAGATCACTCACCAAAAGTGAAAGAAACTACTGTGTAACGCGACGAGAATTGCTAGCTGTGACATTCTTCATAAGAAAATATAACCACTACTTGTACGGAAATCACTTTCGGGTCAGGACTGACCATCGACCTCTGAGATGGCTACATGGAGTAAAGGAACCACAAGGACAGCTGGCTCGGTGGATCCAGAAGTTGGGCATTTATGAGTTCACCATCGAACATCGGCCGGGTAATCAACACGGTAACGCTGACGCCCTATCAAGGAAGTGCTTTCCAGAATGTGACCATAAGGGACCTGAGGCTAGTATTCCGACTGGTTCGGAGCTGGAAATCGGGACCATACGACAGATTGATAAACATGCAAGCATCATGGGACGGCTAAACACATCTCCACCATTGCAGAAATCACCGTCCGACCAGACAGCCCCGCCGGTGCAGGCAGTCCTGTCAACGCAGGCAGCCCCGCCGGGTCGGATTGCCCCGCTGGTGTCGGCGGCCCCGCCGGTGCAGGCAGTCCTGTCAACGCAGGCAGCCCCGCCGGGTCGGATTGCCCCGCTGGTGTCGGCAGCCCCAAAGGAAGCCTCACTTGCACGGGAGACTCAGACTCCGGTCGGAGCAAAACCAAAACAAAACCGTCTGAAGGATCTTAGCCCTGGATCCGTGGTGCAAGCGCAACGAAACGACAAAGATCTGTGCGAGGTAATAAAGTGGTTAGAAAATGAGAATAGACGACCGACGTGGGAGGACATATCTTCCAGAGGTAAAGAACTTAAATTCTGGTGGGCCCGCTACGAACAATTGGTCGTTAGCCAAAACATATTGTGCGTCCGCTGGGAAGCCGCCCGACCGACGGATCAGGCCCAGTTGAAGATAATATTGCCACCAGACCTGCGACCAGCAGCTATGGAACACTATCATGACAACAAGACCGCCGGGCACCTGGGAATTTCCAAGACGTTTTCCAAGCTGTGCCGTGGTCAATTTTATTGGCCAGCAATGCGCCAGTATTCGCAACGATGGGTACGGGATTGCCAGCAATGCCAAAGGCGTAAACAACCGGGTCGAACGAAACGTGCAGAAGCAGTAAGCTACCAAGTTGGGACACCGCTCGAGAGAGTTGCCGTAGACATCATGGGACCCCTTCCAATTACAGACCGCGGGAATAAATACATCATGGTGGTGGGGGACTATTTTACCAAGTGGACTGAGTGTTACGCCATTCCAGACCAGAGGGCCCCTACAGTGGCCACCAAACTTGTGGAAGAATTTGTGGCGAGGTTCGGAGTGCCGCTGGAGCTTCACTCCGATCAGGGAAGGGACTTCGAATCTGAAGTATTTCAGGAAATGTGCTTACTGCTTGGTATAAGCAAGACACGTACAACCCCGTATCACCCGCGGTCAGATGGCATGATTGAAAGGTTCAACCGGACAATTGAAGCAATGCTGAGCCTCTGGGTTGATAAGTCCCAGAGGGACTGGGATCAGCACCTTGCTCTTCTAACTATGGCCTATCGATCAGCCGAGCACGAGTCCACAAAAGAAACACCCAACACAATGATGCTTGGCCGGGAAATAACCATGCCCATTGACTTGCTAGTTGGATCAAGAACACCCGAAGCACCAATGCCGACCAATAGATATGTAATGACATTGCAAAACAAACTTCACATGGCTCACGAAGTGGCAAGGGAAATCACTAGTAGACAGATGCTAGCGCAGAAAAGACACTATGACCGTAATGTCAAGCAAGTGCTGTATAGCGTTGGTTCAGTGGTGTGGTTACATGAAATACGCAGGAAGAAAGGACGGAGCCCCAAGTTGACCCTAAATTGGACTGGGCCATATGTTGTCATAGATAAGCTGTCTGATGTAGTATACAGGGTCCAGAAAAGTCCTCGTGCCAAACCTCTCGTTGTTCATGCCGACAGACTGAAAACTTGTAATGGAATCACCAAGGAAGAATGTGGGTTTAAACGTCCCATCGAAACAACATCAAGTAGCTCCGCCGGTGTCGACAGCTACAACGGTGTTGGCAGTCCCGGCCGAGTGAAGTCTTTCATTGGTCTGGATAGCCCCGCTGATACAGGAAGCACCCCTGTCGTGGCCCACCGAGCTCGTCTGGGTAACCCTCAGCAGGTTGAGAGCCCCGCCGGGGATAATGACCTCATATATTTTGGAAGTCCCGCCGGAACACTGCTACACGACTCGGCCGATGTACACAGCCCCGTCGGAAGCCCAGAACGCCCCGTCGGAAGCCCCGCCGGTGGCCCCGTCGGAAGTCCCGCCGGAGCACTGCTACACGACTCAGCCGATGTACACAGCCCCGTCGGAAACCCCGTAAGCCCCGTCGGAAGCCCCGCCGGTGGCCCCGTTGGAAGACCCGCCGGAAGTGCACGCAGCCCTGATGGTGCGCACAGCCCGGCTGGTAGTGCGCAAAGCCCCACTAACCCTCAGCGTACCCGACGGGGTCGCATCATTCGGAGACCGAAACGACTGATTGAAGGACTGTCTGTAATTGCGACGTGCAGTACTAACTCAAGTTCAACGAGAATGGAAGGAGGCCGGGGCTACCTGTGTAAGATATGTGGGAAGGAGTACGCCAGTAAACATGGCAGGCGTCGTCATGAGAGGGTAGTCCACGAAGAGCAGAGATACACCTGCCCAACCTGCGGCGAAACATATCGACGACACGATTATCTGGTGCGCCATCAGCGGGTACACCGACAACAGCCCAGCCAAGCCAATGTCCACCCTGAAGACGAAGCTCAACAGAGTCTTCCGGTGCGCCGGATATCTACCGGGGTCAGTGAGGAGCCCATTGATGGGGGGAGCTGGATCTACAGGAACGGGCAGTGGTATAGTGCGACAACGATCCACACCGTGGGATTAGTGCCGTGTGACCCACCTCCAGGCATCCCCAGAGCCCCCCGGACCAGCGACCAGGCCTCTCAGACTGAGGCCGTGTTGATGAGGGAAGAGTTTGTCACCACGATGAGGGAGGTGAAGGAAGATGTATGTACCGGAGTAATAACAACAAGGATGACTGAATCGCAGGGAATCCGCCAGCCAGACGACATCTTGTGGAGAACATGGCATAGGGAATCTAGCCTACCCGAATGAGACTGTTGTGTTTTGTTTTTCTTGCCCTTGGAGTCTTGTGTTTTAGGGTGGGCGTCGACACGGTTTGTTTGATCATCGCTTGATCCGAGTAACCATAGTTTGGCTATGTGGGACCGGGATCAACGTAATCAACATTCCCTGTGGACACCCCTGTTAATTAATGATTTAAGACATTTTCCAGACTATTCAGGAGAATAGCTTAATTTCAGGAGGGAGCAATGTAACGAACACTAACTGTATGCTCTAAATCGGGGAAAGCCCCGCCGGGTGCGCTGGAGTACCCCCGTCGGATCATGGAAGGACAACGCTCCCACGGCAGCTCGATTGAACTTTGTGTGAACTGTACGGTGATTGGACACTTTCCGCGCGCATTGGCTGATGTATAACATTGTAACTATTTGTAACTATATTGTGTAAAGAAAATAATAGAGTTGCCAGGTGCGCTGGCAGGAAGTGGGTTTGTTTTGGCGCCCTTTTTCTAGGGTTGTGTTGCATATTGTTGTTGTAAGCAGATATAAGCTGATGTTGTCCCGAGTGGACGTTCTCTTTTTATTTGAGGTTTAATAAAAGTTTTGTGCATTGAAGTCTTCTGATTGCCGTTGTGTTTTCCTGTAGACGTTTTGTGACAGGTTAACAAGGACCAAATTAGATCACGCTACAATAGCATTAACTTGTATAAATGGTGTTGTTAATTAAAGACAAAACACAGGGCAGGATAGGGTTGGTTGAGAGTCATCGCTATAACTCATGTTTATCGTAAATGCTATTTTAGTAGATACGACCTTGTTACACAGACATAACGATATAATGGTTTGATACACTAGGTTGAGCATGGGGGATCAACCGTGTTGAACAGACTGTACATGGTACTCAATAACTTCATCTATTTGTAAAATACAATGGATCATCATAAAAAAGTGTATAATTCGCATAACAGCTCTATGCATTATGCCAAGTATAATGACATTCTTTAGAATCCCTCAACTACATCTAAATAATCCCCTGATGCAACCAGAGCATAAGGCCCAAACCATAAAGTATAGACAGTATTAAAGACCATTCACAATCATCATTGATCAGTATTTCCCCTGGCTGTTGAGCTGAGAGATCTGGTAAGAATTCAAATTGATGCAGCCTGGAAACTGACAAGAATGCAGCACTCACATAAATGCCTGATGATTCCATCTACACAATCCAAATTGTGACTTGTTGATGCATGGAGGTCAAGGAAAAAGCTCATAAATGAAACAACATTAACATTTTTGCCAATATTATTTCCTTTATGACAAATTTGAGAGAGGTGGTCACTCAAAGGAGATGGGTGGTCACTCAAATGAGCAAGTTGGGCTGCCTCACTCTTGGAAGTGCAGGCAGTGCTGTAACTAGGGTAAAATCATAGGGGGCACATGAGGGCATCATTTGTTTTCTGGGGGGCACTTTTGGCCAATTAAAACTGTTTAATAAACTAGCCCCTTTTCGGTGTTTTCTGATGTGTTAAAGTAAAACAAAATACATTCTGTGTGTAAATAATTCAAAATAGTTCTAAAAACACTGAAACTTCTACGTAAAAGCTCATAAAATGCAACATTTTATTCCGCTAATTTTAACCTCAAAAGTCCAGGATTCAAATAGGGGGCACAGACATCAGTTGATGGTGCACATATTCCCCCCTGCCCCGGTCCGTGCTCCCCCTTAGTAAAGTCATTATTTGCAGGAGAGAAACACTACTCAATGATTTCAGTTGAATCGTTGATTTCCTAGAGTCAAGAGACATTTAATGCGATCAAACAGCACAAAGATGACAGTGTATTGTGACTGGCCTCCACTGATTTGAGTCTCAATCTCTCTCAAGGAGCATGTTGCTCAGACAGCTAACTGCATCAATCTGGAGCTGGGTTATAAAGAATTGACATTATTTCATTATCTACATTGATCAGTTGCAAAAAATCACAAAAGCAAAGTATAATCTTGAAAAAAAGTAATTTCTTTCAAACTACCAGGAAATTCATTGATGAGTAGCATCCAAAAGGATTGGATTTGTTGTTAAGAATCTGCATGATATTTTTGAATAAGCTGTTTTATCTAAGCTTAATGCAATAATGTTAAATTCCATCCACACACTCCATTATGAAGAGGTCGCTAACAGATCGAGTAGACTCTGACAATAGCCAAGATAGAATTCTAGATGAACAAGTAAACTGACCAGACACCATCTTGGAAAAATGACCGTGCTTTGGGCAAAATGGGGTCATTTTTAGAGGGCTAGTGTACAACAAATGCACCTGGTTGGGAGTCAACAACCCCTGGGCCTTGATATTAGACCATTATCAACAAACCATAAAAGCAGTGACCTTCGAATCGTGGATTTAGAGAGAAAATTGTGGTTTTATATTTTATTAAATAATGTAGTAAATACTACCGATGACATTTCCTTTAATTTGACCCAGGAATAGCTTCTGATGAGAAATACGGAAATTTTTAGGTAAATATGACATGTTGCCGTAGCCCTTATAATATCACACCCCATGTCAAAGAAATGTATTAATTTTAATAATAGTTGATCACACTTTAAGTATTATCAGGACTACGAATATTCTGTGGAAATTCAGATTTATGACTTGGTCGTCTGTAAGACAAACTTGTCCAGTGAAGAGGTACCTTTTGTATCACCAGCATTAATTAGTTGTCTGTGAAAGACAAATAATTATTATGTATGAAGTTCTTGAACAACAGACATTGCAAACTTATGCTTAACTGGTATAATCCCCACAAAGTTAATTCAGTTCAATCTCGACAGACTCGGCACCTATACAAATTATTTAAAAATAATTATTTGATTATTAAGGCCTTAGCTCAGAAATCAAGATAAAACCAACCTGTGAGATTGTCAGCTCATTTCGTTGTTTCATTTGCGAGAAAACGGTAAAAATGCATAGAGCTTTTGTACGCATTTCTATTGGCAGAGTTTTCGTCTCACTGAGACGAAAACTAATTTTGGAACTTATTTCATTTATTAATTCAGAATGATAAAACTTTATGCAGAACTTTGTGAAGGAAACTTTTCTTCCATGATTATCTTGATACCATGTAAGGTATATGTAAATCTGTGAACATTTATGTTTTTCCTCTTTACCATCTTTGACCTTGGCTTTAAATTGTCTGAAAAGATTAAGGCTGTCCCGATTCCCACTACAGAGGGCGCTCTAGACACCTTAAATCCATTTTTATGAGTTGCCGGATTGCGGCCAAGGTTGCAGTTGAAATTACTTATTATTAAGCACAAGGAAAATGGGTAAATATTGTTTTAATGTTGTTACAGTAACTAAGTAGTAACTCGTGTGTGCTGGGCTGACGGAGGAGGAATTGTAGAGTGGTTGCTCAGTCCGGAGGGGAGCTAAAGACAGCGAAAACTTGTGCACCAAACTAACTGCTAGCGCATGCACTTTACTCTGTACCAAAGATTGTAGAGCACCGTAGGCGCAAGATGGGGAACTGGGCCTTTATCTACTGTTGCAAAGTGAAATAGGCATGGGCGCCATTTCGGCAAGTGAATGCCTGTGTTTCCCATTGATAGCAATTGTCATTGTCTACACTGGTCCGCACGTATCAGTGTTGTATCAAAAGAGTCACTTGCCAAAATGGCGTCCAGTGAGATTTCATATTTCAGCCATAGTTCCCCATCTTGCGCCTATGGCACTCTATAATCTTTGCTCTGTACCGAACTGTGATGCAAGTCAGGGCATCGGCGAACTTGCAATCATTTTTAGAAAACAGTATTTGATGTCATGTAGTAGTAAAATGCAGATCGTAACGACTGCAATTTTAGTTGGCCTAAAAGAAATCATCGATTTGGAGGACAGAAAGGATCATAAGTATAATTAAATGCATTTCATTTCATCTTTGATATCTTAAGAATCCAGTAAGCGATTTTCAGCAATTCTGTTGAGTTTTTGTCGTAATTATGACAATTTAAAAAAAAAATTAGTTAAGAATCCGCTACGTCAGATTGCCCACATATATTACGGACTGGGGCGCTGGTACGAACGATAATGCCAAAATCTCAAAAAAGGAGTACAGCACCCCAGTTACTGGGTCTAGTATGGTCTAACCACTTATAATAATCATCTTGAATTTGAAACTTCACAACATCATGGTGGTAAGCAAACTTTAGTGCATTCCTCATTTATTCTTTTGCCTTGCCAAACCTCACCCAAATCAACAGTTTCTTGTCAGCTGCTGCATAATGCCATAATTTAAATGTTTTCCTACATAAAAGGCTATTATAGAGCCCTTGTTTAGGGATTCCAACAGTATCACACTTGTCCAGATCGTTACATATTTATTACGGGAGATATGGCAGTTCTGAACTCTTGAGTTCACTCTCTGACAGCTCTGTGTACAAAAATCCCATTGAACAAGCAGGGCATTTAGAGCATTCCCACTTAGTTGTCATTTCCGTGTTGGATATCGCTGGATGGCCGAGAGAGTTTGATTTTCGGATGCAGGACTACCGGTTACTTCTTTCTGTCTCCATTATTTCTGGAGTTATGAACCAGGAGGCTGCCGAATTATTTTGAGGGGGATCGAATTTTTTCCTTTTCTGTTCAGCACCCTTGCTGGGCCATTGTTCACATACACAAACAACCCCAAATTTATGGAAGTCCTAGGTGTGGCCTCCTTCTCTAGCCCCTGATATCCTCCATATTTATCCCACAAACCTATATATTGCACATTGCCAGAGAGCACTTGAGTACTGGGGACTTTCCAACAGCGCCAAACTTGTCCAGATCTTTCCAAGATTATTGCAGATATAGCTGTTGTTAACTCTTGTTTTCACTCTCTGACAGCTCTATGAATGAAAATCCCTTTGAACATACATTTGAAAGGCATTCAGAGCATCATCGCTTACTCTTCATTTCAGGGCAGAAGATGCTGCTGGATGGCAGAGAAAGCTTGATTTCCCGATGCAAGACTACTGAAGCTAACTGCAGGTAAAAACATTTTTTTTTAAAACCAATAATTGAGGCTGCCAACTTCTTTTGGGGGGCCTGTCCTTTTTTGTTTTGATTCTGTCTAGGCTATTGTTCACGGACACACACCATGAAGATTGGAAGTCCTGGGGGTGTCTTCCTTTTCTGGCCCATGGTGTTCTCCCTGTTTATCCCTTAATCCTATATTACAAATTGCCAGAGAGCCCATAAGTAGGACTTTCCAACAGCGTCAAACTTGTCCAGATCTTTCCAAGATTAGTGTAGATATGGCTGTTGTTAACTCTTGTTTTCACTCTCTGACAGCTCTGTGAGTGAAAATCCCTTTGAACATACATTTGAAAGGCATTCAGAGCATCATCGC
This sequence comes from Marthasterias glacialis, assembly GCA_911728455.2. Classification (NCBI taxonomy): domain Eukaryota; kingdom Metazoa; phylum Echinodermata; class Asteroidea; order Forcipulatida; family Asteriidae; genus Marthasterias; species Marthasterias glacialis. Next base: position 15,514,924 of record OU452225.1, on the reverse strand, counting down.
TGGTTGACGGAGACAGCTTAATTTCCGGATGCACAACTACTGGAGCTAACAGCAGGTAAGAACCTTTGTTTGTGAAGTTATGGATTGGGAGGTTGCTGACTTTTTAGGAGGCCATTTGTTTTTGTTTCAATTCAGAACCTTGTCTGGGCCATTCTTCATGGCCACACAGCTTCGTCAAAATTAGAAGTTCTTGGATGTCAACTTTCCCTGGCTCCTGGCTTCCCAACTGTTTCCCTGAACCCTATGCTACACATTGTCAGAGAGCTGTTGAGAAGCATTTACCAAAAGTGTCACACTTAATCCTGATCCTTACAACATTGGGAAGATATTGCCATTCTAAAATTCTTGTTTTCACTCTCTGACAGCTCTGTGTACAACAATCTCATTGAACATGTATTTGATGGGCATTTGGAGCATCACTGCTAAATCGTCATTCTCGGGTTGAAGATGTCATTGATTGGATGTCCGAGATATTTGATTTCGGATGCAAAACTACTGGAGCTAACAGTAGGTAAAAACAACTTTTTTTAAAGACACACGGCCTCGTCAAAATTCTCCTTGAACCCTCCACTACACCTTGTCAGTGAGCCGTTGAGTAGCACTTTCCAACAGTGTCACACCTGTCCTGATCCTTACAACATTGGGAAGAATTTGTCATTCTAAAAGTCTTGTTTTCACTCTCTGTCAGCTCTGTGTACAACAATCCCATTGAACATGTGCTTGAAGGGCATTCGGAGCATCACCACTGGCTCGTCGTTCCAAAGTTGACGAATTTGATTTTCGGATGCAAGATCTATGGAGCTAACTGCAGGTAGAACCTTTATTTTCTGGAGATATGAAGTTAATTTGCAACCATTGATCTGCATATTAGTTCGGCAAATATCGACCATTTTTCGGCTGAAAGTTTAAGGGCAAAAAAAAAAAAAAAATTATCCCCCACACAAAAGAAACAAACAAACAAACAAACAAACAAATTTAAGTTTTTGACCAAAATTTCAAACTCGTTTTCGCTCTACCAATTTAACAGGGCATATCCACCTCTACCAACACTCTAATTTGCAAGCCCGGATCTGCCTGAGTTCGGGAAACATCCAACATTTGTCGGCTGAAACTTTTAGGGCCAAAAACCACAAATTTTCAATTACCCACCCAAAACAAAAAATGGGAGTTTAGGACCAAGATTTCAAAGTTGTTTTCGCTCTACCAAGTTTCCCCCCCCCCCAAAACAAATTGGAGTTTTGAACCAAAATTTCAAAGCTGTTTTCGCTCTACGAAGTCAAGTGGGCATATCCCCTGATACCAGGGCTCTAATTTGGAAGTCCAGATCTGCCTTAGTTCAGGAAATATTGACCATTTGGGGGCTGAAACGTTTAGGGCCAAAAACTACAAATTTTTCATTACCCCCCTCTTAAAAAAAAATGGTGTTTTGGACCAAAATTTTAAAGTTGTTTTTCACTATACCAAGTCAAGAGGGCATATCCCCCAGTACCAGCGCTCTAGTCTGGAAGTCTGGATATGCCTTTGTTCTTGAAAATATCAACCATTTTTCAGCTGAAACTTTTAGGGCAAAGAAACACAAATTTCCCTAACACCCCCCTAAAAAGAAGTGGAGTTTAGGACCAAAATTTCAAAATTGTTTTTGCTCTACCAAGTCAAGCGGGCATATCCCACGGTACCAGTGCTCTAATTTGCAAGCCCAGATCTGCTTCAGTTAAAAAAACATCCAACATTTTTGGGCAGAAACTTTTAGGGCCAAAAATCACAAGTTTTTCATTACCACCCTAAAACAAATGGGAGTTTTGAACCAAAACTTCAAAGCTGTTTTCGCTCTACCAAGTCAAGAGGGCATATCCCCTGGTACCAGGGCTCTAATTTGGAAGTCCGGATCTGCCTTTGTTTGGGAAATATCTATAATTTTTTGGCTGAAACTTTTAGGGCCAAAAACCACAAATTTTCATGACCCCCCCTAAAAAGATGGGAGATTGGACCAAAATTTCAAAGTTGCCTTCGCTCTACCAAGTCAAGCGGGCAAATCCCATGGTACCAGCACTCTAATTTGCAAGTCCGGAATTTACCACTTTTTTCGGTTGAACTTTTTAGGGCCAAAAACCCCAAATTTTCCATTACCCCTGCCCCCCTCCTTAAAAAAATGGGAGTTTTGAACCAAAACTTCAAAGTTGCCTTCGCTCTACCAAGTCAAGCGGGCATGTATCCATCGGTACCAGCACTCTAATTTACAAGTCTTGAATTATCCACTTTTTTTCGGCTGAACTTTTAGGGCCAAAAACCACAAATTTTCCCTTACCCCCCCCCCCCCCTCAAAAAAAAGGAGAGTTTTGAACCAAAATGTCAAAGCTGTTTTCGCTCTACCAAGTCAAGAGGGCATATCCCCTGGTACCAGGGCTCTAATTTGGAAGTCCCGATCTGCCTTTGTTTGGGAAATATTCACCCTTTTTTGGCTGAAACTTTTAGGGCAAAAAACCACAAATTTTCCATTTCTCCCCACTCCCCCCCCCACCCCACCTTAAAAAAAATGGGGGTTTTGAACCAAAATTTCAAAGTTGCTTTTTCTCTACCAAGTCAAGCGGGCATATCCCACGGTACCAGCACTCTAATTTGCAAGTCTGGAAATATCCACTTTTTTTCGCTGAACTTTAGGGCCAAAAACCACAAATTTTCCATTACCCATCCCGCCTAAAAAAAAGGGAGCTTTAAACGAAAATTTCAAAGTCGTTTTCGCTCTACCAAGTCAAGAGGGCATATCCCCTGGTACCAGGGCTCTAATTTGGAAATCCAGATCTTCCTTTGTTCGAGACATATCCACTATTTTTGGCTGAAACTTTTAGGGCCAAAAACCACAAATTTTCATGACCCCCCCCCCCTAAAGAATATGGGAGTTTTGAACCAAATTTTCAAGCTGTTTTCGCTCTACCAAGTCAAGTGGGCATATCCCCCGGTACCAGCACTCTATAATTTGCAAGTCCGGAATTATCCACTTTTTTTTTCGGCTGAACTTTTTAGGGCCAAAAACCACAAATTTTTCCGTTACCCCCCACCCCCCTCATAAAAAAGGATAGTTTTGAACCAAAATTTCAAAGCTGTTTTCGCTGTACCAAGTCGAGTGGGTATATCCCCTGGTACCTGGGTTCTAATTTGGAAGTCTAGATCTGCCTTAGTTCGGGAAATATCCAGCATTTTTCAACCTTTTAGAGCCAAAAACCACAAATTTTCAATTAGCCCCCCCCCCCTTAAAAAAATGGGAGTTTTAGTCCAAAATTTCAGAGTTGTTTTTGCTCTACCAAGAGTGCATAGTCAAGAGGGCATTTCCCCTGGTACAAGCTATCTAATTTGCTAGTCCGGATCTGCTCTACAGATACACTCTAAAAAAAAATGGGAGATTTGGACCAAAATTTCAAAGTCGTTGTTGCTCTACCAAGCCAAGAGGGCATATCTCGCGTTACTAGCACTCTAATTTGCAAGTCCAGATCTGCCTTTGTTTGGGAAATATCCACCATTTTCGTCTGAAACTTGTAGGGCCAAAAACCACAAATTTTCCATTACCCCCCCCCTAAAAAAAATGGGAGTTTTGAATCAAAATTTCAAAGTTGTTTTCGCTCTACCAAGTAAAGAGGGCATATCTCGCGTTACCAGCACTCTAATTTGCAAGTCCGGATGTGCCTTTGTTTGGGAGATATCCACCATTTTCAGCTGAAACTTTTAGGCCCAAAAACCACAAATTTTGCATTACCACCCCCCCCCCCCCCCCGTGACCCCTTAAGTTTTAAATCAAAATTTCAAAGTTGTTTTCGCTCTACCAAGTCAAGCTGGCATATCCCATGGTACCAGGGCTCTAATTTGGAAGTCCAGATCTGCCTTAGTTCGGGAAATTTCCACCATTTTTCAGCTGAAACTTTTAGTGCCAAAAACCACAAGTTTTCCTTTACCCCTCACCTAAAAAAAATTGGCATTTTGAACCAAAATTTCTAAGTTGTTTTTGCTCTACCAAGTCCACCCCACCCCAAAAAATGGATTTTGGGGTCTAGGTGAATCCGCATATATTAAGAGAATATACAAGCTCAGTAATATACTAAACCTTTGTAGAGATTGTGCATACATCACATCAAACTAAGTTTTAATTGGAGTATATATTATTTAATCCTTAAAATAATGTAATTTGCTTTAAGTGAACTAAGGTAAATTACGGAAATAATTTTAAAGAAAAATTATTTTTAATATGTTCTTTTTTACCCACCATCAAATATGTAGGTAGGTTGCCTTCATCGGAAAAGATCTGCAAATGAATACCTTGGAGAATTTATACATTCTAATTAAAATCCACAATCTTCAGGGATATATGAAATTTTTGATATTAAAACCGTCTTTTGAAAGAAGCGAATAGACCCCTTGCATGAAGGCCACAGCACTGAGACCAAATAATGGAAACGTGAACGTGTGTACACACCATGCAAAACTCTCAACCAATGATAGGTATTCCTTTGACATCAGTGAGGGCGCTGTTGGTTCGTTATTTCAAATGCATAGGGGTTTTAGAACTTTTTTTCTGCTCAGCAGAACTTTTAAAAGCAACATTTTCTAGATCCTAACACCGGAGTTTGAAAATGATATTAAATTCTCAGCTGCAATAATATTGAAATAATATTGACGGATAAAAGTACATAAAATATGTCTTCAAAAGTAATTATAAAGCCATTATCAAATTTTAAAGTATCTAGTTAATGTCTGTTTACATCAATTCCCTTGACTGCCTGTAACCACCAGGCATCTGGTTAAGGTCTGTTTACATAAAGCCTCTTGACTACCAGTAACCACCAGGCATCTGTTTAAGGTTTAGTTGCTTTAAATCTTTTGACTACTGGTAACCACCAGGCATCTGGTTAATGTTTAGTTGCTTTAAATCTTTTGACTACCGGTAACCACCAGGCATCTGGTTAAGGTCTGTTTGCATCAAATCTCTTGACTATCGGTAACCACCAGCAGTGCTGTAGTCGAGTCCACACCAGTCGAGTCCGAGTCCCTGTTGTCCAAGTCCAGCTTCGAGACCTCCAGCACTGACAGATACAGACACGGGAGCAGTCTTTTTTACCATATGCCTGGATCTCAAAACTCACAGCACTTCTTCCCTCTTACTTGATCTCCCACAAATCCCCGAAAAATGGTGAATAAGTTTGAATCAATAAGATGAAATATCAATCAATGCTACATTACTCTCTGGTTGTGAGCCGTACAGTTTACGCCACTGAATTGCTCACTGCATTGTTATTCTGTAACAGTGCAGAGCAAGTTTATTATGTGAAGAAAATGTTGCCTTATCAACCAAAGCTAATCTGAATTGGAAACTATGTGCATTGAAAATACCACATTGAATGAAATAGCACAGCTTTACATCTATTGTTGAACCTTGGAGCTGGCTGCATCAATGGTTGAATAGTTCCTTTATGTAAAAATAGTGAATTCACTAAAGTGACTTCCCCCACAGAAATATACACTCATGTTCATGGTTGCATGCTCTACACCCTGCTAATCAATTAACTGAAATATAGAAACAAAAATACAGTTTGTACGTTGAAACGTTGGCTAACCTTAGGTGTGTGTTTAAGAGCCCTAAAGAAAATGGAGAAGTAAAGTAGATAACGTGGAAATGATGCTCGTTTTCCATGTCAGCTTTCGTAAAGAATGGTCAAGATTTAAGACAATGTTCTTTGAAAACAGACTCGTTGTAATGATTTTAAGCCATGAGTTTGGGGCTTTGGCTGATGCAGTTATGGTAAAGAGGAACAAGGAAGTTTTATACAGAAGTTACAGTAGTTCAATGGTACAGACGAAGAGAGAGTATGGACATTCCATCATGCCTGATGTGAATGAGCTATACAAATTGCTATTCTGCTTTAATAGGTAGTCAGATGTACTCAATAGCCTAAATCTGCATCTAGGTATATAACCGTACCTTCAACGTTGCAGACTAGGCTGTGTTAGATGATTGTGTATAAATCACACTGGTTCAATGCACAGTCATTATTACACTGAAGTAACAGGCATTTTCTGTTTAGTCTTCATTCTGATTTTGAACGAATTAGTTTGGATTTTTACATCTATTTCTCTGTCACAAAATGACGAGGAAATTGTGAAGAGTCACTATTATTATTAAATCTACACATGCCTTCGATTCTCGGTATTTGTCTTCCTCTACTTTCATCTTAACATTGGTATTAAGTAACTGAGTTTTGGTCTGTAAAATAATGAGCAGGAAGTAAAGTTTAGTTTATAGCTGGGTAGGTAGAAATTAATTTGTAATTTTGTGTGCAAAACATTGTAAGCTGAGAAGACTTTTTAAAAGTTAACTTCATGGATTCTTGAATTTATTGTAATGTTGTGTTTGAGAAAACATCAGAATTGTCTGATGCTATTGTAGCAAAGCACTATAATATTTTTTACAACAACTCCAGGATATTGATGTTGATATTAATATTAATATGCATATAATTATAATTATGAATATAAATGTTAATATTAGTATAGGCTCTATTAATACTAATATTCTTGCCATAGCCAGAAACAACCCAAGACACTATGCAGACGGAGCTACAGAAAATCATTTCAGTTTTCAAAGGTTCCTACTCGACCTACATACGAGGCTATGAAAGCCGCTGCGTAAAGGAATAACTTCATCATAGTCCAAAATTATATGTAAAAATTGGAGTAGAGTGATGGTTGATACTGAAAGCAATCCATTATTGCAAGCATTGGTGCAAATAAAATGAATCACACTATTTCCTTGTGTATGCGTTTTTACTCATACAACAACTTTGCAATCATTCTGAAACAAATGAATAGTTTGAAAAGAAAGCAAGTTGTTTTATTTTCGTGCTGTAATTAGTCTCTTTTTGTAATATCGAAAGACACACATACAATCATACAATTGTTTTGATCTTATGTCAAGGTTATAACTTGAGCCTAAGAGAACCGGATTAATAGGAGGAAGTTCAATGGGAAATAATATTCAAAGGTAAAAAAAAAAGTACAATGAATGCCGCCGTTCCTTTCATTTCCCGTTGTATTCGTATTCACCTTATGCATCTAAGCCCGCTCCGGTATTCGCTTAATAACAAAGGAGTACAGTTTCTTACCATAGGACTATGAATACTGAATAGATCCAGGTAGTCAACAACTTTGCAGTCGTTAACAGTCAAACTGAGTTATAGCTAACTGGAGGATTGCTCTGGATGTCGATTACAGCATTCATCTGTTCCTATTGATTTCTCAACAGGTTTATACAGAACTCTAGTTACAGGATGCTGAAAATTTTATGCAAAATCATCTTGTCATCGCATCAAAATGCCTTCGGATTGACTTCACTGGTGTTTGTTCTTGCCTGTCTAAACACTGGTAAGTAAATGGTTGTTTGTTTACAAAAACGTCACATGTAGAAACACTCCGTGTATTAAAGCGACTAGAGCTTTGAGGTAAATGGGAAAACTAGTATTGGAAGCTTAAAGGGGAAGTTTTATACAGAGATTTTCTCCATTTTTTTAAACATCTATATCTTGGAGTTTAGTCATGTTCTTTTCCTTTCATCAAACCAAACCGACCTTGTGATTTGTTTTTGCGAAACAGCTTGGCTATCTCTTGTGTTCATTTGACTCTTCAAGACATAATTCTAGAGTCGGGGAGTTTCTGTAAAATGTGAAATGGTTAAAAACAATACCTCCAAAATATAATCTGCCTTTCATTCTTCATTCGAACTTGTTCCGTTGCCAAGTTTTGTCTTTATTAACTTTCTTATTAAAGTAATTAAAAAACATTTCTGAATTTATGATATTAATGTATTCATTTATTTGACGTAGGTTTCGCCCTTCAGCTACTAGGAAGTCAAACCTCACAGAGTTCTACCAACGGAAATAATCTTGCTGATCATGCTGTTGATAATAACATCAATACACCTTCAATCACCAGTAAGTTTACTTATATTTTCCCCACAGATGAATTGAATGGTGATTGATGATGTCATTAATAAATCCAGCGGTTGACTCCTTGGAGGACTTGATGGATGACTTCATATATTTGGAAGAAATGAGTTATGATGATTTGTGAAATGTTAGGCCTAAAGATATAAATACTTTCATTACGTAGTCTGGTAGCAGGAAGTTTTATATAGAACCCGTATTTTCATTTCCCACCTTGACATCCTCAAATCATACACTGAAATTCCATAACCTGTGACTTCAAGTATGTTGTTCCCCGTGCAAACAAAGTTCTGGGTCAAACAGCTTTCAGTGTAGCTGGTCCAATGATTTGGAACAATCTTCCTCCTGTCATTGGGGAATCTGTTAATTTATCGCTATTTTGTAAAGGTCATAAGACTCATCTTTATCCATGTTAAGTTCTTTTGTGTGCGCTTTGATCTTGATGGAATAGCACCTTTTAAATTATAATTGTTATGTTAGAAACCACAAAGGTAAAGCATAAAATAATCCATTTTGAGATACGGATGACACAATACTTAAACATTGTTAGGTTTGGGTTATTTTTGTCTGTTTACACCCAAAACCAAACAGTGCACTCACATAGTGTCCATCATATTGTGGCGCAACGACGGCCAGCGAGATTAATTGTTATATTACTTACCTAAGAAATAATGGTACAGTCCGGCAGAGCAGTAGGCTGGAGTACAGCATGCGAGCACGCAGCGCGGTTGCGCGGTCTGACTGCCGCCGCAAGCCGGGAGTGCATGCAGCTAGCGAAAGTGAAAGTAAGTGCATGTCACGCGCGCACGCGGGAAAAAGTTAGACAGTTCATGCCAAGCTCTGGAAGCAGTGAGTACACCTTTTATTAGTGCTGCGTGTGTAGCAGTGCGGGATTGCGTAAGGGGGTAGTTTAGCGCTGCGTGTGCAGTGCGGAGTGTGAGGGTCGCAGCAGAGTAGAGTGAGGTACCTTACGAGGAACCTTGGGTTCTACTCATTGTGCTGTATGGTCGGTAGTAGAATTGTGGGCCTGTGCACTCATAGTTGCGTGGTTACGCACGAATGTAGCGCAAGGAAGGCCCTGTGTATTTCTTGTCGGATCCCTCTGTGAAACCGGCTACCGGTAGTCTGGGGAAGACTAGCCTTGCTCACGGTGGTGTCTATGGCCGTGAAGTAGCGTGTGTGGAAGCGATACCTGAGGTAGCCTACCTCACGGAGGAATTGCTTGGGATCTGTCACGCTTGTATTTCGGGGTAGTTGTTTCTTATTAGAGTGATTGTTTATTAAGTATTGGCCATACCTTGTAGGTGGTGGTTATTGTAAGTGTGTAGTTTTCATTGCCATTGTTATTGTAAGTTTAATCGATCAGTTGCCAAAGATGGAAAGCCTCCGGTGAGGGGGAAAGTACTAAATAAACTAGTTGAATTGTTGGCATATAGTTTTGTCAATTATTCCTTTATTCCTTTCGGGTCCTGTGTAATTGTTATTAAATCGGGACGGTAAATTGCAGTCCCAACGGATCAGTCTCTAGCCGCTCAGAGCTTTTCCGGTCAGGCCGTCCAAAGCCAGCGCTCGCTAGGTGGCTGCTTAGGCAACTTCCTGCTCAAGGGGGCGTTGCGCGACAATATCACAAAAAGGCTAATAGAGTTAGTTCCTTTGTGAAGTCATTTTACGTTATACATTGTTTTCACTATCCGATGTTTTGCTGTGTATTTTATGGTATCACTATCCATCCTGACTGCTGGTGTTGCTTTAATTGTTAACATCCTGAAAAGTATGTACGATCTGCTTTGCAGTTTATTCAAATTATAATGCGTTCTTATCAAACGATATTTAATTTAGATGCTGAAGCCAACCCATGGTGGAAAGTGAACCTTGGTGACACCTACTGCCTCAAGAAAATCACTTTGTTTACCAGATCTATGGATGGTAAATGTTTCTTCACTTATTACTCTGCTGTATATGTTGATGATTTCAGTGTAGCGTTTGCCGTTATTGACGTTTTCATGAGTTCCATTCCCTTTGCTCGGTCTTGTTATTTTTGGCTTTCTCAAATTTAGAGTCTGTTTCAGGAAAGAATCATTGTTTCAAGTCGTTATTCATTGGAATATATAAGAATGTATTGAAATTGATGAGAAAAGCGACTTTCCTCATTCCTAGCAAGTTCCTTTTGACTCATCCCGGATGTTCTGATTGCAGATGTAGGTCAAATAGAAGGAGCTGTAGTGAGGGCTGGTTTGAGTTCGGATCATTTACAGAACAGAATGATTGGATCACCACTAACTTTTGCTCAAGCTCAAAGTGGACTGATTAATGATTTTACCCTGGACCCGACTGTCATTGCTCGATATGTGAGTGTAGATATTCCAACCGGCAGTGGAGAGATGAAGGTATTAGTCCTTGGTGAGGTCAAAGTTGATGAAATCACTCAGAGTGAAGATGCAGCAACGTCCTCAGGTGAGTAGCCAGAAGCCTAACCTACACCTCTCAATTAATAATTGTGCTAAAAAAATAGATGAGTTTAATAAAGGAACGTCACACCACTCTCCAGTTAACGAGTTATGATTCTAAATAGTTAGCAGTAAGACTTCTTTACGAGGTAAATTCTAAAGGAAAATCTGCTTCATAAATCACTCAGCCGACTTACTAAAACTAATAGTGTGACATGTCGACTTCTTAAATTTGCAGTTCGTCGTCTTGGCGAGATAAATTACTATCAATAAAGCAAATCTAGTTACTCAATAAAATATGTCAACTTTGCGAGATTGTCTCGTTATCTGATGGAGAAGTGATATGACACTTTTAGATTTACGTACATTTCTTGTTGTAATTTTCCCTTTATTCTTAGTTCGACAAAACCAAATGACTGAATCGTTACTTTTCATAATGTTTTAGGCCAACATGACAAATGCATTTCTTGTTGCTATTTCTCATTGATGTAGCTCTTCCTTTGTCCGGTAACTTTAGTAGTCAAAGTTCAACAGCTGATATTGAAGTTGCTTCAAATGCTCTAAATGGAGATAATTTGGACTTCACCCACACAGGTACACAACGTTTTCTTTCTATCATGTCGTTAATTGCGATTGAAAATCCCAGATCAGGATCTTAGAGTTCTTGACCCATTATAAATCAGCATGAACCGGAATCAGAGTCATTGTTTCAGACTGTGATCCTGGATCGCAACATTCCAGAATCTGAGTCAGTTTGACACATAATCTGGATCAGACTGACACAAACACGGATCTATTCTGACCCAGGGAGTTTTAGAGCAGGCCTTGCTTTTAAGCTTTTTTTAAAGTAGCCCAAGGGGCTAGTAAACTGTACATTTTACTTGTCCCATAGGAAGTTTTTATTGCCCAAATTTTAAACATGTGTGGCAGGCATAATTATTAACTTGATCCTTATCTCATTCTTCCTCAAGTTAAAGTCACTAAGCGGACTAAAGCTGAGGGACGAGATTCGTTTTGGAGGAAGTATACCGCCGATTATAGTTAATTGTAAACCTCTCTGTCAGAATACACACAGATCCCTAAAAATAATCACACAGATCGGACACAAGTTTATGTGACCTTGACCTCAATTTATTTATTAATCACCTTCAACTCAAGAAGTTGGGTAAAACAATGTAGCCTATCAGCAGTTTGAAACGAGACTTAAGTTACTCACAATAATTACTGCTAAATCAATATTGTGTGAACGGCAACCCGCATTCAGAACACTATGCAACAGTTATACACCCGCCCCCTGGGCCTTGAGCACACAGCTCGGTCCTGGAACAACCACACATCTCGCTCTGCCAATGCAGCCTTCACACAGAAACCGGTAGTTGTCTACCTCGCACACAGCGACGGCAACCTTCGGGTCGTAGTTCAACTTAACCCAGTCAACTACACCCCAGTATCGTATCCGGTTGATCGTCTTGTGTTGAAACACGACGATCGCCTGCACGCGCAAAGCCTAATAACACAGCCTAAATTCTAGCAACGAGTGATACGGGCGAACCCTTGCACCACTCCAAAAATGCAACAAATGCCGTCTGAATTCACAAAGAAGACAAACACTTACGTCTCACTCTAACTTTGCTCTCTCAAAATGTTGGAACAAATCCAATAGGACTGCCCTGCAACCCCAAAACAGCAGCTTTTATCTTGTTTTCTCGCCTGCAATTTGCACGCCCAACAGCGCAGAACATCTTACATAAACTTAAATAACTTCTTAAAGATTATGCTCAAAACAGCCCAACTAAACTATAAATTTTGCACAATTAAAATGCACCTGACCTCTAGTGGCGCGAACTGCCACCTTGCACCCTGTCATTGGTGCAACCAGGTCGCCTGACCAACTACGTCGTTCACGTATCACGTGCGATGTCACATGACAATATTACAACTCATGCACTTCCATTACACATGTATTGTCATCTTCCTGATACTGACGGTCGCGATCACCATTGTAGCGAACAGTTTAACGATCAAATGAAGTTACACCCACACACTCAAAAATAAATTAACACATTTCTAAAATGTATTATTCACATCTGAAAAGGAAGAAGTATGAGCATTATAAACAAGTAAGTTGCACAGTTTTTAGTAGCCCACAGGACAAGTTGAGAAGTGGTGTTTACTAGCCCATAGCAGTTTTTACTAGACAATGTACACCGGGCTAGTGTTAAGGGTGAACCCTGTAGAGTTTGTCAGTTTTGTTGATGGTACATGCCCCAAAGAGGTGATTTGATATTGGTAAGACAATTAAATTTGTTTTCTTGCAAAACTAGCATTGATTTACAAGATTGAGATCATTATGATCCCGACCCTCATTGGTCAATGGGGGGCGTTGTTTTCTCGTACCTTATGGTCTATTATGTTTTGTTTCATTTAGTTTGGTAGAATGTATGTACAAACACTGCCTGTGGACATCAATATTGCACTTAGGTTTCTCCCTTGAATTTAATAAATTTATTTTCAGAAACATAATAAAATTACCATTGACTGAAAAAACATACTTAACTGATATAAGAAATCAACACAGATCCAAAATCTGCTTTCAAACCCAAGCTTCATCGCATTTTATAATTAGACGCTTGTCCTATTTTGTTAATTATAGCAACTTTCTTAAGACTGCCGCCCCCTCTTCCCCCTCCGATCCCCGAACCACCCCTTCCTCTTCCCCAGCTTAAAGAAAACTTCACCAGTAGGTAGTTGTATTCAATTTGGGTACAACAGGGTTTAATATTTCGATGCATAATCTTTTTGTAATCGACTATTAATATTAGCAATTATTACGTGAGTACGTGGCGTGTTTAAAACCAACGACTGTTTTTTCTTTTTCAGTTCAGGAATGGAAGCCATGGTGGAAGGTGGATCTTGTGACTGAATATTGTCTGGGCAAAATCAGAATTTTGAACAGAGTTTCTGTGCATCGTAAGCTTTTACAAAATACAGTTTAATATCATGTCTTCATTATTTAAGTAAATGCAAGTATTATTACTTTAAAGACACTATGTGAAAATAAAGTTTGTTGAGGTGTTAGACTGTTGCAATTTCAGAATTTTAAAACGAAATTTGTGAACTATGCATCACTTTAATGACATCTTTTGCAATGGATGAAATCCAAGACCATTAATCCATTGTTGTTGTTTTTGTTTGATGATGGGGGTGTTTGTTTGTTTGCTTGTTTTTTGTTTTGTTTTTCCCCTCTCCATTTTTACAATGTGGGGCTTTGATGACAACGTTTTTCTAGTTCCATCTAGTTTTACTTTAGGATTCACTGAATGAGATTTAATGTATGATGACGATGAGGAACATAATGAATATTTTATGAGTAGGCGTGGTCATCTTGATTTATTTCCACTTGCTAGAATGACGCTATCAAAGTTCACTACTGAAAGCAAAGTGAAAAACTTATTATATTTTTGCTAACATATTCATCAAATTATCAATCGAATTATTGCACTGCACCCAACATTCATTCCCTAAAGGTTCAAACCTTTAAACATAGTTAATTTGTATTACTTTAACAGTGAACTCTGAGTTACGATTAGTGGGAGCCGTTGTGAGGGCTGGTCCGAGTGATATTCATATTGTTAACACAGTGTGTGGTAGTCCAGTAACCAGACAACAAGCATTATCACGTGACTGGATTGAATTCACGTGTGACCCACCCAGACTCTCGCGGTATGTCAGTGTCGACATTCCCCGCTTGGAGATTTTATCACTCAGTGAGGTACAAGTATTCCCATGTAAGTCAGAACTCTTAATTACATGAATTGAATACATCTGAATCAATATCAGTAGAATGTGGCCCATATTTGGTCTAGTACTAGTTTTCTACGAAGAAGTCATGTTTGTTTTTGTCACAAGCGACACTGCACACTTACAAGCGAGCCTTGAATCTTCGCTTCGCTATTCAACAATCACTAAAAACATGGAAACTAAGAGCCGAATTTATATTTAAATTTATTGACGCTCTGTACATCCAAATAAAGAAATTGTCTAAATCTCATTTGACACTGTAGTTTGATAGTTTTCACTTAAAAAAGTTTTTAGGACGATATTTTAAGGATAAGAGCCCCAAAATTACATACTATCCACCACCAGTATAAATAACTAAATGGGCATCGTCCATGGAGTGGTACGATTTCGAACCCCAAAACAAAAATGGAACAATGTTCATTCTAAGAAAAGTTCATTTATTTAAAGGAATGATTTTTGTTTCTTCATTTTCACAGGTAGAATAGATTTTATACTTGTCACTAACATTCCTCTGATTGGTCAGATTGGAGACAATGAAGCAGTCGTTAAAGCATACAAAGGATGTCGTGACTTGACGGCTAGTGTTTCATTTGGTAGACTATTGACAACAGGAGGAACTAATACTGGACTTCCTGCAGGATTCAATGAAGTAGATGATCCCATACTGGGTCGAGCAGCAAAGTCTCTGATATTACCTGAGGCTGGTGGGTTAGACAGGGTGGGCATCTTCTACTCAGAGTGGTCTAAAAGTGGAAGGAGCATCAGGATACAGACAATACTATTACCCAAGGACGGTAAGATTATCAAATCTACATTTATCCAGACATATTACTAGTTATTACTTTTATTCTTATATTTTGTAATAGGGATGACCTCATATGCAGGTAACGTATTATTGTCTAAAACATCAAAATAATAAGACACAATTTAACTTATTTTTCAAGTTTGAAGCGACACAATTTAGGTCCCTTTTCTATAAATCAGAACTTAGTACATACACATTTTCTTCACATAAAACAACATTAAGCTGCGGACGAAAACATATAAACATTAACAGTGACCAGCGGCCGTTGTATGGAACTTTTTATGTCGTGCTTCTTTTCTAATTTCAGTCGGTGCTGTTAATATTCTTCCTGAGCAGCAGACACTGACAGTAAATGTAGGCGAGTTGGTCACACTGATAATGGTACCATATAACTCACAGACCAATGACAACATCAGATGGAAGCATAATGAAGATGCAATAGATGGATGGAACAATCAGCTCATGGTGTCTATTCCAAGTGTTGCCAAAGCTGAGGAAGGGATTTACAGCTGCTTCGTGGACGGTCAAGAACATCTGCAACGTCACGGCATAATGAGACTCATAGTACGAGGTTTGTTTGAATTCTACACAAAATATTGCAACAAATCACAGGCTTTGTAAGTACCAAATAGCATTGGTTCATATCTTGTGAAATCTTGACTTTGTTGTCATTTACGTTTATTTTAGCTTGTCCATCGGGGATGTGGGGTCCAATGTGTTTGGATGCATGTGGTCGATGCTACAATGGAGGTATATGTGATGATCAGACAGGAATCTGCATCTGTGCTCCGGGTTTCAGTGGAGATAACTGTGAAAAAGGTTGAAAACCGAGTCATACTTTTTTGTTAGACCATGAACAATTAATAATGAAACATTTCATACGTGTTTACGAATTGTAGAAAAGTGTAACATAACATCATTAAACAATGCCTACCTTTAGAATTCTCAAATGACTATTAATGGTGACATAATTACTTTCATGTTACAGTTCATGGTCGTCATGTGTTTGGTAAAGATGCTCAATACGGCTGCTCTGATAGTCACGATCCACACCACACCGCCTGCCAGGGTCATTTGTTCTGTTTTCTTGATCCTTATGGATGCTCGTGTGCTGCCGGCTACATGGGACTGGACTGCATGCAAGGTAAGAGGATGCTTTGTGGTATAACAAAAACAAAGACTGGTTTGCTCTATGGTAGAATCCACATCTAGACTACCCTAATAACGAGAATACAGTTGCATTTGGTTTATTACAGTGTTTCAGCAAAGCATGCAGCCTAATAAAAAAAAACATACTGTTACTATTATTTCCAGAATGCCCGGAGGGGATGTACGGTGCTGATTGTAAACAAACATGCCACTGTGAGGGGGATGGAACCTGTCTTAAAGATACTGGAGAATGCATGCAGGGTGTGGGTGAGTAAAGGAAGATCATCATAACATTCCAGTATTTAATTAAACAGTATGAAATATTAAGTTATGTCTATTATGTCTGAAATATTAAAGTTATGTCTAGTTTATAATGTTTGCATAAATTCTTTCCGCAGGTTGTCAATCTCCATATTTTGGTCCTAATTGTCAGTGTTCAGGTAAGACAGTCACTTTTGGTGTTAGCAATAGTGTTAGGAATTTGTTCAAACTTTGTTTTTCGTCGATCCTTTGGACACACAATGAAACGACTTTGTTCACATAAAGAACCTTTTTTATTGATCAATCTCATTTGCAATCTAATTGCCAAATTTCACAGGCCCAATCACGCAAATTTGGCTCAGTCAAGTTTGAAACTTGCAAGGGCAAATTTGAACTTGTGCACGGAAGTTTGAAACTTGCGCGAGGAACTACTTTCGCTCAACATGGTTACAATTTATCGCAGAATCGATGTTAGCAGTGAGGCTAAACTGTGAGATTTCTTTTCAACTTTTAAAGGTTTTTTGATGTTTTTAACGGAAAGGTGTTTGTGAATGGGAATAAAAGTGTGTTGAAACACGGTTGTTTAAACAAGGCCTGGTACTTGATGTACCTCGACTTCATCTCGGTAAAATTATCGAGAACCAGGCCTCTCCATGTTCAATCAATTAAACAACTAGTTGAAAACCTCTTCACCTACTTTTATTCCCTTATTACTACAGTGTATTACTGCTATAGTCCGGTTCCCAGATCAAAAAATTTCCAACTATTCTCTGTCGATTTTAGGGTTAGGTATCACTCAAATGTGACAAAAAGGAGGAATTACTCCTTATTATTGAAAATATCCAAAATGCTCCGAACTCGTTGTCATTATTCGGACAGTGTCGTTGATGGTGGGACATTTCTTTTGTTGATAAAAATTCAAAAAATTTGCAGACACATCTCATTATTGTTTTTCTTTTCTTTTTTTCCCCAACGAATTCAACACTATATCTGAATATATTTGTAACATTTTTACAAATTGATTATCCCAGGCTTTTTGAAAGTAAACAAGGCCCGTCATCAGCACTCCATTTTTTATCTACATCGTCCACCATTGGTGACAAGTAATGGATATTTATATAAGCTGCGTCATAATCTATATTTAGCTTTGGATAATGTCTGACCTTAGATTTTTAACAAGAGACGTGAGGGAATCTTTGGTCAGGGAACCAGAGTACGGTATATTACAGCGTACTTGGGCTTGAAGTTTGTCTGGTTCCAATAATCCACTGTCCTTTACTTGGCAACGAGTGTTTCAAATTTATACAGTTAAACACTCTCTGATATCAAGACTTGAACATTGTGAAGTGATTATATCCCCAGTTACTACAACTCTAGATATTCTTAGTGGTCAATCTAGTCATCAGTATCGTCACTGGTCTACTCTGGAATTCGAAAACATAGCCATTGTCGAAAAAGCTTTGCCAAACAGTTGGATGAAATTTGTATAATTGAAGCTCTAAAAAACTGTAATCTGTTAGTGTTACTTCTTATATGGGGAACTGGTTTCTCAAAATAAATGAAAAGTGTCACACATAGAAACAAAATTACATTTTTATTGACATTTGTACAGGAGTCATCACAGCCACAGTGAATCTCCAGATTGCAAAGTCTGATGAACCGTCAGAAATAACCCTCCAGTGGGATGCAGTAACATGCGCAGATGAATACAGAGTGGAATTCTCACAAATAAACAAAGACAATTGCCAACCTATCAACTCATCAACAGCGCCAGTTAACAACCATTGTTCCTGTCAATCAACGTCAACGACTATACGTGATCTTGATGCTAACTCCATATACCTAGTGAAAGTTCAAGCTCGTTTTGGGTTATCTTATAGCACTGCAGCAACCAGGGAAGTAATGACTGCTACCACAGGTAAGAGTTTATCCTCTTCCCCAGGGTGGTTTTGTGATTCCGATGTCCTAAAAAGCCTGTCGTGTGTGATCATTTACACATTTCATCATTGTGTACATAGTTGTAATGAGTCAAAATGCGCTGAACAAATTGCAAAGTCTGATGAACCGTCAGAAATAACCCTCCAATGGGATGCAGTAACATGCGCAGATGAATACAGAGTGGAATACTCACAAATAAACAAAGACAATTGCCAACCTATCGACTCATCAACAGCGCCAGTTAACAACCATTGTTCCTGTTAATCAACGTCAACGACTATACCTGATCTTGATTCTAGCTCCATATACCAAGTGAGAGTTCAAGCTCGTTTGGGTTCATCTTATAGCACTGCAGCAATGGGGAGATACACAGTTTGTGGACGTAAAGATTAGACCCTTAATTCATCACATGACCAGAGCACCAGCTTGCAGTACGGAAACGTATTCAAACATTAATCATAGAAACAGTTTCCGAGGTAGTGTGTCAGAATTTTTGAGCAGATTGCTTCACCTGGCAACTTTCTTGAAGAGAGATTTCATGTGACGTCACCTAAGACCTTTTTCTAACGCTGCGTGCACAAACAGACACTGGAAATTGTTCAGCAGACGATGCGTCAGCCATTGAGTTTGTACATGGCTTGACCCAACATGGCTGAGAAATTAACTATTCCCGGGCTCACGCCAACCTCTCTATACATGCCCAAATTTCCGACAAACAGCAAATCCACGATAAAGTAAGAGACTTATAAGTGATGAACATTCTATCCACTATATAAAAAAAGGCGTTCAACCTCAATGTGAAAGGGTCATAGACCTTTTTATTTGGTTTATTTGTTGGGATGACCCGATGTCAACTTTAAAAACGCAAATAGGGAAAATACATTACAGAAAAGTATCATGCCGTATGTAGTGCAAATAACAATATTAAGGTAGTAGTATGTATTGCTGCTAAACCATGATCATGCGCAATGTCAAAGGAAATCCATCATTGTACTGTTCATTACCTGTCCTTGATTTGTCTTGCAATGTCACCTGACCCCGAGAAGATTATTGTCTCATTTAATTATTATACTGGAGAAACATAGAAGGTTGCCAATTCTCGATTCATACTATTGAACAAGTAACCACCTCCCCAACCACTACTTTACACAAACATTTGTAGAAACATATCATCTGCTCGAGACTGTTTGGACTGAAGGTGAACAAGAACCAAAACAAAAGAACGCTACATTTTCCTGACTTTATGCAATACCTTGTTTACTGTAGAACCGATGGCAGCCCCAACTGATGTGCAGAGTATTGAGTCTGATGATACCAGTTTGAGTTTCTCTTGGAGTGAGCCACCGTGTGGAGGTCGAGGTGGTATCATCACAGGGTACACATACAAGCTGACTGAAGTAGGCTCTATGCCTGACAGTGAAGCTGAGCAGTCCAGTACCTCAAGCTTAATTGTGATGATTCGTGGTTTAATACCATACACTGATTACAGCTTCCAGGTTGCAGCCAGCACCAGTGATGGTACTGGGCCGTTTAGCAACAGCATTATTACGAGAACAGCCGAAGGAGGTAGGGATATCAAGATAGCATTTATTATTTTCCACCATTCGTGTCATATACAGTTTCAGTATTACACCATACAACTATTCACACTTGCTAGCTAAATCCAGAACAAATACGCAAAATGCTTCTTTTTGTTCATGAGCTTTTCTTTCTGCGTCCATCCTTTCATCAAGAAGAAGTACATTAATTTCAAACTAATCCCATTCATTCCATAAATCTGACATTGATAAACATTGATCTGATCATCTGGCTTATTCTTGGGTATGATCTCGGATCAATGTTATTGTAGGATGTTGTTAAACCATCTACCAGGCGAGTGAAGGACAATGTACATTTTGTATAATAAGTCCTATCAATGTGCACCTTTTGTATTAAATTATTTGCCGTTATATCCTGCCAAAGTGACAAAATAAATTCAACATTTATCAAAACATCTTCGTATGAACACATCTAATATTCAAAATATGATTAATTTTGCTCACACTTTTTTGATAAAATGCTTATTTTTGAAGATTTTTGTTTTACATTTTGCGTTAACATAAACAATAGTGTTATTTGACTGTTATTCGTAAAGAGTTTTGTGAAATAAATTACATTGTTCGACTACAGTTCCGCCCGCACCTACGGGTATCAAGGTCAGTAACGCTGATGAGTCTTCGATCACGGTGGAGTGGACAGAGCCTGATCCTCCCCATGGAATCATAATCAACTATGATATCTCGCACTGGTCATCCATGGAAGATGAAGCATCAGCAACCATAAAGACAGACGTTGGTATGACGTCATTGAAGTATCGTATAGAGGGCCTCATGGCAAATGTCAATTACTTTATCAAGGTATGTTTTGTGTTTTTCGCTACCCTTACAGAAGTTGTATTTTCAATAAGATTATGATCTGGACGAACATATGCAAGAATGTTTAATTGCATTGTTTTTGTTTTACCCACACACTGATGTGTGTTAAGCACCAAGCTTGCCCGGCAGCTAGAGGCAGGTCGAATTTTACTTTTCATTAGTCAATTTTAATAGAAGTTAAATTTTACCCCATACACCGATGTGTGTTAAGCACTGTATACTCAGTATTTTGCAGAGTTCTGTGGAAAAAATCCACAGGCATGTTGGTGTGAAGTCATTGAGAACCTCATGGCAAGTGTCAATTACTTCACAAAGGTATGTTTTGTGTATTTTGTTACGCTTTCAGAAAGTTTATTTTCCAACACATTTTTTTATGAGGACAAACGTCTGGAATATTTTGTAACATAGTTCCATTTTTATTTCAAACGCAAAGGTTCGAGCCAAGACTTCTGCAGGTAACGGTGACTGGAGCACTGACGTCATTGGAACAACGAAAATAGGAGGTAACTGTTTGTCACGAATGAAAATGCACAGTAGAACCTGAAGTTATACACACTATTATTAAGTTCATTGTTTATATCAATGTTCCTATACGAGCATTATGTTTCAGGAACTACAGACTTTATAAAGAATGTTTTTCTGTCACAGTTCCTGGTCCAGTAGAGAATCTTCGGACGACGGATCAAACTGATAAGTCAGTTACCTTGGAATGGGATCCACCGCTGAACCCGAATGGACAAATCATGAAGTACATTGTATGTACCAATTTGGTAGAGTGAGGAGATTACTGTAGCCAACAAAATTAAGTTTTATGATGAAAATCTTCTAAGCTGAAGATGTTGTCAAAGTAAAAACAAAGGTTTTTTTAACAGTACAGACAAGCGGATATAAAATGTTGAAAGTTTACTCATTTTCAACAAAAGATTATTGTGCAATGCAAAGATAGTAATACTGAAATATTTCCCCCTTTTCGTCATTTGAAAATTATTTTAGTAAGATACAAATAATGTATATGAAAAACCAATGAATGTTTGATATTCAAACTCATTTGTAAGCTAATATGTTCACTTACTTTTTTAATTTGTGATATTGTGCTTTTATTTTAATATGTCGCTACCAGGCTGTTATAAGATGTATTACATAATTTATGTTTATTATGATCCAAAAACCTCAACTTATTGCAAATTTTAATATCCTATACAAAATCTTGTTAATTACACACACATTCTTTTACTGACCAGGTGGAACACCGAGCTGTAGAGAAACGTCACCGGGTGGATTTTATTGCAGATAGTGCATATTTGGGATTTGAAGTTGGGATTGAAAGAGTCACCACCAACGATCTGGAACCAACAACAAAATATGAGTTCACGGTTTCGGCAAGGAACCAAATGTTCACTGGAAGCCCAATAGTACTGGAAGTGTTCACGAAATCACTGGAAGGTACAGCAGTGTTTCCTTCGATAAATCAGTCAATTTGAGAAGATGCTTTGTTTATCTTCCTTTGCTCTTCATTTACATGTATATTCAAGATAGCCCCAAAACTGCTTTTAAACAGAATTTCTAAACTGGTGGCAATCCATGTCTTACGAATCTTCTCCTTTGCTGGTTTTTGTTTTATGAATTTTGTGTAGTGTTTTTAATTTCTTTTTCACCAACGAACATTATCTTTGATCACTGTTGACGATTTGACAATGTTGTGTTTACTTTGAGTAGGTGTAGCTCAGCTTTATTTTTGGTCGATGGTTTGAAAAAAAAAATGTAGACAGCCAAACTTTTTTCATAAAGAAACCAGTCATATAAATGATGCAAAACTAGAAAACTTTATGCGGCTTGGATCTAGATGTAAAAGGACCTGTTTTATAATCCCTTTAATTGCCTGCTAATCGTCCGTTACAGACCCTCCTTCACCACTGACACCAAGTGTAAACCCAAATGAAGCAACTGCCACTACAGTTACCATCAGTATCAAGCCAGCCATTGATGATGGCTACGTTACGTAAGTATTTCAGCTTGAAGGATGTTAAACATTGATAATACGAATGTAACATACGAACGCCAAACGTTGGTCCAATCATCCAACTACAGAAAATTACATAAAAACAAAACTTTGCAGTTCGATTTGTATTTAATAGTGCTGGCCATATTAATTTTCATACAATAACCAAAGCTCTGTAACTCTCACTTCAGATCATACGTGATTCATGTGAAGAAGACTGCATCTAAGACGAAGAGAGAAGCTTTAGATCCCATCCATTATGATGCCTCTCAGGATGACTACATTGCAGCTGAACTATCCAAGCAGATGATTCAAGACTCTTTTGTAGTTGGAGATGGTGGAATGTATGGGGGCTTCTACAACACACCACTAGACACAAGAGCAACATACGCCATTCGTGTTGGATCGGTTAGCAGGGGAAACGGGACGGTAAGCATTTATCATGAATTGGAAAGAAACAAAGAAGACATTTATCACGTTAATGGATGCCTTGTGTCACAATGTTGTAGACAGTTATATGACTGATAACAATTATAACTATGAGGTCTTGAAAAACTCTAAACCTCCGAAATCCAACCTAGCCAAGCTTGAGTTTCAGGCTATCAATTGTCTCCTCACACATCCCTCTATACATATCCTGAAGGCAGACAAGGGCAATGCAACTGTTGTGATGGATCGTACTGAATATGATCATATAAGGTTCATGACATTCTTGACACAGATACATATGTCCGTCTAAAGAAGAATCCGATCCCATCAGTTGAAAGGAAGTTGGCTGCCAAGCTCCTCGCTCTGAACCGTAGCACTGCCATACCTACTCCGTTATACAGGCACCTCAGGCCCTCTGCCACAAAGTGCCCCAGATTCTTTGGTCAACCAAAGATCCACAAACCAGACAAACCACTGCGACCGATTGTCTCCTCCCGAGGTTCCCCCACCTACAACCTCGCTCAGCACTTGACAAAACTCTTACACCCACTTGTGGGTAAAACGCCTCACCATGTACCCAATTCGGCAGGGTTTATCGATATCATAAAGGGAATTAAATTACAGTCCTCCGATGTACTAGTGAGTTTTGATGTCAAATCACTATTCACGAACGTACCTGTAAGCCGTACACCTCCGATGTTACCACATCAATAAATCACCAAGTTCACATTAATTTACAACAATGTCTTCTTATTTATTTCAATAACAACAGCAATGAAAATGTTTACTTATTAAAAGAAAACGATCGTATACCAGGCCTTAATAAAAAAAGAATAAAAGAGATCTCTGTAGGGAGTCAGTGCACTCACAAACTCAAACAGTTTACCGGTACTTGCTAATTGGGTTCCTCGTCCCTAAACTCTACTCCTACTCACTGACGTGACGATTCCGACATTCCCACAAAGATAGCTGAGAGAGAGTCCGCAGTCCTGAGTGTGCTCGGTGACGGAGTGAAGGTCCAGTTGATCACCGCTGAGCATGAAATAGGGCTGAGTCCAATTTAATTCACCGCAATCTTTATAGTTTGCGGTCCAAAACAGTTATTTCTCCTTAGGGTTCAATCCTGAGACTAAACTAGCTGAGAATCAATCCTGACAGTAGACTAGCTGATATCCAATCCTGAGAGCCAATAATCCTCAATAAAATGATAAATGTGATGTGATGATCTTGATTGATAATCTATGATCTGATTATAACAACATTCTATAAAATAAACTGGAGACTTATTACGAATTTAACTCTGCAAACATGGCTGACCTCTATCACATGGCCCTAACCATATCTCGCCAAATGAGGGCGCTATTCACATCTGGGGCAGGGGCTACACATCCCCCCTTCTAAACAGGTGGCATCGTCCCGATGCGACTTTTGGTTGGGAAGAAGAATGGCTTACAGAAATCTGGAACCCATTGCTCAAGTGCGTTTACGCTGAATTTGTTGCATGTCGGTTGACCAAACGTGTCGTAGGTAAACCTCTTAGGTGGTCGACGCTGTCTACCTGACCTGGACACATAGACCTCATCTGAAGTCTCCACACTTGATTCAACAGCGGATTCTGTCTTCACAGATACGTCAGCGGTTGTAGTGTCTTCTCCTGTTGCCACGTCTACCACACTTGTACTCTCAAAGGAAGGGCTAAGCATGCTATCAGCGACTATTTCTACGCCAATGTCTGGATCTTCACCCCCATCTGGTACGCACTCAATAGTCCCATTGCAAACACCGCTTAAATCTTTTGAGGTGGCATCAAGAACTTCACTACTGGATCCTTCATGTACAGGGTAGATGTCACTTGTCCCATCATCTACTGAATCATTGCAGTGGCCTTCGCAGGAAACCTCAGCATCCGGAACTTCGTCGCAAGCTAGAGAAGCAGCCAATAACTTTCCACCTTCTCCATCAACTTCTGGGTTGTTGATCATGGGCTCAGTCTTTCCTTGACTTGCACCAGCAGAATCAGTCTCCATCTGTTCAGTCTCTTCTGGACTAACACCAATGGAATCTGTTTCCGTCTGTGACAAAGTCGAAGTGTGGCTGTTGGCTTCATCTAGTGGCATAATGTCATCATTGGTAGATTTCCATCCCGATGGAACGAATGATTCTGCATCAATCCGCAACGGGCTGGTAGCAGCAGTGGGATCTTCATAACTTTTCTGAATCTCCTCACTACCAGTTTCTCTGGAACTTGAATTTTCAGCGACATTAACTTCAGTACCTGAAACTGGAACATTCTCTTTATGTTTAGACCAGATGGTGATGATGTTACTTGTTTCATCATCATCTTGATCTTCTGCCTGATCTTCTGTCAAGCTTTCTTTGTCTTGTGTTAATTCACTTGACACTTCCAACTTCTGGTGCTTCATTTGCCTTGTCACAGGCCTCTTTGGTGTTTCCACAGCTGGTGGGGGTTGATTTTCACCGGTGAGTACTCCAATTGGCAGGATCATGTTGCGATGTAACACTTTGGTTGCACCTTTTCCTTTTTCTGGCTTCACTCTGTAGACAGGAATCCCATCATTTTGACGATTAACAACACAGTACACTGTGTCATTCCACTTATCTGCAAGCTTGTGGGGACCTTTGAATCCAACATTTCGAATGAGCACTCTATCACCTTCATTCAAGTCACTCCCTCTCACTCTAAGGTCATAACGTTTCTTGTTTGATGCTGACAACTTTGCAGATTCCCTGGAAGCAAGTTGATACGCGTTCTCCAGACTTTGTCGGAGCTCGGAAACATATTTGGAATGGTCTTTGTTTGTGACACCATCTGGGGTTGTGCCAAAGCATAGATCAAGTGGTATTCGTGCCTCTCGCCCAAACATGATGTAGTATGGTGAGAACCCAGTACTGTCATTCCTCGTACAATTATACGCATGTACTAATGGGCCAACAAATTTGCTCCACTTCTCCTTCTTGTCTCTAGGAAGAGTACCAAGCATGCTCAGCAAGGTTCTGTTGAAACGTTCTGGCTGAGGGTCACCCTGGGGATGGTACGGTGTAGTTCTTGATTTTCGTATCCCCAAAAGATGAGTCAGCTCCTTGATCAACTTGTTGTCAAACTCACGACCCTGGTCAGAATGGACCCGTTTTGGTAGTCCATAGTACAGGAAATACTTCTCCCAGAGTACATGAGCTACAGTACGTGATGACTTATCACGTGTGGGGTATGCCTGGGCATATCGTGAGAAATGGTCAGTAACAACTAGGATATACTGTGCACCACTGCTATCTGGCTCCAACTTCAAAAAGTCAATGCATACTAATTCTAGAGGGCAAGTAGTGCTAATATTCACCAGTGGAGCTGCTACTTTCTGAGTCGTCTTGTAGGACACGCATCTGGCACAGTTGGAAACCCACGCCTCTATCTGAGTTGCCATCCTCGGCCAATAAAATCGACGTCGGGCTAAAACAACTGCACGCTCAGCTCCAAGATGTCCAAGCTCGTTGTGAACTCCAACAATGGCTTTCTCTCTGAACGAACTGGGTAGAACCAACTGAAAGCACTCTTTCTCCTGGGCATCCACTACTCGACGATACAGTATCCCCTCTCTCAGGTGTAGCTTACTGAACTGGTTCAACATCAATCCAACTTCCTTTGGAAAAGCTGAAATTCCCTGGGGTTTTCTGCCCTTTCCGACAAAACCAATCACCATTCTAATATTCTCATCTGCAGTTTGCTCAGCTTGCCAGTCAATAGATCCACCTTCAAGATCTGGAGACTGAACTGGGCCCTCGTAATCTATGGGTACTGCTCCTGCACTCAACGCCAAGGAATGGATGAGCGAATAATTCCCAGCTTCAACTGACTCGTCTTTATTGTCTTGATGAATCGTGTCTCCTTGGTGAGTTTCAGATATCGCATGCATAGTGTCTCCTTCAAGTATTGGTGAACACTCATCTGCATCACCTTGGAGTCTGGCTTGGAGAATGTGGATTTTCTCGGTCTGATCCTTCCCAGAAGCTTCACTGAGAGTTCCTTCATGAGGACGCCTTGAGAGTGCATCTGCATCTTGATTGCATCGACCAGGCTTGTAATGTATTGAGAAATCGTATGATGTGAGAGCTGCCAACCATCGATGACCGGTGGCATCTAACTTAGCTGATGACAACACATACGTGAGCGGGTTATTGTCAGTGAATACCTTAGTACCACGAGCTGAATATAGGTAATCCTTGAACTTGTCGGTGACCGACCACTTCAAACCTAAAAACTCGAGTTTGTGAGCAGGGTAATTTTTCTCTGATGGGGTTAGTCCTCGACTGGCATAAGCAACTGGCCGTAACTTTCCTTGTGACTCCTGGCACAACACTGCACCAAGCCCATCACGAGACGCGTCAACATGCATCACAAATGGCTGCATCACATCAGCAAATGCCAGAACTGGCGCTGAACATAACCTGTCCTTGAGAGCCTGAAAAGCTCCCTCACATCGAGTTGTCCAGCGGGATGCAAAAGTCACTTTGTTGTCTGTACAGTTGCCTTCAGTAGTCTGGTGGGATAAGGTCATTTTCTTGTCGACTGCAGTCAATTCATGAAGAGGTTTCGCCAGCTTTGCAAAACCATCAATAAACCTCCGATAGTATCCAGCTAATCCCAGAAAAGATCGTACCTGCTTAATATCTGTAGGGGTAGGCCAAGACCTAATGGCCTTTACTTTATCAGGATCTGTCTGTACACCTTCGCTTGACACCACATGCCCAAGGTACTTAACTGATGAACAACATAGCTGGCACTTTTCAGTCCATACTCTGACAGACGACGCAACACTTTGGCCAACCGTTCCTCCATCAGTTCTAAAGTGGGAGCAAAAATGATCACATCATCCATGTACACGAGAACTTCACTTAAATTTAGCCCGGACATACACTGCTCCATTAATCGTTGAAATGTAGCGGGTGCTCCCTTAACACCCTGCGGCATGCGTTCAAATTGATAGAATCCAGCTGGGCAGATGAAAGCTGTTTTCTCTTTATCTTCGGGTCTCATGGGGATCTGATAATAACCAGATTTTAGATCTATGACTGAGAACCAGTTGCATCCATGCAAACAATCTAAGGCCTCCTGCACTAGTGGCACTGCATACTGATCGGGTACTGTGCGGGAGTTCAAGGTGCGGTAATCAATGCATAGTCTCATCTTTCCAGTTTTCTTTCTCACGATGACTATCGGGGATGCATAGCGACTCTTTGATTCAGTTATCACACCGATGTCCAACAAATGCTGCAAATGATCTCTGAGATCGCTCAGGTCAGCTGGTGAGATGCGCCGTGATCTCTCCCTGAAAGGTTGTTCATCAGCAAGCCTGATCTCATGCTGAACTCCTTGCGTCAACCCAAGGTCCCATTCATGTTGAGAAAATACCTCCAAATGGCTGTATGCAAGCTTCAAAATTCGGTCTCTCCACGCAGCATCAATCGGTCCCCAGACAAATGGAAACGTTTTAAACTCATCTTCGGTTGTCTTTGGACTTGTACTTAACGGAACCGATGATCCATGGGTTGCATTTGTAGCATAACATTTAGCAGAATCTGTAACCGGTGTTCTACTTTCATCTGAGCTAGTACTGCTCACAGAGACCGGTAAAAACACTCCAGCCAGGAAACACTTATTTGGTAGTTGAATGTCTTGATCTGTTTGGTTCTGTAAGCAAACCTTGACTCGTCTGAACCCAGTTCCGATTTTTACCAGTGAGCAGATGGTTTCGATGCCACCGGGCAACCGTTTCGGATTCACTTCATCGATCAAGGCAGTTACAGGTCTCCCTAATCTATTCCGAACAGTGCCTGAGACGAACTTCTGTGACCTGGCAGGAATGACAAGACTGTGTCGCCCGTTACTCTTACGGTTTACCAGTCCAATTCTTCCTTCCGGTCCAGCCTTCTCAGCAACTTCAAAGTCATGGTATATTTCTCTGCAGGCTGCACTGATGTGTAGGTTATCTTGTCCCTTGCTCTCTCTCTGATTTCCAAAAAGAGACTCATAACAGTTCCGAATGGCTCCAGAATTTGTCCCTATGATTAGCTGATGATGTGTAGAGTCGCGCCCATCTGGTACAACCAACGCCAAAACAGCAGATGACTGACTTGTACCACAGAAGTCTGCGTCGAACCCAATGTCCACATCTGTCCAGCCCAAATAAGGAATTTGACCACCGCCACCATGCCAAAGCACAAGATCTTCCAAGGGATGTAGTGTCTTTCCCAATTTCTGAAAGAAACTTTCATGTATCAAGGTTACTTGAGATCCACTGTCTAGTAAACATCTTGCTTTAACTCCATCCACATAGCAGTTCTCCACTAGGTTGTTACCAATTAAACCAACTGGTATGTCTGTGCCTGCCTGGAATTGAATGTGGTTACGCATTTCTGGCCCTAATTGCTTGGGTTGGGCTTCTGATTGGACCCCGTCAGACGCCCCTTGTCGTTTCCCTGAAGGAATTTGATGAGCTTGTTGTTCACTTCCTCAAAGTTGGGCTTGTTCGGACACTTAGCCTTAAAGTGGTCCTCTTCTCCACAGCCGTAGCAAAAATTTGGTCGACTTCGTTTGCCAATGTACTTCTTCTCAGTGTAGTGGCTAAATGACTTGGCACTTTTTGGTGTTGTGGTAGTAGAAGCGGTGTCAGCAGGCTTGTCTACTCGCTGCTGCGATTTCTCCTGCTGTTCTGCCTCTTCTCGTCTAACCATCTGCAGCAGTTTTAAATACGGAGGCGGCTTATTGCGGGCATCCTTCAGTCGCAAGTTGACAAGGAGGATATCGTTGTATAGGATCCCTTTGATGAATTGATCCAGAAGCAGAGAATTTATCTTTTCTCTCTGCACGCCACCCTTGCGAACCAACTTCCGTAGCACAGCTTGAAGACGGGCTAAGAACTCGGATGGAGCCTCTTCTCGTTTCTGACGCATAGACTGGAACTTGAAACACAACTCCTCTGGCGACTCTGTACTACCAAAAGCCAATTCAAGAGCAGCCAAATACTCTTCTGCAGTGGCTTGGGGTTGCTCACTCCGCAAATCTGTTATGATGTTAGCTGCAGGGGGCCGAAGTGCTTCTCGTAACCTCCTACGCCGCTCAGCATCATCGGGTTCTTCCTCCAGTTGACCCGTTACTACTTCAATCCAAGTGTCAAATGGGTCCTCATCCTTAGGTGGTTGTCTAGCACCAGAGAATGGCCTAAGTTTTCTCCCTCCTGAAATACTGCAAGAAGATAGAACTTGGCTTAGCGTCTTACTTGAACCCTGTTCTGCAGTTGCTTTTGTCACTTCATCTGCAGATGGCTCGGTCTCCAAGTCTTTCAACATCACTCTTGACTTGAATTTATGCGGTTGATCCATCAATCGGTGAATGCGGAACTGGATGTCATTCCCTGCAACACAGACTTTGAAAGTCTCCGAGGGGGGCAAAACTACTTTAGCCACCTCTTGGTCGAACTCGCAAAGTAAGTGCGTGATGCCTTGGCGTTCCTGCCTTGACACTCCCACCAGGTGTTTTATGGTCTTGGATAGTGCTCGCGCCAGGGCCTCTGTTGATTCATCTAGTCCCTTATCACCAACAAGGAGCAGTGCACTACCAACGGGGACGTCATCTTTCTTACACCAATCCTTTGCTAGCTTCATCAATCCCGAGTCTGCCATGCCTGTATATTTATTTACTGATGTGATTATTTGTTGATTACAAAATACAATTTTAGATTTCCCTTTTTTTTTTTTTTCTTTTATCAACAGCAATTTGCAATATGAAAATTAAATATGACACATGGTTCAATTCAGTTTGACTTTTATTCTCATACCCAACA
Source organism: Marthasterias glacialis (assembly GCA_911728455.2). NCBI lineage: Eukaryota > Metazoa > Echinodermata > Asteroidea > Forcipulatida > Asteriidae > Marthasterias > Marthasterias glacialis. The sequence goes on along the minus strand of OU452225.1, from coordinate 15,483,843 downwards.
TGTCATTAAAATAAAAACAACAGCAAAACGCACAATAATAAAAAAAAATATGCAAATAGGCTCGCATGCACAACTAAATGTCCTAGGGAAATAGAACAAATTTGTTACAAATGTTACAATATATCAATGCATAAAATAGTGTTTAGCAATCGTTGGCTCTCTGGTCTGTTGTTAAACAAGAATTTGGTGACTTATCAAAAGTATAACTCGCAGTGAAGGACTTTCTTTTAATCTCCCCTGCAAAATTTGGAATAGTGTCCTGGCAAGATCGCCAAAAATGTAAGCCGTACACCTCCGATGTTACCACATCAATAAATCACCAAGTTCACATTAATTTACAACAATGTCTTCTTATTTATTTCAATAACAACAGCAATGAAAATGTTTACTTATTAAAAGAAAACGATCGTATACCAGGCCTTAATAAAAAAAGAATAAAAGAGATCTCTGTAGGGAGTCAGTGCACTCACAAACTCAAACAGTTTACCGGTACTTGCTAATTGGGTTCCTCGTCCCTAAACTCTACTCCTACTCACTGACGTGACGATTCCGACATTCCCACAAAGATAGCTGAGAGAGAGTCCGCAGTCCTGAGTGTGCTCGGTGACGGAGTGAAGGTCCAGTTGATCACCGCTGAGCATGAAATAGGGCTGAGTCCAATTTAATTCACCGCAATCTTTATAGTTTGCGGTCCAAAACAGTTATTTCTCCTTAGGGTTCAATCCTGAGACTAAACTAGCTGAGAATCAATCCTGACAGTAGACTAGCTGATATCCAATCCTGAGAGCCAATAATCCTCAATAAAATGATAAATGTGATGTGATGATCTTGATTGATAATCTATGATCTGATTATAACAACATTCTATAAAATAAACTGGAGACTTATTACGAATTTAACTCTGCAAACATGGCTGACCTCTATCACATGGCCCTAACCATATCTCGCCAAATGAGGGCGCTATTCACATCTGGGGCAGGGGCTACATACCTACCGAAGAAGCATGCCAAATTACCAAATCAGTACTTGAACAAGATGAAACTCTAGCGAACCGAACCAGTCTAACGCCAGACCAAATCCATGATCTATTATATTGACATGTGTGAAGTCCACATACTTCCAATGGAGAGATGGGTATTATAGACAGGCTGTGGGCACCCCCATGGGGTCTCCAATCTCCCCAGTCTTAGCGAACATTTTCATGGAAGATTTAGAACAGAAAACTTTGGGTACAGCTCGACTCAAACCCAAACTGTGGCTCCGATATGTTGATGACACGTTCATCATTTGGTCGCATGGCTCTGAAAACCTTGATGATTTCCTCAGTCATCTTAACCGGCAACATCCAAACATACAGTTTACCATGGAAACAGAGACATCTCATTCATTACCTTTCCTTGATGTGCTCATTTCCAAGAAGGCAAATGGTTCTCTTGCACATTCCGTGTACAGAAAACCAACACACACAGACCGCTCTCTTAATGCTCGGTCATTTCATCCTTCTGTGAAAGCCTCAGTGAACCGCACCCTACTTCGAAGGGCACACGTGATCTGTGACAAAGAACATTTACCAAATGAACTGGAACACCTGAACAGAGTGCTAAAAGAGAATGGGTACAGACCTGATAAACGAGAGTTCATATCTAAGAACAAGTCTCAAACTTCGAACTCTGAAGATATGCCTATTGCAGTCCTTCCGTACATTGGCCAGACTTCACACAAGATCCAACGTATCCTCCAAGAAGCGGATATTAAGGTCTACTACCGAACTCGCAATAAGCTACAGACCAAACTCTACACCCACAAAGACAAGCATGACTCCAGCAGTCAAGCAGGAGTTTACAGAATTCCTTGCTCATGTGGTAAAGTATACATTGGCGAGACTGGTAGAGACCTTAACACAAGGCTCAAAGAACATAAAGCCCATGGCCGCAGAGGGGAATATGACAAATCTGCCATTGTCAAACACTCTGCTGATCTAGACCATGTTATTGATTGGGAACAAGCTCGAAACATAGCCTCTGAGAAACACTGGTATACACGTTGTATCAGAGAAGCTATTGAGATACATAAACACAACACTGTTCCTCAGGACATAGGCTATTTCATTAGCAGCATTTGGCACACAATCCTACCACCCTACTCCACTGACATCCCACAGTCTACTGACAGGACAGGACAGTTCTTTTCAGAACTACGTTGTCTCCCGAATTCCGAAACCTACTCCGCGGTAGTAGAATAATAGCAAGACAAGTTCTCACAAGAACAATCTACTGTATATAGCAAAGTAGATATAATCACATGGTGTTATCGCAAACCAAATATACATTGATACCTCACCAGGCAATGCCTCAAATCCTATAATTATAACTATCTAATTAAGAACGGATCCCTCATACTATTTTTATGATTACAGGATGCAACTGTCACGTACTCGCCTCCAGTTACAGGTAATAAACATTAAGCGATATTAAAATTCAAGTTTTGAGCAATTGTAAAGGTGTACAGACGATAGCACATTTGATATTTTGAAGGAAAACCCATTTTGAACTGAGAACATTTACAGAGTAAACCACTGATAGAAACATTGTACACATTGTATACAAAAGCACGTCATGATGACTCTGCACTTAATAGTTAAGGTCATTTACTTAGAGCTTTGGTTCAAATCATTGAGTGATTAAAAATGATTCCTGGAATTAAGCATCTAACTTCAAAATGTTGATTTTGTATATATCTTTTGATTCTGCTGTGTTAAAGGTGTACTCGCTTGATTGTACTATTTTGAATTTATGTTCCCCTTTAATACAACAACTATTTCAAGGAAGATGAGAAATTAAACTTTTTCATCCAGACATCAGCAGCGTTATTTGACCTCTAAATCAATGGAATTGTCTGTTTTTCATTTTACATGATGAGGATAATCATTTATTTTTCAGTCAAAACTCAATTGAGTGAAAACACACCATTGATTGTGCCACTTATCGTCTTTGGAGTTATTATCTTAATTCTCGTACCGATTTTAATCATCATCTGCCTGAAGTGGAGGAAAGCTCACAGGAATGCTCTAGCAGGCTCAAGAAGACAGGTTGAAGGAATGGTGAGAGAAAATTATAGCTTAATCAAAATTGTATATATCATAAGAACCTAGTTTGCAAAAACATAACACTTTATCACCGATACCATGACTGGTTTGATAAGAAGTAAACATTTATTTCCTATATATATTTATATTCATTTGTTACAAGCTGTCACTCGGGAAGTGTTGTACACGTTAATTAGGTTTATGAATTGTATTTTCAAGTACAGATTCCAATACCGATATAAATATTGATAATTGTATTGTATTTTGGCTGATAAGGATCTGTCCAGAACTCGTCCCAAACCTGTTGCCACAAACCAATCATCAAGTGTTGGACATTTAAATGAAGATACAGATATCTACGAGAACATCGGTCTTCCAGAATGGGCAGTCGACTGGGATATTCAATGGAAACATTTGATTGTTGAAGATACGATACTCGGAAAAGGAAACTTTGGAGAAGTACGACTTGGTGGAATTAAGATAAAAGGAAAAGTCAACAAAGCAGCTATCAAAATGCTCAAAGGTCAATAATAATTCAGTATATTACTTTAATAAAGCTACGTCTATTTATTTTGTTCAGTCTTATGCAACCCGTTTTAGTGTTGGTTCTTGATAGTTTCCATTGTTTGTTGATAACATTCATTTTTATTAACGGAATTTCTTTCCAGCTGGTGCCTCTGATGATGCCGCTGATGACTTTTTGAAAGAATTTCAGACTATGACAGTAATTGGGACACACCCAAATGTCGTCGGTTTATTGGGTGCATGCTTTAACGAAGGTATGGATATCTATAATTATAATTCATGCAAATTATCACTTTTCTAGAACAACGTAGAAATCTGGTCTCAGATACAACTCCTACCCCACCCCCAACTAAAATAAATAAAATTGAATAAAGTAACAACATCTATGAGAAACTAAATGAAAATATATTGTTTTCTTTTTTACAACAACTGTATTAGAACATTTTAGTAACTAGAAGTCATAGGGTTATTTAAGAAAAAGAACCGGAAATCTAGTATGAAATGCCCGCCGAGCTTGACTTTACTTCTTGACCTGCGAACGCAAATCAAGTTGAGTAACAAACTTTTGAAACGTTTTTCTTAAGTAAGTTTCAGATCACAGAGCGTTAAACCTTTATTTTGAAAGTTTTACACGTTTTGATTTTGTAGAACCGTGATACCGTGATCAAAAGACATTTAGGTCCACTCAATGTTTATTTTCGCATCAAGGAACTCTGTACGTTGCGTTGGAGTTTGTTCCTGGGGATAACTTACGTAACTATCTTCGTAAAAACCGCCCTATTCAGCTACAACAGGACCAGACTAAGTACAGGGCGTCTACTGTTACTATGTCACAATTGCTGAAGTTTGGTGTGGACGTTTCTAAAGGAATGCAACATCTCTCTGACGCAGGAGTAAGTTATTTTGAAAACAATTATTGTTGGAGTCCAGTCCATCACACATTAGTATCAGGCGTTACGGTTGTTTTATATTTATGTTATTGGATAGCAATTCATGTTAGTCATTAATCTTAATTGTAATTTCAAGAAGATTTTTAACTAAATAAAATGCTGCATTACTATTCCTGCAGATAATTCATCGTGATTTAGCAGCGAGGAACATACTTCTTGGGGAAGAGTTGATTGCTAAGGTTTCTGATTTTGGACTATCTAGAGGAGAAGACGTTTATGTTCAGGAGTCTAAGGTGAGGTGAAGCAGGGGTTTGGACTAAATTCTAGGCCTATTCCTTTGAGAAACCAGTAGTTAAAATGGACCTATGGTTTAATCTCAGTAACAATTACGTCCCTACAACTACAGCATCAAACCCAGATACTTGTGTTGAAAATCGGTTAAATCCCATGTCATGAAAATCAGCAAACGCCATTTTTTAAGCATACATGACACTTTAATGTTTGACACAAATGTTTTTCAAATCATTTAAGCTCTGCAGTGTTCTTTTAATTTAGACCCGGATTCCTGTTCGCTGGTTGGCCATCGAATCCTTGACTCATCAACGTTATGTCTCTAAAAGTGACGTGTAAGTCAAAAATCATGAATTATTCATTAATAAACTTCTTATTACTTTAATCATAGATGAAGCAAACTGTGACAAAGGAAAGGTCACCAGTCAGTGTCTTCCAATCTATATGTCAACAATCATGAATTATTCATTAAAGAACCTTTTACTACTTAAATCATAGATGAAGCAAACTGTGACAAAAGAAAGGTCACCTGTCAGTGTCTTCCAATCTGTAGGTCAACAATCATGAATTATTCATTAAAGAACCTTTTACTACTTAAATCATAGATGAAGCAAACTGTGACAAAGGAAAGGTCACCTGTCAGTATCTTCCAATCTGTAGGTCAACAATCATGAATTATTCATTAAAGAACCTTTTACTACTTAAATCATAGATGAAGCAAACTGAGACAAAAGAAAGGTCACCTGTCAGTATCTTCCAATCTATAGGTCACAAATCATGAATTATTCATTAAAGAACCTCTTATTACTTAAATCATAGATGAAGCAAACTGAGACAAAAGAAAGGTCACCTGTCAGTATCTTCCAATCTATAGGTCACAAATCATGAATTATTCATTAAAGAACCTCTTATTACTTAAATCATAGATGAAGCAAACTGAGACAAACGAAATGTTACCAGTCAGTCTCTTCCAATCTATAGGTCAACAATCATGAATTATTCATTGTATTACCTCTTATTACTTAAATAAAAGATGAAGCAATCTGAGACAAAGGAAAGGTCACCAGTCAGTCTCTTCCAATCTATAGGTCAACAATCATGAATTATTCATTATAGAACCTCTTATTACTTAAATAATAGATGAAGCAAACTGAGTCAAAGGAAAGGTCACCAGTCAGTGTCTTCCAATCTATAGGTCAACAATCATGAATTATTCATTATAGAACCTCTTATTACTTAAATAATAGATGAAGCAAACTGAGACAGAGGAAAGGTCACCAGTCAGTATCTCCTAATCTATAATAGGTCAACCTAAGGACACAAAATGTTCACCTTTAAATTCACCTTGACAAACATGTGTAAATGTTTTATAAACATCAGTTGATAGTTGTTACTATGTGACAAAATTTTATATGAATAATTTATAAACTATACCATTCGTACTCTATTGTTAGGGAGATGAACATATGGTGACATTATGAGAGTTAAGTATAACTTGACTAATTATGTTCAATCTTGTATAAGTTGTTTAATTTATATTTGCAATTTTCTATTTTGATTGAAATATAGATGGTCTTTTGGAATCTTACTGTGGGAGATTGTGACATTTGGTATGTACTGGTAACAGCTGTCTACTGAAATAATCTGATATTTAAGAATCACTGATAACCATAAAAATGAAGAAAATGAAGAAAATGTGGCAATTTGTAAAGAAAATTGAGAAACAACGTAATGTTTTAGAATTAAGAGTTAAAAAATATGATTGCCATAGAACAATATGCTCAGTAATACATGGAAGACATGCTTGTCTTATGTGACCCATACTCCGGGTTGAAACACGGTAAATTGGGTCAACATGTTTGACCCGGAATTTGGGGTAATTTTAGTTGACCAGATTTGGGGTATTGTTGTATTTCTTGACCCTTAAAAGGGTCAGTTTAAATGACCCATTTCTGGGTCAAATCTTTTGACCACATTTTCCGGGTCACTGTAACCATGAAGTGGTCGCGCCAAATAGAACCCGGATTCTGGGTCAGATTTGACCCAATCCGGTTCAAATATGACCCGGACAGTTTTAAGAGTGTATGACATAGCATTTGTGTTAAACTTTTAGCTGGAACTCCCTACCCGGGTATTCAGACCAAAGACTTGGCTGATCAATTATTGGATGGATACCGGATGCCTCAACCTGAAAACTGCCCGGCTGATATGTAAGAATAAAATAATAAAGACATGAGATCCTAGTAGAAATAAAGATTTGAAAACAGAATGAGAGACTCTTCTCGAGTCTACCTGTTTCCATAATTGGTAATATCGAATATTTTCTCAGAAAGCAAACAAGCTACCCTTAAGTTGTCTACATCCTTGATGTCAACACCACTGCTTTATATTTATGCAGTGTCTTTGATACTTGAATTAAATTCCAATAATTATGCTTAGCCTTTCCCTGGTGTCTAATCTAAAACATTTGTGCATTTCAGCATGTTTGCTTTTTGCTTAGAGAAAAATAACAGTTCCTAACACCCGTACATGTGTTGATTATTCAGTTACGCATTGATGTTAAGATGTTGGAGGAGATCTTCAAACAAGCGACCAAGCTTCAAAGAGATCACTGGAGTGCTGGAGAAAATAGGAAATGCTCCAGTTGATAATGTAAGTTCTATGTTAATTGTTTATGAAATAACTCTTCAATTGATTTAACATAAATCTCAAAATAAAATTTGTAAATAGCGAAGCTCCCGTCATACCAGTTGATTCTGGGAGAATCATTTCATCCTACAAATTTATTCATAGTCCTATTAATGATTCATAACAGAGCAATACCTCGGTTTACTTATTTAATGTTACACTTTTCAAATCTTATTTAAGGAAAGGACAACACGAAATTGATTTTTTTTTTAATCTCGAAGTTGACTTTGTTTCCTCTTTTCTGATCAATGTTATTGCTTACAGTCATGCATGTTACCAGCAGTCTATGAAAATGTCAGCGTCATCAATCCAGAGCTTGATGATAACTAGATACCAGTGGTTACCGGTAGTCAAAAGATAATATGTAAACAGACCTTAACCAGATGCCTGGTAGTTACTGGTAGTCAAAATATTTGATGTAAACAGACCTTAACTAGATACCTGGTGGTTACCGGTAGTCAAAAGATTTGATGTAAACAGACCTTAACCAGATGCCTGGTGGTTACCGGTAGTCAAAAGATTTGATGTAAACAGACCTTAACCAGATGCCTGGTGGTTACCGGTAGTCAAAAGATTTGATGTAAACAGACCTTAACCAGATGCCTGGTGGTTACCGGCAGTCAAAAGATTTGATGTAAACAGACCTTAACCAGATGCCTGGTGGTTACCGGTAGTCAAAAGATTTGATGTAAACAGACCTTAACCAGATGCCTGGTGGTTACCTGTAGTCAAAAGATTTGATGTAAACAGACCTTGTGGTTACCGGTAGTCAAAAGATAGTATGTAAACAGACCTTAACCAGATGCCTGGTGGTTACTGGTAGTCAAAAATTTTAATGTAAACAGACCTTAACCAGATGCCTGGTGGTTACTGGTTGTCAAAAGATTTGATGTAAACAGACCTTAACCAGATGCCTGGTGGTTACTGGTAGTCAAAAGATTTGATGTCAACAGACATTAACTAGATGCCTGTGGTTACAGATAGTCAAAAGATTTCATGTAAACAGACCTCCACTAGATGCCTGGTGGTTACTGGTAGTCAAGAAACTTGATGTAAACAGACATTAACCAGATGCCTGGTGGTTACAGGCAGTCAAGGGAATTGATGTAAACAGACATCAACTAGATACTTAAAAATTTGATAATGGCTTTATAATTACTTTTGAAGACATATTTTATGTACTTTTATGCGCCAATATTATTTCAATATTATTGCAGCTGAGATTTTAGTAATATTTTTCAAACTCCGGTGTTAGGATCTAGAAAATGTTGCTTTTAAAAGTTCTGCTGAGCAGAAAAAAAGTTCTAAAACCCCTATGCATTTGAAATAACGAACCAACAGCGCCCTCACTGATGTTAAAGGAATACCTATCATTGGTTGAGCGTTTTGCATGGTGTGTACACACGTTCACGTTTCCATTATTTGGTCTCGGTGCTGTGGCCTTCATGCAAGGGGTCTATTTGCTACTTCCAAAAGACGGTTTTAATATCAAAATTTCATATATCCCTGAAGATTATGTTTTTTAATTATAATGCATAAGTTCTCCAAGGTATTCATATGCAGTTTTCCAATGAAGGCAACCTACCTACATATTTGATGGTGGGTAAAAAAGAACATATTAAAAATCATTTTTCTTAAAAATTATTTCAGTGATTTGCCTTAGTTCACTTTTGGAGCAAATTACATTATTTTAAGGACTAAATAGTATATACTCCAAGTAAAAATTAATTTGCTGTGATTTATGCACAATCTCTACAAAGGTATAGTATAAATTATTAGTGAGTTTGTATAATCTCTTAATATATGCGGATTCACCGAAGCCTAATTCCAGGAGACAAGAAGAAAATGTTTCTTTATTTAAGACAAATTTGCTTACTTAGGGCCTTGCCATACAGGGCAATTTCTACAGGCAACCAACTGCACTGCATGCAAAAGGAACACTTCGGTTGCACAACATTAATTTTCCTATTAGTATCTTACTCCCCAGGCAATTATGTGGAGATTGACATAGAGTTGTTGTCTGTAAATTGCTCCAATGTGACATGGCCCTTTGACTAATAAGGCAGGGAGAAAGTCATAAGCAACATTATGTAACGAATTGTATATTGAATTGGTAATTGTTTTTGTTGAAATACACTAACTCCACGATGTGTGTGGTTGGTAGCTTTGAGGAGAACTTCTTCAGTAACTTACTTATTCAGAAGTGTGTGTTAATGAAAATCAATATTTTTGTAGCACTGATTGGAATTATCTGATAAATTAATCGATCGGTCAAACATAGTGATTCAGATGTCCTAATGGGTTCGATTATTGGAAATACTAAAAAAACACAAGCTCAATTAGGGAATTCACAAATCTTCTTTAGTTAGGTATAGACCTTTATCATGCCGCAACCATCTTGGTCATGTTCCCTGTATCCAATAACAGTAATATATGCTAATACAAAAAGGAACCAGACTATTTGCCCTTCCAGCCCCAGTTCGGTTACAATTAATGGTTTGAATGGGAAAAAATCAAGATGGCCGCACCATGATAAAGGTCTATTGTGTGAATTGTTACCCATATGACAAGTAATAGACCCTGAAGGAATGTCAGTTAGGAACTAACCAACTCTACAAAATAAATATACACCTTGAGCGTACATTCCCGATTGGGATAGTGCCCTCTCTTGTTTGTATAGTGTCTCGCTTGTCCCCTTATTCTGATCATCTGACGTGATAATTCGGCCTATGAGGGATACAGACATGGGACCAGTCTTTTTCCCGTTTGCCTGGATTTCAAAACTCCCAGCACTTCTTCTCTTTTACTAAGTCTCCAAGAAATCCCCGCAAAATGGTGAATAAGTTTGAATAAATAAGATGAAACATCATTCAATGCTTTATCACTCTCTGGTTGTGAACTGTACAGTTTCCGTCACTGAATTGCTCACTGCATTGTTATTCTGTAACAGTGCGTAGCAAGGTTATTATGTGAAGAAAAAGTTGCCGTATCAACCAAAGCTAATCTGAATTGGAAACTATTTGCATTGAAAATACCACATTGAATGAAATAGCACAGCTTTACATCTATTGTTGAACCTTGGAGCTGGCTGCATCAATGGTTGAATAGTTCCTTTATGTAAAAAATAGTGAGTTCACTAAAGGGACTTCCCCCATAGAAATATACCCTCATGTTCATGGTTGCATGCCCTACACCCTGCAAATCAATTAACTCATAATCATTTTCTGCATTTACAATGCTCTGGTTGAAACGTTGGCTAACCTTTGTTGTGTGTTCAAGACCCATAAAGAAAATGGAGAAGTAAAGCAGACAATGTGGAAACGATGCTCGTTTTCCATGTCAGCTTTCGTAAAAAATGGTCAAGATGTAAGACAATGTTCTTCAAAAACAGACTCGTGGTAATGATTTTAAGCCATGAGTTTGGGGCTTTGGCTGATGCAGTTATGGTAAAGAGGAACAAGGAAGTTTTGTACAGAAGTTAGTTCAATGGTACAGACAGGGAGTACAATGTCAAGCATGGACATTGCATCATGCCTGATTTGAATGAGCTATACAAATCGCTATTCAGTTTAGGCAGTCAGTTGTACTCAATAAATCTGCATCTAGGTATATAACTAGGTTGTGTTCGTTGTATGATTGTGTATAAATCACACTGGTTCATTGCACAGTCATTATTACACTGAAGTAACAGGCATTTTCTGTTCAGCCTTCATTCTGATTTTGAACGAATTAGTTTGGATTTTTACATCTATTTCTGTGTCACAAAATGACGAGGAAATTGTAAGAGTCACTATCATCAATAAATCTACACCTGCCTTTGATTTTTGTATTTGTCTTCCTCTACTTTCATCTTTACATTGGTAAGTAACAGAGTTTTGTTTCTGTAAGATAATGAGCAGGAAGTAAAGTTTAGTTTATAGCTATGCAGATAGAAATTAATTTGTAATTTTGTGTGCAAACAATGTAAGTTGAGAAGCCACTTCATGGATTCTTGAATTTATTGTAATGTTGTGTTTTGAGAAAACATCAGAATTTGCCTGATGTTATTGTAGCAAAGCACTATAATATTTTTTATAACAACTCCAGGATATTGATGTTGATATTAATATAAATATAGAATTTAATATTGATATACCTATTCATATGCATAAAATTATAAATATGAATATAAATGTTAATAATAGTATAGGCCGTATTAATACTAATATTCTTGCCATAGCCAGAAACAACCCAAGACACTATGCAGACGGAGCTACAGAAAATCATTTCAGTTTTCAAAGGTTCCTACTGGACCTACTTACCTACCATGTAAAGGAATAACTTCATCATAGTTCAACTACTGACGACAAGTCTTTCCAAAATTAAATGTAAAAATTGCAGTAGAGTGATGGTTGATACTGAAAGCAATCCATCATTGCAAGCATTGGTGCGAATAAAATGAATCACACTTCTTCCTTGTGTACATGTTTTTACTCATACAACAACTTTGCAATCATTCTGAAACAAATAAATAGTTTGAAAAGAAAGCAAGTTGTTTTATTTTTTGTAGTATCGAAAGACACACATACAATCATACAATTGTTTTGATCTTATGTCAAGGTTAAAACTTGAGCCTAAGAGAACCGGATTTATATTAGGAGGAAGTTCAATGGGAAATAATATTCAAAGGTAAAATAAAAGTACAATGAATGCCGCCGTTCCTTTCATTTCCTGTTGTATTCGTTTTCACCTGATGCATCTAAGCCCGTTCGGGTATTCGCTTAATAACAAAGGAGTACAGTTTCTTACCGGGGTGTGAAATGGCACAGGATATGCGTAGCAGCTAGATTCTATCTGGGCGGGTGTCTAGCCGAAAGGCGAAAAGGAGGGCACTCCATTATAAGACCCTACCCTGGCACTGTATGCCTCTACCTGTGCAAATGTCTATTCCCTTCCTCCAAGCCGGTGCACCTCGGGCAACTACTCACCACAGAGTAGGCTGATTGGGAGAGACGACTGGGTCCCGCTTGCCCAGAATAATTTATATAGCGGACTGAACATAGGAACACCAACTTGTCGCCAGCACTATGTTCTCCAGGGGGAGCATCCTATCTGGATCCCCCTACCCAAGGAATAACAACAATCCATCCAGGCATAGGTTAGGCGTAGGGTCAGCTGCCCTACCTTGTAAAAAATACCTTGCTACAGAAACGTTAACAAGTGAACAAAGAGAACTTATCTTGGAAGAGGAAGGATCTCCATCTGGAAGACGCATGACGCCAAGTGGTGAAAGCCGGGATTCCCCGGAAGCTACTGGGTTGAATACCCTTCTCTCAACCAAGAGCATTTTAAAGATAGGATCCTGGAATGTGCAGACTATGTATCAACAAGGGAAATTAACTCAAGTAGCTACAGAAATGCATAACTACAACCTAGAAATATTAGGATTGAGTGAAACAAGATGGACAGAGTCTGGTCGAAAGAGACTGATGAGTGGAGAACTTTTACTCTACTCAGGACATGAACAGGAGAATGCTCCACACACAGAAGGGGTAGGAATTCTGCTCTCAAAAGAAGCGCAAAACTCACTACTGGGATGGGAAGCTCATGGTTCCAGAATCATTAGAGCAGTTTTCAAAACAAAGGTGGACAAAATTAAATTAAATGTTATTCAGTGCTATGCTCCAACAAATGATAGTGAGGATGAAGTCAAGGAAGAGTTTTACCAAAGATTACAGAGTATCCTAGACAAGTGTCCTGAGAAAGATGTAAACATCATGATGGGAGATTTTAATGCTAAGATTGGAGATGACAACACGGGCTATGAAGAAGTAATGGGTAAACATGGAATTGGCGAAATGAGTGAAAACGGAGAAATGTTCCTAAACACATGTGCACTAAATAGATTGGTAATAGGAGGCAGTATATTCTCACACAAGAGAATTCATAAGGCTACTTGGGTGTCACCAGACCATATAACAGAAAACCAGATTGACCATATATGCATTGCGAAGAAATTCAGAAGATCTCTTCAAGATGTCAGAGTAATGAGAGGTGCAGATGTAGCATCAGACCACCACCTAGTGATTGCAAGACTGCGGCTTAAACTCAAGAGACAGAAGCAAGTAACAGTGAATAGACAAAAGTTTAATGTGGGCCTTTTGAAGGACACTGGGTTTAAAGAGAAATATGGGATCAAACTTTCAAACAAGTTTCAGGTTCTGCAAGGATTCCATGATGAAGAAAATACTCTTGAAGAACAGTGGCAGGATGTCAAAGAAACATTAGCGTCCACTTGCAAGGAAGTATTAGGAAGCAAGAAGCACCAACACAAAGAATGGATATCAGTACAAACTCTTAATAAACTAGAAACAAGAAAACAGAAGAAAGCAGTTCTTAACAATGCTCGTACGAGACAGTCGAAAGCTAGAGCACACGGAGAATACACAAGCACAAACAGGGAAGTGAAGAAGAGCATCAAGGCTGACAAAAAGAAATACATTGATAATCTGGCTGACGAAGCAGAAGAAGCAGCAAGCAAAGGGAACATAAAACAACTATACGATACTACAAAACGACTTGCAGGAAAATATAGCAAACCAGATAAACCAGTAAAAGACAAAGATGGAAATACCATCATTGGCAAAGAGCAGCAATTAAACAGATGGGCAGAGCATTTTGAAAATCTACTCAATAGACCCACACCAGAAAATGCTCCAGACATTCAACCAGCAGAACAAGACCTCAACATTAACAGCAACAGACCAAGTAAACAGGAAATCAGGAAAGCTATTCAACAGCTAAAAAACGGCAAAGCAACAGGTCCAGATAATATTCCAGCTGAAGCACTCAAAGCGGATATCAACACTACTGTTGAACTACTGTACCCACTATTTGGAAAGATCTGGCAAGAGGAAGAAGTACCTTTAGACTGGAAGGAGGGATATCTCATCAAACTCCCAAAAAAAGGAGATCTCAGCAAATGTTCCAATTACAGAGGAATCACTCTACTGTCAGTGCCAGGAAAAGTGTTTAACAAAATCATACTAGAAAGAATGAAAGAAGCTGTAGACCCACATTTGAGGGATAATCAAGCCGGTTTTAGGAAGAACAGATCATGTATTGATCAGATTGCAACCCTTCGAATCATAGTAGAGCAATCTTTGGAGTGGAACTCGCCACTATACATCAATTTCATAGACTATGAAAAAGCATTTGATAGTGTAAATAGAGAGACTCTGTGGAAATTATTGCGACATTACGGAGTGCCCCTCAAGCTTGTGAACCTGATCAGCAACAGTTATGATGGTATGTGCTGCAGAGTGATGCATGATGGACAGTACACCAGACAGTTTGCAGTAAAAACTGGGGTCAGACAAGGATGTTTACTCTCCCCTTTCCTCTTTCTCCTAGTCATCGACTGGATCATGAAAACATCTACAGAGGGGAGGCGAACAGGAGTCCAGTGGTCCTTGTGGAACCAGCTAGAAGACCTTGATTTTGCAGATGACCTGGCACTTCTATCTCAAAATAAACTGCAGATGCAAGAAAAGACATCAACGATTGCATCCACATCTATTTCTGTGGGACTAAATATTCACAGAGGTAAAACAAAGATCATCCGTATGAACACAACAAACTGTGATCCAATTAATCTTGAGGGAAATGCATTGGAAGAGGTTGAGAGCTTTACCTATCTGGGAAGCATCATCGACAAAAATGGTGGCTCAGATGCTGATGTGAAAGCTAGGATCGGAAAAAGCAGGGGAGCTTTCCTTCAACTCAAGAACATTTGGAATTCAAAAGAAAACGAATCAAAACCCAGTGATAGAAGAAATTGGAAGGAGGAGATGGGGATGGTTAGGACACACCCTAAGGAAACCAACATCAAACATCACAAGACAGGCACTTACTTGGAATCCGCAAGGGAAGAGGAAAAGAGGCCGGCCAAGAAACACCTGGCGACGAGACCTACAGGCAGACACCAAAAAGATTGGCTCCACCTGGAATGACTTGGAAAGAACAGCAAAAGACAGAGGACTCTGGAGGACACTTGTTGATGGCCTATACCCCAGGAGGGGTGGAAGGCTTAAGTAAGTAAGTACAGTTTCTTACCATAGGACTATGAATACTAAATAGATCCAGGTAGTCAACAACTTTGCAGTCGTTAACAGTCAAACTGAGTTATAGCTAACTGGAGGATTGCTCTGGATGTCGATTACAGCATTCATCTGTTCCTATTGATTTCTCAACAGGTTTATATACAGAACTCTAGTTACAGGATGCTGAAGATTTTATGCAAAATCATCTTGTCATCGCATCAAAATGCCTTCGGATTGACTTCACTGGTGTTTGTTCTTGCCTGTCTAAACACTGGTAAGTAAATGGTTGCTTGTTTCCAAAAACGTCACATGTAGAAACATTCTGTATTAAAGCTACTAGAGCTTTGAGGTGAATGGGAAAACTAGTATTGGAAGTTTAAAGGGGAAGTTTTATACAGAGATTTTCTCCATTTTTTTAAACATCTATATCTCAGAGTTTAGTCATGTTCTTTTCCTTTCATCAAACCAAACCAATGTTGTGATTTGTTTTTGCGAAACAGCTAGGCTATCTCTTGTGTTCATTTGACTCTCAAGGCATAATTCTAGAGTTGGCGAGTTTCTGTAAAATGTGAAATGGTTAAAAAAAAATACCTCCAAAATATAATCTGCCTTTCATTCTTCATTCGAACTTGTTGTTTCGTTGCCAAGTTTTGTCTTTATTAACTTTCTTTTTAAAGTAAACAAAAAACATTTCTGAATTTATGAAATTAATGTATTCATTTATTTGACGTAGGTTTCGCCCTTCAGCTACAAGGAAGTCAAACCTCACAGAGTTCTACTAACGGAAGTAATCCTGCTGATCATGCTGTTGATGATAACATCGATACACCTTCAATCACCAGTAAGTTTACTTATATTTACCCCACAGATGTAATGAATGGTGATTGATGATGTCATTAATAAATCCAGCGGTTGACTTCTAGCAGGACTTGATGGATGACTTCATATATTTGGAAGGAATGAGTTATGATGATTTGTGAAATGTTAGGCCTAAAGATATAAAGACTTTCACTCCGTAGTCTTGTAGCAGGAAGTTTTGGATAGAACCCGTACTTTCATTTGTTACCTTGACATCCTCAAATTATACAGTGAAATTCCATAACATGTGACTTCAATACGTTAGAAACCACAAAGGTATAATTAGCCATTTTGAGATATGGTGGACACAATACTTTGGCATTAATAGGTTTGGGTTATTTTTGTCTGTATGCACCCAAACCAAACAGTGCACTCACATAGTGTCCATCATATCACAAAAAGGCTAATAAAGTTAGTTCCTTTGTGCAGGCAAATACATTATAAGTTGTTTTCACTGTCCGATGTTTTATGGTATTACTATCCATCCTGACTGCTGGTGTTGCTTTAATCATTAACATTCTGAAATAAGTGTGTATGATTTTCTTTGCAGTTTATTCAAATGATAATGTGTCCTTTTAAAACGATGTTTAATTTTAGATGATGAAGCCAACCCATGGTGGAAAGTGAACCTTGGTGACACCTACTGCCTCAAGAAAATCACTTTGTTAACCAGATCTTTGGATGGTGAGTATTTCTTCATTTATTCATTTTATCACATTCTGATAAAATACATTATTCACTGGAGACTCACAGCCTAGTATGTAGCGCCCTCTGTGGCCCAGTGGTTACGTGTTTTCTTCGGGGGTGATTGTTGCAAACTCATGGTTGTTGGCATCAAGCCAAATTGAATTCACCCTTTTCCCAGATTACCGGGGGACCTTGATGCAAATTAGGTAGGGCGCATACTTTTAACCAATCAGGTGGGGTTGCGTAAAACAAAAGCGTCCGTACATATCAATTAGCAGGCGCGTACGCAGGGGGGGGGTGTTTTGGCTGTTAAACACCCCCCTTTGCTCTGTAAAAATGGGGATGGAAAAGAGAGTACCAAAGTACAGAAAAGGAGAAAGAGATTTTTTTTATTACCGCTTAACAAATTAAAAAGAAAAAAAACATAATAAATAACAAGTATGAAACGGGGGGATTTTGACATTGTTCGTATAGGCCCTTCCGCCCCTGTCCACTCCGCGCTTACACGTATTATGTACGTGACGTGAGCAAAATCGCACAGAAGGAGCGCGTTTGAAGACATAAAATGTGAACTCTACCACGTCCGCAGTACAAAGCAATATGAAATATGAAGGTGGCGCAACGAAACACTCTCGGGTATTTTCCAAAAACCTCCTTTCGTTGCCTACAAAAAAGATCAAAACATACGGGAAAAGTTGATCAGAGCTAAACTCAACCAGAGTCCAACCGACTCATCCTCTCAACAGCTCACTTCTATTCCTTACGACTCTGGATTTATTGATGATCCAGATGAAACACTTAACATCTTAATCTCCTTATTGGAAGAACAATTCACCGATGACCAGGGTTTCACTTCTGAAAAGTGTCCGCATTCGGATTCACAATCTTCATTTTGAACTTTAGCGAAAACAAACTTTATGTCTCCAGAGTGAGACATGAGACCTACAGATTCTTCTAGAATCACCCACACCCGCAACTGATGATTGCCCGAAATTGAGGCATGAAAACATGTTATTGCTACACAAGAGGATTTGAAAAAATATCCTCGCGGTCTCACCCCATCCACAATTTTCAGACGCATTCTGTCACAATGGCTCCTTCGGTCACCCACTTTGTTTGCCACACATACCCCAGTCAATACGACAAAAATTGCAAACAAAGGTATACAGACATGGACCCCACCCATAAAACATGTGAAAGTTTATTTTACATTTTTATGCATTACAAGTCAACAGTCATAAAACGTCGCTGAATTGGACAGCGCCACCATACTTTTACCAAAAACAAAATAATATTCAGTGGAAAATTTGTTTAAACTGCACTGCAGACTATTTTGCCATCGTTAAAATATACACAAATTTATTTGATGTTAAAGACTTATATTTTGGTACTTTTTATTGTTTCTTCCTCCTTGCTTACGCAATAAAAATCAAATCTGAGAAAATTTAATAAGAGGTTCGAGAATCTTTTATTGTTAAATCCCTGCCACAGCTTTTAACTGATTTTTTCCACAAAAACACAGGGAAGAGTTAGAGATATTCAGTTAAAATGTTCAACTTTATGCTTTCAGAAATGCCTCAGAATGCGCCATAGAGCATCTTGGGGTCAAAATTTCCCTGGGGCCCTTAAGCGGGCCCCGGACCCCACGCCGTAAAGGCTTCACGCTTCGCGCTCGCAATTTCAACCATGGCTATAGAACCCTGTACTTCACACCCCCCTTGAAAAAATCCTGCGTACGCGCCTGTCAATCAGAGCGGGAAAAACCTCACTTCGGTTCAGCTTTCAATGGTGTTAACTCAAAAAAGTTTTCCCTCCACCACCCCCATCAATACCACTACTGTTTAGTGAGGTTTATATTCTGTTTGGCATTTTTCTAGGGAAGTGGAATGCCATTGCCTGCTGGGGGTCGTATAAATTTTAAATTTAAGTGGTAATGAGTAGTACTAAGGAAATGTTTAGCTTTTACCACTGGAGCACCCACCATTTCCGCCAGGGCTATTTTATGTTGATTCCAATTACGTGTACAAGTGATGGAATAATCTTTAAACCTTGTAGTAGGCCTTTCTTTACCTTAATGAAATGTTTGTTGCTTACACCCACTATTTCCAGTTGGGTCAGCTGAACTGTAATGCAACTGCGTGTACAAGCAGTGCAATCACATACAGCCTTGTAGGTCATTTTGACATGTGCGAAAGTAACCTCCCTTTTGTCTGTAAAGTTGGGCGTGGCAAGTGTGTTTGCCCCCTCCTCTTTTTATGGCAGGTTGCCAAGTAATGTTTATGGCAGGTTGCCAAGTAACGTTTATGGCAGGTTGCCAAGTAATCCGGACCCGGTATGTGTGTATGTCTTCTGGGGTTACTTTCAAATAAAAGTTATTGAAGTGAAGTAGTTCCTGGTTTTTGCCCAATAGACCGATTGCGCGACAATGTTTACATGCAGTCACGTGACCCCCTATTGGGTATGATGTCATAAAGCTGATGAAAAAATACGTGAAAAGCATAGGCTGTGACACAGAGTGAGAACGAAAACCGGTCGATTTTACTTTCGTTAAGCGATGAGTTAGTGTATCAGCCCCTTTATTTAAAGTAGTATGTTGTGGCATTAATTTCAATCATATCTCTCTTTCATAATTTAACAGGATTCTACTAAAAAGAGGTTTTTTTAGCCATGCACTACCGGCGTCGAACGACTATTATGTAGCCAACCGTGTGTTATTTTGTCCGTAATGTTGGCCTAAATCACTGTAAAAAAAAAGGGATAAACGACGTTGGAAAAGTGAGCATTAATACCTAGCCTTGCAAAATTTCAAATAGGCAAAGGAATCACACAGTTTGGGAAAAGCAATTTCTTTGGAGGATTTCAGCTTCAAAACTTTGAAATTCTTGTGTTGAAAAGTGTGTGGTAATCGTGGGCGTCTGGCCTAACGTTCCGTCGTGTGCTGTACACATCATGCACATTTATATGGTACTTTTACAATTTTCAAGACTTGCTTGAACTGTCCTTACTGGCTTTATTCAGCCACTTGAAGGTCTCTGGTACAAACTCTGGAATATGTTTCACAGTTTTCGAGCAAGAAAAGCCTCGATCGAATAAACTAAATGCATTAATCATCGTGTACCGTACCACCCTTTCCTATGGAGGATGTCGTGTGTGTTTACATTTTATACCCAAAAGTGGTCACGTGACGCGGGTCGCGCAATCGGTCTATTGGTAATAACCAATGTTGTTGAATAAACACAGCATCTAAGCTGATACCAAAAGTCAATTCAAAGTGTACGGTTGTTTATGTGGGTCGCATGAGAATAATTACTGTGTATATGTTGATTATTTTAGTGTAGCGTTTGCCGTTATTGACGTTTTCATGAGTTCCATTCCCTTTGCTCGGTCTCGTTATTTTCGGCTTTCTCAAGTTTAGAGTCTGTTTCAGGAAAGAATCATTGTTTCAAGTCGTTATTCATTGGAATATATAAGAATGTATTGAAATTGATGAGAAAAGCGACTTTCCTCATTCCTAGCAAGTTCCTTTTGACTCATCCTGGATGTTCTGATTGCAGATGTAGGTCAAATAGAAGGAGCTGTAGTCAGGGCTGGTTTGAGTTCAGATCATTTACAGAACAGAATGATTGGATCACCACTAACTTTTGCTCAAGCTCAAAGTGGACAGATTAATGACTTTACCCTGGACCCGACTGTCATTGCACGATATGTGAGTGTAGATATTCCAACCAGCAGTGGAGAGATGAAGGTATTAGTCCTTGGTGAGGTCGAGGTTGATGAAATCACTCAGAGTGAAGACAATACAATATCCTCGGGTGAGTAACCAGAAGCCTAAACTACACCTCTCAATTAATAATTGTGCTAAAAAAAATAGATGAGTTTAATAAAGGAACGTCACACCACTTTATATCCAGTTAACGAGTTATGATTCTAAATAGTTAGCAGTAAGACTTCTTTACGAGGTAAATTCTAAAGGAAAATCTGCTTCATAAATCACTCACCGACTTACTAAACCTAATAGTGTGACATGTCGACTTCTTAAATTTGCGGTTAATCTTCTAGGAGAGACAAATTATCAATAAAGCAATTCTTTTTACTCAATAAAATAAGTCAACTTTGCGAGATTGGCTCGTTATCTGATGGAGAAGTGATATGACACTTTTAGATTTACGTACATTTCTTGTTGTAATTTTCCCTTTATTCTTGGTTCGGCAAAACGAAATGATTGAATCGTTACTTTTCATAATGTTTTAGGCCAACATGACAAATGCTTTTTTTGTTGCTATTTCTCATTGATGTAGCTCTTCCTTTGTCCGGTGATCGTAGTAGTCAAAGTTCAACAGCTGGTGGTGAAGTTTCGGCAAAAGCTCTAAATGGATATAATTTGGACCACACCCACACAGGTACACAACATTTTCTTTCTATCATGTCGGTATGCGCGATTGAAATTCCCAGATCAGGATCTTAGAGTTCTTGATCCATTATAAGTCAGCATGAACCGGAATTAAAGTCAATGTTTTCGACTGTGATCCTGGATTGCAACATTCCGGAATCGGAGTCAATTTGAAACATAATCTGGATCAGACTGACACAAACACTGATCTATTCTGACCCAAGGAGTTTTAGAGCAGGCCTTGCTTTTAAGCTTTTTGTAAAGTAGCCCAAGGGGCTAGTAAACTGTGCATTTTACCTGCCCCTAGGAAGTTTTCATTGCCCAAATTTTAAACATGTATTATCATCTTCCTGATACTAATGGTAGCGATCACCATTTGTAGCGAACAGTATAAAAATCAAATGAAGTTACACCCACACACTCAAAAATAAATTAACACATTTCTAAAATTTATTATTTACATCTGAAAAAGGAGAAGTATGAGCATTATAAACAAGTAAGTTGCACAGTTTTTAGTAGCCCACAGGGCAAGTTGAGAAGTGGTGTTTACTAGCCCATAGCAGTTTTTACTAGACAATGTACACCGGGCTAGTGTTAATGGTGAACCCTGTAGAGTTTGTCAGTTTTGTTGATAGTACATGCCCCAAAGAGGTGATTTGATATTGGAAAGATAATTAAATTTGTTTCCTTCCAAAACTAGCATTGATTGACAAGATTGAGATCATTATGATCCCGACCCTCATTGGTCAATGGGGGCGTTGTTTTCTCGTACCTTATGATCTATTACATTTTGTTTCATTTAGTTTGGTAGAATTTATGTACAAACACTGCCTGTGTACATCAATATTGCACTTAGGTTTCTCCCTTGAATTGAATAAGTGTATTTTCAAAAACATAATAAAGTCACCATTGACTGAAAAACATACTTAATTGATATAAGAAATCAACACAGATTCCAAATCTGCTGTCGAAACCAAGCTTCATCACATATTATAATTAGACGCGGCTTGTCCTATTTTGTTAATTATAGCAACTTTCTTTGGACTGCCGCCCCCTCTTCCCCCTCCCCGAACCACCCCTTCCTCTTCCCCAGCTTAAATCAAATTTCACCTGTAGGTAGTTGTATTCAATTTGGATACAACAGGGTTTAATATTTTGGTGCATAATTGTTTTCTAATCGGAAACTAGCAATTCAACTGTTTTTTCTTCTTCAGGTTGGGAATGGAACCCATGGTGGAAGGTGGATCTTGTGACTGAACATTGTCTGGGCAAAATCAGAATTTTGAACAGAGTTTCTGTACATTGTAAGCTTTTACAAAATACAGTTTAATATAATGTCTTCATTGTTTAAGTAAATGCAAGTGTTTTAAAGACATAATGTGAAAATAAAGTTTCTTCAGGTGCTACTCAGTTGCAACTTGTATTTCAGAATTTTAAAACGAAATTTGTGAACTATGCATCACTTTAATGACATCTTTTGCAATGGATGAAATCCAAGACTATTAATCCATTGTTGTTGTTTTTGTTTGATGACGGGGGTGTTTGTTGTTTGTTTGTTTGTTTGTTTGTTTGTTTTGTTTTTCCCCTCTCCATTTTTACAATGTGGGGCTTTGATGACAACGTTTTTTCAGTTCCATCTAGTTTTACTTTAGGATTCACTGAATGAGATTTAATGTATGATGACGATGAGGAACATCATGAATATTTTATGAGTAGGCGTGGTCATCTTGATTTATTTCCACTTGCTAGAACGATGCTATCAAAGTTCACTACTGAAAGCAAAGTGAAAAACTTATTTTATTTTGTGCTAACATATTCATCAAATTATCAATCGAATCATTGCACTGCATCCAACATTAATTCCCTGTTCAAACCTTTAAACATAGTTAATTTGTATTACTTTAACAGTGGACGTTGAGTTACGATTAGTGGGAGCCGTTGTGAGGGCTGGTCTGAGTGATATTCATACTGATAACACAATGTGTGGGAGTCCAGTAACCAGACAACAAGCATTATCACGTGACTGGATTGAATTCACGTGTGATCCACCCAGACTCTCGCGGTATGTCAGTGTCGACATTCCCCGCAGGGAGTATTTATCACTCAGTGAGGTACAAGTATTCCCGTGTAAGTCAGAACTCTTAATTACATGAATTAAATACATTTGAATCAATACCAGTAGAATGTGGCCCGTATTTGGTCTGGTACTAGTTCTCTACGATGAAGTCATGTTTGTTTTTGTCACAACCCAAGGTCACATGCACACTGACGAGCCTTGAATCTTCGCTTCGCTATTCAACAATCACTAAAAACATGAAAACTAAGAGCCGAATTTATATTTAAATTTATTGATGCTCTGTACATCCAAACAAAGAAAATGTCTAAATCTCACTTGACGCTGTAAATTTAGACCCATTAACTGGGGCGCTGTACTCCTTTTTTGAGATTTTGACATCTTGACATTTTGACATCTGTCGTGCTAGTACGACAGATAATGTCAAAATCTCAAAAAAGGAGTACAGCGCCCCAGTTACTGGGTCTACTGTAAATTGATAGTTTTCACTTCAAGAAGTTTTTAAGATCAATATTTTAAAGATAAGAGCCCCACATTATTACATACTAGCCACCACTAGTATAAAGAACTAAATGGGGATCGTCCATGGAGTGGTAAGATTTCGAACCCCAAAACAAAAATGGAACAATGTTCATTTTAAGAAAAGTTCATTTATTTAGAGAATGTTTTTGTCGTTTCAACAGGTAAAAGAATAGATTTCACACTTGTCACTAACACTCCTCTGATTGGTCAGACTGGAGACAATGAAGCAGCCATTACATCATACAAAGGATGTCGTGACTTGATGGCTAGTGTTTCATTTGGCAGACTATTGACAACAGGAGGAACTAATGATGGACTTCCTACAGGATTCAATGAAGTAGATGATCCCATACTGGGTCGAGCAGCAAAGTCTCTGATATTACCTGAGGCTGGTGGGTTAGACAGGGTGGGTGTCTTCTACTCAGAGGTGTCTAAAAGTGGAAGGATCTCCAGGCTACAGACAATACTATTACCCAAGGACGGTAAGATTATCAAATCTACATTTATCCGGACATATTACTAGTTATTCCTTTTATTCTTATATGTTGTATTATAGGAATAGACACATATGCAGCTAACGCATTATTGTCTGAAAAATAATAATGCACAATTTAACAGCTTTTATTCAAGCTCGAAGCAACACAATTTAGGTCCCTTTTCTATAAATCAGAACTTAGCACATACACATTTTCTTCACGTAAAACAAAAAAAATTAAGCTGCGAGCGAAAACATAAAAACATTAACAGTGACCCGCGACCATTGTATGCATCATTTTATGTCGTGCTTCTTTTCTAATTTCAGTCGGTGCTGTTAATATTCTTCCTGAGCAGCAGACACTGACAGTAAATGTAGGCGAGTTGGTCACACTGACAATGGTACCATATAACTCACAGACCAATGAAAACATCAGATGGAAGCATAATGAAGATGCAATGGATGAATGGAACAATCAGCTTATGGTGTCTATTCCAAGTGTTGTCAAATCAGATGAAGGTATTTACAGCTGCTTCGTGGTCGGTCAAGAACATCAACAACGTCACGGCATAATGAGACTCACAGTACGAGGTTTGTTTGACTTCTAAACAAAAATATCACACCAAATCACAGGCTTTGTAATGTACCAAAAAGCATTGGTTCATTTCGTTTGACATCTCGACTTTTTGACATTTACGTTTATTTTAGCTTGTCCATCGGGGATGTGGGGTCCAATGTGCATGGATGCATGTGGTCGATGCTACAATGGAGGTATATGCGATGATCATACAGGAATCTGCATCTGTGCTCCAGGTTTTAGTGGAGATAACTGCGAAAAAGGTTGAACACTTTTTTTGTTAGAACATGAACAGATATCATGACAGAATTTATATGTCTCTACAAACTGTTGAAAAGTTTCATATAACATTGAGTTTAATTTTCTACATAATAAATTCCTTTAGAATTCTCAAATGACTATTAATGGTGACATGTTGCAGTTCATGGTCGTCATGTGTTTGGTAAAGACGCTCAATACGGCTGCTCTGATAGTCAGGATCCACACCACACCGCCTGCCAGGGTCATTTGTTCTGTCTTCCTGATCCTTATGGATGCTCGTGTGCTGCTGGCTACATGGGACTGGACTGCATGCAAGGTAAGAGGATGCTTTGTGGTATAACAAAAACAAAGACTGGTTTGCTCTATGGTAGAGTCCACATCTAGACTACCCTAATAACGAGAATACAGTTGCATTTGGTTTATTACAGTGTTTCAGGAAAAACATACTGTCACTATTATTTTCAGAATGCCTGGAGGGGATGTACGGTGCTGATTGTAAACAAACATGCCACTGTCAAGGAGATGGAACCTGTCTTAAAGATACTGGAGAATGCATGCAGGGTGTGGGTGAGTAAAGGAAGACCATCATAACATACCAGTATTTAATTAAACAGTATGAAATATTAAGCCAAAATAAACTTCCAACCATTCTCTTCATACTGGAACAGTTCTTTGTTACCGCCGAACTAAAGTTATGTTTAGTTTAATGTTTGCATCAATTCTTTCCACAGGATGTCAATCTCCATATTTTGGTCCTAATTGTCAGTGTTCAGGTAAGACAGTCACTTCTTGTAATTCTATTGTTAAGGATTTTTACAAACTTTATTCTTCGTAGATCCTTTGGACACAAATTGAAATGACTTTGTTCACACAAGTTACCTTTTTTATTGACCAATCTCATTGGAAATCTAACTTGTTTTGGTCATGTGAAGTTAGAATGATTTCAACTTCATAAATACCTGGGGCAGTTTATCCATTCTGATTTGTCGAGAGGAAGATGTCGGGCAGAGTGCGCAAATGTCACAGGCCCAGTCACGCAAATTTGGCTCGGGCAAGTTTAAAACTTCAAAAGGTGTTTGAATGTTTTTAACGGAAAGGTAATGAATGGGAATTAAAGTGTGTTGAATCTGTTTTCAACAAGTTTTTTAAACATGGTGAGGCCTGGTTCTCGATAATTTTACCTCGACTTCGTCTCAGTAAAATTATAAAGAACCAGGCCTCAGCGTGTTTAATTAAACAACTAGTTGAAAACTTCTTCACCACACGTTTATTCTCTTATTACTACAGTGTGTTACAGCGTACTTGGGCTGGAAGTTTTGTCTGGTTCCAAAAATCCACTCTCCTTCTTTTGGCAACGAGTCTTTCAAATATATACAGTTAAATACTCTCTGATATCAAGACTTGAACATTGTGATGTGATTATATCCCCAATAACTACAACTCTAGATATTCTTAGCGGTCAATCTAGTCATCAGTATCGTCACTGGTCTACTCTCGGGAATTCGAAAACATAATTAAGTACTGTCGAAAATACTTTGCCAAATATCTGGATGACATTCCTATAATTTAAGCTCTAAAAAACTGTAGGCTAATCTGATAACTTCTTACATGGGGAACTGGTTTCTCAAAATAAACGAAAAAGTATCACAAGTTTTTAAAAAACGTACATTTTTATTGACATTCGTGCAGGGGTCATCACAGCCACAGTGAATCTCCAGATTGCGAAGTCTGATGAACCGTCAGAAATAACCCTCCAGTGGGATGCAGTAACATGCGCAGATGAATACAGAGTGGAATACTCACAAATAAACAAAGACAATTGCCAACCTATCGACTCATCAATAGCGCCAGTTAACAACCATTGTTCCTGTCAACCAACGTCAACGACTATACGTTATCTTGATGCTAACTCCATTTACCTAGTGAAAGTTCAAGCTCGTTTTGGGTTATCTTATAGCACTGCAGCAACCAGGGAAGTAATGACTGCTACCACAGGTAAGAGTTTATCCTCTTCCCCAGGATGGTTTTGTGATAGAAATCCATTGTTCTTATTATTTCGATGTTCTAAAACGTTTGGTGGGTAATTACTGACAGATTTCATCTTTTTGTACATGTATTTATAATAAGTCCAAATGCGCTGAACATGTACGGGAAGATACATGGTTTGTAACCGGAACGATTAGACCCATCATTCATCAAAATGATGAACAATGGATTGTAGAACCAGAGCACCAGCTTGTAATTATAAAACAGGTGTATTTTGCTACATATGGGATTGTTATGAGCAGATTACTTCACCTGACAACTTTCTTATACTTGCCCAGTTTTCCGCTGACAGCAAATCCAAGATCAAGTGGGACACTTCAAGTAGGGCTCCATCTTATCAACAATAAAAAAAAGTCCTCTAAAATGTGAATATAACTAAGATTTTGTTTGATTTGTTTTGATGACCAAGAAGTCAAAGTCACAAATGTAGTAAAACGGATGATACATTACTCCCATAAAATAAAGTATCATACCGTAGCGCAGCTAACAATAATTGATGTAATGATACTATCAGGCAATCATGCGCGATGTCACATTGAATACATCAAAGTACTGCTTATATCCGAATTTGTTTGCAAGTGAATAAGTAAACAGACCTCGAATCGCTGTTTTCATGAAAAGTATAAGCATAACCTTTAAAACCTTACCAGGGTGTTGTCTCCTCCAAGTCTGTTTGGTCTACACACACAAGAGCCATAGAGTTATATATAAGAACTAGAGGGCGTACAAAACCATGCGACACGGTCCGACAAGGATCATTTTTTACCATTGAGAAAATGGCGAGGACCATTCCTTTACACTGGTCACTCATCAGTTTACACGGCAAACATTTTCTAAGTGGACATTCGTATGCAATTGACCCATAGGGATTTTCGCTCATAGTGGGTCAGCGGAGTTCCGTGCGTGACATTGCATGTGCTCCCTGTAGTTTTTATGACAAGAACCCAGTAAAAGTATATGCTACATTTGACTTTATCAAAAATATTGTTTACTGTAGAACCGACGGCAGCCCCAACTGATGTGCTGAGTTACAGTACCACTGATACCAGTTTGAGTTTCTCTTGGAGTGAGCCACCGTGTGGAGGTCGAGGTGGTATCATCACAGGGTACACATACAAGCTGACTCAAGTAGGCTCTATGCCTGACAGTGAAGCTGAGCAGTCCAGTACCTCAAGCTCAATGGTGACGATCCATGGTTTAATACTATACACTGATTACAACTTCCAGGTTGCAGCCTACACCAGTGAAGGTACTGGGCCGTTTAGCAACAGTATTATTACAAGAACAGCCGAAGGAGGTAGGGATATCAAGATAGCATTTCCTATTTTCCACCATTCTATTTTCCACCATTCGTGTCATGTACAGTTTCAGTATTAGGGGGCCTACACCATAAAACTATTCACATTTGCAAGCTAAATCCAGAACAAAAACACGAAATGTTCTTCATTGTATTGTTCATGGGCTTTTCTTTCTGCGTCCATCCTTTCATCAAGAAGAAGTACATTAATTTCAAACTAATCACATTCATTCCATTAATCTGACATTGATAAACATTGATCTGATTATCTGGCTTATTCTTGGGTATGATCTTGGATCAATGTTACTGTAGGATGTTGTTAAACCATCTACCAGGCGAGTGAAGGACAATGTACATATTGTATAATAAGTCCTATGTGCACCTCTTGTATTAAATTATTTGCCGTTATATCCTGCCAAAGTGACAAAATAAATTCAACATTTATCAAATCATCTTCATATGAATACATGTAATGTTCAAAATATGATTAATTTTGCTCACTCTTTTTTCAGAAAATGCTTATTTTCGAATAATTTGTTCTATTTTTTTTATTTTGGGTTAACTTACTTAACTTACGTTTATTTATTTTTATTTGTTTATTTCTTCTTACGAAGCACTGATCTCCCATGGGTCCCAGTAACATGATACAAGCAGTTTAAAATAACACGATAAAATTAGGTTTTCTTTGCACAAAAGAATTTTTTAAAAGGCTAAAAAAAAAAGAAGAACAATATTTAAAAAAAACAAAAAACATTACAATGTAATCGGTCGGTCTGTAAGAACAGTCAATTAAAAAGTCGGTAAAAATGATTGTAATCACAATCAAAAAGACGTTAACTTAAACAATAGTGTTATTTGACTTAGTTGACGTACACATTTTGTGAAGAGTTTTGTGACATAAATTGTTTGTTTACAGTTCCGCCCGCACCTACGGATATCAAGGTCAGTAACACTGATGAAAGTTCGATCACGGTGGAGTGGACAGAGCCTGATCCTCCCCATGGAATCATAATCAACTATGATATCTCTTACTGGTCATCCATGGAAGGTGAAGCATCAGCAACCATAAAGACAGACGTTGGTATGACGTCACTGAAGTATCGTATAGAGGGCCTCATGACAAATGTCAATTACTTCATCAAGGTATGTTTTGTGTTTTTTGCTACCCTTACAGAAGTTGTATTTTCCACAGCATTATGATCTGCACAAACATCTGCAAGAATGTTTAATTATATTGTTTGTTTTACTCAAACACCCATGCACTGTAAACTCGGTACTTTCTTGAGTTCTGTGAAAAAATACACAGGCATATCACTTGGCTGGGATTTGAACCAACAGGGGACCCCCACCATTCTAGAGCAGATGTCTTACCACTAGACCACCAAGCTTGCCCGGCAGCTAGAGGCAGGTCGATTTTTATATTTCAGCAGCGGGTACCCCAAAAATGTTAATAGATGTTAAATTTGCAATTGGGACAAAGAATATTGTTTTTTGTCTTACCCCATACACCGATGGTGTTAAGCACTGTATACTCAGTATTTTGCAGAGTTCTGTGGAAAAAATCCACAGGCATGTTGGTGTGAAGTCATTGAGAACCTCCTGGCAAGTGTCAATTACTTCACAAAGGTATGTTTTGTGTATTTTGTTACGCTTTCAGAAAGTGTATTTTCAACAAATTTGTGAAGAGGACAAACGTCTTGAATTTTTCATAGCATAGTTCCATTTTTATTTCAAACGAAAAAGGTTCGAGCCAAGACTTCTGCAGGTAATGGTGACTGGAGCACTGACGTCATTGGAACAACGAAAATAGGAGGTAACTGTTTGTCACGAATGAAAACGCACAGTAGAACCTGAAGTTATACACAACATTAGTATTAATTTCATTGTTTACATCAGTGTTCCTATATACGAGCATTATGTTCAGAAACTACAGACTTATAAAGAATGTTTTTCTGTTTTAGTTCCTGGTCCAGTAGAGAATCTTCGGACGACGGATCAAACTGATAAGTCAGTTACCTTGGAATGGGATCCACCGCTGAACCCGAATGGACAAATCATGAAGTACATTGTATGTACCAATTTGGTAGAGTGAGGAGATTACTGTAGCCAACAAAATTAAGTTTTATGATGAAAATCTTCTAAGCTGAAGTAAAAACAAAGGGTTATTTTTAAACAGTACAGACAAGTGGACATAAAATGTTGAAAATTTACTCATTTTCAGCAAAAGATTATTCAATGTGCAACTCAAAGATAGTTATACTAAATTGTTTCCCCCTTTTCGTCAAACCTCAACTTAATGCAAATTTTAATATCCTATACAAAAACTTCTTTATTACTCACACATTCTTTTACTGACCAGGTGGAACACCGAGCTGTGGAGAAACGTCACCGGGTGGATTTTATTGCAGATAGTGCATATTTTAGATTTGAAGTTGGGATTGAAAGAGTCACCACCAACGATCTGGAACCAACAACAAAATATGAGTTCACGGTTTCGGCAAGGAACCAAATGTTCATTGGAAGCCCGATAGTACTGGAAGTGTTCACGAAATCACTGGAAGGTACTGCAGTGTTTCCTTCAATAGATCAGTCAATTTAAAAAGATTCTTTGTTTATCTTCCTTTGCTCTTTAATTACATGTATATTTAAGATAACAAAACTGTTTTTAAACGGAATTCGTAAACTGGTGGCAATCATCAGAAGTGGTTTGGGGCGGGGCGGATTGGAGATTGCACGGTAGGCTTTTCTCGCTCACCTACTTCGGGTGGTTATTTGAAAGTAATTTTGAACAGTGGTTGGCCTTTATGCAAAAAGTGTTTAGGCGCTGCTAAACTGAATTTGGAAACACTGTTCCACGGGAGTCCTTTGTGTTTTTCAAAATGCTGCAGGACAATAACTTGAAGAATCAGAATCAGAATAAAAATTTGACTAAGTCTGCCATGTTGTACGTCATTTTTTTACTGGAGGACCTGGGAAAACCATTTAGGTATTCATATATTTAGACTTGGAATCTGTATTATAACTGTCAATCCATGTCTTAAGAATCTGCTCCTTTGCTGTTTTTGTTTTACTAATTTTGTGTAGTGTTTTTAATTTCTTTTTCACCAACGAACATTATCTTTGATCACTGTTGATGATAGGACAATGTTGTGTTTACTTTGTGTAGGTGTAGCTTAGCTTTATTTTTGGTCGATTGTTCGAAGAAAAAAAACATAGAGGCCGACCTTTTTTTTTCAATGAGAAACCAGTTATATAAATAATGCAAAACTAGAAAACTTTATGCGGCTTGGATCTAGATGTAATAACCTGTTTTATAATCCCTTTAATTGTCTGCTAATCGTCCGTTACAGACCCTCCTTCACCACTGACACCAAATGTAAATCCAAATGAAGCAACTGCCACTACAGTTACCATCAATATCAAGCCAGCCATTGATGATGACTACGTTACGTAAGTGTTTCAGCTTGAAGAATGTTAGACATTGATAATAAGTATGTGACATGCGCCAAACGTTGGTCCAATCATCCAACTACAAAAAAACTACATAAGAATACAACTTTGCAATTCGATTTATATTTAATAGTGCTGGCCATATTAATTTTAACACTATTGACCCCTTGCACGCACGTCACACGCGCCGACTGTGCCACCCTCGCCATTTTGGTGGTCAATAGGTTTACTTGTAAACACCGCGTCTCCTAAAATGCGCACTTCACTGAATAACTCAGTGACATTGACCACCAAAATGGCGCAACCAAGATTATTGTGATGATGACGTCAGATGAACTGGGTCAATACCAAGACACTGTAACTCTCACTTCAGATCCTACGTGATTCATGTGAAGAAGACTGAATCCAAGGCGAAGAGAGAAGCTTTAGATCCCATCCATTATGATGCCTCTCGTGATGACTACATTGCAGCTGAACTATCCAAGCAGATGATTCAAGACTCTTTTGTAGTTGGAGATGGTGGAAGGTATGGCGGCTACTACAACGCACCACTAGACACAAGAGCAACATACGCCATTCGTGTTGGATCGGTTAGCAGAGGAAACGGGACGGTAAGCATTTATCATGAATTGGAAAGAAACAAAGAAGACATTCATCACATTAATGGATGCCTTGTGTCACAAAGTTGAAGACATTTATATGATTGATAACAGTTATAACTATCTTATTAAGAATGGATCACTCTTTATTTTTATGATTACAGGATGCAACTGTCACTTATTCGCCTCCAGTTACAGGTAATAAACATTAAGCGATATTAAAATTCAAGTTTCGAGCAATTGTAAAGATGAACAGACGATAGCATATTTGATTTGGTAGCACATTGAACTGAGAACATTTACAGAGTATACCACTGAAACAGTGTACACATTGTAAACAAAAGCACGTCATGATGACTCTGCTCTTAATAATAGACCGATTGTGCGACCAATGTTAACGTGCGATCACGTGACTTCCTGTGGGTATAACGCCTTATCAGCTGATGGCAAAATATGTGTAAAGAGATATGCCGTGATACGGAGTGATTACAAAAACAGTCGATTTTACTTTTGTAATGAATTAGTTAATCAGCCCCATTATTTAAAGTAGTTTGTTGTGGCATTAATTTCAATCACATCTCTGTTTTATAATTGAACAGAATTCGAATAAAAAGAGGTTTTTTTTTAGTCATGCACTACCGGCGTCGGACGACTATAGCCTGTTATTTTGTTTGTAATTGTTGGCCTAAATCACGCCCAAACAAAAGGGTAAAGAACGTTGGAAAAAGTGAGCATTTATACCTAGCCTTGCGAAATTTCAAATAGGCAAAGGAATCACATAGTTTTGGAAAGCAATTTCTTTGGATGATTTCAGCTTCAAAACTTTGAGATTTTTGTGTTGAAAAGTGTGGGATCACGGTTGTCTGGCCCAAACGTTCCGTCGTGCACTATTACACATCGTGCACATTTGTACGTTACTTGTACAATTTCCAAGACTTGCTGGAACTGTCCTTACTGGCTTTATTCAGCCACTCGAGGGTCTCTGGTACAAACTCTGGAATATTTTTCACAGATTTCGAGCAAGAAAAGTCTCGATGAAGTAAAACAAATCCAACAATCATCGTGTACCGTACCGCACTTTCCTGTGGAGGACGTCGTGCATGTTTACATTTTATACTCACAATAGGCCATGTGATGCGTGTCACGCAATCGGTCTATTAAGGTCATTTACATAGAGCTTTGGTGCAAATAATTGAGTGCTGAAAATGATTCCTGAAATTAATACTCTAACTTCAATAGTTTGATTTTGTATATATCTGTTGATTCTGCTGTGTTAAAGGTGTACTTGCTTGATTGTATTGTTTTGAATTGTGTTCCCTTTAATACAACAACTATTTCAAAGAATATAAGAAATTAAACTTTTTCATCCAGCCATCAGCAGCGTTATTTGACCTCTAAATCAATGGAATTGTTTGTTTTTCATTTTACATGATGAGGATAATCATTTATTTTTCAGTCAAAACTCAATTGAGTGGAAACGCACCATTGATTGTGCCACTTATCGTCTTTGGAGTTATTATCTTAATTCTCGTACCGATTTTAATCATCATCTGCCTGAAGTGGAGGAAAGGTCACAGGAATGCTCTAGCAGGCTCAAGAGGACAGGTTGTAGGAATGGTGAGAGAAAATTATAGCTTAATCAAAATTGTTTATATTATAAGAACCTAGTTTGCATAACATAACACTGTATCATGTCCAATACTGTGATTGGTTTGATAAGAGGTAAACATTTCTTCCCAAATTAAATTTATATTCACTTGTACACAATTGTTACAAGCTGTCACTCGGGAAGTGTTGTACGCGTTAATTAGGTTTATGAATTGTGTTTTCAAGTACAGATTCCAATACCGATATAAATATTGATAATAGTATTGTATTTTGGCTTAAAAGGATCTGTCCAGAACTCGTCCCAAACCTGTGGTAACAAAACCATTATCAAATGAAGTGGATCTGACTGAAGATATAGTTGTCTATGAAGATGTTGGTCTTCCACAGTGGGCAGTCGACTGGGATCTTCAATGGAAACATTTGATTGTTGAAGATACGATACTCGGAAAAGGAAACTTTGGAGAAGTACGACTTGGTGGAATTAAGATGAAAGGAAAAGTCAACAAAGCAGCCATCAAAATGCTCAAAGGTCAATAATAATTCAGTATATTACTTTAATAAAGCTACCTCTATTTTGTTCAGTCTTATGCAACCCGTTTTAGTGTTGGTTCTCAATAGTTTCCATTGTTTGTTGATAACATTCATTTTTATTAACGGAATTTCTTTCCAGCTGGTGCCTCTGATGATGCCGCAGATGACTTTTTGAAAGAATTTCAGACTATGACAGTAATTGGGACACACCCAAATGTCGTCGGTTTATTGGGTGCATGCTTTAACGAAGGTATGGATATCTATAATTATAATTCATGCAAATTATCACTTTTCTAGAATAACGTAGAAATCTGGTCTCAGATACAACTCCTACACCACCCCCTACTAAAATAAATAAAAATGAATAAAGTAACAACATCTACGAGAAACTAAATGAAAATATATTGTTTTCTTTTTTACAATTATATTGGAACATTTTAGTAACTAGAAGTCTTAGGGTTATTTAAGAAAAAGAACCGGAAATCTAGTATGAAATGCCCGTCGAGCTTGACTTTACTTCTTGACCTGCGAATGCAAATCAAGTTGAGTAACAAATTTTTGAAACGTTTTTCTTCAGTAAGTTTCAGATCAGAGAGCGTTAAACCTTTATTTTGAAAGTTTTACACGTTTCGATTTTGTAGAACCGTGATACCGTGATCAAAAGACATTTAGGTCCACTCAATGTTTATTTTTTGCATCAAGGAACTCTGTACGTTGCGTTGGAGTTTGTTCCTGGGGATAACTTACGTAACTATCTGCGTAAAAACCGCCCTATTCAGCTACAACAGGACCAGACTAAGTACAGGGCATCTACTGTTACTATGTCACAATTGCTGAAGTTTGGTGTGGACGTTTCTAAAGGAATGCAACATCTCTCTGACGCAGGAGTAAGTTATTTTGAAAACAATTATTGTTGGAGTCCAGTCCATCACACATTAGTATCAGGCTATGTGGTTGTTTTATATTTATGTTATTGGATAGCAATTCATGTTAGTCATTAATCTTAATTGTAATTTCAAGAAGATTTTTAACTAAATAAAATGCTGCATTACTATTCCTGCAGATAATTCATCGTGATTTAGCAACGAGGAACATACTTCTTGGGGAAGAGTTGATTGCTAAGGTTTCTGATTTCGGACTATCTAGAGGAGAAGACGTTTATGTTCAGGAATCTAAGGTGAGGTGAAGCAGGGGTTTGGACTAAACTCTAGGCCTATTCCTTCGAGAAACCAGTAGTTAAAATTGACCTATGGTTTAATCTCAGTAACAATTACGTCCCTACAACTACAGAATCAAACCCAGATACTTGTGTTGAAAATCGGTCAAATCCCATGTGATGAAAATCAGCAAACGCCATTTTTGAAGCATACATGACACTTTAATGTTTGATACAAATGTTTGGCAAATCATTCAAGCTCTGCAGTGTTCTTTTAATTTAGACCCGGATTCCTGTTCGCTGGTTGGCCATCGAATCCTTGACTCATCGACGTTATGTCTCTAAAAGTGACGTGTAAGTCAAAAATCATGAATTATTCATTAATAAATTTCTTATTACTTTAATCATAGATGAAGCAAACTGTGACAAAGGAAAGGTCACCAGTCAGTATCTTCTAATCTATAGATCACAAATCATGAATTATTCATTGTAGAACCTCTTACTAAAATTATAGATGAAGCAAACTGTGACAAAGGAAAGGTCACCAGTCAGTCTCTTCCAATCTATAGGCCAACAATCATGAACTATTCATTATAGAACCTCTTACTACTTAAATAATAGATGAAGCAAACTGTGACAAAGGAAAGGTTACCAGTCAGTCTCTTCCAATCTATAGGTCACAAATCATGAATTATTCATTATAGAACCTCTTATTTTAAATCATAGATGAAGCAAACTGAGACAAAGGAAAGGTCACCAGTCAGTATCTCCTAATCCATAGGTCAACATTCATGAATTATTCATTATAGAACCTCTTATTACTTCAATCATAGATGAAGCAAACTGAGACAAAGGAAAGGTCACCAGTCAGTATCTCCTAATCTATAATAGGTCAACCTAAGGCCACAAAATGTTCACCTTTAAATTCACCTTGACAAACATGTGTAAATGTTTTATAAACATCAGTTGATAGTTGTTACTATGTGACAAAATTTTATATGTATAAGTTGTTTGATTTATATTTGCAATTTTCTATTTTGATTGAAATATAGATGGTCTTTTGGAATCTTACTGTGGGAGATTGTGACATTCGGTATGTACTGGTAACAGCGGCCTACTGAAATAATCTGATATTTAAGAATCACTGATAACCATAGAAATGAAGAAAATGAAGAAAATGTGGCAATTTGTAAAGAAAATTGAGAAACAACGTAATGTTTTAGAATTAAGAATTAAAAAATATGATTGCCATAGAACAATATGCTCAGTAATACATGGAAGACATGCTTGTCTTATGTGACCCATACTCCGGGTTGAAACCCGGAAAATTAGGTCAACATGTTTGACCCGGAATTTGGGGTAATTTTAGTTGACCAAATTTGGGGTATTGTTGTATTTCTTGACCCTTAAAAGGGTCAGTTTAAATGACCCATTTCTGGGTCAAATCTTTTGACCACATTTTCCGGGTCACTGTAACCATGAAGTGGTCGCGCCAAATAGAACCCGGATTCTGGGTCAGATTTGACCCAATCCTGGTCAAATATGACCCGGACAGTTTTAAGAGTGTATGACATAGCATTTGTGTTAAACTTTTAGCTGGAACTCCCTACCCGGGTATTCAGACCAAAGACTTGGCTGATCAATTATTGGATGGATACCGGATGCCTCAACCTGAAAACTGCCCGGCTGATATGTAAGAATAAAATAATAAAGACATGAAATTCTAGTAGAAATAAAGATTTGGAAACAGAATTAGAGACTCTTCTCGAGTCTACCTGTTTTCATAATTGGTAATATCGAATATTTTCTCAGAAAGCAAGCTACCCTTAAGTTGTCTACATCCTTGATGTCAACACCACTGCTTTATATTTATGCAGTGTCTTTGATACTTGAATTAAATTCCAATAATTACGCTTAGCATTTCCCTCGTGTCCAATCTAAAACATTTGTGCATTTCAGCATGTTTGCTTTTTGCTTAGAGAAAAATAACAGTTCCTAACACCCGTTCATGTGTTGATTATTCAGTTACGCATTGATGTTGAGATGTTGGAGGAGATCTTCAAACAAGCGACCAAGCTTCAAAGAGATCACTGGAGTGCTGGAGAAAATAGGAAATGCTCCAGTTGATAATGTAAGTTCTATGTTAGTTGTTTATAAAATAACTCTTCAATTGATTTAACATAAATCTCGAAATAAAATTTGTAAATAGCGAAGCTCCCATCATACCAGTTGATTCTGGGAGAATCATTTCATCCTACAAATTTAATCATAGTCCTATTAATGATTCATAACACAGCAATACCTCGTTTTACTTATTTAATGTTACACTTTTCAAATCTTATTTAAGGAAAGGACAACACGAAATTGATTTTTTTTTTTACCTCGAAGTTGATTTTGTTTCCTCTTTTCTTTTCTGATCAATGTTATTGCTTACAGTCATGCATGTTACCAGCAGTCTATGAGAATGTCAGCGTCATCAATCCAGAGCTTGATGATAACTAGATACAAGTGGTCACCGGTAGTCAAAAGATAATATGTAAACAGACCTTAACCAGATGCCTGGTGGTTACCGGTAGTCAAAAGATAATATGTAAACAGACCTTAACTAGATGCCTGGTGGTTACTGGTAGTCAAAAGATAATATGTAAACAGACCTTAACCAGATGCCTGGTAGTTACCAGTAGTCAAAAGATTTGATGTAAACAGACCTTAACCAGATGCCTGGTAGTTACTGGTAGTCAAAAGATTTGATGTAAACAGACCTTAACCAGATGCCTGGTAGTTACCAGTAGTCAAAATATTTGATGTAAACAGACCTTAACTAGGTACCTGGTGGTTACCGGTAGTCAAAAGATTTGATGTAAACAGACCTTAACCAGATGCCTGGTGGTTACCGGTAGTCTAAAGATTTGATGTAAACAGACCTTAACCAGATGCCTGGTGATTACCGGTAGTCAAAAGATTTGATGTAAACAGACCTTAACCAGATGCCTGGTGGTTACTGGTAGTCAAAAGATTTGATGTAAACAGACCTTAACCAGATGCCTGGTGGTTACCGGTAGTCAAAAGATTTGATGTAAACAGACCTTAACCAGATGCCTGGTGGTTACTGGTAGTCAAAAGATTTGATGTAAACAGACCTTAACCAGATGCCTGGTGGTTACCTGTAGTCAAAAGATTTGATGTAAACAGACCTTGTGGTTACCGGTAGTCAAAAGATTTGATGTAAACAGACCTTAACCAGATGCCTGGTGGTTACTGGTAGTCAAAAGATTTGATGTAAACAGACCTTAACCAGATGCCTGGTGGTTACAGATAGTCAAAAGATTTGATGTCAACAGACATTAACCAGATGCCTGTGGTTACAGATAGTCAAAAGATTTCATGTAAACAGACCTCCACTAGATGCCTGGTGGTTACTGGTAGTCAAGACACTTGATGTAAACAGATATTAACCAGATGCCTGGTGGTTACAGGCAGTCAAGGGAATTGATGTAAACAGACATTAACTAGATACTTTAAAATTTGATAATGGCTTTATAATTACTTTTGAAGACATATTTTATGTACTTTTATGCGCCAATATTATTTCAATATTATTGCAGCTGAGATTTTAGTAATATTTTTCAAACTCCGGTGTTAGGATCTAGAAAATTTTGCTTATAAAAGTTCTGCTGAGCAGAAAAAAAGTTCTAAAACCCCTATGCATTTGAAATAACGAACCAACAGCGCCCTCACTGATGTCAAAGGAATACCTATCATCGGTTGAGAGTTTTGCATGGTGTGTACACTCGTTCACGGTTTCATTGTTTGACCTCAGTGCTGTGGCCTTCATGCAAGGGGTCTATTCGCTACTTTTAAAAGACGGTTTTAATATCAAAAATTTCATATATCCCTGAGGATTGTGGTTTTTAATAAGAATGTATAAATTCTCCAAGGTATTCATATGCAGATCTTTTCCGATGAAGGCAACCTACCTACATATTTGATGGTGGGTAAAAAAGAACATATTAAAAATCATTTTTCTTAAAAATTATTTCGGTAATTTGCCTTAGTTCACTTTTAAAGCAAATTACATTATTTTAAGGATTAAATAGTATATACTCCAATTAAAAATTAATTTGCTGTGATTTATGCACAATCTCTACAAAGGTATAGTATAAATTATTAGTGAGTTTGTATAATCTCTTAATATATGCGGATTCACCGAAGCCTAATTCCAGGAGGCAAGAAGAAAATGTTTCTTTACTTCAGACAAACTTGCTTACTGAAGGCCTTGCCATACAGGGCAATTTCTACAGGCAACCAACTGCACTGCATGCCAAAGGAACACTTCGGTCGCACAACATTAATTTTCCTATTAGTATCTTACTGTCCAGGCAATTATGTGGAGATTGACGTAGAGTTGTTGTCTGTAAATTGCTCCAATGTGACATGGCCCTTCGACTAATAAGGTGAGAGACTGTCATAAGCAACATTATGTAAAGAACTGTATATTGAACTGGTAATTGTTTTTGTTGAAATACACTAACTCCACGATGTGTGTGGTTGGTAGCTTTGAGGAGAACTTCTTCAGTAATTTACTTATTCAGAAGTGTGTGTTAATGAAAATCAATATTTTTACAGCACTGATTGGAATTATCTGATAAATTAATCGATCGGTCAAACAGTGATTCAGATGTCCTAATGGGTTTGATTATTTCAAATACTAAAAAAACACAAGTTCAATTAGGGAATTCACAAATCTTCTTTAGTTAGGTATAGACCTTTATCATGCCGCAACCATCTTGGTCATGTTCCCTGTATCCAATAACAGTAATATATGCTAATACAAAAAGGAACCAGACTATTTGCCCTTCCAGCCCCGGTTTGGTTACAATGGTTTGAATGGGAGAAAATCAAGATGGCCGCACCATGATAAAGGTCTATTGTGTGAATTGTTACCCATACGACAAGTAATAGACCCTGAAGGAATGTCAGTTAGGAACTAACCAACTCTACAAAATAAATATACACCTTGACCGTACATTCCCGATTGAGATAGTGCCCTCTCTTGTTTGTATAGTGCCTCGCTTGTCTCCTTATTCTGATCATCTGACGTGATAATTCGGCCTATGAGGGATACAGACATGGGACCAGTCTTTTTCCCGTTTGCCTGGATTTCAAAACTCCCAGCACTTCTTCTCTTTTACTAAGTCTCCAAGAAATCCCCGCAAAATGGTGAATAAGTTTGAATAAATAAGATGAAACATCATTCAATGCTACATCACTCTCTGGTTGTGAACTGTACAGTTTATGTCACTGAATTGCTCACTGCATTGCTGTTCTGTATTAGTGCGTAGCAAGATTATTATGTGAAGAAAATGTTGCCGTATCAACCAAAGCTAATCTGAATTGGAAACTATTTGCATTGAAAATACCACATTGAATGAAATAGCACAGCTTTACATCTATTGTTGAATCATGGAGCTGGCTGCATCAATGGTTGAATAGTTCCTTTATGTAAAAATAGTGAGTTCACTAAAGGGACTTCCCCAGAGAAATATACACTCATGTTCATGGTTGCATGCCCTACACCCTGCAAATCAATTAACTCATAATC
This sequence comes from Marthasterias glacialis, assembly GCA_911728455.2. Taxonomy (NCBI): domain Eukaryota; kingdom Metazoa; phylum Echinodermata; class Asteroidea; order Forcipulatida; family Asteriidae; genus Marthasterias; species Marthasterias glacialis. Next base: position 15,442,150 of record OU452225.1, on the reverse strand, counting down.
GTTTTCTGCATTTACAATGCTCTGAAATATAAAACCAAAAATACAGTTTGTACGTTGAAACGTTGGCTAACCTTAGATGTGTGTTCGAGACCCGTAAAGAAAATGGAGAAGTAAAGTAGATAATGTGGAAACAATGATCGTTTTCCGTGTCAGCTTTCGTAAAGAATGGTCAAGATTTAAGACAATGTTCTTTGAAAACAGACTCGTGGTAATGATTTTAAGCCGTGAGTTTGGGGTTTTGGCTGATGCAGTTATGGTAAAGAGGAACAAGGAAGTTTTGTACAGAGGTTAGTTCAATGGTACAGACAGGGAGTACAATGTCAAGCATGGACATTGCATCATGCCTGATGTGAATGAGCTATACAAATTGCGATTCAGTTTAGGCAGTCAGTTCTACTCAATAAATCTGCATCTAGGTATATAACCGTACCTTCAACGTTGCAGACTAGGCTGTGTTAGATGATTGTGTATAAATCACACTGGTTCATTGCACAGTCATTATTACACTGAAGTAACAGGCATTTTCTGTTTAGTCTTCATTCTGATTTTGAAGGAATTAGTTTGGATTTTTACATCTATTTCTGTGTCACAAAATGACGAGGAAATTGTAAAGAGTCACTATCATCAATAAATCTACACCTTCCTTCGATTTCGGTATTTGTCTTCCTCTACTTTCATCTTTACATTGGTAAGTAACAGAGTTTTGTTTCTGTGAAATAATGAGCAGGAAGTAAAGTTTAGTTTATAGCTGGGTAGATAGAAATTAATTTGTAATTTTGTGTGTAATTAATGTAAGTTGAGAAGCCACTTCATGGATTCTTGAATTTATTGTAATGTGTTTTGAGAAAACATCAGAATTTGCCTGATGTTATTGTAGCAAAGCACTATAATAGTTTTTATAACAACTCCAGGATATTGATGTTGATATTAATATTAATATAGAATTTAATATTGATATACATATTGCAGTAGAGTGATGGTTGATACTGAAAGCAATCCATTATTGCAAGCATTGGTGCGAATAAAATGAATCACACTATTTCCTTGTGTACGCGTTTTTACTCATACAACAACTTTGCAATCTATCTGAAACAAATAAATAGTTTGAAAAGAAAGCAAGTTGTTTTATTTTTTGTAGTATCGAAAGACACACATACAATCAGACAATTGTTTTGATCTTCTGTCAAGGTTAAAACTTGAGCCTAAGAGAACCGGATTAATAGGAGGAAGTTCAATGGGAAATAATATTCAAAGGGGGAAAAAAAGTACAATGAATGCCGCCGTTCCTTTCATTTCCCGTTGTATTCGTATTCACCTTATGCATCTAAGCCCGCTCCGGTATTCGCTTAATAACAAAGGAGTACAGTTTCTTACCATAGGACTACGAATACTAAATAGATACAGGTAGTCAACAACTTTGCAGTCGTTAACAGTCAAACTGAGTTATAGCTAACTGGAGGATTGCTCTGGATGTCGATTACAGCATTCATCTGTTCCTATTGATTTCTCAACAGGTTTATATACAGAACTCTAGTTACAGGATGCTGAAGATTTTATGCAAAATCATCTTGTCATCGCATCAAAATGCCTTCGGATTGACTTCACTGGTATTTGTTCTTGCCTGTCTAAACACTGGTAAGTAAATGGTTGCTTGTTTACAAAAACGTCACATGTAGAAACATTCTGTATTAAAGCGACTAGAGCTTTGAGGTGAATGGGAAAACTAGTATTGGAAGCTTAAAGGGAAAGTTTTATACAGAGATTTTCTCCATTTTTTTTAATATCTATATCTTGGAGTTTAGTCATGTTCTTTTCCTTTCATCAAACCAAACCGACGTTGTGATTTGTTTTTGCGAAACAGCTAGGCTATCTCTTGTGTTCAGATGACTCTTCAAGACATAATTCTAGAGTCGGCGAGTTTCTGTAAAATGTGAAATGGTTAAAAAAAATACCTCCAAAATATAATCTGCCTTTCATTCTTCATTCGAACTTGTTGTTTCGTTGCCAAGTGTTGTCTTTATTAACTTTCTTATTAAAGTAAACAAAAAACATTTGTGAATTTATGATATTAATGTATTCATTTATTTGACGTAGGTTTCGCCCTTCAGCTACTAGGAAGTCAAACCTCACAAATTTCTACTAACGGAAATAATCCTGCTGATCATGCTGTTGATAATAACATCGATACACCTTCAATCACCAGTAAGTTTACTTATATTTACCCCACAGATGTAACGAATGGTGATTGATGATGTCATTAATAAATCCAGCGGTTGACTCCCAGGAGGACTTGATGGATGACTTCATATATATGGAAGGAATGAGTTATGATGATTTGTGAAATGTTAGGCCTAAAGATATAAAGACTTTCAATCCGTAGTCTTGTAGCAGGAAGTTTTGTATAGAACCTGTATTCTCATTTGTTACCTTGACATCCTCAAATCATACAGTGAAATTCCATAACATGTGACTTCAATACGTTAGAAACCACAAAGGTATAATTAGCCATTTTGAGATATGGTGGACACAATACTTTGACATTATTAGGTTTGGGTTATTTTTGTCTGTAAACACCCAAAACCAAACAGTGCACTCACATAGTGTCCATCATATCACAAAAAGGCTAATGTAATAGAGTTAGTTCCTTTGTGCAGACAGATACATTATAAGTTGTTTTCACTGTCCGATGTTTGATGGTATTCTATCCATCCTGATTGCTGGTGTTGCTTTAATCTTTAACATTCTGAAATAAGTGTGTACGATTTTCTTTGCAGTTTATTTAAATGATAATGTGTCCTTTTAAAACGATGTTTAATTTTAGATGCTGAAGCCAACCCATGGTGGAAAGTGAACCTTGGTGACACTTACTGCCTCAAGAAAATCACTTTGTTTACCAGATCTATGGATGGTGAGTATTTCTTCATTTATTCATTTTATCACATTCTGATAAAATACATTATTCAGTGGAGACTCACAGCCTAGTATGTAGCGCCCTCTGTGGCCCAGTGGTTACGTGTTTTCTTCAGGGGTGATTGTTGCAAACTCATGGTTGTTGGCATCAAGCCAAATTGAATTCAACCTTTTCCCAGATTATCAGGGGACCTTAATGCAATTAGGTAGGGCGCATACTTTTAACCAATCAGGTGGGGTTGCGTAAAACAAAAGTATCTGTACATATCAATCAGAGCGGGAAAATCCTCACTTCGGTTCAGCTTTCAATTGTGTTAACACCGACAAGTTTTCCCTCCACCACCCCCATCAATACCACTACTGTTTTAGTGAGGTTTTTATTCTGTTTGGCATTTTTTTAGGGAAGTGGACTGCCACTGCCTGCTGGGGGTCATATAAATTTTAAATTTAAGTGGTAACGAGTAGTACTAAGGAAATGTTTAGCTTTTAACACTGTAGCACCCGCCATTTCCGCCAGGGCTATTTTATGTTGATTCCAATTACGTGTACAAGTGATGGAATAATCTTTAAACCTTGTAGTAGGCCTTTCTTTACCTTAATGAAACGTTTATTGCTTACACCCACTATTTCCAGTGGGTTTAGCTGAACTGTGATGCAACTGCGTGTACAAGCAGTGCAATCACATAGAGCCTTGTAGACCAATTTGACATGTGCGAAAGTAACCTCCCTTTTGTCTGTAAAGTTGGGCGTGGCAAGTGTGTTTTCCCCCTCCTCTTTTTATGGCAGGTTGCCAAGTAATGTTTATGGCAGGTTGCCAAGTAATGTTTATGGCAGGTTGCCAAGTAATGTTTATGGCAGGTTGCCAAGTAATGTTTATGGCAGGTTGCCAAGTAATCTGGGCCTGGTATGTGTGTATGTCTTCTGGAGTTACTTTCAAATAAAAGTTATTGAAGTGAAGTAGTTCCTGGTTTTTTGCCCAATAGACCGATTGCGTGACAATGTTTACATGCGGTCACGTGACCCCCTATTGGGTATGATGTCATAAAGCTGATGAAAAAATACGTGAAAAGCATAGGCCGTGACACAGAGTGAGTACGAAAACCGGTCGATTTTACTTTCGTTAAGCGATGAGTTAGTTAATCAGCCCCTTTATTTAAAGTAGTAAGTTGTGGCATTAATTTAAATCACATCTCTGTTACATAATTTAACAGGATTCTACTAAAAAGAGATTTTTTTAACCATGCACTACCAGCGTCGGACGACAGTTATGTAGCCACCCGTGTGTTATTTTGTTAGTAATGTTGGCCTAAATCACTGTAATAAAAAGGGGATAAACAATGTTGGAAAAGTGAGCATTAATACCTAGCCTTGCAGAATTTCAAATAGGCAAAGGAATCACACAGTTTTGGAAAGCAATTGATTTCAGCTTCAAAACTTTGAAATTTTGGTGTTGAAAAGTGTGTGGTGATCGCGGGCGTCTGGCCTAACGTTCCGTCGTGCGCTGTACACATCATGCACATTTATACGGTACTTTTACAATTTTCAAGACTTGCTGGAACTGTCCTTACTGGCTTTATTCAGCCACTTGAAGGTCTCTGGTACAAATTCTGGAATATGTTTCACAGATTTCGAGCAAGAAAAGCTCGATCGAATAAACTAAATGCATTAATCATCGTGTACCGTACCACACTTTCCTATGGAGGATGTCGTGTGTGTTTACATTTTATACCCAAAAGTGGTCACGTGACGTGGGTCGCGCAATCGGTCTATTGGTAATAACCAATGTTGTTGAATAAACATAGCATCTAAGCTGATACCAAAAGTCAATTCAAAGTGTAGGGTTGTTTATGTGGGTCGTTTGAGAATAATTACTCTGTATATGTTGATTATTTTAGTGTAGCGTTTGCCGTTATTGACGTTTTCATGAGTTCCTTTCCCTTTTCTCGGTCTGGTTATTTTCGGCTTTCTCAAGTTTAGAGTCTGTTTCAGGAAAGAATCATTGTTTCAAGTCGTTATTCATTGGAATATATAAGAATGTATTGAAATTGATGAGAAAAGTGACTTTCCTCATTCCTAGCAAGTTCCTTTTGACTCATCCCGGATGTTCTGATTGCAGATGTAGGTCAAATAGAAGGAGCTGTAGTCAGGGCTGGTTTGAGTTCGGATCATTTACAGAACAGAATGATTGGATCACCACTAACTTTTGCTCAAGCTCAAAGTGGACAGATTAATGACTTTACCCTGGACCCGACTGTCATTGCACGATATGTGAGTGTAGATATTCCAACCAGCAGTGGAGAGATGAAGGTGTTAGTCCTTGGTGAGGTCGAGGTTGATGAAATCACTCAGAGTGAAGACAATACAATATCCTCGGGTGAGTAACCAGAAGCCTAAACTACACCTCTCAATTAATAATTGTGCTAAAAAAAATAGATGAGTTTAATAAAGGAACGTCACACCACTTTATATCCAGTTAACGAGTTATGATTCTAAATAGTTAGCAGTAAGACTTCTTTACGAGGTAAATTCTAAAGGAAAATCTGCTTCATAAATCACTCACCGACTTACTAAACCTAATAGTGTGACATGTCGACTTCTTAAATTTGCGGTTAATCTTCTAGGAGAGATAAATTATCAATAAAGCAATTCTTTTTACTCAATAAAATAAGTCAACTTTGCGAGATTGGCTCGTTATCTGATGGAGAAGTGATATGACACTTTTAGATTTACGTACATTTCTTGTTGTAATTTTCCCTTTATTCTTGGTTCGGCAAAACGAAATGATTGAATCGTTACTTTTCATAATGTTTTAGGCCAACATGACAAATGTTTTTTTTTGTTGCTATTTCTCATTGATGTAGCTCTTCCTTTGTCCGGTAATCCTAGTAGTCAAAGTTCAACAGCTGGTGGTGAAGTTTCGGCACAAGCTCTAAATGGAGATAATTCGGACTTCACCCACACAGGTACACAACATTTTCTTTCTATCATGTCGGTATGCGCAATTGAAAATCCCAGATCAGGATGTTAGAGTTCTTGACACATTATAAGTCGGCATGAACCGGAATTAGAGTCAATGTTTCAGACTGTGATCCTGGATCGCAACATTCCGGAATCGGAGTCAGTTTGATACATAATCTGGATTAGACTGACACAAACACTGATCTATTCTGACCCAGGGAGTTTTAGAGTTTTGTTTGTCAGTATCGTTGATGGTGCCCCAAAGAGGTGATTTGATATTGGAATGACAATTAAATTTGTTTTTTCTTTTTCAAAAACTAGCATAATCTGGATCAGACTGACACAAACACGGATCTATTCTGACCCAGGGAGTTTTAGAGAAGGCCTTGCTTTTAAGCTTTTTGTAAAGTAGCCCAAGGGGCTAGTAAACTCTGCATTTTACTTGTCCCATAGGAAGTTTTCGTTGCCCAAATTTTAAACATGTAATGTCATCTTCCTGATACTAATGGTAGCAATCACCATTGTAGCGAACAGTTTAACGATCAAATGAAGTTACACCCACACACTCAAAAATAAATTAACACATTTCTAAAATGTATTACTCACATCTGAAAAGGAAGAAGTATGAGCATTATAAACAAACAAGTTGCACAGCTTTTAGTAGCCCACGGGGCAAGTTGAGAAGTGGTTATTATAACACCTTTTCCTTTAATTCTATCTGCTGATTGGCCGAACGTGCGTCACGTGGTGTTGTGTATTTTTACTATCACACTGCACACCGACCAAAAGAACTATTAAATGGTACTATTCAACGACAACCTCGAACCCGGTGAAACGATCAAATAATACGTGCATTTGAAATACGATATGAGAACGAAGGCAGTATGGTACACCCTCTTTCTTTTTGTCAAGATTTCCTGTCAGATTTTATAGAGTATGTTTGAAGACTGACATACGCACAGTTGTTTAAAAATATTACCACAAAATGGATGAAATTGAGGTGTTATAAAACAAATGTTGACTGGTTTATCTCATGGCGTACTAAAACTAGTCACTCTCGGTGATCCCCGGAGCCGCCTATCTAAGATAGGCGGCTCCGGGGATTACCTCGAGTGACTAGTTTTACTACGCCACTCGAAGCAGTCAATATATGTATACTAGCCCATAGCAGTTTTTACTAGACAATATACACCGGGCTAGTGTTAAGGATGAACCCTGTAGAGTTTGTTTGTCAGTTTCGTTGATGGTACATGCCCCAAAGAGGTGATTTGATATTGGAAAGACAATTAAATTTATTTTCTTGCAAAACTAACATTGATTGACATAATGAGATCATTATGATCCTGACCTAATCATTGGTCGATGGGGGCGTTGTTTTCTCGTACCTTATGGTCTATTACATTTTGTTTCATTTAGTTTGGTAGAATTTATGTACAAACACTGCCTGTGGACATCAATATTGCACTTAGGTTTCTCCCTTGAATTGAATAAATGTATTTTCAGAAACATAATAAAGTCACCATTGACTGAAAAAACATACTTAATTGATATAAGAAATCAACACAGATCCCAAATCTGCTGTCGAAACCAAGCTTCATCGCATATTATAATTAGACGCGGCTTGTCCTATTTTGCTAATTATAGCAACTTTCTTAGGACTGCCACCCCCTCTTCCCTCTCCCCGAACCACCCCTTCCTCTTCCCCAGCTTACGAAAATTTCACTAGTAGGTAGTTGTATTCAATTTGGGTACAACAGGGTTTAATATCTTAGCGCATGAATTTTTTCTAATCGAATATTAGCGTGAGTACGTGGCATGTTTAAAACCAAAGACTGTTTTTCCTTCTTCAGGTAGGGAATGGAATCCATGGTGGAAGGTGGATCTTGTGACTGAATATTGTCTGGGCAAAATCAGAATTTTGAACAGAGATTCCATATATTGTAAGCTTTTACAAAATACAGTTTATAGTAATGTCTTCATTATTTAAGTAAATGCAAGTGTTTTAAAGACACAATGTGAAAATAAAGTTTCTTGAGGTGTTAGACTGTTGCAACTTGTATTTCAGAATTTGAAAACAAAATTTGTGAACTATGCATCACTTTAACTATGCATCATCTTTTGCAATGGATGAAATCCAAGACCATTAATCCATTGTTGTTGTTTTTGTTTGATGAAGGGGGTGTTTGTTTGTTTGTTTGTTTTTTGTTTTGTTTTTCCCATCTCTGTTTTTACAATGTGGGGCTTTGATGACAACATTTTTCCAGTTCCATCTAGTTTTACTTTAGGATTCACTGAATGAGATTTAATGTATGATGACGATGAGGAACATAATGAATATTTTATGAGTAGGCGTGGTCATCTTGATTTATTTCCACTTGCTAGAACGACGTTATCAAAGTTCACTACTGAAAGCAAAGTGAAAAGCTTATTATATTTTGTGCTAACATATTTATCAAATTATCAATCGAATTATTGCACTGCATCTAACATTAATTCCCTGTTCAAACCTTTAAACATAGTTAATTTGTATTACTTTAACAGCGGACGTTGAGTTACGATTAGTGGGAGCCGTTGTGAGGGCTGGTCTGAGTGGTATTCATACTGATAACGCAATGTGTGGGAGTCCAGTAACCAGACAACAAGCGGAACCAGATGACTGGATTGAATTCACGTGTGACCCACCCAGACTCTCGCGGTATGTCAGTGTCGACATTCCCCGCAGGGAGATTTTATCACTCAGTGAGGTACAAGTATTCCCATGTAAGTCAGAACTCTTAATTACATGAATTAAATACATCTGAATCAATACCAGTAGAATGTGGCCCATATTTGGTTTAGTACTAGTTTTCTACGATGAAGTCATGTTTGTTCTTGTCACAACCCCGGGTCCCATGCACACTTACGAGCGAGCCTTGAATCTTCGCTTCGCTATTCAACAATCACTAAAAACATGAAAACTAAGAGCCAAATTTATATTTAAATTTATTGACGCTCTGTACATCCAAACAAAGAAAATGTATAAATCTCACTTGACACTGTAGTTTGATAGTTTTCACGAAAAAAAGTTTTTAGGACTATTTTAAGGATAAGAGCCCAAAAATTACATACTAGCCACCACCATTATTATAATTTTAAATAACTAAATGGGCATCGTCCATGGAGTGGTACGATTTCGACCCCAAAACAAAAATGGAACAATGCTCATTCTAAAAAAAGTTCATTTATTTAAAGGAATGATTTTTGTTTCTTCATTTTCACAGGTAGAATAGATTTTACACTTGTCACTAACATTCCTCTGATTGGTCAGACTGGAGACAATGAAGCAGCCATTACAGCATACAAAGGATGTAGTGACTTGACGGCTAGTGTTTCATTTAGCAGACTATTGACAACAGGAGGAACTAATACTGGACTTCCTACAGGATTGAGTGAAGTAGATGATTCCATACTGGGTCGAGCAGCAAGGTCTCTGATATTACCTGAGGCTGGTGGGTTAGACAGGGTGGGTGTCTTCTACTCAGAGGTGTCTAAAAGTGGAAGTATCTCCAGGATACAGACAATACTATTACCCAAGGATGGTAAGATTATCAAATCTACATTTATCCAGACATATTACTAGTTATTCCTTTAATTCTTATATTTTGTAATAGGGATGACCTCATATGCAGGTAACGTATTATTGTCTAAAACATCAAAATAATAAGACACAATTTAACTTTTTTTCAAGTTTGAAGCGACACAATTTAGGTCCCTTTTCTATAAATCAGAACTTAGTACATACACATTTTCTTCACATAAAACAACATTAAGCTGCGGACGAAAACATATAAATATTAACAGTGACCAGCGGCCGTTGTATGCAACTTTTTATGTCGTGCGTCTTTTCTAATTTCAGTCGGTGCTGTTAATATTCTTCCTGAGCAGCAGACACTGACAGTAAATGTAGGCGAGTTGGTCACACTGACAATGGTACCATATAACTCACAGACCAATGAAAACATCAGATGGAAGCATAATGAAGATGCAACAGATGGATGGAACAATCAGCTCATGGTGTCTATTCCAAGTGTTGTCAAATCAGATGAAGGGATTTACAGCTGCTTCATGGACGGTCAAGAACATCAACAACGTCACGGCATAATGAGACTCATAGTACGAGGTTTGTTTGACTTCTTAATGAAAATATTGCAACAAATCACAGACTTTGTATGAAACAAATAGCATTGGTTCAATTCGTTTGAAATCTGGACTTTGTTGTCATTTACATTTATTTTAGCTTGCCCATCGGGGATGTGGGGTCCAATGTGTTTGGATGCATGTGGTCGATGCTACAATGGAGGTATATGTGATGATCAGACAGGAATCTGCGTCTGTGCTCCGGGTTTCAGTGGAGATAACTGCGAAAAAGGTTGAACACTTTTTTGTTAGAACATGAACAGATATCATGACAGAATATATATGTCTTTACGAACTGTTGAAAAGTTTCATATAATCGGGTTTAATTTTCTACATAAAAAATTCCTTTACAATTCTCAAATGACTATTAATGGTGACACAATTACTTTCATGTTACAGTTCATGGTCGTCATGTGTTCGGTAAAGACGCTCAGTACGGCTGCTCTGATAGTGATGATCCACACCACACTGCCTGCCAGGGTCATTTGTTCTGTCTTCTTGATCCTTATGGATGCTCGTGTGCTGCCGGCTACATGGGACTAGACTGCATGCAAGGTAAGAGGATGCTTTGTGGTATGATGACAAAAGCAAAGACTGGCTTGCTCTATGGTAGAGTCCACATCTAGACTACCCTATTAACGAGAATACAGTTGCATTTGGTTTATTACAGTGTTTCAGGAAAAGCATGCAGCCTAATAAAAGAAAAACATACTGTCACTATTATTTTCAGAATGCCCGGAGGGGATGTACGGTGCTGATTGTAAACAAACATGCCACTGTCAAGGAGATGGAACCTGTCTTAAAGATACTGGAGAATGCATGCAAGGTGTGGGTGAGTAAAGGAAGACGATCATAGCATTCCAGTATTTAAACAGTTTGAAATATTAAGCCAAAATAAGCTTCCAACCATTCTCTTCATACTAGAACAGTTCTTTGTTACCGCCGAACAAAAGTTATGTTTAGTTTAATGTTTGCATCAATTCTTTCCGCAGGATGTCAATCTCCATATTTTGGTCCTAATTGTCAGTGTTCAGGTAAGACAGTCACTTCTTGTAATTCTATTGTTAAGGATTTTTTCAATCCTTATTCTTCATCTAGATCCTTTGGACACAAGTTGAAATGACTTTGTTCACACAAAAAACCTTTTTATAGATCAATCTCTTTGGAAATCTAACTTGTTTTGGTCATGTGAAGTTAGAATGATTTCAACTTCATAAATACCTGGGGCACTTTATCCATTCTGATTTGTTGAGAGGACGATGTCGCACAGAGTGCGCAAATGTCACAGGCCCAGTCACGCAAATTTGGCTCAGGCAAATTTGAAACTTGCAGGCGCAAATTTGAACTTGTGCGTGGAACATTGAAACATGCGGGAGGAACTATACTTTCGCTCAACATGGTTAGAATTTGACGCAGAATGGAGGCTAAACTGTGAAAATTGTTCTCAACTTCAAAAGGTTTTTGGATGTTTTTTAACGGTAAGGTATTTATGAATGGGAATAAAAGTGTGTTGAATCTGTTTACAACAAGTTTTTTAAACACGGTGAGGCCTGGTTTTCGATAATTTTACCTCGCCTTTGTCTCAGTAAAATTATCGAGAACCAGGCCTATCCGTGTTTAATTAAACAACTAGTTGAAAACCCCTGCACCACACTTTTATTCCCTTACCGTGTCTTACAGCGCACTTGGACTGGAAGTTTTGTCTGGTTCCAAGAATCCACTCTCCGTTACTTGACAACAAGATCTTTGTGTTTCAAATTTATACATTGAAATACTCTCTGATATCAAGACTCGAACATTGTTAAGTGATTAAATCCCCAGTAACTATAACTCTAGATATTCTTAGCTGTCAAACTAATCATCAGTATCGTCACTGGTCTACTCTCGGGATCTCGAAAATATAATTAAGCATGCTGTCGAAAAAGCTTTACCAAATATCGGGAAGAAATTTGTATAACTTAAGCTCTAAAAATCCTTTAATCTGTCAATTTCTTATATGGGGAACTAGCGAACTGGATTCTCAAAATAAATGAAAAGTGTCACAAATTTAAAAAACTTACATTGTGATTGACATTTGTACAGGAGTCATCACAGCCACAGTGAATCTCCAGATTGCGAAGTCTGATGAACCGTCAGAAATAACCCTCCAGTGGGATGCAGTAACATGCGCAGATGAATACAGAGTGGAATACTCACAAATAAACAAAGACAATTGCCAACCTATTGACTCATCAACAGCGCCATTTAACACTCATTGTTCCTGTCAATCAACGTCAACGACTATACCTGATCTTGATGCTAACTCCAAATACCTAGTGAGAGTTCAAGCTCGTTTTGGTTCATCATATAACTCTACAGCAACCAGGGAAGTAATGACTGCTACCACAGGTAAGAGTTTATCCTCTTCCCCAGGATGGTTTTGTGATAGAAATCCATTGTTCTTTATATTCCGATGTTCTAAAACGTTTGGTGGGTAATTATTGACAGATTTCATCTTTTTGTAGATGTATTGATAATAAGTCCAGATGCGCTGAACATGTACAGGAAGATACACGGTTTGTAACCGGAACAATTAGACCCGTCATTCATCAAAATGATGAACAATGGATTGTAGAACCAGAGCACCAGCTTGTAGTTATGGAACAGTTTCCAGTTTTGTGATTCCGGTGTCCTAAAAAGCCTGCGGTGGGTGATTATTGACACACATCATCATTATTGTGTACACATTCGTAATGAGTCAAAATGCGCTGAACATGTACTGGAAGATACACGGGTTTGTAACCGTCAAGATTAGACCCTTAGTTCATCACATGATGAATAATGGACCATGCGGTAGTACGGTAATGTTATCAAACATTAATCATAGATACAGTTTCCGAGGTAGTGTGCCAGATATTTAGAGCAGATTGCTTCACCTGGCAACTGTCTAGCAGCTAAGAGAGGTTTCAGGTGACATCACCCGAGACCTTTTTTCTAACGCTGCGTGCACAAACAAACGCTGGAAATCGTTCAGCAGACGACACTTTAGCTATTGAGTTCGTACCATAGAGCTATATATATAGTTCTATGGTTTGTACATGGCTGGACCCAACATGGCTGAGAAATGAACTTTTCCCGGGCTCACGCAACCTCTCTATACATGCCCAAGTTTCCGATAAACAGCAAATCCACGATAAAGTAAGAGACTTATGTGAAGAGCATTTTATTCACAATAAAAAAACATTTAAAATGTGAATAACCTCAATATGAGAGGGTCATAGTCTGTTTCATTGGTTTATTTGTTGGGATGACCCAATGTCAACATTAAAAACTCAAACAGGGAAGAAACACTACAGAAAAGTATCATGCCGTATAAAGTGCAACAAACAATATTAAGGTAGTAGTATATATTGCTACTAACAATCATGTGCAATGTCAAAGGAAATCCATCCAAGTACTGTTCATTTTTGTCCTTTATTTGTCTTGCAATGTCACCTGACCCCGAGAAGATTTTTGTCTCATTTAATTATTATATTGGAGGAACATTGCTAATTCTCGGTTGATACTACTATTATGCGTTTGAATAAGGCCGTGTCCGAATGAATGGCTTCGGCAGTGGCTACGGCCGGAACGCTGAGGATTCCTATTCTTCATCCTTGTCATTGCAGCCAATGGCCATAGCCGTAGCCAAAGTCGCTTGATTACTCTCTAAATGTAAAAGAGTGAAAATTTCACGCGCTTGTCGAGAGTGGTGTCAGTTTGGCTCTTTTGAGAGTGAATCTCACTCTTCACCACTCTTTGTTAGTGAAAGTGGAGTGAATTTCACTCTGAATCAAGTGAAAATACATGTTTTTCACTCTAAAAAGAGTTGTCCGCCATATGGCTCCTTGCAAGAGTGGTATGGCGGACATAAAGAGTGGTTTCTAACTCTTTTACATTAAGAGAGTAGGACACGGCCTATAAGTAACCAGCTCTCCTAACACTACTTTACATGAACATTTGTAGAAACATATCGTCTGCTCGAGACTGTTTGGACTGCAGGTGAACAAGAACCCAAACAAAAGCACGGTACAATTTCCTGACTTTATGCAATACCTTGTTTACTGTAGAACCGACGGCAGCCCCAACTGATGTGCTGAATTACAGTACCACTGCTACCAGTTTGAGTTTCTCTTGGAGTGAGCCACCGTGTGGAGGTCGAGGTGGTATCATCACAGGGTACACATACAAGCTGACTCAAGTAGGCTCTATGCCTGACAGTGAAGCTGAGCAGTCCAGTACCTCAAGCTTATTTGTGATGATTCGTGGTTTAATACCATACACTGATTACAGCTTCCAGGTCGCAGCCAGCACCAGTGATGGTACTGGGCCGTTTAGTAACAGCATCATTACAAGAACGGCTGAAGGAGGTATGTAGGCCCGATATCAACTTAGCGTTTATTACTTGCCACCAGACTGCAAGTCTCAGGCGTAACGAAAACAAGAAAACGAGTCGAGATAAGACTATACTTTTTTATGAAAAGAAACTTGTTTACATTTTATTTTTACACAATTCTTGAAAATAAAAAAAAAACTTATAACATTTTCTTTTAAAACAATTTCATTTTTTATATTATTCAAATAATTTGTTAAAATAAACATAGAAAAAAAAAAATAAAACTTGGGATGAAGATGCTTATTCGACTTCAACGATTTTAGACTAACAATGGAGTATGAATAGCTATACACTATCCTAGCAGCTCGTCCATAGTGGTTGCACCACCGCAGCTCTGTGGCTGCTGCATGCGTTTCAATCCACACGCACTGTGAATCCCCCATGCTGATTGGTACATATATGCGCGACTTACGTGCTGTTGTCGCGTCTCGCGCACGTGCAGCAGCCATAGCTAGCTGTGGTGGTGTAAACGACAAGTGTATAATCAGTCCAACGGAATAATGTCAAAACATATGGATACCGACATTTTGATGTAAGTATAATCTAAGATTCACAATATAACTTATTATGTTTTCTCTTCTTTGATAAGGCAATCTCAATAAGAACAATGGACCCCATAGGAATATTCTGTAGAATGTGTATGTTTATTGGCGATAAAATAAACAGTGGTGTTATTCGCCTTTTAAGAGTGTGATTAAATAAATCTTTTGTTTGATACAGTTCCTCCTGCACCGATGGATGTCAAGGTAAGGAACGCTGATGAGAGTTCGATCACGGTGGAGTGGACAGAGCCTGATCCTCCCCATGGAATCATAATCAACTATGAAATCTCTTACTGGTCATCCATGGAAGATGAAGCATCAGTAACCATAGAGACAGATGTTGGTATGACGTCACTGAAGTATCGTATAGAGGGCCTCATGGCAAATGTCAATTACTTCATCAAGGTCAGTCTGGGTTTTATTTACTTCGTTACTAGAGGCTTTTTCTATAAATAAGGAAAGAAGAGAACTGTTACATGGAGTGTCGTTTTTATCAAACATGTTGGGCCATTTTGAGAAATAATTATATATTTTTTTAAATTTTATTGTTTGGAGAACATCAATTTTTTTTAATTCATTCAAAACAAATTACAGCTAGGCCAAGAATGTTTTGTTATGTTTATTTTTAGGTTTGGGTTTTTATTTGGGGTGTTGGCGTGCTTAATTGATTATTTGAGAATGGTTTTTTTAAGGCTTCACATCAACAACAATAAAATGTTACCTTTGTCAACTTGTCCCAGTAAATCAATCATTATGCGATTAAGTTTATCATCATTTCGAGGAAAATGAACTATGCTCTCTTAAAATTTTGGATTGAAATTTACTCTATTCGATTGAAACTAGGGACAAACTGCAAAAGATTTGTCCCTGGCCGCAATCGAAAAGAGTGATTTTCAATCTAACTATTTAAGAGAGTGTGGGAATTGAAAATATGACCATTGTAATGTCTAATTATCTGATAATTTGTTTTCAAACATTTAGGTGCGAGCCGAGACGTCTGCCGGCACTGGTGATTGGAGTGTTGCAGTCAGTGGCAGAACACAAATTGGTGGTAAGGAGTCATGGAAATTAACATTGTAAACACTCTTATTTTATAACGTAAAAATATCTAAATCAATAGTTCATTATTTATAGCTTGAAGATTTCCAAAAACCTGAACATTGGATGTCCTCATTTGACTGGACTGATAATTCTGATTGTTTCACAGTTCCTGGTCCAGTAGAGAATCTTCGGTCGACGGATCAAACTGATAAGTCAGTTACCTTGGAATGGGATCCACCGCTGAACCCGAATGGACAAATCATGAAATACTTGGTATGTAGTGTTTGTATTTCCATGACTTTATGCCATTTTGCATGTTAAGTTCCACGTTTTATAAACGAATCAGAATGCCTATTATTGTACTTAAAAGCTCACAAACAAAGCTTTTTTAAATTTCCTTTGAAATCGACACTAATGTATATCTGACGGTGAATACAAATTGTTTGCAACAAGTTACGCGTCCAAGAATGATTTAAAACGGTGTAAATGTCTAATGTTGACTTTAAAGCTTATACAAATTGCCTTTATATTTTGGTATTAGTGAAATGAATTTATGTAAAATTGAAAGCTACATGGTGGTATACCTGTCCTGTATTCGATGTGAAACACACTTGAAGAGCATTGTGTCAAATAAGAATTGTTAATAAATTGTTGAAAAATACAGTACATTTTATTGTAATTTTTAACGTTCTCTCTGGTGGGTTTTATCCACTTTTCATCATTAAGTTACAAACTATGTAACCAGTAAATTTTGAAATAACCTACTATTTTCTCACGGATCATGGTTGAAGTAGATGTACATTGGTTCAAATTCTTCTTAATCTCAAACACACTGACTAGGTGGAGTACAGAGCTGTGGAGAAACGTCACCAGGTGGATTTTACAGCTGATAGTGCGTACACGAGAATGGAACTTGGGAACGAGTCACAGGCCACCACAATAAGCAACCTCGAACCCACAACAAAATATGAGTTCAATATTTCAGCACAAAACCAACTGTTTACCAGTGATGCAGCATTACTTGCAGTGCTCACTAAACCACTGGAAAGTAAGCCAATACTTTCATTAATTCATTGAAGTTGTTGATATTAATTGATTTTCATAGAATCGCCGATGAATACTTTAACTTTCTCAGAGACTTTGAAGCTGCGATTATTTGTAAACTGAGTGTGTTAATCAGATCTTGAAAAGATTAAATCCAGAACTAGAAAGATTGGTTTTAGATCTGATTAAACAAATTGTCGATTTGATTTTAGTTTAAAACTTTGTTTTGAACGTCTTTTGGATATTACTTTGTGTGATTTTATTTAGTTTGGTACCATTTTCTAACACTACGATGTCTGCATTAATTCTAGACCCTCCTTCACCCCTGGCACCAGGACCAAATCCAAACGATGCAACCGATACTACGGTCACAATCAATCTCAGCCGTGTCCCTGATGAGGATTATATCACGTAAGTGTTATATAACATTAATTAGGAAAGTAACAATTAAGTGTCATAAGAAATAAATGGTCACGTGAATAATTAAATAAACAAGCAAACGTCATCACAGCATGAAAGGTTTCTGAACTCTCATCATAATGTTATGGGGAATTCATGCAACGGAACTCCGAATTGACAATCACTTCTGACAGAGAATTAGATAACTTTTTTTATTATTTCTTGATTAATAGGAATTATTTGGTTCCATTTCTTACAAATCATTTCACTGGTAGAACCAACAATGTTAAACAAATTATTTACATTGAAATCCAGAATTTACTACAACATATAAAATGAGTTATATCAAACTAAGGAATTAACTTTTATACAATTAAAATATTACTGTACAACCATCTGGGATACTTGGAATATTACTAAACAATCATGAACTTGGATATTTAATAAGACACTTTATTCAAAAGTTGAATTGAAGCGATCCGTTTTTAATTTCACATATTTATGGATTTGTTTTTAGTATACCTCTCAACAAAACTATCTTCGTTGAGTCTCTAATGTCCCGATGCTATCAATTGTGTCAGACTGTTTTTAATATATTCAAGCAGTTTCTTTCAGTGTTAATTTCTATTTTGTTACAAACGTTTCAAATGGTTTAGTGCAGTTTACTAATGAAGACGAATGCAACCTCATCTCTTGTGTTTAAATTACCCGTTTTTCTATTGTAGTCATTCATATAAAACGTTGTTGAACCCAAGTAATTGCGTAAAATATTTTCTAGGAAAACCCAATCTTGCAGATGTTTTTGACAATAAATAAAAAGGTGTTCTGTAGTGTCAACTTATTCGTTCTTTGATGTTGGTATCAATTATTTTCCATTAAAACAGTTTCTATTTAGAAGGCAAAATTCTGTGCTTGATTTGATACCACAAGTTCCTATCATCATGATCCATGAGTTAGAAAATTAGAGAACTTTCTATTGCGACGTCACAACCGCTAGTTTTGTCAACCCATAGTGGTTAGTATCAGTACGCCGGGCGGAAATCATTGCCAAAAAAAAAATACATTCGTCATTTAATACAGCATTACTATCAAATTACCCATATCACTATAAATCAGTTTGTGCTACAAACAAGATTTGTTAAATAGTCTTCACAACAAAGAGATGTTGAAATGATTCACACGAAAGATCAGAAAGGTGGCAACAATATTTTACAAAATAATTTAGTGTTTGTAACAACAGAGAGCTCTATTGCTCAAGCCCTACCATCATTTGAGCCAGAAGGATAAATTGACATAATTACTCACTATGCTATAGATCCTACGTGATTCATGTGAAGAAGACTGAATCCAAGGCGAAGAGAGAAGCTTTAGAACCCATCCATTATAATGCCTCTCGTGATGACTACATTGCAGCTGAACTGTCCAAGCAGATGATTCAAGACTCTTTTGTAGTTGGAGATGGTGGAATGTATGGCGGCTACTACAATGCACCACTAGACACAGGAGCAACATATGACATTCGTGTTGGAGCGGTTAGCAGAGGAAACGGGACGGTAAGTCTGTTTAAACAATAAAACATTACCTATGCATTGAGATTATAAATGTATGTTAACTTTTAAATTAATGTTAAATTTGCATCGGGGATAAAGAATATTGTTAAGTGTTTTACCTATATACCAATGTGTGTCAAGCACTGTGTACTTTACCGATTCCTGTGAAATGGTCGTGGGTTCAAATCCCACCCCAGCAATATGCCTGTGGATTTTCGTTTCACAGAACTTGGGAAAGTACTGATTAAACAGTGCTTTAAAGAGGATGGGCCATGGTAATTGATGTTGACGTTATTGTTTAGTTTTTTGCTTTCTATAATTATTGCATCGGACAAACTTCTGCTGTGACATTAAATTGACAAAAGAAGTGATATTTGCAGGGAGATTTTACTACTTTAACTAGCCCGCCGCCTAAATTTATCAAAATCCCGGAAATGAGGGCAGCAAACTATTCATGACGTCACTGGATGTACTGAATCCCCGGATGATCTGCACTGAGCAATGCTTCAATGAGTAACAACAAACAGCCGTTTGACAGAGGAGTACTTCCTGCGACTTCACTATTCTTTAGAATTTCTAGAGACAACTTTCAGGCACCGACTGCTGTTGTTCTGATTTTGGCTCGAGGCAGGGGGTGAAAAGAGGCTCAGAAACTGCCTTTGTCAACGAATAACCACGCATTCTATAATTCTGTCACCGTTTTTTCGTGGTAGATATAGGTGTATTTAGGGATGTAAAACTTTTTTAAAGAGAGACTTCTAGCATGGCCCATCCTCTTTAATTGACACACATTGGTGTATAGTAAAACACAAATAATATGTCAACTTGTCTCATTCTTTTTAAACTGTATTGTGTTTTTTTAGCTCAAAAATCAAACTATTTCACCTCAGTTGAGGTATTTTTAATTGATCCATTATTACAAGTATTTGACATTTAAAAACGACAACCCGTTTTTTCAAATGTTGCCTTCATTTTTTACAGGATGCAACTGTGACGTATTCTGATCCAATTACAGGTAAGTCAAAACCAACCTGTGGGAATTAACTCGTGACAGAAAGACCTATTGCAAACTGGAGAATAACTGCTCCCCAGAGAATACAGAATTTGATGTTTACAGTTTACAGACTTCCTATTCACAAATTCTCCAGCCCAGCCTGGTTCTGTAAAATATAGACAAATCCTTGTTTAGCTTCTGCAATGTTACACTTCTTCAAATTAAGTTTACTTGATATTCACAGATTCTTCACACCAATGACAATAGCTGTTTTTAGTTGTTACTTATTGCTGAAAAATGTTAAACTTATGAAAACAGGTAAACAAAATGCACATCTCTTACCAAAAACACCAGCTGCAAATTTCACTGCCTTAAAAAATGTTTGGTGTGATAGTTACCTTAATCTAAAAACTTCTCCAACTAAATTGCAATATGATATTATTTTTTCAAATTTTGCAACCAAAAAGGCTTAAAGGCATTGCATACGTTTGGTAATGACTCCGAAAATTTATGGCAATAAAAACTTACTTGGTAAGAAGTACAGCAGCTCTGGACAGTATAATGCATTTTGAGAAACTTTTTTCACTTTGAAGTACTGCGGTTATGGAAAAATATATCAGTTTTCATCCCCAAAGATTTGAATCTGAGAAGCGTTATGGCCGTAACGCTTCTCAGAATGTGTATTCCAATGACGGATACTTCTTCATCGTGAACACAACCGCTCCAGATTTTTGGCAATATCTCAAAAACGCTGGCACCATTTGAAATGAAATTTTCACAGGTTTTAGTTTTATGGTATATATCTACAATTAGATAGGTTTAAAACAGACACTAGGCTCCAACTACCAAACGTATGCATCTCCTTTAAGTCTGCCTTTTTAGTTTTCAGGCTCCAAAGCCACGACATAAAATGTGAAAAGTAAAAGTATACAGCACTTTTAAAAAGTAAATTCAGTGACTATGCCTATTGTAAAAACTGGCACTCCATAGGAGCCTAATTCTAAAAAATACGCTATATTCTACTTCATCATTTACAACTGTTTCTACAACCTCTTCTTCCTCTCGCAAAAATGACTTCATACTTTCAAAGTAACAAAATTAATGGAAGTTTCATACAGGTGTGTCTCTTAAATTTCATTTTAAAAAGATATATCAAATCAATATGTATGTAAAGAAACGGTGCAAGCATTTCTCTGAGTACTAAACAAATAACAAATCTATTAATCTGCTTAATATCTCAATATTTCAAATTGTAATTCATTATCAATGCAGTACGGTAGCTTCTTGTACCCACTGGATGTGGATTTGATTCTGCAGCCATGTCAATACCATAGACGCATAACTCAATACTTCATCCACTGTTCAAACAATCTCTGTTAGTTATAGCCACGGCACCAGGCTCATCTGCAGGAACGATCGTTGGTGTTTTGGTAGCTGTGTTCATCATTGTCATCATTATCATCGTTGTCATCGTGTTCTTAAGAAGGTAACACTTATTGTCGTCATGTTCTTACAAGAAGGTAGCAATCGTCATCATGGTTCTTGAGATGGCAACGATCATTCTCATCATGTTCTTCAAGGCAGACATTGCCTTTAAATCTCATAAAATGTTGCTGTTTGGAATAGCTTCTTATCCTTTCTAAGAGTTGTTCATGCAATAAAACACCTACAAGTGTGTTGTAAATAGTGCATTATGATTTTAAAAAAAGATACATATTTGCATTGAAACATAAACATGTACAATATCATTATGCATAAAAATCAAAGATTATAGAGTGCCGAAGGCGCAATATAGGGAACTGGAGCTTTATCTATTGTTGGAACGTGAAATACGCGTGGGCGCCATTTCAGCAAGTAATTGCTTTGTGTCCCATTGATAGCAATGATCATTGTCTGCACAGATCGGCACTGATCTATTGTTGTACCAAAAGAGTCACTTGCTGAAATGGCGTCCAATGGGAATGGCATTCAGCCCAAGTTCCCTATCTTGCGCCTTCGGCGCTCTATAATCTTTGATACAAATTGTGCTCTGATTTTTACCAGTTGTTCATACTAAACCCCTTTTAATCTGACTGCGTGTGTTTAGGAAGAGGAATGATGGACGATCAAGAAAATCAGCAAGTGGTAATCAAGGACTACAACTAGCAGACGTACCATTTCAAGTGAATAATTTTGTACCAGGTAGGTAGATGATTGTTTCTGCTTTAAGTTGGCTCTGATAGCCTCTATAATGAGTATCATTACACATTTTGGCACATCTAAGCCCCTTTCCAATTTAAGAAACAATTAGTGAGGTCTTTTGACTGATGGTTTGGGGGTGCAAGAGTACATCAATAGGCCGTATTTTTGACAGCCAGAGGGCGCAACACTAACTTTATTTTGAAAGTACACAAATATTTCAAAACATTAAAAAATACAAATTTTCCAAGCAAATATCTTACACTGATTACATTGTAAAACCATCGATAAAAAAAGGCCCAAAAGTTGTATATTAACTGCTTTATTAGAAGTCTAATTGCATCTCATTTCCCACACTATTTCTGTGGTTTGACCATAGAGTTATATAATAGAACTAGAGGGTGTACTCGCTATGCCACGCACGGAACTCTACTGACTCACCATGGGCGAAAATCCCTATGGGCAAATTGCATACGAATGTCCACTTAGAAAATGGCTACTGTGTGAACGGATGAGTAACCAGTGTAAATGAATGGTCCGCGCCATTTTTTCAATGGTCAAAAAATGCTCCTTGTCGGGCCGTGTCGCATGGTTTGTGCGCCCTCTAGTTCTTATTATATAACTCTATGGGTTTGACCCCCAATCTACCCCAAAGGGCACCCTCTTACAGCAAAAAATAAGGCCTATTGGACTTTGATACTCCTGGTTACAATTCATAATGTAGAACTTTCTTTAGATTGCCCTTGTGCACTATTACGCAAAAACTTACTACGTAATAGTGGCCAGCATTATCCATTCCTCAAGAATTTAGAAGTGCACATACTGCCCAACAAAAGCTTCACAGTCCTTTATTTGTTTCACTTCAAATAAGTGACATTGTTTTCCCCGCGTGCAGTGAACGAAGATGCCTCATCGGTGTGTGTTGAACCGGCTGTTGTAGAGCTGCATACACCCTCCGGAACACCGTCACCGTCTCGGAAACCCACAGTGCCTACACCCTCCGGCACACCGTCATCATCTCGTAAACCCATGGTACCTACACCCTCCGGCACACCGTCATCATTTCGTAAACCCATGGTACCTACACCCTCCGGCACACCATCACCATCTCGTAAACCCATGGTACCTACACCCACTAGTACACCATCACCATCTAGTAAACCCACCGTACAACCTCCACAGATTAAACAGCCTCCATTCACAAATCCACCACCGATCCGTATCGATCAACTTGAGAAGTATATCCAGATGAAGAAATCAGCGGCTGCTGATAAAGGCTTTGATGCAGATTACAAGGTATTAAAAGGGAATTACGAAACTCAGAAAGCTGTTGGGCGCTCTCAACATTAATAATCATAGTCATCACCATCATCAGACAATATTCATCCTTTGTTGGATGAAGCCCTCCTCCTGCAACTTCCATTCTTTTCTGTCCCTGGTCATTCTACTTCATGCTGTCGTGGTCATATTTATAGATAGAATTGCTTATAGTATATTTAATTAAAATTAATCATTAACAGAAGAAGCTGAGAGTTTGATAAGCTGCAAAATTACTAATGTGTTCATTGTAAAATGCACAGCGTCAAAAGTGAACATCAAAAAGTCAGTCGGGGAGCGAGAAATCAAACATTTTAGAAAGTGATTGGATCTTTTAAAAGTTATTTGTGTAGACCTTACGCATGTGATGTCTGGTTCCCTGACCAAAGATTCCCTGACGACTCGTGTTAAAAATCTTAGGTCAGGCATCAACCAAAGCTAAACACAGATTATGGCACAATATATAAATATTCATTACTTGTCACCAACAGTGGACGATGTCATTGGATGATGACAGGCTTTGTTTACTTTCAAAAAGCCTGGGATAATCAGTTTGTAAAAAATGTTACAAATATATTCAAATATAGCGTTGAATTCGTTGGGGGAAAACGAAAAAGAAAAACGATAATGGGTGCAAAATGTTTGAATATTTATCAACAAAAGAAATGTCTGACCATCAACGACACTGTCCGAATGTTGACGACAACGAGTTCGGAGCTCTTTGGATATTTTCGGAAAAGGGGGAATTCCTCCTTTTTTTGTCACATGACATTTGGGTGATACCTGACCCTAAAATCCGACAATAGTCTGAGAATTTTTGGTCCGGGAATCAGACTCTGTGATGTCATCAGCACCCTCATTGAGGTCACGGTGGATGTAAGCTTATTGTAGGAACAGGTTGACTCATAAGGTCTTTTTAAAGTTGTTTGAAACATGTATACCTCAAGAGTGGACAAAGGGTACAAGACTAGGACAAATCTGATCCAATTAATTTTCCTTTTGATACCATCGTTCATATTTGACTCGGAAAAATGTTGCTTGTTTGTTTGTTTGTTTTGTTTATTTATTTATTTATTTATTTTTTATTGTTCAGACTCTTCCCGATGGTCAGTTACATCCTTGGACGGTTGCAAGGAAACCAGAAAACAAGGCGAAGAACCGATACGCTAACGTCATCGCTTGTAAGGAATCTGCTAAACAATTTACTTTATCACAATGATCATGTTTATTGTTGACATAATTTGTCATCATTGTGTTTTTCATATATAGTTATTTGCTATATCATTGGTGGTGTAATGGGAATGAGTATTCAATATTGATAATGAACATGGGAACAAGACAAAGACGGTAACATTATGATAAAGGTCTATTCAACGATTTGTTTGTATCATTGTTCACAGACGACCACTGTCGGGTTGTGTTGGAGCCATTGGAAAATGACCCTCATTCTGATTACATTAATGCATGCTACATTGATGTAAGTACGCAATTACCTTTACATTTTAACTGGAACCATTTTTTTGTCAGATACAAGAAAGATTTATTGATATTATTTGTACCTGGAAAGTTCTTATAAGAACAATCTACACAGCAAAGTATATCACATGGTGTTCACCGCAAACCAAAATATACAAGGATTTATTTTGACTTGTTTCTTACTCTGCAGGGATACAAGGCGAAAGACAAGTACATTGCCAGCCAAGGTAAAAAGAAAAAAAATTGCAATCAATACGAAATAGTGTTAGTGTGGGGCCATTTTCATAGAGCTGCTTAAGCACAAAAAGTAGGTCAGCACAAAAACACTATGCTTACCAGAATAGGCTTACCGGCCAAACTACCATGTCACACGTTCAATTTGTGACTGGTATCCTGCTTTTTTATGGTTAGCAGAAAATGTTTAAGCAATACTTTCTGCTTAAGCAGCTCGATGAAATTGGGCCCTGTTGTCACTTCATAAAACATACTTTTATTTTCTTCTCATAAAAAATGTACTTCACTAGGCCCTAATAAAGAATCCATCAAAGATATCTGGAGAATGATTTGGCAGCAAAAAGTGGATAAGATCGTCATGCTGACAAACCCAATAGAAGATGGCAAGGTAACTTTATTCCATATAACGATAATAATTATGTTTGGATTCGGTTATGGAATTCTTTATTGAAGTTTTAGATTATCTTTTTAGCCTTGAAAAGTTGTTAACAAATTATGACTGCCTTCTTTCCTTTCCTTTTTCGTAACAATTTGCAATAACTTAGATGAAGTGTTTGCAGTACTGGGCCGACAAAGGAGCTTTAGAATACACCGGTATTAATGTTACAACAGTCAAGGAAGATGTATTCCTCAATCATACAGTCCGCATCTTCAACATTAATGAGGTTTGTCTTAAAATAACGGGCGATATTGTAGCGTTACCTTGACGTTGTAGCTTGATGCCAACTTGCCAAGTAATCTTCTGTGAATGTTGCTACATTTAGTATTTTAGGATGTGAACCTACGTCAGTATATTGTACTCAGTAGAGCAAAAAGAGTAGATTTTATTTGGCTAGTTATTTATAATCCCTTTCAATTTCGAAATCGTAGTTTTATTCAGTAGTGCTCATTGACTTATATATAAGAACTATAGAGGGTGTATAAAACCATGCGACACGGCCCGACAAGGAGCATTTTTGACCATTGATAAAATGGCGCGGACCATTCTTTTACTCTGGTCACTCCTCAGTTTACACTGCAAACATTTTCTAACTGGACATTCGTATGCAATTGACCCATAGGGATTTTCGCCCATGGTTGGTCAGCAGAGTTGCGTGCGTGACATCGCTAGTGCTCCTTCTAGTTCTTATATATAACTCTATAGTAGTGCTAGACATTATAAGTAGACGTTTTGGTTAATTCCTGAGACAGTTGTTTCCAGTGTGTATAAACGTTAGTTTTGGTGGGGAGGTCTAGCTGTTCCACTCATTAATACAGCATATTGTCGCCTAAAGAATGCACAAACATTTGGGGCATTTTTAATGAATTCTTTCACACAATCTCTCAATTACAAGATACCCAAAATGTTGTTCAGTCTAACGCTGTATGAGACATTTTCCCTTACTCAAACCTCAACGCTTTCAGCAACAGTTACTTGCTAATTCAACTACTGATAAATGGGTTTTGAATCTTCACGTACAGGTTGGGAAGGATGACAAATTTCGTGTCGTGAAACAATTTCACTACAACACGTGGCCTGATATGAAACCACCAGAATATCCAACACCTTTGCTCAACTTTCTACGTTTAGTCAACGCTCACAAGAATACTGGACGCACCGTCATACACTGCAGGTATACCAATCAAACGGCTAACCGCAATGAATCAAGCATGAACACCTGTCTCTTATGAAATGAGTTTTTCTTTTCAGAAAACTTCAACTCTCCCACCTCACTTTACCCTTCGTTCGTACAGTCTCTTTAAGACGATATTGCATTGTAGTGTGTTGTACATAAATCTGATGCATTCTGATGGAGTATTAAACAGTTTGTGCAAAGTTTTGTTTTGTCAATTTCATTTTCGAGACCATTATACCTAACTTTGAAAAAAAGCTTATCTACTTAAGTGATCACTCCCATTCTACCATGATTTTTTTTTTTTTATTTTATTTATTTTTTTGCCTAATTTTAATTAGTTGGTGTGTCACCTTGATTGATTGTTTTAATTTTGTTTAGACAGTAAGGTTTCAATTAAAACAGTTAAAGAAGAAGTATTCTTGCTTAGTTTTGGCGGTTTAATTAAATCAAAAGATGCATTAAGGTGATTTTTAATATTCTCGTTTTAACTTGTTTATCTTTTCATGTTGTGGTTGGTGGTGTTATCAGTGCTGGAGTTGGGCGTACTGGAACCTACATCACTCTAGATGCCATGTTGGAACAGATGAAACAAGAGGGACAGGTTGATGTTCTTGGCTTCATCTATCAGATGCGACATAGGCGTATCAAGTCAGTGCAAACTGTCGTAAGTAAAGAACAAAACAGGTATTAAAAGAAATAGAGAGGATGAGAGGTCTTGCAAAATAAGACATGTTTTGAGATTTTTAAAAGCTATTAAAGCCCCAGCTCAACATTGGTAAGAAGAAAAAGATAAATGTTCACAGATTTACATATACCTTACATGATATAAAGATAATGATGGTAGAAAACCTTCCCTGACAAATTTCTGCCTGAAATAATAAACGAAATAAGATCCAAAAGATCTCAGTGAGACGAAAACTCTGCCTACAGAAATGCATACAAAAATGCTGAATGCATTTTTACCGTGTTCTCGCAAATGAAACAACGAAATGAGCGGACATTTTCGCACGCTGGTTTTATAACAACTATCTTGATTTGTCAAAAAATAGAAGCATTTAAAGTCAGTTTACCAATGTTGAGCTGGGGCATTAAAACAGATTTTCCCCTTTTCTGTTTTCTTTTTTTCATTCTCCAATAAATTTTGTTGTAATTAACTGATCTGTTTTAGGAGCAATATAAGTTCCTTTTCGACGCCATTCTTGAGGCCTACCTGACTGGTGATACCACGTACCATGTAACAGATTACCGTCATAAAGTGGCTGCTCTGAAGAAGATGGGAATGAAACAACAGTTTGAGGTGCTGACTAAATTGATATACTCATTCAGGTTTCCTTTATCAATCACTCCCCTTTGAAAACATTTCTGAAGCTGGTAAAACAGACTATTCTAAATAAAAGAGTGTTGAACAATAATTGCAAATTAGAGGTAAAAAGAGCAATGGAAATATTTGCATCACCGTATAGGTTAGATAAGAAAGAATTGTGTGTCTGTACTTTAAGATCAAAAAATATTCGGTCCTTGTATGAACCAAGAACAATAATGCATCGATAAATTTTTAGCCTAAGCTGGGAAAACCCAAGCTGGGAAAACCCATGTATGATACTGGAATTGCAGTTGTCAACATGAGACATGTTAAGTTTATTCGTTTAACTTGTAGATGCTAGAAAAGATCAGTTCTAAGCTTCCTGTCAAAAAGAGCGATTCCGGAAAGCTGCCTGAGAATGTGACAAAAAACCGATTTCAGGACTTTGTGCCAAGTGAGTGATTTTCAAAATTTTCCATTTTTAAAAGTAACATTCGCTTCATTTAAGTAATTGTTTATGTTTAAATTCCGCCGGCGTTGTGATTCTGTTTTATGTTCTAGCTCAGACTGCCCTGATAGATTGTGCCTTTTGCTACCAAAATTAAGTAGTTCCACTTTTTCATTGTATTAGTTAGTTTTCATAAAAAAAGGAATCACATAAAGATCAGAACTCCACTTCCTATACGCAGCTAGGAAACAAAATTCAAACATTATCTTGATTTAGTTTTTGCTACAATAAAAGAATGATGGGGCAAGAAGTGGTATTCTTAGTTTCAGTGACATAGTGCCTCATGATCGACACTCGGTTTGGGGCCAAATTAAAATTTATCTCTTACAACATACAGCCGATCGTTCAAGGCCTTATCTGATGACGATTACCAGGGAAGAGGATACCAACTACATCAACGGGACATATCTACCGGTGAGTAACAAGTCTCATGTGTTTTCAAATGTTTGGCTAAGTTAAAGTGTGTGATTTTGTTTCTTTCACACTAAAACTCAAACATGTTCCCGAATGACAGATGTTCAATTCGCACATCGGGTATAAGTAATATTATTTGTGTTGTTACCCATACACCAATGTGTGTTAAGCACCACTGCATACTCAGTACTTTCTCGAGTCCTGAAAATCCACAATTTGTATTACTGGGGTGGGATTCGAACTCACGACCTTTGCCATTATAGAGCAGATGTCTTACCACTAGACCACATTCCCGAAAGGTTACCGTGCCACAATTTAGATGACCAACGGGACTTAATTTACGCCAGCGAAAAGTATCAACATTTTACCAGTGATTTAGTTTTGTATTTACAATGTATTGGATAAAAGCTGCTGTCTATCTAGGGGCGGATCCAGGGGGTGTGAGGGGCGAACGCCCCCTACTTCTCCTTCCGTAAAAAAAAAATCAAGATATCATCCTGCCCACTTGCAATGAGAAACAAACTTCGACATCCAATCATCATTTGCTGCTTGATCGGTAAACTTCACCCCCCCCCCCCCCCCTTTGGAAAATCCTGGATCCGTCCCTGCTATCTGCATGCTATTATTTATCATTTTAGCTGAGTGGCCACTACTAGTCTCCTTGTGTCATGCGAGTCCATGATAATATTAGCATGAATAACGTGTTGACTTGTGATTTATTTTTATTCAAAACAGGGCTACCGTAAGAAGAACAGGTACATCGCTACACAGATGCCTACACCGAGCACCAAAGGTGACATCTGGCGTCTTTTGTATGACCACAAATCAACCTGCATTGTCATGCTCAACCAGTATGATAGAGATGATCAGGTGAGGGGTGATGGGTGTTGTAAGAATGGACCATTGCGGAACTGTTATCTTCTTTTACATTAAAAATGGTCTGAATGAGAATAGAAATGACAATTTGTACAGTTGATAATCTTAGATTACAGATACATTTACAACTATCTTTTAATTTCATAAAAACTTCATACCCTAATGGGGTTTAATTTTTTCATGTCTTCAAACAAACTATAATCATCGATTCTGATTGGTCGACCCATAGCAACAAGAGTGTGATATGTAGTTTTATGTAATACCCAAGTAGATCCTTGTCATTATTTTGATTGGAGGTCACGTGGTACTTGAGCGTGCATTGTTTGGACTATTCAGCGTGCATTTTGGTTCTATCCTTTTTGCTCTATTACACGCTCGACCATCGTTTGCAAAACAAAGGAGCACAACTTCCGATAAAAGTTACTCATATCAATGTT
Organism: Marthasterias glacialis; assembly: GCA_911728455.2. Lineage (NCBI taxonomy): Eukaryota > Metazoa > Echinodermata > Asteroidea > Forcipulatida > Asteriidae > Marthasterias > Marthasterias glacialis. The sequence goes on along the minus strand of OU452225.1, from coordinate 15,411,763 downwards.
GTGTTGAATGTTTTGACTTTTACACCTTGCAACTTTTGACAAGCCACAAAATAAAGTTATTATATTATAGTTTTATCCTCCAATCAAATGACAAAGATCTATAAATTTAAATTTCAATTTGCCTTACACCGATGTGTGATAAGCACTGTATACTCAGTGCTTTCGAGTCCTGTGGACAAAGATCTACTTATAAAACAAATAATGAACGTTTCGCATTCGTGTAATGGAGACTGGAGAGAATATTTTTCATGAGTTGAAAGATGGAATGTTCCACTCTACCCGACTTCGCCTTGTTGAATGGAACATTCCATCTTTTATCTCAAGAAAATATTCTCACCATTGCACTCATAAACGTTCATTGTTTGCACCAGTTTTCCCTCAACACTTTCAATGTAAACCTCAGTAATAATGTATTATCTCTCCTTGCCTGAAGACCATGGTCCAGTACTGGCCAGAGGCGGGACCTTGGGAGTTTGGTCCCCTGGTCGTTGAGCTGCTAGAGACCAAGGAGTATACTGGAGTCATCGGTAACTCATTCACTCTGAGGAAGAAAAACTCTAAGGTAACATGAAATAAAATCTAACAGACGTATATAATTAACCATGTTTAGGCGTCTCGGTGGACAAGGATAGTTATAGTTAACACTTTTTATCACTTACGATAATGTTGGCGTTGATTTTTTTCAGCTTGACCCTCCACGGACCGTCTGTCAGTTTCAACTACTAGACTGGCCATCTGATCAAGAAGTCCCGAGGTCATTTGAAGGCTTACTGACACTCATTCAACTCGCTGAGCAGTGGAAAAAGACTGATGAAGGCCCTGTCGTTGTCCATTGCATGTAAGTAAGGTGCATTCAAAACTGAGTCAAACTTATTAACAATGGATTAACTGGTATTCAATTTTAGGTCAGTCGGAATGTTTCATTGACTCAGTGTTAACCCTCGGCCCAAGCCTGGTGTTATACCGTTGTCTACCATATTTGTTAACCATAGAATTTTTACCACATTGGTTTCTGAAATATAATTGTTAAAAGAGGGGTTTTTGGAGTGGATGGCAATACTTGTGTTGCCGAAGGGCCAATCATTTCTTACAACTTGAAGTCTAAATAAATAATTACAAATGAGTTCTTTTGAAAGTTTCTGTTCAACAATGTATGAAATATAGAGATGTTATGACAGTTGACGTTAAACCAATGTTATCATTGTACTGAGAATATCATTACAAATGGTGGAGTCTCAATTCCACGTAAGCGTGTTGCACCTCGATCACACCCACACACCCAACTGTTGCGCACAACCGTATGGGGGTCAAATTTTCCACCACAGTTGGTGAAGTTATTGGACATTTTCAAACAACGGCCACTTCAGATTCTGTTAAAGGCATTATTAATCATATATTCCATGGGAGTTTGATGGTCATATTTTAAAAGAATCCACCCGCTGTAATAAAATGGAGTGTGGAGTGTCGTGGCCGAGTGGTTAAGATCACCGGATTCAAGTTCTGGTGTTCTTGGCAGCAGAGTGTGGGTTCGAATCCCGGTCGCGGCACTTGTGTCCTTGAGCAAGATACTTTACCATAATTGCTTTGTCCTTCGGATGGGACATTAAGCCGTAGGTCCCGTGTACTAGGATGGGTAGTGCTCGTAAAAGAACCCAGAACACTTATCGTGGAAGAGTAGGGGTTTACCCCGGTGTTTCTGGTTCACATGGCAAGCATCCTTATCTACAGGTTTCCTCAGGCTTGAGAGCTACAGTGATTAAGTTCACTTATGAGGCATCCTTGGTTTCATTACCAGAAATATATAATAATAATAATAATAAAAAATGGAAAGTTGATGTTAGTTTGTGACCCCGGCGTGTTATGCCAGTGCAGTGCAAGCACTGCTGCCGATGCGTTGAGTATATACGGCTGTCACTTTCTCCACGGGCACCAGCCCACCTTTGCCACATGAGTACCTGGTACTTCAGGTCCTGTGGAAGATGGTGGAAGCTTTTTTATGATTTTCATTGAACTAATACACCCGCTACCCGAAGTATAAGTACAGGTACTATCGCAGATTGAGCATGCACTGTGTGGATGGCACACCTAAACTTGCACTGACACACACTGGGTATCCGCCCTCACGCACTAAATCGGTCGTGCGTTTTTGCGAAAAAGTTACATGGCACGCGCGCTGCACATATTTGAGAAGCGACTTAGTAAAGTTGAGTACAGACGACCAAGTTGAGACTCCGCGTGTACAAACTATTTGTAATGTAAAGGGGTAAACTTAAATAACAAAATCTTAATACTACCTTTTATTCACGTATTTCACTGATACTCTTTATACTTTTTATTGACAAGTGATGGCCTGGGTCGTTCTGCTGCCTTCTGTGCCCTGATGACACTCCATGAGAAGTTCAAACAAGAAATGGTTGTCAATGTATTCCAAGAGGTCCTTCAACTCCGTACGGTTAATACCAACATGATGTACTCATTGGTAAGTCCGCTCGTTATTATCTCAACTCTAACTTCATGGTATAAAAAGGAGTATGTTACAAAGATGACGTAATAAAACGTGCCTTGGAATACAGGAGTTATATAGCTATCAAAATTGCTTTATCGTATTCCGTAATAAATGAACGCCGTCCAACACATTTATGGCCAGAAGCCCACTCAAAAGGCGAGGGCTAGCTACACTGGAAAGTATTCGGAAAAGGTAACACAAACTAATGTTAGATTTGGGTGTTAAATTGATTCTCTTTGTATCTATATATGCCAACACCGACATGGTGTTAGTTATCCCCATTGCTTTATCATCGGTAATGTTAACACCGTGTCGGTGTTGTCACATATAGAAACCTAAGAGAATCAATTTTACACCCCAGTTTTTGCAGTGTATCCACGGCATACCATTAGATGGTTCAGGAAGCTATGGTATACCAAAAAAAACAAATTGAAAGTTTTGTCCTTTTTTTCATAAAAGCAACTGTGAACAATAGCCACATCAGTATTTGATTAAAGAGGTCATTCTGATAGCCCAATCAAATGGTTCACTGCAGTAAAAAGAGGGGAGATGACAGGAGAAAAAAAACATGTAGAAAATAAAGAAAGAGAAAAAAATGTAGCAAGAAGGAGACGGACACAAGGGTTGCTAGCCCCTGTGCCCCAGTAACGCACCTGAACAGTGCAGTGAAGGTAAGTGCTTATGACCTGATCTGAAAGCATCATAATGTGGCTCGTAACAGATCCGGTTCAAGGGAGAACCACTTGATCCAGGATTGGGTGATCAGCACTGATGGGAAATGTTATACCTCCACAGCCCGGATTGCGCTTTTTTTTTTTAGACTAATTTGATAAGATGTGACTTTATGTTACTTGTGGTAATATTTTAACTCCTTCACTCTAAAAACCGGAAGTGTTACACCAACACTTCGAAGAGTTCGAGCAGGGAAAACACTTTAAAAGATTAAATGTAACTCAATTAAAGCGTTAAATTAAGCACTAGTTTGACACAGTGTCAAAATGGTGTTGAATTCAACACTTTGAGTTACATTTAATCTTTCAAAATGTTGTCCCTGCTCGAACTCTTAGAAGTGTTGGTGTAACATTTCACTTTTTAGAGTGTTCTTGACCCCCCCCCCAAAAAAAAAGGTGTTAAATATGTATTTCATATCATTGCTATGTAATAGGAGCACTATGCGATGTGCTACGATGTGATGCAAGAGTACATGAGCAGCTCATCGGAAGACACCATCTATGAGAACCTGAATGGCTAAATCTCCCACCAAGACGTGAAGCAGACACGTGAGTTCTCCAGATTGTTCCTGACATCAGACGGTTCTTTTGTTTCTTGAAAGAGTTTTGGCCTGAAATTCATCAGTCACAGCGTGAAAAGCATATACTGTTGCAGCTGTACCACTACTGTACGAAGGTGTATAATGCATAAGTACACTGGTAAAAGTTTGAACAGAAAGTGTTGAAAGATTCAGGCAGCATAATGTGGGTTTCGTACATGAGTTTGACTAGTTTCCACTTATTTGTTTTTACGGAATGGATAGAAAGCAGGAATGAATTAAAGTTACTGAAATATTTTAATATTACCCGAGATTTTATTCCATTGTGTATACAAATATTGCAATGCATGTCGACAATAACCTGTCATCTTTTATTACAATGAAGTATGGTTACATATTTTTGCAAGGAGTTTAAAAATATAATGTTTAAATATTACACAGAAAATATGAAAATGTACGCATATAATTTACTATGTAAATGAGGTAATTGTATTTTGAAGGGATTGAATTAGACTGTGTTTTCTTATAGATCTTGCAATCTCGAGTGATTTGAGCAGTCTGGGTATCTCGGGGACCTGCCTCCATTGTATAACAGACGTGAGACTTGCCTAGTCTATTGTGGTACCAAGATCAAAGCTACTAATACACCTGAATTGGGACAGTAATAATGCTGTGATATACCGGTACATAGAGAACAAATTCAATCTTAGTAGTTTCAAGTCACTGCGGGAAGAAATCAAATATTTGCACTGCGGGACATAGACTCTCATGGTTTTTTTTTAAACCAATGGACTGATAGATGGATGAATGAATGAATAATCAAAGAAACTCGATTTTTTTTTGGGGGGAGGGAATTTTTATTTTCTATTGCTGTCTGCTGCTATTAAATGTGATTCGTGTTTTTGTATTTAAAGTGAATGTTAAATCCACCCCACAAAAGGAGACAGACTACGGTATGTTTTCATCTAACTCCAGCAATAGGAGTAATACTGGAGGTGTGGTCCGGGGCTTGACAACATGGCGGAATCGCAACAAGGTTCTGAGTGTGTTTAAATCAGTGCAGTTTACAATCCCCAGATCATGTCTAGCTTGCAGCTTTTATTATTCATGTTTGATATGAATCCAAGTGTTGTTGTTTCAACAACAAAATTGTCAGATTATTCTACGTTTTCTGAGTATTGTTTTTATGGCTGAAGTTTTGTGAAAACACCTCAAGGTAAAAACTTAGCATTGATCTATAGTAGTATTACAATCTGGAAGCCACGCATAGTAGGTGGTTAAAAGTTCGACATGTAAAATGCATTCCATTGCCAATCCTTAAGAGCAACGTATCGCAAACTACGGGACGGGACCCCCAAATGGGTCACGACAAAATTTAGGTGGGTCGCTAAACTTTGTCAGAAGTGTTGATAATTTACCTTCAATACGGACGACACTCGTTCGCAGGCTAAAGCGGGTAATGGGCACCAAAATGTCAAAAGCAGTGGCAAAGCCAAGTGGGGCAAAGGGGGCAGCTTAACCCTCCGAGCCCACCCACCCCTGTCAGTCTTAAGACACCGTAAAATTTGCTATAAACAGGCAATTTTAAGCTTGACGCTAATTGAAAGTGCCCCCTCTACAAATATCTGTGCCACCCCCGCCCCTTTGCCCCCTGCGAAAAAAAAACATTGCTATGCCACTGTCGAAAACAATATATATTTTCTTTACCTTTTAGCATCTGTTCAATGCAATTACTTTGGATATAAGTAATAAAAACAAACTGCTCCGGTACATAATTTATAACGATAACCTGTTTTACTTCTGCAACAAGGGATTCAATCGACCGGTGGTCGGCGGATGGGTCGTGGTCGAGTGCCTGAAATTTTCATTGGGCTGTCGGCCTGAAAGTTTGCGGACCGCTGCTCCAAAGAAATAAACCCCAAGATCCCCTAACGCAGATTTAGAGGCACGAAATGCTGTATTTTGGGTCGACATTGATTCCACCTGCTCAATTTTATAAAGTTGCTTAGCGCACAAAATGTACTTATTTGTGCTTAAGACACCAGATTACCAGCCAATATATCAAGATTGTGATAGTAATCGTTACATGGCTCACTGCTGCGATCTACTAAGAAGCAATATGCTAAGAAACACACAGATGATGATATGGGGCATTGGTGTTATTCTATCATTAATAATAAGTTTGTATTTGTTATTTTACTCAGAATTTGAAGGGCCTTTTTCAAATCTTCAAGTAGGCTTTTTGCTCTGTCTTTGGCTACATCCATCTTTCTGATTCCACCATGCTGAAAGCACATGGTTTCAAAGCGGCTGACGAAGCCTAAGTCATAGCCGAAGCGGTGGTTTTAAAAAGGTACTTGTTAATAAGTGATGTTTGAAGCTTTGCACGGTGTGAAAGACAGGAAACTATAACTAGTAAACTAGTAAAATTGCGGGTACAACCATGGTTGTACCCGCAATTTTACTAGCATTTATACTTATTAATAATTAGCCTTGAGCCTAATAGTACGCAGGCTTATCTTGCCTAGGCTTATCTTGCCTTGTATTCGACGGTCTCCACCATACTTCCGTCGCTCTGTGTTCATATCGTTCATTTTCAACACAGTGTGATTCAATCTACACAAGAGTTAAATCTTGCATTTGCTGATAAACACGATGACGGTCAAACCTATTATGCAGAAAACACGAAATTATTTGTCATTAATATTTTATAATGCGACAAATCCATACGAAATATTTGTTTTGAACTATAGTATGAACTATTTTATAGCTATGTGATGATACAATAAATACATTGTAATCCTTTTAAAAAAGAAATGTCGCTGATCATGCAGATTTTTCCCCGTGTAAACTTGTAAATTATTAATCACTTCTATTTTCATTTTGGATTTGAGTGAATCTTGAAAGGGCTTAACCATTGGTGTAATTCTGTCTCTTATTCTTATTCTTATTCTTTATTCGGCCAAAATCAAACAAAACATGAAACAACACATTAAAGCAAAGGTGAAGAAAACAAACTGATGAAAGTAAAATATAACCCTATGTGGCAAACGGGAAGGCTCGTTGAATTATTCACAAAGGAAGACAAAATTAATAAAAAATAAATACGTAAATAAATTAATGTCATATTATAGAATTTTGATTTGGTTTTGAATCGGTTTGTATTCAGTCTTGCTGAGTGTTTAACCCTGGTTCAAGATAATATTGTTGACAATCCATTGCAATCAACTTTCGCAGCGGTGATGACACCATAATGGCGCTGTGGAAACGCAAGGCCACGAATTACTATATTTACCCGTATTTCTTTTCAACGCTGTTGACGCTCGAGCTATACGTACTTAACTGTCAATGCGTCTTATATGAACCCATTCTTTGAGTCGCCCGTCTCAGCACAAGGGGAATCTCCCTTCTCGTTTATCGACCGTGTACAATGCAGACAGATTCTATTCACAGGTTTTGAAGACCACTGTATTATAAGGAAACTAGGAGGAAATTCTGCCTGTAGTCCCCATGGTCGTTGTTTGTCATTTCAAGCTTTCATGGTAAACTGTGCCCCAGACAGGGGTAGGATCTGATATCAAAGAAACTACTTATTTGAAGTTTCATCTCCCCGGACAAACCGCTATCCTTAACGGCCCTGCGCAAAGAGTCAAAGTTAAAACAGTAAAAACTATGAAGACATAGGCCTACACATTACAAACATTTTTTTTTTTACAATTTTAAAGGAGATTGGTGAAATATATACATATGTTTTTTAAGGAGTTGCAAGTTTAAAAAAAATTACCATGACAGAAACAAACAATTCGGTTCGGTCTCTTATTTACATGAATCAAGTTTTGTTTGTTTTGTTTTTTCGTTTAATGAAATCGAAAGAAACCGCCACATCTTGGTAAAGTTTAACTTTCTCAAGGCCTAACGTGTTTTAGCTGCTATTCTGCAGGATGCATACCGAGGTAGGTGAACCAGGAAGTTATGTTGGCGTGAATGGACAAAGTGCAGTGAATAGGGTTACGTATAAATCGTGGACTAAGCTAACTCCTTTTCTGTTTGGTCATTGTGGTCAGTCGAGCTCCGGACACAGATACAAACGTGTACAAAAGACATACATGTTTTCAGTTCGCGAAGTACAGTCATCATTATAACGTGGTCGTCTTGCTCAGTCCGCGCGACCTTGGGTGCCGTGAAAAACCAATAAAAAACTTGTGTTTTTATTGGAGTTCATTTTTCAGAATGCTCGAGAGGATTTATTATTTCAGGATGACAAGGAAACTGTAGAGCTGGAGTCATAATGTCGTCATCATTTTGCAATCTGGAATTATCAATAATTCTGTTTGTTTATTTTTACCTGCACGTCGGTAAGTACATGTAAAGTTTTGTTTTTGTAACATGGCGAAGAGGAAGTTGATTTTAATGTTTAAGTAAGGTACCGACAGTCTAATCATAGACGGGTCAAAAATTCAAGCTGATGGGATATTTTGATGACTGTGGTAAGGATTTACACTTTTTGATGACACTACGATGCAATTTTAGGCATGGACCCAGACAGCATGATTATTTGTGGAAACCAGTATCTATTTTTCTTCAGACAATGGTGAAAAAAATGAAAGAAATAATTCAAGGGGAAAAAAAACGAGCTGTTGCAAACTGCTTGCAAACCAAAATGATCTGGCAGAACGGTCTTTCCCTTATTTTCTGAGAAAGACTCTGCCAGGGTCGGAAGCAAGTGACTTCCGTACTTTCCAAACTCATCTTGATCAACTCGTACCGTCTGCAAGACACTTCCGTACCTTGGCAAGTCGTACCTTTACCAACTTGAAACGTCAGGCCATTGACCGTTTTTGCAAATAATTAAAGAAATAAGTAACATTTTAAAAGGCTAAAAGTAAAGAAAAGAAATGCAATTGAATTTCAACAGGTGTTGCGCTTGATCTGGAAGGCAGTCTGACCAATCAGAGCAGTACACACTCTAGCTCAACTGTGTCTAGTAATGCCGTGGATGGCAATTTGGGCTCAGCAGCCATCACGGGTAAGTTTGCTCACTATTAAATCATGCAGGGATTCCTGTGAGGAACACTGTAACAGGATTTCCCATCATTGTTTTTGAAGATTAAGTAAATTATTAGCAAACCATAAAACCAATCTGTGAAAATGTCCTCAAATGAGGTGATCACGGTGTAGTGGGAGTGACATTCACTTTGATTGATTGATTGTATACTTGTATAAACTTTCAAATCAGTAAAAGTTGATAAATTTGTATTACAATAATTAAAAACACTGTACTTTTTAAAGGTAGAAAACAAGTAGATTTAGTTTAGGATACCCACTGCAGGATTTTATGGTATTTTTACTTATCTTAATTCAGCCAACAATTATGAACTAATGAATAGGCTACCAAAGTCCTCAAAGCTAATCCTCACATCACACATCACGTAATAGAGTTGTTTAACAATTCCCAGTCTAACGTGTATATTGTGATTGCTAATGGTAGCATTGTTCTGCATAGATGTGAAAGAAAGAAATACTGCCGTACTCTTCTTGCTGTTTTCAACATGACCACTTTATTTCCATTCACTTATGATATATTTCAATTGTAGCTCAGTTAATTATAAAGTAGGCTAATTCAAGTCATCTCATACCGGTATTTTTTTATTAGCGGTGTTTGAACCAGGGACCGATGTCACTAAGATTCATGTTATAAGATGAGTTGTAGATCACCATAGTGATTTGTACTGTGACGTCACACTTTGCTTAGCAAGACTGATCATAGTTGAAATCAATCTTGACTCTGTGAAATCGACTACTGTTGTACGTTGCCGTTTGTATGCATACATAAAAGCTACCATACGTTCTATAAAATTATTTATATGATGCAAGTGGCTCTCTTTCAGCGTGGATGTCTAACCCGTGGTGGAAGGTGAACCTGGGAAATACGTACTGCCTCAAGAAGATCACCTTGACAAACAGAATTGAATTTTGTGAGTGCCCATTACATTATAAATAAGGTGGAACCTCTCCAAGCTCTGGCTGTAGATTGTAAAAGTCTGGTGTGTTCAAACGTTTGGCTCCCTTAAAGCCCCAGCTCAACGTTTGTAAACTAACTGTAAATGCCTCCATTCTTTGCACAAATCACGATATTTGTAATAAACCAACCTTTGTTTCATTTGCCAGAAAACGGTAAAAATGCAAAAATAAGCATTTTTGTACAAAGTCCTATAGGCAAGAGTTTTCGTCTCACTGGGACGGAAACTAATTTTGGATCTTAGGCCAATTTCTTTTATTTTATTTATTCTTTAAAAACGATAACACTTTAGGCAGAAATATTTCACGGAAATAGTTTCTGCCATCATTATCTTTGTGACCAAGTAAGGTATATGTAAATGTGATAATTTTTGTTTATCTTCGCACCAATGTTGAGCTAGGGCTTTAAATGTAGAATACAGGATTGGTATATTCATCAAAAAAAGAATAGTTTAACATCAGTCTAAAAGCTTAATTAATTATTATGAAGTTCATACCAGTATAGAAATATTTCTGTCTTAACTTTCGAAGTCGAGAAAATAGAATTTGAAGACCCGATTTTAATGTTGGTAATTGTAACAATCAGTAGTAATAGGGATAATGTGTTTACATGCTGAAACATTTCATGGGTTTTCACAAGTTTCTCCTGACTCGGATTGGATTGAGCTCAAATATCCCCGGGTATGTTTTTTCTTGTATATATCGAATCAGACAATTAAACACCACACTTACCAGCCTTACCAATTCTGTATTTTACCTTGAAATGCGAGTATGTCTTTTCCTTAACCAATATTCTCCAAAACGTTTGAATACAAAAATGGGACTTGAACGGCCCATTTAGACAATGCTTCGTAGATATCGAGGGATTTTCTATTTATTTAGTTACTGGTTTGCCTCGTCTTTCTTTCCTGAATAATGTATATTTTACAGTGTGCCGATGTGAGCACTCTTTTAAAAAGTGTTTATTCACGCTAAATTTCAATCAAAAATGTACATTTTCAATGTATATAGTGTTTTGCTAATCCAATCATCGCTTTTTTCTCATAGTAATACAATAATATAACAGTATTAACTTTATTATCCTACAGATGAGATATAGAAAAAGTTATTAACCAAAACTTGTCACAAAAAGAAGAAAAAACAGCAGTGTAGACAAATAAAACCGTGTCTCCAACCTACGCACATTTTAATTTCAAGTTTGATCCTCATTCCTCTCCATTGCATTTTTCCCCCCTTGACTTGTTGCTTTTTGTTGAAATTTCAGATAATAATAATAACTTAAGAGCTGTTTTACGGGCTGGTTTGAGTTCGGAACATCTCCAGAACAGAATGATTGGATCTCCAGTAACCCAATCTCAGTCTGTACAGGGAATGGCTGTTAATTTCATTGTGGACCCGACCGTCATCGCGCGATACGTGAGTTTTGATATCCCAACAGAGGGCGCAGCAGCAACAACAAACATGGCGATTGCTGAGGTGATGGTTGAAGAAATCACTGAAAGTGAAGACACTGGAATGTTAGCTGGTAAGTGGTTAGACAAGTTGGAAACAAAACATACCAACAATCGTGCTTTTTCTCATGCTGCCTGTTTTAAAGACTGAAAACAGGTATAGCTCACTTCTTGCATTATACCACGTCCAAACACTTGTTATTACATAGTCAGTTGACTGGGCGCTGTACTCTGTTTTTTGTTGTTGTTAAGTTTGACTTTATCGGTCGGGAAAAGTTTCCATATCCGACTGCCACTTTCTACTATAAAAAAGTATAAGGGATTTTAAAGATTTTTTTAATGGATGTTTGGCTTTATTTCCCTTTTATAAATATTCCTCTCCAGGAATCGAATTGGTAGCTAAATGCTTATTATTGACCTTTAAAAAGGTGAAACATTCGCGCATTCATGCCCAAATGAACTAAAATGGTGTTTAGCGATTAGCGTTGTCAAGCCCAACGTAGATGTGAACATTTGTAAACATTCAAAGTGCCTGTTCCTCTCTGTGTATGCTCTGTCAACCTTTTTGGGCAGGTAAGGATATAATTTGACCTAAATTAAGGCAGATAAAGTGGCAGCCGGATACGATATTTTTGCCGTTTATTTTGTCATTGATTCGATCCTTTCTGTATTATTATTAATGATTCGATGGATCCGTAAACCAATCAGGTTGCTTTTCTTGTTTCAGATTCTCTTGAAATGCAACGGAGGTGCTATTCATTCCCTTTGTTCAATTTATTTTTTACAAATGTTTTCTTATTAAACTTGTTCTCAGCTTGTTTAAAATCAACATGTTGCCTAGTTTTGTTACACAGTTTCTCTGTTTTATTAGGTTGCTTTTGGGAGTGGTTTATTGAATGGAACAGAACGTTGCATTTAAAATAATCCCTAAGCTTTTCATTTTGGAAGTGTACTGGACATAAGAGAAAACTTTACCGAACGTGTCACAAGTTAGTGATAATTATGTGTGTGACTGAAAGAATAATACAAATATTATTAATAATAGTAATTTAACAACAGAGTCTTATATTGAAGCACTCATAACAACAGAACAAGGTGCGCAATTGGTGCTTCAGTAAAGCAAAGAAAGAAACAAAAGTAAACTATTGGCAGTTTGACATCTTCATAAATAAACAGAGGAATTATTATCAGTTTTGCACTGTTGAATAGTTCTTGGTCTTGTATTTGTTTTTAAATCAAAGATACTGGGTTGGATTTTACACTTGTCGCCAACATTCCTCTGATTGGTCAGACTGGAGACAATGAAGCAGCCATTACAGCATACAAAGGATGTAGTGACTTGACGGCTAGTGTTTCATTTGGCAGACTATTGACAACAGGAGGAACTAATACTGGACTTCCTGCAGGATTCAATGAAGTAGATGATCCCATACTGGGTCGAGCAGCAAAGTCTCTGATATTACCTGAGGCTGGTGGGTTAGACAGGGTGGGCGTCTTCTACTCAGAGTGGTCTAAAAGTGGAAGGAGCACCATGATACAGACAATACTATTACCCAAGGATGGTAAGATTATCAAATTTACATTTATCCAGACATATTATCAGTTATTCCTTTTATTCTCATATTTTGTGTTATAGGAATGAACTCACATGCAGGTATCGCTTATTGTCTAAAAGATTAATAATACACAATTTAACTGCTTTTTTCAAGTTCAAGGCGACACAATTTAGGTTGTATATTTGGTTTGCGGTAACACCATGTGATCTATTTTGCTATATACAGTAGATTGTTCTTGTGAGAACTTGTCCTGTTATCAATTCTACTACTGCGGAGTAGATTTCGGAATTCGGGGGGACAACTTAGTTCTGAAAAGAACTGTTCTGCTTATTAATGTACTACTTGGGGAGGCAGGAAATCGGCCGGAACTACTACTACTTTCGATTAGTGGATCGAGGGGACTTCTCGGATAACTTCACTGCCGCGGAGTGAGTTTATTGGTCTCAACATTTCGACTAGCCTGCTCTCGTCATCGTCAGGAGACTGTTGAGATGCTGGTCTCTTTATAGGTATTCAGAGGTTTTCAGTGTTGAGTCAGCACTGCTCTGATTGGTTCTTCTGAAAGGAGAACTGTGGTTGATGGGCTCAGAGGCATTGTGTGGTCTGCCCATTGTGTGTGGGTGCCCTGTGTACTGGGGGGAGGGAATCAGTAGACTGTGGGAAGTCATTGGCTTTGGGTGGTAGGATTGTGTGCCAAATACTGCTGACGAAATAGCCTGACATGTATGTCTTGAGGAACAGTGATTGTGTTAAAATGGATCTCAATAGCTTCTCTGATGGGACGTGTGTACCAGTTCTTCTCAGAGCCTATGATTCGAGCTTGTTCCCAATCAATAACATGATCTAGATCAGCAGAGTGTTTGACAATGGCAGATTTGTCATATTCCCCTCTGCGGCCATGGGATCTATGTTCTTTTCTGTAAATCAGAATTTAGTACATACAAATTTTCTTCATTTAAAACTTAATAACATTAAGCTACGAGCGAAAACATAAACACTAACAGTGACCCGCTGCCGTTGTATGCAACTTTTTATGTCGTGCTTCTTTTCTAATTTCAGTCGGTGCTGTTAATATTCTTCCTGAGCAGCAGACACTGACAGTAAATGTAGGCGAGTTGGTTACACTGACAATGGTACCATATAACTCACAGACCAATGAAAACATCAGATGGAAGCATAATGAAGATGCAATAGATGGATGGAACAATCAGCTTATGGTGTCTATTCCAAGTGTTGTCAAATCAGATGAAGGGATTTACAGCTGCTTCATGGACGGTCAAGAACATCAACAACGTCACGGCATAATGAGACTCATAGTACGAGGTTTGTTTGACTTCTAAACAAAAATATTGCAACAAATCACAGACTTTGTATGTACCAAATAGAACTCAATTCAATGGAATATTTATTTCCATATTCTCATGCAAATCAATACATAACGATTTAAAAAGCAAGTAAAATAAACAAATTAAAAACAAAAACCAACGAATATATTTGGTTCCATTTGTTTAAAAACTTTGTTGTCATTTACGTTTATTTTAGCTTGCCCATCGGGGATGTGGGGTCCAATGTGCTTGGATGCATGTGGTCGATGCTACAATGGAGGTATATGTGATGATCATACAGGAATCTGCATCTGTGCTCCGGGTTTCAGTGGAGATAACTGCGAAATAGGTGCGAAATAGAAAAAAAATCAGCTTTGAAATATTGTAGCTTCAGTTTCGTGTGTTCAGGTTCAGCGTTTATAATTTTTTGACAGAAAGGGTACTTTAAAAAGTAATTTTCTCTAATTATTGCTACGGTAACTTTATTGTAAAATACTGGGAGTCAGAACGTTTACGGGATCTTGTTTTAATGATCTCAAATTTATTTCAGTTCATGGTCGTCATGTGTTTGGTAAAGACGCTCAGTACGGCTGCTCTGATAGTCATGATCCACACCACACCGCCTGCCAGGGTCATTTGTTCTGTCTTCCTGATCCTTATGGATGCTCGTGTGCTGCCGGCTACATGGGACTGGACTGCATGCACGGTATTAAGTTCAACCTCCCCCAGGTGCCCCCACGAACAAATCACTGGGCCCACCACTGGATAGGGATTGCCCCCATGCCCCTCCCCCTCCCAAAAAAATCCTAGCTACACCTCTAGGATCAATAATGTAATTCAGAATAAAACAATAAAACAACATGATGAAATAACTCGGCAACATTTTGTCTGATTCTAAAGTATTTAGGATGATATCCCATTTCTATTATTTCCAGAATGCGAAGAAGGGAAGTACGGTGCAGACTGCAAGCAAACATGTCATTGTCAAGACCAAGGGGCGTGTCTGAAGGATACTGGAGAATGCATCAATGGAGGAGGTGGAGGTGCGGGAAGTAACAAATCAATTCATCGTGAATTTAAATCAATATAAGTAATTTTTAACGAGGAGACAACTGCCAAAGTTAAAATCTCAGTACGACATGCAGTTTCAAGAAATGTTCTTAAAAGATTTTAATTTACCCTTGCTGTCACTGACCATGTTTTCTATTGTATGTTTTTTTTTCCAGATTGTGCATCCACGACATATTTTGGGAGTAACTGTCAGTGTTCAAGTAAGATTTTTATTTTTTGTCATCTTTATCCATGCATTAAAAAAAAGAATGTAGGAGGGTTTGCTGTGAGCCTGTACAAAGATCGTTTAGTAGTTTTCAAGTTCAAGAGATTACTTTTCATGCGCTTCTGCAAAAATCCTTGAAGCAACTCTACTTCCATTGAGGGTCTAATGGTTAATATAAACTTTGGTTCAACTCGACCGCGTGTTTTAAAACTACATTCGTAAATACCCAAGACAGTTTAGGCATTCCTATTGGTTGCATGGTGGTCACATGACCCTGTTTACCTGGTATTGAACGGCTGATGAAGACACGGCTGGAGCTGTTTAAGACCGGTTATTTTAGTCTGGTTTATAAAAAGGTATATGAAGATGCGTGGAACGGACCAGGTCTGTTGTGATGTTCTCTGATTTTTTTTTGACATTTTATTTCTGAACAACAAAAGGGTATTTATGAATGGTATTAAAAGAGTTGTGACTCTGTCAGGCCTTGATCTTAAGAAAAACGGGGGCAGGCCTTTGCTGGCCAAATCAGAGAAATTGTACAAGGGCATGCTGGCCAAGTTGGCAGTGACAGTGCAATTTTTCTGAAGGGCATGCTGGCCAACTCGACAGGGCATGAGGCCAATGGCCTCGGTGGCCTCGGTTAAGATCAAGGCCTGCTCTGTCTTAATCGGCCGTTTCAAACCTTACAGTGTCGTAACCGTGCGATGAAGGCCATCGCCCTTGGCTAGGGCGTTTATCACACAGGCCGCGACTCTGACGGTTTTTAACGGCCACTCTTTTATCACCTTATTTAAGATTACCATTGAACAACCTTGCACTTGTCATTTTCGATAACAGTGTTTGATTTACTCCTCACAGCGGAGCATCCAGTGCTTGGTATCCGAGTCATTTCAGATGATCCAGAAAGTTTGATGATTTCATGGGAGCATGATCCATGTATTTCAGCGTACTCCCTGAGGTATGCATTGACTAACAGAGGTCAATGCGAGGCCATTTCATCCCCAGTGAAGACATCCGTTTCAGACATCCCCAGCGGGCAAACGTCTTATTTTCTTTCCGGTCTCGTGCCACTTTCCACGTACACAGTTTACATCCAGCCTATATATCAGGGCACTACATTCGGTCCGGAATCCTCTATATCTGGAATAACTCTGGACATTAAAGGTAAATGTTGACATCTAATACCGACACTGATTTTACTTTCAACGAAAGTTAAAAACCTTTTCGTGTGATAACAAGCTTTCGGTTGCTGCCTTTTTTCAGTTGCAGCATAAGTTTAAAGCTTTGCATGGTGTGAAGAATAAGAAGTAACTATAACTAGTAAACTTGCGAGTACAACCATTTATAGATTCTCTTATGGGGGAGGAGTGGTGGCTCTGAAAATATATTATTCGTTGCAATAGGTTTCATGTTGAGACCACACCGGCTCTTCCCAGAGCCACCACTCCTCCCGAAAGAGATTTGTACATAGTTGTACCCGCAATGTTACTGGTTATTTCTCAGTTGTGACATGTTTTTTACACGTTTTCCACACCTGCCCAGACCCTACACCCGTGGTACTGAACGTGACGCCTGAGAGTTCATCACAGATTGCTGTTGAATGGGAGCCCGTATGTGCAGCCATTGACTACAAAGTGGACTACGTACTAACAAACTTAGGAGGCTGTGAATCTTATGATATATTACCATCATCAGTGTACACCCCGCATCCAGATTGTCCCTGCTCATCAACATCAGTTTCAATATCTGGTCTCAAGGCTTACTCTACCTACATTGTGAGAGTTCGAGTAGGAGTAATTGTCGACTCTTCGTATGGACGAGAAGCAAAAGTGGATGTGACTACTAATATGGCAGGTAAATATTACACCACAAGAGCATAGCTTTACATCTTTCAAATAAAGTGTTCCAAGTGGCTCATGATATCTTATTATAGTGAAAACAGTTACTCACCATCAACAAAAATCCTAAAAACTGTGAAAAAGGAAATATTCGCCCAACTCGATGCGTATTTCAGACAAAATCAGTGCTGTTAATATCTCCCTTGGAAGAAGACTAACAGTCCATACGCACAGGCGCCATCTAAAAAATATATCGCAGTGCATTTTGGCAAACCATGTTTTGTACCCCATTGCTTCAAAATCAGCCCACCACGGATGTTGCAGATGTTCTTTGGACTCGGATTTCATCCAGAATCCTTTACGCGCCATCATGCACATTGGGACATGCCTATGGGCTATTGTGCTTGAAATTATAGTATTCTAGAGTACAAAACGTTTTCCTGGATCCATCAATCCTGTGGGCTCTAACCCTGGGCTCCAGTCTAACCCAAATCCTCACCCTGGGCTCAAGTCTAACCCCAATCCTCACCCTGGGCTTCAGTCTAAACCCAATCCTCACCCTGGGCTTCAGTCTAAACCCAATCCTCACCCTGGGATCCAGTCTAAACCCAATCCTCACCCTGGGCTCCAGTCTGAATCCAATCCTCACCCTGGGCTCCAGTCTAACCCCAATCCTAACCCTTTGCTCCAGTCTAAACCCAATCCTACCCTGGTCTCCAGTTTAACACCAATCCTCACCCTGGGATCCAGTCTAACCCCAATCCTCACCCTGGGATCCAGTCTAAACCCAATCCTCACCCTGGGATCCAGTCTAAACCCAATCCTAACCCTTGGCTCCAGTCTAAACCCAATCCTAACTCCAATTGGCTTCGGTAGATACATGGTTCAAGATATCTGTCTTTTTAAAAGATTAATCATTTCAAATCGTTCTGTTTTTGGTCTTTTGCTAGCTCCAACTACTTCCCCGATTGAACTTAATGCAAACGAATGTATTGCAAACTATTTCAAACCCAGAGAAGATTTTTGTCACAATTTATTATTACATTTGAGAAACATAGAAGGTTGCCAATTCTCAGTTCATACTATTATAGTGTTTGAATAAGTAACCAGCTCTCCATAACCACTACTTTACACAAACATTTGTAGAAACATATCGTCTGCTCGAGACTGTTTGGACTGAAGGTGAACAAGAACCAAAACAAAAGCACGGTACATTTTCCTGACTTAATGCAATACCTTGTTTACTGTAGAACCGACGGCAGCCCCAACTGATGTGCAGAGTGTTGAGTCTGATGATACCAGTTTGAGTTTCTCTTGGAGTGAGCCACAGTGTGGAGGTCGAGGTGGTATCATCACAGGGTACACATACAAGCTGACTCAAGTAGGCTCTATGCCTGACAGTGAAGCTGAGCAGTCCAGTACCTCAAGCTCAATGGTGACGATCCATGGTTTAATACCATACACTGACTACAGCTTCCAGGTTGCAGCCAGCACCAGTGAAGGTACTGGGCCATTCAGTAACAGCACCATTATAAGAACGGCCGAAGGAGGTATGTAACAATATTCACAAATTAATTTAGGCAAGTGGTGACAAATGTGAAAACTACACTTACTGTTTTAAATTGAGAGCAACTCTCAAATAAAACTGTGACGCATTGGACGACTGTTGCATGGTCATCTCTTTAAATAGTTCAAGAAGTGTACACGGGCAATACACATAATTTAAGAAACTACATTTTATCATCGTAATGAAATTGTCTTGAACATTTTGGTCTGGTTTACATAATGTAATGTATTATTATAAGCACTAAATTGCTTTGCAGTTCCGCCTGCACCAATGAGTTTCAAGGTAAGGAGCGCTGATGAGAGTTCGATCACGGTGGAGTGGACAGAGCCTGATCCTCCCCATGGAATCATAATCAACTATGATATCTCGTACTGGTCATCCATGGAAGATGAAGAATCAGCAACCATAAAGACAGACGTTGGTGTGATGTCATTGAGTTATCAAATAGAGGGCCTTACGACCGATGTCAATTACTTCATCAAGGTATGTTTATGATACACCCATGTTTTTCCACCTTTAATATTGTAATATTAAAGACTGCATGCGCTCAGATCTTCTATTGTACACGAGCATGGAGAAATAAATACAAAGGTAATGTTATTTCTATTATTTGAGTATCCTGCATTAACGGAAAATTTTACATAAGAATACACTGTAAATGCATTTGTGAATTTGATTTTCCTACAACAAATAACTCCTTTTTCATTTTTTCTTGGCCCTGAATAGATAGACAAACCTTCATTTTTAGCTTAATTGAGAACAGCCTAAAATACACAATGTTTTTTTCTGGTGTTTCATTTTTGTCTCTTATTTCATAAGCCAATCACTTTGTTTTATATTAGGTGCGAGGTAAGACCTCAGTCGGCTTGGGTGTGTGGAGTATTGTGATTAATAGAACAACGGAAATAGGAGGTAAGATCAGTCAACATTGACAAGTAAGTGTCTAATATTGACCCCCAAAAATCATTTAAACTTTCAGCCATTTAGTCACGAAATGCTTTTCCATTTTTATGTACATGTAATTCTACCCTGACCTTCTGGATCTCAGCTATAGTCTGATGGATTACGAACAAAACTGGGTGTAGTACTACCCTCCGATAATGCTTTAAATGGAGTCCTTTTGTTTGTTAAAACTGATTTTGGGTGGTAAGTGAAAGTGTCTTTTTGACGACTTGTCAAACTTAGTGTACATTCAAAGTGTCTAAAGTTACACCTAAGCAATTAGTTGCTACATTATCCTTCGCACTTCATATAAGCCTCTGTTGTTTTGATTGATATAACTTATCAGAGTGTGTTTATTTGAACAGTTCCTGGCCCAGTGCAGAACCTTCGCTTGACAGAGAAATTTGATAACTCGTTAACTTTAGAGTGGGACCCACCGTTTAACATCAATGGACAAATAAGAAATTACTTGGTAAATACAATTTCTTTTTATCTCCTATATAAAAACTGTTTAAATTCATTTGTAGACTACAGTAATCATTCAGAACTAAGGTTCCATGTGACTCCATTTACATGTAATAATTTCTCCAATGAGCCCATGGTTCTGAAATGAACCAATGGTGTAAATACGCGACGTTTCAATCAGTGCACTGACTGTCTTCATGAGAAAGGCTAATCGTAACGTCAAGCTATTAAACCCCATGTTCTTTTCAGACCCACCACAGCTCATTTGATAGATTTTTTTTATAACACACCTCTCCCTGGTTCTTTATCCTGATTGGCTGAAACACGGTCACGTGGGGTGAACTAATATAACCTAGTGCACGGCATCTGCACCACTGTGAACTTGTCGCGCATCAACGCACTGCACCCGCTTCATTTGGGGGAAATAGTTCGCAAAGCGGGAAATAGTTTCAAGAACCCATTTACTTTTGACTGGTAAACAGCGCCCTCAAGAGGTTTACAATGCATAACAGTTTACAGTTGTAAAACCGTGCGTCCTGAAAATATACTTTTTTCACATGACATTTTGGACTGAGGTGTGTTATGAAACACATATGGACTGGCATTATTCGGCAATAGTGCACGTCTATGCACCCCTCGGGCCTGTGAGTGACCAGGAGACGATCCTATTTCCTTCGGCTTTTTGGAAATAGGACCCTCTCCTGGTCACTAACAGGTCCTCGGGGTGCATAGGCATGCACTATTGCCCCTATTGCCAGTTCATATGTGTATAATATTATGGTGTGACCCCAAACTGTAGTGTCTGGATTGTTTTCCCACCTAGCAAAGTTTCAAATCCTATAAACATTTCTTGGAGGTAAAATAAGCTCCATGGTGTTACAACTACAGCAACATAACATATACTTTCATGATGCACCCAGCCTTCTTGTAGACTGACCGTTCCACTGACTATTTTGCACAATACCATGTGATATCTAAACCATATTTTATGTGGATCATGTACTGACCAGGTGGCGTACAAAGCTGTGGAGAAACGTCACCAGGTGGATTTTACTGCAGATAATGCGTACACAAGAATGGATCTTGGGAACGAGTTACACGCCACAATAAGCAACCTCGAACCCACAACAAAATATGAGTTCAAGATTTCAGCACAAAACCAACTGTTTACCAGCGATGCAGCATTACTCACAGTGTTTACTAAACCACTAGAAAGTAAGAAAATATGTTCCTATGTTGAATCAGTGACGAGATTAAAATAGATTTATATTATATTATGATATAAGAGGGAAATGGTACGCCAACAATCTCTACGTAAACACAAAGTAAGTGTCCTGCTCACGAGAAAATGATTAAAACCTCACCTTTTTAAGTAAAAAAATATGGTTTTAGTTAATTCAATACTAAGTTGAGCTCAGTAAAGATTGGGAGAAGCAAGTTTTTGTAACAAGAAGGTTGTTACACTTTTCGTTTCTTTACAGATCCTCCTTTGCCTCCAGCACCCAGCGCAAACCAAAATGACGTCACAAAGAGTACAGTCACCATAAACCTTATGCCTGCCTCTGACGACGCCTACGTCACGTAAGCGTTATTCTTTACTCAATGATCGTGTAGTACGTGCAGCTAAACCTCTGTATTAATCAGTGGGAGACTTTTGAAGACACTAGGTGGCAGCAGACTTTACCAGGTAAAGCCACTGATCTCTATCATACTGAGATCAGTGGGCGAAGCCATTGTTCTCGGAAATGTGCGCATGTTCAGAGCTACGCAAACAATGGAAATTTACCTGGTAAGTCTGCTGCCACCTAGCGTTCCAAAGTCTCCCATTGAAAAGCCAAGATACCATTCTCAAAATGTAAAATGAATCTTACTGGATCGATTCCTTTCTTTTATTTCTACCAGGTCGTACGTGATTCACGTAAGGATGACAGCATCCAAGACGAAGAGAGAAGCTTTAGATCCCATCCATTATGATGCCTCTCGTGATGACTACATTGCAGCTGAACTATCCAAGCAGATGATTCAAGACTCTTTTGTAGTTGGAGATGGTGGAATGTATGGGGGCTACTACAACGCACCACTAGACACAGGAGCAACATACGCCATTCGTGTTGGATCGGTTAGCAGAGGAAACGGGACGGTAAGTCAACGACATAATTAATGAAACAAGTATAAAATACTTGTAAAAGTTTTTAACAATGATTTTTGTAATCAACTTTTTTATTCAAAGAAAGTGGGCAAATTTGAAAACTTGTTCAGCTGTAATTTTCTCATTAGCTGGTTTTATGTTGCAATGTTATGTATGATGGATTTTTTTTTTAAAGTGGTATTGTCTATAAAAATCCACCCTAATGCTTTTGACCAACTTTAACTGAAGACTTTAACAATTTAAAAGTTTCCAAAAGCCCATTTTTTAACAGGTAGCAAGCAATGATAAATGCCAAAACATGACTTGTTCCAGAGACTAAATTCACAAGACTTGTATTCTCTTACTGGTATTACCATTCTACATTCAAAATAATTCTTATAATAAATTACGTGTATGCATTTGGTTTAATTTATACAGGACGTCACCGTGACGTATTCTGACCCGATATCAGGTAAGCAAATAGAGAAAAAGTCTTGTTTAAATCTTGTTTGTCTGATTCGCACTTGGATTCAAACATCATTGTATTGTGGCGTGTCGTGGCCGAGTGGTTAGTGCATTGGACTCAAGCTCTGGTGGCTGAGTCATAGGAGTGTGGGTTTGAGTCCCGGTCATGACACTTGTGTCCTTGAGCAAGGCATTTAACCATAATTGCTTCATAAAAGTTGGGGAGGTAGAGCCTTCTGCTCTACCAGCCAGGCTTCTGATGGATGATACCCAAGCCTACATCCTTACGGACTGTAAAGGGGGTAACTCTGTTTCAGCCCCAGGAGTAGGTGGCAACGGCCCCTGGAAAAAAAACAGTTGATTTGTAGCCCACACCCTCGAGAGGCTTACTGGCCTTGTGTGTCTGGCGACTTCCATAAAAAATAAAAAAAAAATGAAAAATCAAGCTGTAAACGCTCTGATAGACAGCATTTTTTGACAGCAAGAGGGCGCAATACTAGTTCCAATTTGATAGTACACAAATATTTAAAAACATTAAAAATACTAATTTTCCAAGCAAATATCTTACACTGATTACATTGTAAAACTGTCAATAAAAAAAACTCCAAAAGTTGTATATTAACTGCTTTATTAGTAGTCTAATTGTATCTGGTTTGCCACACCATTTCTACGGTTTGACCCCAAAGTACCCCCAAAGGCGCCCTCTTGCAGTCAAGAATAAAACCCATTGAATGAAATTGTCAGCAGTTGGTTGTATGATGTTATGGGGTATTGAAAACTAGAGTAAGGGGAAGATTCACTTACCAGACCAAATAATTTCTTATATCTTTTTAACGAGCATGAACTGTACTAATGTGGCTTCCATACCTTTATTCTATACACTGTAAAACAGCTGGTAGCTTGAGAATAAAACCAAGAGTGTTTTATGGCAATGAGGACGGAGTGGTTACCCATTACTTTCCAGTGTCGTATAAAGTTACAACCATGTCTTATTTTCTATAGCTACGGTACAAGCTCCAAGCTCATCACCGGTGGGTGGAATCGTTGGTGGCGTGTTGGCCTTTTTCGTCGTTATCATCATCATTATTATCACAGCTATTGTAATCTACAGAAGGTAATGTTATTGCATTTTCCACTGGCCTCTTTTACTTTCTACATATCGTGCTGTTAAATTATTCTCCTACAGAACAGGTTAATTTAACTTGATCAAGTCAACTTATGGTCTCTGACCCACCAGTCTTTTCCAAATTGTATTTCTCTTTTGTCTGGTCCAAGGCCAAGAACATTTGCCTAATGTCTTGACTTCTTTTTCGTATTCCTTTTAATTCCCACTCATTCTTGTTCACGCTTTGAGACTGAAATATCAAATGCATAAATAAATATCAGCTATTTGTTTGTTTTCACATGACAGGCTGAATATTCTTCCCAAGCATCTTAACTGCCAATAGTCCAGATTTGTTAATAACGTTCATTTTGATGGTTTTCTAGGAAGAGGGAAAATGGTGGATCGAAGCAGCCATTTCATGCTCATGACGTCATCCCACCAGTCGAAATTCAACTAGACTTGACTAATAAATGTCTGGCAGGTAGGCCCTACATATCGACCTTGTTTGGCTTCTTGATTCGACTAGGGATGAATCCCTATTTGCCTCATTGCTAGATGGATCAAGGTGGCCAGTGGGTCCAATTTTAACAAGCATTGCTTCCTTTGACCAGTGTAGTTTTTGTAGACCCATGTCAAAATGTTGTTCGCAGAGACTTTTCAAATTGTCTTTTCGCTTTGCTTTCTCCTGTCAATCAACCGTCCATGAGGGTTTGGTGAATGTCAGGGGACAGGGCTATGGTATGGGGACTGCCAGAGGGCCAAGCAAGCCTGTTGAAGAGATTAGAGTTGGCGAAAGTTTTACCCAACGACCAACCAATTGTTTGTTTAAAAAAAAAAAAAATGTTTTTATGGAAAAAACTAAAGATCATCATAATTACGGAATATCTCTTGTGTACCATAGAATAATTAGTATTCCTCATTTCCTTCTCCTTTTTTGAGATGTTGAACAAGGTTGTCACAAAGAAGAAATTTCATCAGTGTGTGTTGAATCTGCTGTTGTAGAGCTACCTACACCCTCTAGTACACCATCACCATCTCATAAACCCACGGTACCTACACCCACTAGTACACCATCATCATCTCGTAAACCCACCGTACAACCTCCACAGATTAAACAGCCTCCATTCACAAATCCACCACCAATCCGTATCGATCAACTTGAGAAGTATATCCAGATGAAGAAATCAGTGGCTACTGATAAAGGCTTTGATGCAGATTACAAGGTAAGCATTCACTTTTTTCGATGGATCTTTATTTTATTCTCACTTCAAGAAATTAGTTTCCCGTCTTTGAATCTGAAAGTCTGGTCTGTTTTTGTTTTGGTTTTTTTTTCGTTCCAGATTCTTCCTGATGGTCAGTTACATCCTTGGACGGTGGCAAGGAAACCGGAGAACAAGGCGAAGAACCGATACGCTAACGTCATCGCTTGTAAGGAATCTGCATTTTTGTGTTTTTACTGATTGTCCACATAACACAGGGTCTTGAGAGGTTTTGTGGACTTCAACGCGATCCCACAATGTCTGAAGTTCATGAAATTTGAAAATCCAACTTGAAAAATGAAGCATGATCTTCAGTTTGGAGTAGATTTAATTCAGAGTTTTTGTGTTTTTATATTTACAATGTTTTGTTGGTTGTTTATTTTACACTAATGTATTACAATGTTAGCGTTTGTTACCAGTAGTTTATACTTTAAAGTCGTGTTAGTAAGAAATTGTATTGATTGTATACAGACATAATTAAATTTCCAGCATGCATTAAACGCAACATCAGCCTTTTGTATTTTACAACAAATAAATTGTAAAGCTGAACCTTTCACACATTTGTTTTGATGGGGTGGATTTCACAAAACTGTTCCTGACTTAGGACTAGTCCTAACTTATGACTAGTCCTATAAGTTAGGACGAGTTACTCGTCCTAACTCGAGATAAGACGTGTCTTAACTCTTTGTGAAATCGACCCACAAGTTTCCCTTGTAGAAGATTCATGCCATGGTCAGCCGTCCCAATGTTGTACCTTGCTGTTTTGTTTAAGGATCGTTGCAAGATGACATCTCGGTTACTCGCCGATGTCTTCATTTTCATCATTTCTGAGTTAACCACTTAAATTGTTGTATCATTATTCACAGATGACCACTGCCGGGTTGTGTTGGAGCCATTGGAAAATGACCCTCATTCTGATTACATTAATGCATGCTACATTGATGTAAGTACACAATCACCTTTACATTTTAACTGGAACCATTTTCTTGTCACGATACAAGAAAGATTTATTGATATTATTTGTACCTGGACAGTTCTTACAAGGACAATCTACACAGCAAAGTATATCACATGGTGTTCACCGCAAACCAAAATATACAAGGATTTATTTGGACTTGTTTCTTACTCTTCCTACTCTTGTTTCTTGCAGGGATACAAGGCGAAAGACAAATACATTGCCAGCCAAGGTAAAATACTTCTATATGTTTGTGATTTTAACTGACTAGATTGTGGGATAGGGGTATCGTGTAAATGCGATTTGTTTGGTTAATAATTTATGTTCCATTTGATTTTCAATCAGGACCAAACAAAGCGTCAATTAAAGATATCTGGAGAATGATTTGGCAGCAAGATGTGGAGAAAATCGTCATGCTGACAAACCCAATAGAAGATGGCAAGGTAACAGGAAACAAAAAAAACCTATTAAGACTTACCCATCTTATCATAAACAATGCAAGATAAACATTTTTTTTTCTCAGCGAATAACAACAAAAGGATTAATAAATTATATAGTTCTTTTGCTTGATTCATTCAGTGATAAAGTCATGCACGTTAATTTTGTGTCTTATCAACAAAATCTTTCTCTAAATTAAAACCATTGTCTCCTTTTTCTTGTTGATTCAATAATTGTTAGATGAAGTGTCTTCAGTACTGGGTCGATAACGGATCTTCGGAATATAACGGTATTAATGTTACAACAGTCAAGGAGGATGTTTTTCTTGATTATACAGTACGCCTTTTCGACATTCATGAGGTAAAAACAGTGTCTTGTCTTGATACACAAATGACCAGCATTACAACTTACATGTCTTATGCAATCACAAAAATATATTCAGGGCTAAGATGAAGGAAGCTTTGGCCGTATCGAAATTGGCAGCTGTGGCTGCGGCTTGGACAGTACGTCAACATGAATTCAAGCAGGCTACTCTTAGCAACACCCTAGAAATAGCCGCAGGCACAGCCGCCAATTCAGCCACAGCCGCCAATGCAGCCACAGCTTAATTAGCAATAGGCCTTATTTTTGACTGCAAGAGGGTGCCCTTTGGGGTAGATTGGGGGTCAAACCATAGAAATAGTGTGTGGTAAACCAGATGTAACTAGACTTCTAATAAAGCAGTTGATAAAAAACTTTATAGATTTTTTTAGTGATAGTTACACAATGTAATCAATGTGAGATATTTGCTTGGAAGTTTGTGTTTTTAATGTTTTGAAATATTTTATGTAGTTTCAAAATGGAGTTAGTATTGCGCCCTCTTGCTGTCAAAAATACGGCCTATTGGCAAGGCGTTTGGCTTACCCTGGAAGGAGTTGTCATGGTTTATCCAACGTCATAAATAATTCAAGTTGCTCTGTTTTGTTATCCTGGGTGCACTACTGGCTTCGCCCGTCCATTTTTTGGAAACTTGGTTTTCCTACCCTATTGAATGTATCAATTTGTACAGCGTCCTGTTTTATTCTAGCCTACATGTATTTGGACATTGTCTTAAAAAAGAGGAGGGAACAATCCGTCAATCTTTGCTGCCTTGAATTTTGTTTCATGATTCCACAATTTACTTTTGTATCATAGGTCGGTAAGGAAGAAACTACTCGATTAGTGACGCAGTTTCATTACACCACGTGGCCTGATATGAAACCACCAGAATATCCAACACCTTTGCTTAACTTCCTACGTGTAGTCAACACTCACGAGAATACTGGACGCACCGTCGTACACTGCAGGTAATATCCAATCATTATTATTATTATTATTATTATTATATATTTCTGGTAATGAAACAGAAGTGAACTTAATCACTGAAGCTCTCAAGCCTGAGGAAACCTGTAGACAAGGGTGCTTGCCATGTGAACCAGAAACACCGGGGTAATTCCCCTACTCTTCCACGATAAGTATTCTGGGTTCTTTTACGTGCACTACCAATCCTAGTGCACGGGACCTACGGCTTAATGTCCCATCCGAAGGACAAAGCAATTATGGTAAAGTATCTTGTTCAAAGACACACGTGCCACGACCGGGATTC
This sequence comes from Marthasterias glacialis, assembly GCA_911728455.2. Taxonomy (NCBI): domain Eukaryota; kingdom Metazoa; phylum Echinodermata; class Asteroidea; order Forcipulatida; family Asteriidae; genus Marthasterias; species Marthasterias glacialis. The sequence goes on along the minus strand of OU452225.1, from coordinate 15,383,575 downwards.
GAACCCACACTCTGCTGCCAAGAACACCAGAAATTGAGTTCAGTGATCTAGACCGCTCTGCCACGACACTCCACTAGTTTTTCATAGTTTATTCTAATCGCACATCACTGCTTTCAACTTTCATCATCTGTAGTGGCTATTTTGGATTCACTCTCCCCTCCCCTCACCTTGACAGGAATAATCGGTGTCGCTAGAGACAAAACTAAACTTGACATAAAACATGATATGAAACTGCAAAATGTTTTTTTAGACCAAAATGTGGATACAATTGTTTAATGTAATTCAATTACTATTCAGTGCTGGAGTTGGGCGTACTGGGACCTACATCACTCTAGATGCCATGTTGGAACAGATGAAACAAGAGGGACAGGTTGATGTTCTTGGCTTCATCTATCAGATGCGACATAGGCGTATCAAGTCAGTGCAAACTGTCGTAAGTGAAGAGTTGAAAGATTTCAAAAGAAATACATTAGATGTTCTTTCTGATAAATCTTCTTTCTTGAAAACTAAGAACTGTGTTTTAAGATTTGAAATTCCTTTTTTAGTCTTTTTTTCCTATAATCTTTTGTAATTTTAGGAGCAATATAAGTTCCTTTTCGACGCCATTCTCGAGGCCTACCTGACTGGTGATACCACGTACCATGTAACAGAATACCGTCGTAAAGTGGCTGCTCTGAAGAAGATTGGAATGGAGGAACAATTTGAGGTATCTCTAATGATTTTATCCATCCATACTCATGGAACTGAATAACACTTTTTGGTTCAGCTTATTACTTATTCATAATATCAAGCAATAAACCACAAGGGAAACTGACTGGGTAAATTTTTTAAAGCAATTTTTGTGGTGAACAAAGAAAAACTGACTGGAGCGGGATTTGAACCTGCGACCACCGGTTTAACATACCGACTCTCTACCAACTGAGGTACCAGCCCTAATGTTGGCGGTCTCCCTATTTTGTCAATATCTTTGTTCGGGGGGGGGGGGGGGGGTGCCAGACAAAAATCATTCAACCGGTTACTGCCGTGTAGCCAGGGATCACACCCCGTAATATAGGATACAACCATAGAGCTAGCTCTATGGATACAACCTTGGAAGCGGCAGCACGGGGATCTACCTTAAGGGTGATGCAACTTTTTGTTTTGCACCCCCCAAATTAAAGATCTTGACAAAATAGGGAGACCGCCAACATCAGGGCTGGATAGCTCAGTGGGTAGAGTGTCGGTACATTAAACCCGTGGTTGCAGGTTCAAATCCCGCTCCAGTCAATTTTTCTTCGTTCACCCAAAAAGTACTTATTCTTAAATTACACTTTAAATGTATACGATGTTATTTGAAAAAGAAATCAACTTTTAATAAAGCTGTCACTGAAAACATTGTCATGATCAGACCTTAGGAAAGCTATGTGCAGAAAGTGCGACCAAACTCAACTACTCTGGAAAGCTACCCGAGAATGTCTCCAAAAATCGCTTCCCCGATTTCATACCAAGTGAGTACATAATTCATCTGTTGAATTCTATTTTTTTTTATTTATTTATTCATTTTGACATACAGTGCCACGGGTCGTGGAAAAGGTTATTACAAAGCCATATAAAATCCATTACCCTGTCAAAAAAGGTTATAATACAAAACAATGAAATAAGCAAGATAAAAATGTGAAACAAAATACAAAAATCATTAAGCATATACAGGTAAACATGAATAGAAAATGTGCTAAAAAAGCGCAAAGATATAAAACAGCAAAGCAAGCAGAAAACAAACAGGGGATTAAAATTTAACAGACGACGATGTACTGAATGTGTACAAAAAGGGTAATAAAACGCCAGAAATCGGCACTGGTCACAATGAACGAATAAAACCACAAAAAGTAACCGTAGAAAACGTGTATATAACAACAAAAGAAAAGGCAAAATGAACAAAACGCCAACGATACTGGCTTTTGCAAAAGATCAGGAAAGATGGCTGCAATTCAGCCAGTCTGGCTGAGAGAGTCTTTTTAAGGAAGTAAATAAACTAATAATAATAATAATGAGTCGTTTATGAAGAGCAAGAGGGAGTGAGAACGAATTGTTGCATACCAAGTAACCAAAAAGAATTAAGAAACTTAACGGTGAAGGTGTTAAAAGTAAACAGGTTTATTCAAAAGAAACTCTGTTCACACAAGTTAGGTCAATGAGAATATTTAAATATTCATTAAAAAAAATATAATACACACAATGACAAACCATTTAAAGCCCAGCTCAACATTGGTAAGAAGAAAAGCATAAATGTTCACAGATTTATATATACCTTACATGGTATGAAGATAATGATGGTAAAAAAACTTTCCTTAAAATATTTCTGCCTGAAGTGTTATCGCTTTTGAATAATAATGAACATAAGATCCAAAACTAATTTTCGTCTCAGTGAGATAAAAACTCTGCCTATGGGAATGCGTACACAAATTTTGCATGCATTTTTACCGTTTTCTAGCAAATGAAACAACGAAATGAGCTGAAGTTTTCACAGGTTGGTTTTGTTGCAAGTGTCTGGGTTTGTGCAAAGGATGGAAGCATTTACAGTCAGTTTACCAATGTTGAGCTGGGGCTTGAAGTAACTTTGACTTTATAGTTACTGATTCCTCATCAACTATTAACGCATTGTCATAATAATTTAAAGGTGATCGATGCAGACCATATCTGATGACGATTACCAGCGAAGAGGATACCAACTACATCAATGGGACATATCTGCCGGTTGGTAACTTTATTTTTCAGATTTTTTTAGTTTAAGATTTTTTTTAAGGAAAACTTAACAGTCAAATACCGATTTTGCATAAACCAAAAAGCAGGCAATTCCAAAATTACAATGGTCCATATCACAAGAATGCCTGTTTTACGTTTTCTCCAATATTATCCGTGCTTTTTGGAGGACTTCACTTTCCTCGTTTCATTTTTCTTCAAAGTGCATTGATTGTTCTCAAATAGGGTTACCGTAAGAAGAACAGGTACATCGCTACACAGATGCCTACACCGAGCACCAAAGGTGACATCTGGCACCTGGTGTCTGACCACAAATCAACCTGCATTGTCATGCTCAACCAGTATGATAAAGGGATAAAGGGAATAACATGTTGACTTGTGGTTTATTTTAATTGAAAATAGGGTTACCGTACGAAGAACAGGTACATCGCTACACAAATGCCTACACCGGACACCAAAGGCGACATCTGGCGTCTAGTGTATGACCACAAATCAACCTGCATTGTCATGCTCAACCAGTGTGATAGAGACGATCAGGTGAGGAAGGTTGGGGGTGGTGGCAATACTTTACCCTCTAAATGTAAAAGAGTGGAAATTTCACTCTCTCGCCGGAAGGGTGTCATTAATTTTGGCTCCTTTGAGAGTGAAACTCATTGTGCATCACCCTTTTGGGTGATTGGAGTGAACTTCACTCTGATTTAAGTTGAAAATACCCGTCTTTCACTCTAAAAAGCGTTGTCCGCCACATGGCTCTTTCTTTGCAAGAGTGGTATGGCGGACAAAACAAGTCTTCGTTTGCCCAGCAAAAGGACGTAAGGGAAAGTTCCCGGCAAAAAGACGTAAGAGATTTATGTTAAAATATGGGTTGCCAGAATTATGAGCGGGAAAGTTTGGTAAACATGTTGCCATGCATAAGTCATTCTAGAAAGGTTAAATTCTGCAAGGGGAATGGGGAAACATGTCTTCAGGGTAATTCTAGCTTTAAAAAAATAACAAAAATTATATATTTTTCATGTCAGGAGCCATTTTTTTGCTTACGTCCTTTTGTTTCTGGGACAAACTACTTTATGTTCCCGGCAAAAGGGCGTAACGCCTTACGCCCTTTTGCCGGGCACACGACGAAGTGGTTTTTCACTCTTTTACATTTAGAGAGTAACTGTGGTATGATTTGATTTATGGCAAAGTTTACTCATTTAAACCACAGGAATTAAGAACGTTTATATATTGTTGCAATGGTATATATTAAAATACGAAGGAGTAAACAATTTTTAATCAAGAACATCATTTAAAGTTTGAGCCTTATGTGGGTCAGGGTGCGGCAGATTGACACAAGCCGACCACTGCATTGTGTATGTTACCTATGTACACGGGCACACTGAAGCAAACCGGGTGATGTGTGGTAGCTACACATCACATCATACGAAGATCGCTAACCGGCGTAGTTTTAATGACAGATTCATAACATTATGAAATGTAATAATCTTATCATTTACATCTGTTTTCGGTTCCATATCCTGACGATAAGTTCAAATGAGAATGCTAGTTTGAATGAGTAGGCCCACTTATTTAGGTCAGCATAGTATTTATTTTCAAAGTTTGCCTTGTATTATTTTACTTTTTTTTTGTTTAGGATTAACTTCCCGTTTTAAGATTGGATTATCAGCCTTTTGAGTCACAATGGTTTGCTTTAATAATCCTGGGGTGGATTTCACAAAGCGCTATACCAGCAGCGTACCCAGGTTTTTCTCACTAGGGGGCACAGGGGGGAGGGGCATTGCTTTTCAGTGGGGGGGGGGGGCCAGGTATCATGTTTTCTAATCAATTACATGTATCTGCATTTTTTTCATGGGGGGGGGCAATTGAAATTTGTGGGGGGGGGGGTATGTGCCGGATGGCTAGGACTAGTCTTATCGCGAGTTAAGATGAGTAACAACTAGCCCTAACTTGTCATGAGTTAGGACTAGTCCAAAGTTAGGACTTGTTTTTTTGAAATCCACCCCTGGCCATCTCAGAATGGGTGTGTCTTGTCATCTGACTCCATTGTCCTTGCCTTGATGATAAGTTGCTGTTCCATTCCAACATCAGTATTACATCGTTTACAATTATTGCTCTACTTATCGCAAGTAAGATTTTTAATGTAAACGTAGTTTCTTGTACCGTATTGTTGTCTGTTTGTTGAAATCTTGGCCGAATAACTATTGATTATAATAATCTAATGTAAACGTAGTTTCTTGTACCGTATTGTTGTCTGTTTGTTGAAATCTTGGCCGAATAACTATTGATAATAATAATCTAAGTGTAGTTAACTTGAGCCTACGATAGCTCCCATAAGTAACAGTTGGTGTAAACCGTATGGAATTACATTTTCAGCTTTTTACAAATGTCAACAATGAGGTTCATTACAGCATAGACGTATTGGTTACATAAGTCGTAATTTAATCATTTGATCAAAACTTTCAACAACAATGAAGCCCATTATTACCATGAATTTGTGTCATTTTTTTTGGTTTTGTTTTGTTATTGTTTTGTTAGACCATGGTCCAGTACTGGCCAGAGGCGGGACCTTGGGAGTTTGGTCCCCTGGTCGTTGAGCTGCTGGAGACCAAGGAATATACTGGCGTCACCGGTAACTCATTCACTCTGAGGAAGAAAAACTCTAAGGTAAAAATGAAACAAAACCTGACAGTATTTTAGATTGATCATTTTCAGTCATGCCAATAAGGGACAAACATTCATGGTCAATACTTCTTCCACATTTTTGAACTAATCACTGTATTGTGTTTTTCAGCTTGATCCTCCACGGACCGTCTGTCAGTTTCAATTACTAGACTGGCCATCTGATCAAGATGTCCCGAGCTCGTTTGCAGGCTTACTGACGCTCATTCAACTCGCTGAACAGTGGAAAAAGACTAACGAGGGCCCGATCGTCGTCCACTGCATGTAAGTAAGGTGCATCCAAAATTGAGTCAAACTCATTCAATACACTTAGTTTAAATCTTTTCCCGTCAAATGTTTAACTGTTGGTTGACACATGTTCTATTTTCTTGTTGACAAGTGATGGCCTGGGTCGTTCAGCTGCCTTTTGTGCATTGTTAACTCTCATGGAGAAGTTCAACCAGGAGAAGGTTGTCAATGTGTTCCAAGAGGCTGTCAGATTTCGTAAGATCAACAACAACATGTTACATTCCATGGTGAGTGGAAATAAAAATTATATTTAATGAGGGTAATAATTGCATTGTGGACTAAAATTTGTACTTGATTTTACTCTACGCCAATGAGTATACACAGTGCTTTCCCGAGTCCTGTGGAAAGAAATCACAGGCATATTACTGGGGTGGGATTCAAACCCACGACCAATGCCATTCTAGAGCAGTTGTCTTACCACTAGACCACCGAGCATGCCTGGTGATATGAGACCAGCTTGAAATCGTATAGCGAGTAGAGCAACAACATAATTTTTTGTAAGAAGATTGTATAGTTAGATTGCTACAACATCGTTCTTCTGGTTTTTGCATGAGTTTTCATTTTTATATAAAGTCTCCTGATGATGACTAGAGCAGGCTAGTCGAAACGTTGAGACCAAACTCACTCCATGGTAGTGAAGTTATCCGAGAAGTCCCCCCATTCCACTAAGCAAAAAAAGTAGTAGTACTCCCGGCCGATTTCCTACCCCCAGGTAGTACTTAAAAAGCAGGACAGTTTTTTTCAGAACTAAGTTGTCTCCCGAATTCCGAAATCTACTGCACGGTAGTAGAATAATAGCAAGACAACTTCTCACAAGAGCAATCTACTGTTATAGCAAAGTAGATATAATCACATGGTGTTACCGCAAACCAAATATACATTCGTTTTTTTGCTTAGGAGCATTATGCAATGTGCTACGATGTGGTCCAAGCTTACATGAACAGCTCATCGGAGAACGCCATCTACGAAAACTTCAACGGTTGAGATCGTATAATCATGGATATAGTAGCTACCCTTGCGGGTACAACCATGTATAAATCTCTTTTGTGAGGACGGGTGGCTCTGAAAAGAGCCGGTGAAGTGGGGTGGCTCTGACGTTTCGAACAGTTCACTTGAAGACGAGCAGAGTACACTATTCGAAATGTTGATACCACACCGCCTCTTTTCAGAGCCACCACTCCTCCCATAAGAGGTTTATACAAGGTTGTACCCGCAAGTTTGCTAGTTAGAGTCACTTATCCTTCACACCATGCGAAGCTTCAAACATCACTTAGCTACTATTGGAGATGGCTCAGCAGGAACGTGTGCCTTTATAATGTTAGGAGGCTTATGTTACGTGTATTTGGGTCTTTCCTTCTCCGCCTCCCCTCCTCGCTCGGTATATTACACTATAACTCCCCTTCTTTCTCTGCTCTGTTGTGTGTCATCTCTCTTCAAAAAAGTGGGGAGGCGGGGCAAGCGCCACACCCCTATACCAGGGTTCATGAAATTGATAAACATTTTAAAATAGCTACATAATTAATATCTGGATTCGGATATCTTTCACCAAATTCACTGGGATTTTTTACAATGTTTACCTTATTTTCAGTTAACGGTCATATCAAACAACACTCTTAAGTTTATTCTGTATTTTTTATCAGAATACTTTTGATGGTACAATACAGGAGTGGTATTCATCCAAATTCTTTTCATTAGTATCAGTCTAAAAGCTTACTGATTATGAAGTTCATACCAGTACCAATCTTCCGTAGAAATAGTTGTGTCTGAAAAACTGTCAAAGTTGAGAAATTAGATTTTGAATACTCAGATTTTAATTTCGGTTGTAATGATCGCAATTAAGGACAATGTGTTTACATGCTTCAGTTTTTCCAAGGAGCAAATTTTTCTTAGATAGATGTTAATATTTGTATCGGGGGAATGAATGTAAATTTCAATTTGCCTTTCACCGATGTGTGGTAAGCAATGTATACTCAGTGCTTTCGAGTCCTGTGGAAAAAAACCCCGGAATTTTTCATTAAAAAAAACAAAAAACTTACACTGTTTCAATTTGTAACAGAAAGGTGTTCATTCAAGTTAGGATTGTTAGGATTGAGATGATAACCAAGTAAGAAGAGTCAGAAATCAAGCTTTGCGCATGGCACCATGGAAGCAAAGAACCGTTAGTAAAATCCGCAAATTTTTTGGGCATCTTCAGGAACAGCAGGTTGACACTTAAACGAATTCTTACAATTTGTTGTCAAGTTACTTTTGCAACAGTTTACGGCTTCTTTACTCCATCAAGATTCCCATTAGTAGGTGAAAAACATAACCCAGTTTATGGTTTTACATGTGAAGATAGTTTTTGGTTTTTTTGTAGAATCTTGCCATCATTATTTTTTGTTAGTAGTGTTGAATTTAAAAGCACACTTTTAACCCCATTTCGTTTTTATTTTGTTTCTTTGTATAATCGTGGTGTTCATCGCCATGGAAAAATCATAACTGAAAACGAACATGTAGCTCAAAATATAGCCACGTTTTTAGTAGCTTGCCAAACTATTTATCAATATTACCTATTTGAGGTTAGTTGGATTTATCAAAAAATAAACTTACCCCCCAAGAATATAAATTTTGGCAACAGTATGAACTTGATTAAGTGTAAAGGGTTACTTATCAATTCAATGATCGCATCTAGGATTTTTTATATTTTCATATTTTGTACATGTATTTTTCATGTTTTTTTCTACACAGTTGAATAGTAATAATATATACACAGATGTTGAAATCACATTTACTCATTTGTTTTCATTTTGTTTCAATGTGTAGCCAGTTTGAACCTTGGGGTTGTCATGATGAGGTCTAATGTCATCACTAGCGCAAGCGCATGCTAAACCTCCCATGTTTTTAAAAATACAAACACAGCCAGCACCAATTTCCTCTTAAAATGATGTCTTTTAAAGCCCTAGTTCAACATTGGTAAAGAAAGTAAAACATAAACGTTCACAGATTTACATATAAGGATAATGATGGTAAGAAAACTTTCCTTGAAATATTTCTGCCTGAAGTGTTATCGTTTTTTTAAATAATAAATTAGATAAGAGCCAATTAGGCCTAAAGTTTGTCGCAATAGAGACCAAAAATCTGCCTAAGAATGCCTACAAAAATTCTGAAAGCATTTTTACCGTTTCTTGCAAACAAAACGACAAAACAAGCTGATGTTTTCACAGGTTGGTTTCGTTTCATATCTTGGTTTGTGCAAAGAATGGAAGCATTTCCAGACACTTTGTAAATGTTGAGTGGGGGCTTTAAAACACGTCTGTGCTGCGTAAAAAATAGTTAAGTGTTTTCAATATTTCAGATTACAATGTTTCTGTTGTAGTATTATGTGCATGACTGTGTGTATGGCTAATCAGAATTTCTGGCCAGTATCATATTTTAACCCATATCATTGAAAAGATTATTTTTATATAAACTAAATTAACGAGTAAATGTTCATTTTCATTATATGTACCCTATTTAGGCCTACATGAATATGTAGAGTAACCATTTTTAAAATTGTCAAAATAACTCAGAAGTAATAAAGGCTTATATGGCTTCAAATATTCAATAATTATTATACTCTCTTTCTATCTCTCCCCATGCCACTGTAGAGTAGGTGTAATTTCAAGACAACCTATCCAGTTTAAAGCCCCAGCTCATCATTGGTAAACTGACTGTAAATGCTTCCATTCTTTGTACAAATCAAAATATATGTAATAAAACCAACCTGTGAAAATGTCAGCTCATTTCGTTGTAAAAATGCATTCAGCATTTTTGTACGCATTCCTATAGGCAGAGTTAACGTCTCACTGAGACGAAAACTCGTTTTGGGTTATAGATCATTTATTATTTAAAAACGGTAACACTTTGGTTAGAAATATTTCAAGGAAAGTTTTCTACCATCATTATCTTTATACTGTGTAAGATGTAAATCGGTGAATACTTATGTTTTTCTTCTTACCAATGTTGAGATGGGGCTTTAAAAGTAGTGACCACCAACATTTTATGGATTGTGTGTTGAAAATGAGAGGACACATTTTTTTTTTTTAATGAATTATCTCTACCAAGCCAACGGTGTATATCTAGCTAGTTCCTTGCAATAAGGTTTGGATTTATTTTTATTTATTTTTTTATTTATTTATTAATTTCCAGGCAACACAAAACATACATAAAATAATTAGAAGTAAAATATCAAAATTTGAATACAAAAAAGACAGGCCCGAGGATAACCAAAAAGCGAGACAAATCACTATCTAAAGGCGATCCAGACAATACAAATACACAAAAGGCAGGACAGGGACATAAAAAAGACCAAAAGAAAATGTTTAAAAATTAAATATTAAAAATTGCACAATCAATTCACATTAAATATATTACAAATATAAAGGATATTCTTAAAATACTCTCCCAAAAAGGATGAAAGAAAAACACAGGCCTACAACACCTGGGGTCGATTTCACAAAGCACTAAGATTCATCGTAAGATGAGTTGTCAGTGTTACCATAGTAATTTGTATTGTGACATCACACTTTGCTAAGCAATTAAGATTGATTTGTCCTAAAGATCAATCTTAACTCTTTGTGAAATCGACCCCTGGTCCCCATTGCACAAGGATCAGGGAAAAGGTAATTATTTGTTGTGTTCTAAAAGCTCGATGTTGTAAAATCAGGCTTCGGTGCAAGATGGTCTTCTTTTGGTTTATTGAATAGAGAATTTAAATGAAATAAACGGGGAGCGGAGGAGGGACCCCCAAGGACCTCATCCAAGATGAGGGGAAGACGTCACTGCATCAGTACAGTGACTGTGGCCATACGGCTTAGGCCCCGAAGTGTATTCAAAATTACTGACGGAGCACAAGCCGTGGTTTCGAAAACGCCCTGACTAAGAGTCTGACTAGAGAGGGCGCAAGGTAGGAGCGTCCTGGGAGGACGTCGACCGGCTGTTTGATACAACAGGACAAAGAACCACACTGTGGAGTTTCCGTTTGGGTGGAAGAAGGTGACCAAAAGTAGGCAAGTTTTTCCCTGTGTTCGCTCAATATCGTTTTATTTACTTGGATGTCATTTGTTTAAGTTGTATGTTAAAAGTAATTGACAGTTGTTAGTTTTATTACAGCAGAACTGTTTGGCTTGGGTCGAGATGGCGGTACCCCGAGATGGCTTCGATTCAAAATAGCGTGCCGTTGTTGTACAGGCTGAGCCCGACACTAAAACTCACTGTATGTAGCCTACATGTAAAAAGGGTTGTAGTTTGTACCATGGAGGAAGGAAATACACCCTCCATGTTTGTACTAATTAGCGTTAGCCCCATACATTGTGCCAATATGCTGGACTACCTCCGCTTCTTGGCCCAACGAACCCTGTCCTCTAAAACCAGACATCAACTTTCGAATCGAGACTTACTTTGTATTGGCAAATTTATCCCTCAAATAATTGGTCAGCCATTACTTTCAGACATATCAGACTCAGAGACAGAGTCTGGCCCCTGGAGAAGATTTGCGCACGTCTGCCTGTGCGATAAGTCCTCTGCGTTTACTGGAATTTTCTTTCAAATCTTCCTGCTGGAAGCCCATGTTAATGACAGGAGCCATAAGGTTTATTGCTGATCGCGCCGATGAAATAGTGCAAAGCATGATAGGAAGACAAAGGGGGCAGTGGCAGCGCAAACTGCACCGCCAAGACACATGATCCATTTCCTATCCCATCATGCCTCAGCGCAGGATGCCACCTGTTGAAATCGACCGAAATCAACCGACAATAGACCTTATGATGGTTGCTGTTCGGCACGCGGGTCGTATTCCTGCACTAGTCTTTTTTGTGTCGCTATGTGTGTGTATTCGTTCGTTGTGCCGTCGTCCGTCGCCGAATGCAAACAGACAATGTAGACGCCGTAAGAAGACTGCTGAAAGATGATGGGGCAGGGCCAGGGGTTACACTGACAGCTGGGGCAGACTCGTCATCATGGTGTATAATGGGGAGAGCTGATGCTGGAGGATTACTTTTGACTTGAAAGGAATTGTTGACACTCTATAACAGCCGCAGCTGGCCCACTGGAATTTTGGATTTTGCAAAATCTTGCTCTTTCAGCCAACGGAGGGCCTTCATCGAAGATTAACGATAACTCAGATTAAGGATAGTCGTAATCACGTTTTCATTAAGTTTCTTCGACATAGAAGAAATTGATGCTAGTAGAAACAGTACATGATAATCCATAAGATAGTTGCAGAGCATAGAAAACATGTCTAGCCTGCATGCTGGCCAATCAATGAATGAACAATGACCTGCCCAAGAACAAGCTGACCACCCAGGAATGATGGTGGTATAATGAAAACCTGGGTCATGTTACTCATAACCGACCCTTGCCAGCTGCAACAGACCACACAATTAACCACTACCTCCCAGCATAGGAAGTAGCTACAATTAGGCCACCATGATTGCCCCCTCCTCCATATTAATAACATATTAAATGATTTAATACTTAATATAGGCCTGTTTGTTCATGTTGTCGCTGGATTAGGCCTACATGTATATATTTCATAAAAATCAGTAGGCCTACAGGGTCCAAAAAGACTGATAGTTATTGAACTAAAATGCCATTTGACAAACATGACAAAGAAGAATTTGCCACACACAAAGTAAACAAGAGGGCTTTGTAGCGTTAGTTTCACTATCAGGCGCATCCCAGACAATGCTATTCGGACAATCTAGAGTGGACAGTCTATCTAGTTCGATCGACTCATAAGCATTTGGTAGTTACAACATTGATCTGAGGAAAATGCTTGTGAATTTTTTTTAACGGGACTCGGGGAAAGTACTGAGTATACAGTGCTTAACACACATCGGTGTATCTGGGCAAAAATTACAAATAATAATATTGACCTGATTATTTAGGAAGGACTAACATGAGCTAGCATTCTCCCTAAAATCACAACTTTTAAGACTTGTGATAATTGTAAACCCTTCAGGTCACTTTGTATGTCAAAGTCAGTCTTCACCGAGAGTTGCATTGCAATATTTTTAGTTCCCTATTATAAAAAATAGTCTGTGTATGACTTCAGGTTGTTATGCTATTGCAGTCAGTGGACATGGTGGAGACGATGATGTAACAATCTCATAGTTTTGGGAGTACTGGCGATAATCCTAGCTCTTATTTTTTATGAGTCTTATAGTCTCAGTCGTTGTCACATCCATTCTTTATCTTAGTCTTACTTTTACTCTGTCTTATTTATAAAGATAGACCTAAGATGTAATGTTAAAAGCTACAACGATGGAATGGTAAATGAGGACATTCAGTTTTCAACTTTTTTTCTCAACATTTAAATGTACCTAATAACACCGTCACCATTATTTATCACACAAAAAAAATCTGTCTGTCATACTGAATTGGCAGTAGAAACCCAATTCAAATATCTTAAAATAAACAGAAAGTGTTGAAAAGGCAAGAAAAGTTCATTCCCATGTTTCCAATTGTTCAAATAGTTGTGATTCTATCACAGCAGATTTAAATAGAGTGCCGGTGTACTCTTTGGCCTGCTGAGGAAACTGATCCTATTCTACGTACTGGTCGACACAGTAGGAGACTAACCTCCATGTGGTCTTGTAGCACATTTGCCAAATTTGAACATGGTCTGTTGTAGCTCTTAGGGTGTGTGACCAAAAGCTACGATCATCCCAGCTTAGTTTGTGTAATTCATAGCTTAAAGTTGAAAGCAATATAATCTAATGACCTGTCTTTACCCACTAGGCCTACTCACCATGCCTCGTAGTAATAGTGGCAGTGACTCGTCACTGACCTCTATTCAACCAAGTGGATCAGGCTGCACAACGCCAACATCACAGAAGAAGATAGTCACTTATATTTGCCGCTGGGAATCGTGCAATATACAACTGGAGACGAGTGCTGATCTAGCCGATCATGTCAGGATTGAACATGCCCAGAAACAGGTAAGTTTTAAAAACAGGTACTACTCAGTGTACCCAACAACTCTGGTAGTCACAAATATTTTTTTCGTATTGCCAAAAAAAAGGCCTCTCAGAGAGTAGGTTGCCTGTACCGTGCACGGCAATATCTCCCTCCCTCTGCAGTTCTGTACCTCTACAAGTCTACTATTCACCCTGTTATGAAATATTGTTGTCATGTCTGGTCTGGTGCCCCCAGCTTGTCATCTTTCCCTGCTAGACAAAATACAGTAGCGAATTGTTAACCTGACCAGGTTAACAATTCGCCACTGTATTCGTAACCAACCAGTTGGTTATGAATTAACAGCTTCATTGAAATCCCTCTCACATCATCGTAATGTATCGTCACTCTCCTCTTCTATGGGTGCGTTCGATTAGCTTACACGTGTAAGTAAGACTTACACGAGAGCGTTCGATTAGCCATCACGTGACACTCGTGTCTGCCCCCGGTGTATGCAACCACAGCCCCAGCTCGCGAGCGGGTCTCTGGTGGCTGCCCGGTGTAATGACGTAGTATGGCTGAAGGCTCACGACGGGGAACAACCTTTAACCTTAGTTTTTCAAGTGAATACACCCAGCGTTCGATTAGCTCCGTGTCGTGGCTACATTGAGTGTAACTTTCCGGTATACATGGGGAAGCTAATCAAACGCACTATATAGGTATTACCATGGGATGTGTTCCAACGGTTTATCACTGGTTGTCCCTGTCAACCATCTGTTTGGACACGCTACACGCTTCTCTGTCCTCTCCCATTCTTACACTGTAACGGTTCTGAAATGTAATTCTAAGATTCTAAGATGTACTAAGTTTTTTTCCCACGCACTGCTTCACTGTGGAACCCTTTGCCTGTATCCTGTTTCCCTGCAGGCTACAATCTTTCTCAATTTAGGCAGAATGTAAACAGTTTTCTTCTTCCCTAATTTCTTCTGAGTTCCTGAAGTAGCCCTCACCTAGAGTGGCCTTGTGCCTTGTGCCTTGTAATGGGCGACTAACAAAACAATAAAATTAAAAATAGAAAAAAAAAGAGCCTCATCACACTTGATCACAATAGATCCCTTGCACTGATGTCACACACGGCAATTGTTCATCCACTTTCTGCCATTTTGGGAATCAAATTGAATGTCAAGATTATGGTGGGCATGTGAACGTACAGGCGCCACCTAGAATGTGTGCAGTACACAGTAACACACAGAGACTCCAAAAATGCCGCAACCAAGATTGATTATAGTGATTATGTCTGGTGATAACATCAGGTGAATAGGACTGATCCATGAAGCCCCGCCCCCTAAACATATTGACCAATCACGGCATTGGCTACATCACCGCTGTACACATGGGCAGCTCAATGTGCGAACCTTCAATGCCACCCTGCACGACATGAACGCGCGCTATAGGCCTAAGTACGCGCACACATTGTTTACATTTTTCAATAGCATTTTATCGTGTCGGACTTTTGTCAGACTTTTACTGGCGTAGATAAGGCTGTGGTTGGTCAACACGTAAGGGGCGGGGCTTACAAATATTAACCCTTACAGTCCCTATTCCATCAAACTCTAACAGCAGGTTTTGTTGGATTTTGTTGGACTGGGGACTGCATGAGTAAACTGATCATGCTTTACATGGGTTCAGGCATACCACCGTAATCAGAGTGCCACAGTTTGGGTGTTGTGTTACCCATATGGTGTTGGAATTTGTTAAAGAGTGGGGAAGGATCCTAGTAAATCACTCAGGGGAGTTAGGGCGAATGGATCGTTCTATTAGGTCAATACAGTGTTAACCTGTAGGCATCATATTTTGGGGGGTTTTCTGCGTTTGCTCCAGCGAGTTTCTTGCAAGAGGAGTGTTAGGGCCATGTCACAGGAGGCGATTTACAGGCAACCAGTACCAGGCGGTCTCCAAGAAGAAAAGGCAATCCCATTTGAATGTTCACCTAATTTTCTTGAGGGTTGTAAGACATTTTCGGAAAAATAACCCCTGTGCTACCAAAGTGTTTCTGTTGCTTGCAGGGCAGTTGGTTGCCTCCACGTTGCCAGTAGAAATTGCCCTGTGTGACATGGCCCCTTAGTCATACAGCATGCAGTTTTGACTTGTCTTCTCTATCATGGTTGTCTATTTCTAAATCTTAGTGTTTTTACAAGACAGTTCTAAATTATTTTACTTCAATCTCAGATGGAACAAGCTTTAAAATTATAAATAACATTTACATGTATGTGTTATCATACAAAAGAAAAGCCAATCATTTTTTTTCCAGCCTCAGATATTACAGCAGACATTTGGAGATAAACAAGATGCAGGCCTGATACTTCATGAAGGCAACGGAGGCAATTGCCTCCGTTGCCCCTGGTCATTGCCTTGGTGCCCTTGAAATGTTCCATAGAAATTTACAATTTCCTCAGAGAGGTGCCCTTTATCACTGAGAAAATGCCTTGGTGCCCTTGCCCTTTCAAGAACGAAGCATACAGGCCTGAAGATGGCTTGATTGATATCAATTATAATCTTTATGATTTTAGAAAGTTACCAATGATTTATTTCTTAGATGATTTGATAACTTTTGACTTTGTTTTTTTTTTACTCAAGGTGGACAAGGGAGTTAAGAAGTATGTCTGTCTGTGGGATGGCTGCAAGTGGTTCAATACTCCGTCCAGCTCTCGTTCCTGGCTCTTCAAGCATGTCCTACCCCACTGTGGGGATAAACCCTTCCGTTGCCTCTTGGCCGGCTGCCTGATGAGTTTCCCAACAGAAAGTGGGCAGCTCCGTCACGTACAAACTCATCTTAGTGAACAAGCTGTACAGAAGACACCCAGGAGTAAGGAGGACAGCCCAGGGAGGATGATGAAGAAGAAACGATTGAAGTTCAAGAGACGATTCTCACAAGGTACATGTATAAAGATGGTAATAGTCACAGAGAGTTAGCTCAATGGAGGAGCTAGTGGTATAATTGCCAAGTTAAACGCCGTTGACTGTGGTCAATACTTGGATTGGAGACCATTCCTTGTAGTTGCATGGTTTGGATGGCTAGTCTAGGGTACGTTAGTTAAGCACCATTGACTGTGGTCAGTACTTGGATGGGAGACCATTCCTTGTAGTGGCATGGTTTGGGTGGCTAGTCTAGGGTACGTTAGTTAAGCACCATTGACTGTGGTCAGTACTTGGATTGGAGACCATTCCTTGTAGTGGCATAGTTTGGGTGGCTAGTCTAGGGTACGTTAGTTAAGCACCATTGACTGTGGTCAGTACTTGGATGGGAGACCATTCCTTGTACTGGCATGGTTGGTGGCTTGTCTGTGACATGATATGGCTCCTTGATAGTTAATTTCAAGCCTGCATCTTTGGGATTAGACGTATAACAGTAGATGCTGTGCTTTATGTAAAGCACATAAAAACAATAAGGACAATTCTCTTGACAGAGAAGAGGCATGCCCATACCTTGGTATTTCTGGATTGGCTGTGTAATGCGCCCTCTTTGAGCATGTTTGGAGTTAGTTGTGTAATGCAGGGTTGGGCCCTCCCCCACCTTGTCTGCGCCCCCCCCCCCCCCCAACATGTATTATTTAACAATTGAGTTCTATGTTTTTCACTCCAACCATTCAGCTAAAACAGATGATTTTTTCGACACGTGCACCATGGATAGGCTTCATCATCAGCTAGTGGCTATCAATTCATCTACTCAGATTGACACTGCTGGACATGGAAGGAATATCCTCTTCCACAGTCAGGTAAGATCTCAGTTTGGTCATCAAACCTAGATATCATTTATAGAACTGTCATACTGTCTGACCATGCAATATCATCCCTAAGGTTTTTGAATGGTAGTTGCATCATGCAGCCTGCAGTATGTATTATGTGGTGAGTGCATCTACACAGTGCATACAAAGTATGCCCAGATACTATGTAGTTCTGTGCACAGTCGTGCCCCCATACACAACTCATCCAGTTGAGTGGTTTTAAATAATAGGTCAACTTACAAATGTTACTCTAGGAGTGTCAATAAACAATTAACGTTAGCAGTAAGCATGACATGTACCAAAGGGCTTGTACCTGTTAATTGGGCTTTAGGATTTCCAGAACCCATCTCAACTCCTTAGGAGTATGCAGCACCGGCAGCCAAATTTGCGCACAGGTTGCTAATCACTCACATCACCGATCTCTACCCTCGCAGGTATCCGTTTACTCCTGGGTTTTGAGAAGCAATTAGTCAAGTGTCTTTCCCATGGACAAAAGTGTCATGACTGGGATTCGAACCCACTCTCCAATGACTCGGCCATCGGAAATTGAGTTGAATGCGATGCGATGGACCGCTCGACCACATCACTCTGGATTGATTAAAAGTGTTTCACTATAGTTGCTATGTTACTGTTGCGCTGTGAGTACACTTCAAATGTACTAGCATGGTAGCACCAAATATATTCATTCATTTATTACACATTTTTGTATTGTAATCAGCAAAATTGTGTATCCATAGTAGGGCTAAAATAAAATAAAAACCTGTCGTAAAATATTAAACCTGACAGAAATTGACATAAATTGGGATGCGGAGTGAATTGTTTTAACCAGTTGGCATCGGATGATGTGAATATAAGCAAATGTTTGCCCTGTCTGGAAACGGAAGCCGTGTAAAGACGCCATTATGTCATTTCGTGCCACCGGAGCAAAGGTCGCCTGGTCAATCCACTGCGGAGTGTGCACAGACCACACACACACCGTCTAAAGCTTTGTTTCACCCACACAAAGACAAGAAAAGGTCTTGAATATATATCGAGAGGCTTCCACCATTGTTCATTCATTATATTTTGGCTGGATGGAGAAAGTCAGAGTGAGCCGGCAATCGAGCCATGGTTCCGTGTTTAGTTCCACTCCTATGCAGTACGTAACGGCCGATGTTTCACAATAGACCGATTGCGCAACCCGCGTCACGTGACCCCTGTTGGGTTAAAAATGTAAACACACACGTAATCCTCCATAGGAAAGGGTGGTACGGTACACGATGATTAATGCATTTAGTTTATTCGATCGAGGCTTTTTTTGCTCGAAATCTGTGAATCATATTCCAGAGTTTGTACCAAAGACCTCCATGTGGCTGAATAAAGCCAGTAAGGACAGTTCCAGCAAGTCTTGAAAATTGTAAAAGTACCGTATAAATGTGCACCACACACTTTTCAACACCAAAATTTCAAAGTTTTGAAGCTGAAATCCTCTAAAGAAATTGCTTTCCAAAACTGTGTGATTCCTTTGCCTATTTGAAATTCTGCAAGGCTAGGTATTAATGCTCACTTTTCCAACGTGGTTTATCCTTTTTTTACAATGATTTAGGCCAACATTACAAACAAAATAACAGATGGGTGGCTACATAATAGTCGTCCGACGCCGGTAGTGCATGGCTTAAAAATCCTCTTTTCAGAAGAATTCTGTTAAATTATGAAACAGAGATGTGATTTAAATTAATGCCTCACCATACTACTTTAAATAAAGGGGCTGATTAACTAATTCATCGCTTAACGAAAGTATAATCGACTGTTTTCGAACTCACTCTGTGTCACGGCCTATCTCTTTACACGTACTTTTTCACCAGCTGTATGACGTCATCCCCGATAGGGGGTCACGTGACCGGATGTAAACATTGTCGCGCAATCGGTCTATTCACATTGCGTGAATTTGACTTTCTCGGTCAAGAAACAAAATGGACGATCCAATAAAGAGAATCTTTGTTTTCTTGGCATTGTCACGTCAGGGTTTCTTTGTACCAGCGAAAAAAGATTCCGGCAGTTCCGCCAAAAGAATCCTGCCAGGGGAACGGGACCCCAAAAAAAGAATGCCGGCGGCAACTGGTTAAAAAGGGAGGCTCAGATTAAAGTTTGAGAATAAAGTTGAACATAGCTTGACTTGCATGATTCATTTGTGGCCCATTTGCAAACTGTTCATGTATATGATGATGATGATGATGATGATGATTATCGTGGTACATGTACATTGTTGGCGTTTTTTCTTCAAATCATTTTCAATGGCAGCCAGGGGCTGAATTAGGGAAAAGTATAAAATAGTGGCTCTAAAGAAGTAAAATATAAAAATACAGAAAATTAAACTAAAAACTTAAAAAAGATTGTTAAACAAGAAGCACTTGAGAAAAAAGTGATGAAATAAATAATGAAATAAAACAATTAAATAGTCACACAGTCTGAGGCATAAAAAGTTAAACAGTTCACAGAAACTTTAACTTAAGATGAATGCGTAAAAGCACTAAATAAAAAAGAAATTAAATAAATAGTGAATTAAATGATTTGTCAAGAAGAAAAATTAAGTATGAAGAAAAATGACAAAAGGGGGCAAACTTGCAGTCAACAGGATTCTAAAAATTTGTTTTTAGAAAAAGCAATCCAATTGTATAAACAATACCAAAAACAGATAGTGAAATATTTATTTAAAAGGCTAAACAGATAGTGAAATATTTATTTAAAAGGCTAACTAGGAATGGCAAGGCACTGTATGACTTACTCATTTATGATGTTCGTAACAAGAGCTGTTTAAAAGTTGACATCCAATTTATGAATTTGTCATAAATTTATTTTGTTGATATTTGGTGTTTATTTCAGGTTGTTGGTAAAAGAGTTGATCAGAATGATCAAGTCCGAGTTCTACTTCACTGGACTCCAGAAAACATGTAAGTATTTATTATGATGATTTTAAAAAAAGGTTGTAAATAAAATGTTTTTTTTAGTGACGCAACCCAATTTACTTCTTTGAGTCTGTATACTTTATTGACATTCATCAGGCCTCGTCATACTTCTAGTGACATTTTAATAGGTTTCGGATTTTTCCTCTTGCACAACCTAGCATATTGGGCTGATATCAGTGGCGTAACTAAGGGGGGTGGGGGCATGGGGCGGCACATGCCCCCCTAACTGATGTCCGTGCCCGGGTATCCGCCAATTTGAAATCTGGACTTAAAATGTTACATTTTATGAGCTTTTATGTAGTAACTTCAATGTTTTGAAAACTATTTTTTTAATTATTTACATGCAGAATGTATTTTGTTTTACCTCAACATGTCAGAAGAGTGCTGAAAAGGGGCTTGTTTAGGGAAAATACAAACGGAAACTACAGTTTTAATTGGCCAAAAGTGCCCCCCTAGGAAAAATGGTGCCCCCCCCCCTAAAATTGTAGGCACTGGCTGATATGTGCAAATTTTGTGCCGATACGTGAGAACATTGCAGACGAAAAAAATTAATAATAATAATTAAAATGCTCTAGATTGCACAGCAGAAAGTAAAGAAACATTTTGTGGACCCAGTTTCAATTCAGCGTGCTTCAGCAAAACTTGGTCAATTTTGGGTCCAGAATGCCATGCCCCCCCTCTCCCCCCCCCCAGTACAAGTCTGTTTTTTTTCAAGTACTTTTTAGTCCTGTAATAATTATAATTCAAAGCGGTTCCAATTCAAGCAGCAGTCTCCTGTTTATATAGGATGCAGTGCAGCAGGTGCCCCAACTTGCTGAAATCGATTGTCCCGCCTGTAAGGCAACCTGCTGCTCGACAAACCAGGCAATCTTTGCTACTCAACAGATTTGCTCTACAGTCCCTGGTCCCTCAGGGTATGACTGCAGCAAGAACTTTGCAAAGTTTTGACAGGGCTTTCCTTCCTGCAACTGTAAAGATCTGGAACAGCCAACCATCATCAGTTATTTCAGACATTACTTACCAGGGCATGCAGTCCTTCAAGTGTAGAGTAAATAAATACATTAAGTATTAGAACCAGCTTAGGGCCAATAGGACTGCAGTGTGATGCTAATGGTCATGTCTCTCATCACTTTCTAGTGAGCGAGGCATAGTCCAGTAACTATCGTTTCTTTTCTTTTTTTCTTGTTTTTTATTGTGGGGTGGTCTGTTGAAACAAGCACGTAGCTATCCCTATGGGATATTTTGCTTGTTTTTGTTTGGGTGCTCCTTAACAAGAGCAGTTCATAAAAAAAAATAATAAAAAAAACATTTGTATATAATATACCTTTACAGCCTTCCAGATTCTTGGGTGAATGAGCGTGAAATCCAGAGGGAGGCACAGAGGGCAGTTCCAATGACCAGTCTTCCCCCTGATACTATGAGACTCTTACACCCCGGCTTAGGAGGGCTCCACCGAGCAAGAAAACATCGAAGGAAATAATGCCCCATTATTTCATCAGCTAAGTTTTTTTTTTTTTTTTTTTTTTTTCACACAGAAACCCTGTGGGCCTGATTTATGGATCTGCTTACAGTGGAATTCTGAGCTTAAGGTCACTATTTTCTGCTTGAACAGGGTAAACACCAAATTTCTGCACAAGATGTGTAATCGAAGAATGTATAGTAATTTGAAGTACACACGCACTAAAGCAGAAACTCATTGGTGCACCTTTGAAATACACTTAAGTGTAGATTTTCTGCTTTTGTGAGCGATGTTTTTTCCGCTTACATGAAATTGGACTCTACATAAAGTTATGATGTTTTTAGCAAACAATTTGCTATGCACTAAAAAAAAGTCTCCTACAAAGGACCAATCAAAATAACACCTGCTTGGGGGTGGTTTTTGATCATTTCTTTAGTAGTAAAAAATAAAATCAGAATGATGAATATTTCCCCCTGTTCAATTTCCATAATGAATTCTTGGGAGTATACACTCTCATGTCACAAGAGGGCTCCCTTTATAGTAAAATGGGTCTCTGAATATCAACCTGTTCTGTAGCATGTTTTCAAATTAGTTTTTAACGAGTTCACATTTAGAAGGAGAGAGGTTTTTTGGTACCAAGTAACTTTGCATGGATACAATACAATCATTTGAGGTGTGCAATAGCACCATGAAAAAAAATATATGTCACTGAAGGTATTGGGAAATTCAGAAGAAAAATGACAGTGTAACAACTTCCTACGACAATCACTGTTCTCTGGTTACTTTTACATACTGCTTTGAATTGATTGAAAGAACTATGGTACTGTTACACCAGCTCTTTTCAGAGCCACTATTATTTCCTAAGCAATATTTCCATGGTGCTGATACTGCAAGAGTCTTCAAATTTTTTGTCCCCTTTTTTAACAGCAGTTCATGTAGTTGTTTACAAACTGCATCAGACGATGTCTAAATTTGGCGGTAGTCTGAAGCGGCGACTGCAACTGGTGTTGTGGGTGTTCCTATGGGCATCCTGTGCTTCAATGCTTGTTCATGGGACGACCAAGCCACACCCACAGCACCCATAGCTACTAATTCAGAGACAGCCTTGTGATCTCTATTAACTTAAAATCGGATTTTGCTTTGGAGAACAAAATGCTGCAACTTCAATTTTTTTTTTTTTTTTTAATTCATTGTAAACAAGGGGGCTGGATTCACCTCGTTTAGTACATCACTTGCCATATTAACAAGATTATTTGAAATGTTAAAATGTTGGTTGTACCAGTACACCGATGTGTGCTTTTGAGTCCTGTAGAAAAAGAAATTCACAGACTACTCAGGAGGGATTCAAACCCACGACCCCCGCACTCTTAGAGTAGGGACTGGAAATCGCCAAGTGAACAATGCTTACAACGTATCGGTGTACGGGTAAAATCAAATTCTTGATCTTCGATGCAATTATTACATCAATTAAAGAGATTATTACTTTTTTTTACTTCAATGTAATGTCAAAAGAATTTTACAATTTTCTGAAATTTTAATTGAATTGTCTCTTTTTTTATTCAATCAACATTCCTTTAGTATTTTACAATGTACATTCAGTCGTTGCTGTTTTTAAGAAATTGTAATTTCTTAAAAATAAATTTTGAACATGACATGCAATTTTCTGAATTTTTAGCATGAATTTATAATCTGAATTACACTCAAGGTGTAAGAATAAATTATTTGGAATTTCAAAAATTGTCTAATTGCCGTTTATTGTGGTGTTTTGACCACATGGTTTTTTTTAACATGGACTCTCTAATTAATCTCATACAAATGTAAACATTTAATTTTTATAAAATTTGTGTGACATTATTTTTTTTTAATGTTTTAAGTGTACTAACTGCATTTTTTTCATAGAAGACTAAGCTAGATGCTACGTGCATTAGGCAGGCAACTTTCCAGCTGATCAGCTGATCTCATCTTTGGTTTCTCAGCTGTGCCATTGAAAATTGAAAAACACAGTCCACAGTGCTTGGTACTTTCCTTTTTTTTCCCCCATCTTTTTCTTTCTTTGACTAACGGCAATTGCATGCCATATGTATGAGGCAGCAGAACATACCAGGTAAAAGTTCATTGTCTAATAAATTCCTCTTAAAAAAGAGATAAACTTAAAAAAGAAGAAGGTTCTATTAAAAGGATATAATTATGTATCTGATTGAGGTACAATTTGTTAAAACTTAGGTAGAAATGTTGTGATGCTCAAAACCACAATATAAAACAGTGGTCAATTTTTTATTTTTTGATCGATTTATTTTTTAATTTTTATTTTTTTGAAGCAGTGAAAATTCTTTATATTAAGGAAATCCAACTGTCGCTTCTTCACTAATTATGACTAAAAGCAGTCATATCTGGGTAATGAAGTTATTTTTGTCATTTGTGGAATTTTTCTACCAGCGCAGCTATTTCATATGATAGGAAATCAGAACATTTGGATTTCTAACATGGCCAATGGCCGTTCTTTCAGGCAAATACTGCCATTTCATCCGTGCAGTAATAGGTCTGATCTTAAACCGTGTATCTCTTTGCACTGTCCATTAATTTATCAGTCATTACATTACGATGATATTTGGATTCCTGACATGACCAGTGGCTGTTCTTTCCTCCTCTCTCGCTCCTCCTGGAGAATCTCTCGCTGTTTCTGAACAGCAAGTGACGGATCGGTCTTTGGAAGAGGAGGGCACTTACAAAGTTTCCTTAACTCCAACGCCTGTCGTAAATGAGAGAAAATAATTGATAGTTTTTTGGAATAGAGGTTGTAACACAGGATCTACGGCTCTGTTCGAAACCTGCTCTGGCTCCTTCGGTTATTTTGAAAACGTGTATTTCAATACAGGCTTTCAAAGTGGCTGACAAAGCCTCAGCCAGAGCTCAAGCTGTCATTTTGAAAAGGGCCTCTCAGGGTTCTCCCCAGGATTTTTCAAAACTGGGGGGGCAATCTGGACCCAAATTTTGAAAGTGTGGCCGAAGCATGCTGAATTGGTAGCAGGTCCGTGGAATGTTTTTATTTAATGTTTGTTTGGTTTGCGTATCGGCCCGTAATTCGCATGTATCAGCCCGATACGCTAGCTTGTGCATGGGGAGAACCCTGCCTACATTGTATGTTCGTAAACATAGAAAAACATTGTTGACCCTTATCAGAGAACTAAATCAAAATCTATACTAAAAGTGAACCTAAAATGATAGAATTGTCTTCAAGAAAGGCATGTATAATCAAAATTTATTTCTCTTGCATTTCAGGAAAGAAGAATAAGTAGAAAACATTACAAAATAATCCATCCACTGTAGAAAACACAAACACCTTGTCTGTAAAACAGCTTTGTCAAAATGGAAATAGACAAGACGGAGCATGCACAAAATCTGCGTCACTGTGTCAAAACAACAGTTTTTCATTGTGATGACTAAAACTTGACCACCAAATTTGAAGCAGCTTTAACACGGTACGGTAAGAAAAGCGATGAGGTACTTTCAACTCTTACTCCAAAAGCTAACATGCCCATAGCCAACCTCAGGCATGGAATTTCACAAGGCCAATTTCATTTTGCAAATGGCACTTCCATTGGAAAATCTTAAAGTCTATGGGGCATTTTCAAAAGGGCACCAAGGCCAAGACCGAGGTGACAGAGGCCATGGCTTCCAGGTCTGCAACCTAAATCCTCCACTCTATGGTCACTCAACACCAACGTGTTTGGACTTTTGATAAGATTAGTATGCCTCGCCCAGTTATAAGCGATTGTTATTTGGGCCTAACTTCCTGAATCCATCACAATCAGACGATTTCCTGGAGAGGATTTAAGAGGGTTAGGGTTGAGGTATTTCTATCAGAACTAGGAAAGGTTTGACTTACTTGTGGCATCAAGGTGTCTAGTTTATCTGCTCGGTTCTGATGTGTTGGATGTGTACTCAACCACTCAATGTCTAAATCTTCACCACCTCCATTGCTCTGTAATGCCATGGATTCCCAGAAGGCTTTGCTTTCACGGACGTCAAAACAGCTCTGTCAGAGAAAAATGTCATTTAGTGATGATGAGTAGACAAGCTTAAACACAACAGCAATTGGCATGAGACTGATTTCATAACCCTGGAATGCACACACAAAGGTTCTAATCTAAACGCAGAGAAAACAATCTGTGTGAGGAGAAACAATTGACCAAACTGCCATATTGACCACTTGGATTGATCTCACACCAGCCGAACTGCCATATTGACCCCTTCCATTGTCCTCACACCATACTCTATATAACAATGCTTAAGATCTTATTCCTTATTTACCTTTGCTGCTAGGAGTAGACCAACTTCATCGGCTTCTGCTTCAAGATTACGACTGTAGGGCATTTCAAGTAAGAGCTGAAACAGGAGAAGGCAACATGTCAAATTAGTGACTTGCATTATTCAGAGTAGGGAGGGTTCACTTCTGCCTGATTTTCAGTTACCTTAGTTGTCATGATATAAGATGAACTACCCCAGATTGACATGTCATTACTGACACGTTTCATCATTGGCCTGTGGAAGAGTTTAATTTCACATCTTCTAGTCTTTGATGTACCACCGGTCAACCATCCCATGTTCTAATTTCATCAAATTAGGTGGTGACGTGAAAAGGCTGTACGTATCAGGAACTGTGTACATCTATATCATGCTTACTTCAATTGCAGCAATTGAAAAAGCTATATTGATTTGGGGGACTTCGATTGCTATTTAATTTCCCTGACTTTGGCAGTTTTTTTAAAAGAACTGTTTCTCAAAAAACATTTATACACGTACCAATCCTCCAGAGAACCTCTGGAGGATTGGTAGGTACATGTATAAAGGTTTTTTTTCTTCTTTTTTTTTATAATCAGTGAACTGCCCCTCATATTGATGAAAGTAATCTTTCAACAGTCTAAATCTACACTGTGAAGCAGCTTCATTCCAACTAACTGAAACTATTTCTCTACCTCCACAACTTTCTGTTTGAACCATGTTGCTACCAGCGCTATCCCATCACTAGGTAGAAGAGCCCAGAGAGCTGCCAAGACCACGATGAGAAGCAAGTCAACAAACTCTGTAAAGCTGACCTGCTCTGCCTGTTGAATTAGGAATAAAGAGTAATTGGGTTTACCGTCATGTGTTAAAAAAAAAAGCTGCATTGATTTCATCCCTTGTTATTTGATAAGAATTACGCTTTATAGGATATCCTTATTCTATTAATTTTGACCAACCAAAACCAATTAACTCCTCAGGTTGTGCACGGTGCAGCAGGACGGTGATACTTCACAGAGGCAATGGAGGCAGTTGCCTCCACTGCCCCTGGTCATTGCCTTGGTGTCCTCGAAATGTTCCAATAGAAATTTACAATTTCCTCATAGAGTTGCCCTTTATCAAGAAGAAAATGCCTTGGTGCCCTTGCCCTTTCAAGAACGAAGCAATCTGGCCTGCGTTGGCATAACTGTGCATAGAGCCATGGGTCCTCTCTGTGACAGAACTGACTGTAAATGTGTACGTATGTAAAATACAGGCTGTGTAGATGTATGCACTACATGAAATCACATTGCAGGGCTGCATAGTGTATCTATCATTCAAAACCATGTGGATGATATTGACTGGTCAGACAGTAGGAGGGTTGACTGTGTACTGTGTAGATGTATTTACCCCATGATATATTGCAGGGCTGCATAGTGTATCAATCACTCAAAACCAGAAAGGATGATATTGAGTGGTCAGACAGTAGGAGGGTTGACTGTATACTGTGTAGATGCATTCACCACATGATATATAGCAGGCTACGTACATGTAGTATATCGATCACTCAAAACCAAAGTAGGTGATATTGAATGGTCAGACAGGAGGGTTGACTGTGTACTGTGTAGATGCATTCACAACATATATTGCAGGGCTGCATAGTGTACCTATCACTCTAAACCAAAGTGGATGATATTGATTGGTCAGGCTGTAGGAATTGCATTTTATGACAGGAAGTATGGGTGAGTAACTTACAGCATGGTTGAGTACAACGTGTGCTATCTCATGAGCAAGCACTGTTCCAAGTTGTTCTTCATTGGACACAGCTTTTAGAATACCAGTAAAGACAAAGATTTCACCATTCTGTAACAAACAATTTCAGTGGAAGGACAATGATAACAAAACGCAGCTGTTAACTTTATCACACCCGAGGGCATCTCAAAGTGCTCATTATTTTAACTACTAGTAATGCGCAGCTAAGTTTAAACCATAAGACACATTATAGTGCCTTGTAAGGGTTAACCTAGTCCAGTGCTTGGACCGTTTCCGTTAACTAGTGTTTCCAACTACGCCCTCAACGTCTATACACAGCCCAGGTTATCATTTTCTCAGGTCACTGAATTGGGCAAAGCGTATAGGGTTGTCCGTGGAATCAGGAGAACGATAGAACAAAAAAATGGCCAGAATCTGGACTAGGGTTAACCAAGCCAGAAACTCAACATACCAAAGATCGCTAACATGACTTTATCCGTTTGTGAAACTTGTAACCCATGTTTCTAAACCTAACACGTTGACTTACTGGCAATACAAATGCATTCTTTTCTTCTTTGTCAATGATATGTATCGTCCATGTCCGGTCAGCTATCCGGGCAATGTCTTGATTGGCTTCAGTAATCTTCAGTACAATTCTTCCTATGGTCAGGTAGAGTGGATGTGAGCTATGCACACACTTGTCAATGTGTAGTGACTTCATCTGAAATCGTATCAAACAACAAAAGGATTGACGAAATGATAAGCAAGATTTTACCTAAGCTCCCCACAACACAGGTATTTAGTCCAATTTCCACAAGTAGACTGTCGATTCAGTTTTAATACTTTTTTAACTTCAAAATGAGAACATTGCAAAATCTAAATATGAAGAAACTTTTAAAGTTAGTTTGCAACATTTAACCCTAACCTTAACATATCTTCTAAAATATTAATCAAGAGTTGTCTGATTGTAGAGGATTGAGGTCTGTAGGCCCTATGAACAATTGCTTATCACTGGGCCAGGCATACCAGTCTTATGCAAGTCCAAGCATGTCGGTGTTTAGTGACCATAAAGTGGAGGATTGCGGAGGACTGAGGATTGTAGGCCCAAATAACAATTGCTTATCACTGGGTCGCGCATACCAATCTTATCTAAGTCCCAACATGTTGCTATATTGTTGTATATGGGGGGGGGGTATTTTGAGATTTTTAGTCAAAAATACAAATAAGTCAGGTTTTTAATTGTGAAATATAATCGGGCAAATTCCTTTTAACAAATTTTTGTATGGGAAGTCAAAAAGTTATTTTTTACAACTGGGGAATAAAATGGGCATAACCTTTTGTCAACCTACTTTTTCATATTCTGTTTCAGCAATTTTCCTAAGCTGGTTGTCAGTAAGTGCTATAAATCGTCTTCTATTAGTGACAGGTGTCATTTGTAAGTGGCTGTAATAGTACAGAGCTCCAACTCCTATTGTACCGACCACTGTGGCTAAAATCTTGTACTTGTTCCTACGTAGGGTCTCGTAGAAGTACTGTCTTTTGTTGTGAGGCAGTGTTTTCCACCAGTTCCTGAAGGCACTGTAAA
Source organism: Marthasterias glacialis (assembly GCA_911728455.2). Taxonomy (NCBI): domain Eukaryota; kingdom Metazoa; phylum Echinodermata; class Asteroidea; order Forcipulatida; family Asteriidae; genus Marthasterias; species Marthasterias glacialis. The sequence goes on along the minus strand of OU452225.1, from coordinate 15,354,172 downwards.
TGAAGAATCAAAAAGTTGGCAGTTGATTTTATTGACCTTTTATTTTTCAGAGACCATTGATTTCTTTACAAACACCACCAAAATGCCCAGACATGCCTGATATTGTTGATGTTTTCAAGGGCTCTATTTTTTCAGCCAAGACTTGGAATAATTATGTCAATTCAGGACGTGATCTTCACATGATTTTAACTTTTTGGTTGAGTGAAAGTAGGTCAAGTCTGGCGGCCATTTGTGGCAACTGTGGCAGCCATTTGTGGCCGCTGTGGGCATTTTGGTACAAGCCGCTTCACGGCGGCTACTATCTGAAGAGTTAAATGATATCACCACCTTTTGCTGGTTCATCAAAAATACCTTCAATAACAGTACAATGATCCAGTTGTGATGGCAACTTACCGTCCACTGACTATAGCAGTCAATTTTGCAATCGGCTTGACGACTAGAAGAGCAATCAACGGAGGAAAGGCGTGATGAGGAGGGGAGGTTTTGAATGCCCTCTCGCATCCATACAGCAGAGTTCTGGACCGACCGACAGAAAAGTCCAATAAGAATTGTCGGGACTTTGCTGGTTGCTTACACAATGTATTCAAACAATATCTGTTCCAATGTGTTGAACTACAGATTGTCCTCAATGGTTGCTTGGTAGGAGATTTGGTCTGAGGGATACGAGGAGATGGTTGGCATTGAGTCTTTAAGGAATCACACCATCTTGTGCTACAATGTGACCTTGCATACTGCCGACACGACGTCGGCATCCACTGCTGTATAAATCTCCTACTAGCCATCATTTAATACGAGCAACCTGTAGGAAACAAAAGATTTATTTGGGTTTTGGAAGCGTAAATCAATTCCCAACGTCTAGTTTTTAGTTTTCAATAAGTTGAAAATAACTTTGACACCATTAACTAACCTGTTTATTAATGTTTCAAAACAATGAAAACAAAATATTTCTGAATGTCAAGGACTTTGTCCTTTTACCTTACCAATTAATAAATAACACTTTATGGTTCAATGGCTGCAAACATTTGGTCCCCCAAATATTGTTTTTAGACCTGATCAATCTGCCTTATTTCAATGTTTGTTTACATTGAAATAATTAAAACAGTTGGTCTTTTACTTTACTTGTTAGTTTGGCAGCGGATATTTTGCCCGATCCGGCCTTCTTTTTACCCCTATGATATACGTTATAAAGTCGCAACAGCACTGAATATGTGCAGTGACTGTTTTTTGGGGACTGTTTTTTTTTTACCGCGACAAACGTTAGTCTGGTTCTGCGCCAACATTGTCGTTGTGACTTCGTATTCACAAGATGGAAAACAGACCATTTATTTACAATTTTTTACTTTATTTCCCTTTTAAAAACATAATCATTGGGGTCCACAAAAGAAAAAGAACTATAATAGTATCCATGAATGGAAAAAATTAAGGAGTCTTTTTTTTAATGAAAAAAATTATATTCTTATTTTTCTAATTTTTTTTATGGGAAAACAAAAATTAATTAAAACAATAATCATGGGTAATCAAACCAGAGCGTGTCGGTTGTACTGAAACCCGGTAATTTAATACCTTATTATCGCCTAATTGTGTACGTGTGTCACACCGGTGGCATTATTTATAGCATGGAGGTATGGTTTTGTCCCCCTGGCCTGTGTATTTAATATCGGCTGATTAAAAGTTTAGAAAGTTAAGTAAAAACAGAGGGCGCTATCACTATCAAACGAAATTTCTACACAATTCGTCGGAGGAATAAAACCTCTAGCCCAGTCGGCAGTAGCACTGCTCCTGCCACACCGGATCTGGTAAAACATCCACTATCTTTACATCCAACCATTGCACGATACAACCAGTAATTGTTAATTAACTAACTACAATTTGTCACATTGGGAAATTAATTCTGAAGCGTTAAGAAAATGAACTCTACTTACTACCCACAACAAGCAGGGCGATAATCGTTGACGAGGTTGTTGCGAATCCTGTATAATAAAACCCATGCAGCACAGGGACGTAAAAACCGAGAGAGGTAAACAAAGTTTATTTCTACCTCCATGGTTCTACCTCCATGTTAGAACGCATTATTTTTTAAAAACCAACATCACGAAAATAACTATTCAGACAATTCTACCTACTTTTGTTAAAAAGCAATAATATCTTTTCTGTATGGAGACTAGAGTTTGAAGAAGTAACGCAATATTCCTGTAAGAATCACCTTTCCTTTTTAAGAACAGCAGATGATGATCTGCTGGAAATATATTTACTTTTGCTCTGGCGTTTGGATTTTCTTGTTAATTTTAAGCTCAGGATTCAAAATTCTTATCCACTGAAACCCCCTCCCCCTCCCCCCTCCCCCATTCGTAAAAAAAATTATGCGAAAAAACGGCAATAAATTTGTGTTTTTTCGACCCCAAGCCAAGGAAACTGATCCTTGGTGGAATTGTGGCATGCAGCACTAATGCTATCCCAATACTGCATGGGTTCTATCAAGCTGCTGACAATAGATTTTGTGCACCTTTTTGGCTGCTAGAGGGCGCTGTATGAGGATATCACACGTGTGGTTTAGTTGGTGATGCGTGGATGGATGTCTTGTTGGGAATGAGATTTTTTTTATCAATGATTTTGCTTCTAAGATGGTCTGCCACCACATTCCAAGTTGACAGCATACATAATCGGTATATGAAAGGTAGGTTTGTGTTTTAGTGTTGTTATAACTGATATATACTATAGGCCCAAGCGAAGATTTTCTTTTCACAAAACAGTGCCACAACCATCATTACAATTTACATGCACAACCAACAAGTTGCACTTGCAGGCCTGTACTGTCGCTTCGCGGCAAGTCACATACCGTGATTGAAAAAACTTATTTCTCTTGTATCAAAGAAGTAAAAATAAGGCTTCTAGGACTCAAAGTAACATTATCTATCATTTAAAGCTTAAAACAGTGACTAAGAGTGCATATGGAATGAGTTGTCGGTAGGTTTTTACGAGTTGTCGGTAGGGGTCGCCAGGGGTCGACAATTAGTAGGACCCGCTCTGCTGTAGTGGTAGGACGTCAGTCTCCGTTATGTCCATTGCACTGCTGAAAAGTCTGTTCATATTCCCAGTACTACTACTACTAGTACTAGGCAGTACTTTAAACTACTCCTTGCCGACCTTGGTGAGCATGTTGAATCTTTTGAAAATATTGATGAAAATTATGCTTAATAAATATTGCACAAACTTGTACAAATCGTCCTGAACATAATGTACTTTTCGTGTGAAGTTTCTATATGCACTTGGGCCCCCAAAATGCATTGCTTGCAATGTCGAGGGTGACATCCAAATTTGAAACTTGCGCAGGAGAAATTAGTGTGCAACTAGACCCAGTAACCGGGGTGTTGTATTGAGATTTTGACATTTTATAGGTCGTACTAGCACCATAGTACGGTATATGTGTGGGCGCTCTGACGAAGCGGATTTAAAGCGAATCTGTTAGAAAAATGCAAAAATTACGACAAAGACTCAACAGAATTGCTGGAAAAGTACTGGCTTCTCAATAAATCAAAGATGAAATAAAAGGCATTTAATTGTAATCATTTTCGGTCCTCCAAATCAAAGATTTTGACATTACAATCGCCATTTTACTACTAATAGTCACATGATACTCAGCAACTGTTTTATTATGTGTATTATTGCTGCGAGGATTGCTAGTTTGCTGAAGCCTGCATATTGCATGATGTTTATGCGCAGTCAACGCAGGATATCAACTGTGCAGTGTCAATGACCCCCACAATGGCTACACAGAGGATCGAGGGAACGTGCGTTTCAACCTGTGCTGTGCATGCAACCAACACTACACAGCTAGTATCCTGCGTTGACTGCGCGGAAAACAATATAAAAGTCAGGGCATCAGCGAACATGCAATCCTCGCAGCGTTTATACACATAAGGAAACAGTCGTTGAGTATCATGTTAATGGCGATTCTAACGGCAACATTTTTAGTGGGCTAAAAAACCATCGATTTGAAGGACCGAAATAATAGTGAGTACAATTAAATGGCTTTTATTTCATCTATGATATATTGAGAAGCTAGTAGGCGATTTTCCAGCAATTCTGTTGAGTCTTTGTCGTAATTGTGGCTTTTTTTTAACCGATTCATTTTAAATCCGCTTTGTCAGGGCGCCCACACATATACCGGACTGGGGCGCTAGTATGACCGAAGATCTCAAAAAAGGAGTTCAGCGCCCCAGTTACTGGGTCTAGAATCCGACCACCACTGTTTTACTCATCATGACCTCCTAAATCATCACGTGTCAAGAAATTACAATAATTTGTTATTTACACCCCCTCTCTCCCCCCCCCCTCTCGTGCATAGCATTTTCAACTAGATAGATTTGAAATTAGGTAGGTCAACCATGGCAACCTTTCGTAACAAGATCACCAGCAAGCGAATGCAGAGTGTGTCATTCTCATCCTATAGCTGCTCAGAACTGCGTAAGCTTAGTGTCAAAGAAGTCAGGAATCCTAAGTCATTTGATGACCTGGGTCATCCAAGCACCAGTGGACTTTATGATCCTGTATTTGGTAAGTGACGGTGTCGGAGGTAACTTCTTAGCCACTTGATTCTTGAAACCCGGATGCCGTGTAATTATGCACAGATTTTAAAGCCCCAGCTCAACATTGGTAAGAAGAAAAACATAAATGTTCACAGGATTACATATACCTTACATGGTATAAAGATAATGATGGTAGAAAACTTTCCTTGAAATATTTCTGCCAGAAGTGTTATCGTGTTTAAATAATAAATGAAATAAGATACAAAATTAGTTTGTTTCAGTGAGACGGAAAACTCTGCCTGTAGGAATGCGTACAAAAATGCTGAATGTATTTTCACCGTTTTCTTTGCAAATGAAACAACGTAATGAGCTGACATTTTCACGGGTTGGTTTTATTACAAATGTCTTGATTTGTGCAAAGAATGGAAGCATTTACAGTCAGTTTACCAATGTTGAGCTGGGGCTTTAAAGAGACACACTCCGAGGTTGAGTAAACAAGCTTTCTGTGTGTTTGGCTGGTTGACATGGCATTGCACTAATTTGAAAGTTCAGTGAGTGGTGGTGAGCTCAGTAGTGAGTGACGTGGTGAGTCACTTCTGGTGCACTCAGGGTTTGGATGGCCAAGGACAAACGGGGACAAAAGGTGATCGACAAATAAATACCAGGGCTTTTTGTGTAATTCGACATTAGACCTTTAATGTTGGCTGAGCTTGACCAAAATAAAGAGGGCGTCCATGCAAGTTTTCTCAATGGGAAAGCTGTAAATTCCTGTGAATTGTGTCTTTACTTCGTTTAGCCCTGGTTTCATTTTGTCAACAAAATTTCACATGAGAAATGTTTTGAATTTTTCTCCGAAAATTATACCATAGGCAGTGTGGTAAAAGTTTTAAAAATGCCATAATCAACTGGCTAAAAACAAAATATGATTAGTTTTGATATGAGTTCACTGATTAAGAAGTTCATGACAACAATAATCATGCACTGAATTATTTCTGTCTGAAGTACTTTCGCCAATTCACCATTTTTTTTGAACAAATTGCTTACAATAATGGCTCCTATGGGGACCTGTTTCTCTTCTTTTTTTTCTGTATAAATTCATTTTTTTTTTTTTTTTTTTTTTTACCTTTGCCTTTTTTGTTTGTTTTCCACATATCAGGTCCTGGTGGTCGAGATGATCTGTGTGCAACATGCTTCCTTGGCCCTTTGCATTGTCCAGGTCACATGGGTCATGTGAGCCTCCCACTCCCTGTCTTCAATCCGTTATTCTTCAATCTAGTCCACCGGGTATGTACATTTTCTTCTTGATAAAGGGCACCTCTATGAGGAAATTGTAACTTTGTACTGGAACATTTCAAGGGCACCAAGGCAATGACCATGGACAATGGAGGCAATTTGTGGCTTGTCGTGGCCGAGCGGTTTAGTGCATCGGAATCAAGTTCTGGTGGCTATTAAGTCATCAGGATGTGGGTTTGAATCATGGTCATGACACTTGTGTCCTTGAGGGAGACACTTAACTATAATTGCTTCAAATAGGGGAGTAGGCAGTTATGTTTGTCTAACAACGGATCCATTTACCCCTCCCTGTTCTTAGCTGTGCTGTGAAGAGACTTGTGTTTATATCTCGCCATGTCTTGTTTCTGCGCATTGGGACAGGTTTCTATCCCTTCAAAAAGTAGCCCACACCTCGAGTGGCCTTTGGGCCTTGTGATGGGCGAGTTGCCCCATGAAGTGTCTGGCCTGTCTTTTGGATTTGTACATTTTTTTAACGTCAAGGAGCCCCACCGAAAATAAGCCTCAGGACTTCTTCGTGCGATTCTTTGTGCAATTTCCATTTCACTATTGAAATATCTTGTCTTTTATCGTTACTGACTGATAAAAGAATGAAATCAAATTAATTAAAATGTCATGGTATTCATGTTCAGTTGCTGAGAGGGGCATGTCTGAAATGCCACCTGTTCCAGCCGCCTCGTTGGATCATCCGGCTCATTAAGTACCAGATAAAAGCTCTTGATCATGGATTGTTAGCCGTAGCTGATGAAATGGCAGAAACTGCAAGAAACATAGCATCAGAGAGTGATGAGGAAAATTATGTACTCGCTGATACTGTGGAGACGACACTAAAGGAGCGTCTTGAAGCTGCCTTAAAAGAAGGTAGAGTCAAACTTCCACTTTAAAACTAAAAAGGTTACCGGCCAAACTGCTGTGGCCAGTGTGGCCAGGCCAGGGAGGGTAAAAAGAGAACTATTGATTTCATAGAAGGTACATGTAAATATTCTTAGTATCTCTAAGCATCAGAGGGAACAATTCCTCTGAGCATTGACTGTTTGAAGTGGTGTATTCTTTTAACCATTTGAAACTCAATACACGCAAATGTTTCCCCTGCTGGAAATGGAGTTCGTCTTGCGACGCCATTTTGTAATTTCGGACCACCGGAGCAAAGGTCGCCCGGTCATTCAACTGCAGAGCGTGCGCAGACCACACACATGGCTTGCAATGCTTCGATTCATGCACACAAGGACAAAAAAAGGTTGTGCGTTTACTCGTATTTTGTGGCCATTGAGAGGCCTTTTTGTGTAATCCCCGATTATAGACCTTTGTGCTTTTGTTTCAAGAAGGGGATTACGTTGTTCATTTATTTTATTTCGGCTGAATGGAGGTAAGTCGGAGTGAGCCGGCAATCGAGCCATGGTTCCGTGTTTAGTGCCACTCCTATGCCATAGGTAACAGCCGATGTTTTGCAATACACACTGCGTGAATTTGACATTTTCTCGGTCGAGCAACAAAACGGACAATCCAACAAAGAGAATCTTTCTTCACTTGGCATTGTCAAGTCAGGGTTTCTTTGTGCCAGCAGTACTCTGAAACAAACAATATTCCGGCAGTTCCGCCGAAAGAATCCCACCAGGGGAACGGGACAAAAAAAAAGAATCCAGGCAGCAACTGGTTAATAAATAAGACAACTTTAATTTACTTGACACTAAAAAAAACGTTTGAGTGTCTATTCTGCAAATACTCATTGTGAGGTAGTATGATGACAATTGCAGAAACATCAGTAAAGCATGGCTGACAAGCTGTCAAAGCTCTGAAAACAACCTGTGTTTTAAGAACTTGATATTGCAATCGATGTGTACTGATGGTCTTAAGGAGTTAGATTAAGTTGTTGAAATGCAATTGATTAAGACTCTCCACAACTCTCAAGATAATTATTTACACATTGCTTCCAAAATGCTTCAGACAGTTTCTCTTGAAGATACTGGAGTGCAAATTTGTAGAAAAAAATTCCTCTGAAAGAATAACCTACAAATAAAATGATTTTTCCCCTCCATTTTCAGAAGGTGACAGTCATTCATCCAAATGTCAGAGTCGTCATGTCCAAGATTATCGTCGTCAGCTCATTCAGGATTTTCTGAAGCAGCATCTTCTCTTTCGAAGCCGAAGATGCTTCAACTGTAAACAGTCTATGCGTGATTTTCGCTGTGAGCACAACAGTAAGCTCTTGACGAAGTCAGGAGACAGAAAAAAGATGCATTTGGTCTTTGTGTCACCGCAAGAGGCTCGCACACACCTGCGGAAAATCATGAAGAACGAGGGTGAGAAATCTTGATTGCTCCAATCTTTATCTACGTTCATCCAAATGGTGTTTTCGATCATTAATTCTTCTACTCTGGGTAACAGTTTCCTGTGAATGACCAACCGTTGGAAACCGTTCAACTGCTAGGGTTTGGTGAGACAACTGGGCACAGAACTATGTACTGTGTAGATGCATTCACATGATATCATATTGCAGGCTGGAATAGTTATATGTATCATTCATAACCATTTGAATAAAAGTGAATGGTCAGACAGTAGGAGGGTTGGGGATAGTCTGATTCATTTTCTTAAGAAACGTTCCCAAGAATGTTATGCCATTTTAAAAATGTTTAAACCTGCTGGACTTTGGCATGTCTGGATTCTATGAAAAACCATTACCCTGGAAGTGGCCTCTGTTCCTTGAATAAACGCTGACTTTAGACACTGCAATACTGACAATTGACTTGACAATTGCCCCTGCCCTGCCCTCATTCCAAGAATGAGATCCCACGCCTTCGATGTGAGATCCCACGCCTGCTGTGTGAGATCACACACCTACTGTATGAGATCACACGCCTACTGTGTGAGATCCCACGCCTGCTGTGTGAGATCCCACGCCTACTGTGTGAGATCCCACGCCTGCTGTGTGAGATCCCACACCTACTGTGTGAGATCACACACCTACTGTGTGAGATCCCACACCTACTGTGTGAGATCCCACACCTACTGTGTGAGATCCCACGCCTACTGTGTGAGATCCCACACCTGCTGTGTGAGATCACATGCCTACTGTGTGAGATCCCACGCCTGCAGTGTGAGATCTCACGCCTGCTGTGTGAGATCACACACCTACTGTATGGGATCACACATCTACTGTATGGGATCCAACGCCTACTGTGTGAGATCCCACGCCTACTGTGTGAGATCCCACACCTGTGTGAGATCACACACCTACTGTGTGAGATCCCACACCTGCTGTGTGAGATCACACACCTACTGTATGGGATCACACACCTACTGTGTGAGATCCCACGCCTGCTATGTGAGATCCCACGCCTACTGTGTGAGATCCCACGTTTACTGTGTGAGATCCCACGCCTACTGTGTGAGATCCCACGTTTACTGTGTGAGATCCCACGCCTGCAGTGTGAGATCACACACCTACTGTGTGAGATCACACACCTGCTGTGTGAGATCCCACGCCTGCAGTGTGAGATCACACACCTACTGTGTGAGATCCCACTTCTTCCATGTGAGATCCCACGCCTGCTGTGTGAGATCCCATGCCTGCTGTGTGAAATCCCACGCATGCAGTGTGAGATCACACACCTACTGTGTGAGATTCCACTTCTTCCATGTGAGATCCCACGCCTGCTGTGTGAGATCCCATGCCTGCTGTGTGAAATCCCACGCCTGCTGTGTGAAATCCCACGCATGCAGTGTGAGATCACACACCTACTGTGTGAGATCACACACCTACCGTGTGAGATCCCACGCCTGCTGTGTGTGAGATCCCACACCTGCTGTGTGAGATTTCCACGCCTGCTAAATATGGTTCAGGAAGGTAGAGAAACTGATGGCACAGGAATCCAATGTGAACAGTTGCATATTGCTCTGTAGCTTCACCATTGAAATGTTTTCAAGGATTTAAAAAGTGAAGAATTGGTTTGTAAAGGTGATGATTTTATTTTTCAATTTGTCTAGGGTTTATTTTGAGATGTGTTTTTGGCATGTTGGACGTCGCAGCAGCAATGAATGGAAATGATCTTGATGACCTAAGGGATGTTGATATGAGAAATGTAGGTAGAGATAAGACGGAGAAGGTAGACGAGGAAGAAGAAGAAGAAAAAGAAGAAGAAGAAGAGACTGTCTTAGGCATCAATGAGGACTATGAATGCCCAACAGATCTGTTCTTTCTCGATCTCCTGCCTGTCATACCATCTAAGTTCAGACCGGTGAGTTCATACCAAATTTCTTTTACCCTGACTATTCCTCACAGCCCCATCGAGGATAAACAAGTTCTACTGCCAGGAGTAGGTGACAATGGCCCCTGGGAAAACAGTTGATTTATCGCCCACGCCTCGAGTGGCTTACTGGCCTTGTGTGTCTGGCGACTTGCATAAAAAAAAATTAAAAAAATAATAGTTTCAAGTAGTACTTAAGTTCCACTGGATTTCCCATTCTTGTTTCACTCTTGTATTGACCCAATTCACCTGACGTCGTCATCACGATAATCTTGGTTGTACCGTTTTGGGAGTTAATGTCCCTGTGTGTTATACAATGTAGTGCGCGTATTACACACTTCACCGGTTGACTCCTAAAATAGTGAGCATGTTAACATCACGGCTTGTGACGTACATGCAAGGGGTCAATATATCATTTGTTCACAGCTCTGTTTATCAATGCATGCTACAAATTGTTGGTCCGTGTGTTGTGCATTTGTTTAGCTGGTGTTATTTGTTTGTTCAGATTTAGTCTGTTCGTTTTGGATTGTATTTTAGGATAATTTTTAAACCTCCTGTACACATGTACCACAGACTTCCATAAAGTACCATACCTTTTAGGCTAGCATTGGGTACATGGATTTCTTCTGTCTTCACAGCTGGTACAATGTTTTCCACGGTCTCCTGTGGAATTTTGAGGAAAGAGCCAGTTGGGCAGGAGATTGCACCGACAGTAAAAGGGTTTTAATTTTAATGTAGTTTCCTTTTTACAAAGACTTGAGCAGTTTGGAGCCTTGCATTGTGCCCAAATATTTTGTTTGTAGACAAACGATGGACACCTTTATTTCAAATTAGAAATTATGAAAATTAAGTCTGATTGAAAATTGGGACTTCTGTCACCATTTAGAAATTGAAATGCCAATTTTTTCATTTATTGTTTTATTTTTAATTTTTGTTAATGGTGGAACTTAACCTTTTGCTTGCAGGTGACCGGTGTAATGGATAAGAAATTTGACAATCCGCAGTCGGCCAATCTGGCTAAAGTAATTAAAGACTGCCAGACTTTACGCATACTCTTAAGATACATGGGTAAGCCAGTCAAGGAAGCAAATCAAGAGAAAGAGGAGACTCAAGAGGGACAGGAGAGCTCACTGGAAAATGAAACAGACATTGATAAGGTTTGTTGATATCAATTTTGTTATATGACATGAAATGATTCATGCTTTTGAACCTGAGAAACCTGAACTGCTTTACTTTTGACAAATCTCATCCCTGATTTATCCCGCAAGGATGAGATTCCTCCTGATTTTTTGTGGGTTGTGGGATTTTACAAAGTTACTGTTGTAGAATTTTTTTACTAAAAAATAAAATAATATTATTATTCTTTTTTATAAATGTCATCCACATATATCCAGGCCCTTGTAAAGCCTTAACACAGTACATGTACTTTATTTTGACTACACCAAGGTACTTGCCCCATCTACATTTAAGCACAGAATGCTGCCATTGATACGGGTTATGGCGTGGTTAGTAGCCACCCAAACCTCCTACGGTGTTTGTGGATTTTTCAGTTTCATCCTATCTCATCCCTGATCCCTACATTTACTTCATCAGAATTGTATGACTTGTGACAAGGACTCATATTTGAGTCTGGCTAAAGTCATATTTTATATGACTCTGACTTGAACTCGAGTCACAATAACATTTGACTCAGACTCAGACTCGACTATCTGGATTCCAACTTGGGCTTTGGTTTCAATGTTTGTGACTCTGAATCAACATTTATTGTTATTTTATTGAACATGAAATGTGATATTACATTTTTGCAGAGGAAAGAAAGAAGAATAAAGTTGGGGGGGGGGATGGTAAATTACAGGATGCCTGACAGATCACACGAAGTATGTCTTTCAATTTTAGTAAAGCCTGCCGCTATTCTTTGAAGAGATCACAAGTAAGGAAATTAAATCAAACACACTGTTTCAACCGTATTTTTGGAAGAAAATGTTTGGTTCATTAACAATATAGGAGCTTTAAAGTAAACTTCTAATCTTGGCATACATGTCATAGCCTTTTTTCCTTTAATTCAATTAATCGACTCAGGACTCTGGACTCAAAATCGGCCTTTGTGACTCGTGACTTGGACTCGGACTCGACCCTATTGACTCTGACCTAGACTCGGACTCGACTGTGAGGACTCAAACTCAGACTGCAGGATAATGGACTCAAATGCAACTCTGTAAAACAATACATGATGCAGAATTTAGCTTTAAGATTATCACTGGTCCATTTTTTTAATTCTTTTTCTTTAACAGAGCTTTTTGAAATCAATTCCTGGCAAGACAAATGCAGAGAAGCTTCAGAATGCTTGGGTCAGTCTACAAACCCATGTCAATAACGTCATCGATAGCAATCTAGATAAACTATCACGTGATAAACAGCCCGGAATTAAACAGGTTAGTCTATCTATTGTTATCTCTTGTTTCTCAGATGTTGGGTTCGAATCCCGGCCTGGTTAAGTGATGTTGTTTGGTTATGATGTATAGAAACGACTGCCCAGCCACGGTTGAATTATTTTGAATTAGATTTGAATTCATCATCTTGGCCTGTCCCATCGTGAACGGCAATGAGTTCAGCGTAAATTTGAATTAACACTTAAGATAATAGTAGAAACAAGAACCCAGAGTCGAGTGCATTGTGGTTAGCTTATCTTGACGTTAAAGAGGATGACCACTAGAAGTCTCTCTTTACATCCCTAAATACACCTATATCTACCACTAAAAAACGGTGACAGGATTTTAGAATGCGTGGTTATTCGTTTACAAAGGCAGATTCCGAGCCTCTTTTCACCCTCACTTCGAGCCAAAATCAGAACAACAGCAGTCGGTGCCTGAAAGTTGTCTCCAAAAATTCTAAAGAATAGTGACAATGCACGAAGTACTCCTCTGTCAAACGGCTGTTTGTTGTTACTCATTGAAGCATTGCTCAGTCCAGACCATCCGGGGATTCAGTACTTCCAGTGACGTCATGATTTGTTTGCTGCCCTCATTTCCAGGATTTTGATAAATTTAGGTGGCGGGCTAGTTAAAGGAGTAAAAACTCTCTGGAAATATTACTTTATTTGTCAATTTAATGTCACAAAAGTTTGTCCGATGCAATAATTATAGAAAGCAGAAAACTAAACAATAACGTCAACATCAATCACCATGGCCCATCCTCTTTAACCAAGAAAAATTGAATGGAGCGGGATTTGAACCTGCGACCACCGGCTACTTATACCAACGCTCCACCAACGGAGCTATCCAACCCAATGGCTCAGTTGGTAGAGCATTGGTATATGTAGCCGGTGGTCGCAGGTTCAAATCCTGCTCCAGTCAATTTTTCTTTGTTCACCCCCAAATTGATTTTAAAAAAATGTACACAGTCAGTTTCCCTTGTGGTTTATTGCTTCACAATTTATGAAGTTACACTTGAGCTTTGAAGTTGTGATAACATTCGCTGATTATTATAAAAAAGCTACTCAAGATGATTTCACCTAATAATAATGATGGTATACTCTTTCCTTTACAACACAAATAAGTCGTGCTGGTGGAAGTATGTGATTATGTCCATGGGATAAATCCTCCCCTTGCATTTTTTATACCAGCTTCTCGAGAAGAAGGAAGGTCTGTTCCGCAAACACATGATGGGAAAGCGCGTCAATTACGCCGCTAGATCAGTCATATCTCCGGATCCTTACATCAACGCAGACGAGATCGGTATCCCAGAAATCATCGCTAAGAAGCTATCCTATCCACAGCCAGTCACTGACTGGAACGTACGAGAGCTTCGGGAAGCGGTGATGAATGGACCCAATGAGCATCCAGGGTATGTACAGCTGTCTTGTCTTTCCTTCATTCAACTCAATGCTATCAAATGGAGGCTGGAAGGGAAATAGTCTGGTCCCTATTCGTGGAATGAAAATTACAACTATTATGGCTATTGTGTATACAGGGGATCTGACCAAGATGGCAGTTGCATGGAAGCTTATGTGTAGTCTCTTCTCAGCTTCTTGCTTAATTCTTAAACAGAGGTTTCAGAAAAGAATCTTTTGGTGGAAATTTTGTCATAACTGTGTCAGTAATGATAATGGATTCGGAACAATATTATATCTAAAGTGAAACAGTTTTTTGGGTGTAACATTGTCTTTGTTTTTAGGGCTTTGTTGATTGAGAATGAAGATGGAAGTCAGATGAGATTGAGTGCCTTTGATCCTACTAAACGTGAGGCAGCCGCTAAACAACTCCTGGTACCTAAGAATATCCACCATGGACCAAACTCACAGAAAAAGGTTTGTACCATGATGGGATCATGTGTCTTCTCTTTAGTTCCTTAACCCTCCTACTCTCTAACCATTCATTATTATTGAAGTGATCGCGCATTATGCTAGCCTGCAGTTGAGTATCATGTGGTGAATCCACAGTACACCATGTACACAGTCAACCCTCCTACTGTGTTACCAATAATTGTTTTTGAATGGTATGTGCACTGTTGATAAACTATGCCAGCCTGCAGTATGATATCATGGAGGGAATGCATCTACACAGTACACAGTTAACAGTGTATTGGCTAATGTTGACTAATTTGTGGTAAGTTTCTTGATTAGTGAATTTCAGCATTCTTTGCCTCAGTTTTGCCATTATACTGTAGCCAATATCACTAGAGTTTTCCTCAAGAACGTTTACAATAAATAGTTGAATTACCCAGTCTTGTAGTTGCTCTTTATATCAAGTACTTTCTAAGTTCTCTAAGAAATGAGAATTCAATTCAGTTCATTTTATTCGGCCTCAGGTGAGTTTGAGTGCGGCTTTCCAAGTAATTCAGTCCCACAAGAGGGCAGCCTGTCTGTTGATTCCACACCAGTGTCCTTTTGTAGCACCCAGGTGCGAGACATCTTTTACTATTATACCTTTCTGGTAATGAAACCAAGGGACCCTCAAAAGTGACTTGCACTGTGACCCGTAGGCCTGAAGATAACCTGTGTAGATACAATGATGAAGAAATGTCAGTTTTAGATGTGGGAGGAAAACCCCAAATAGGGAAATCCCTACGCAATCAGGTAGGGACTGAAAACCCAATCCACATGCAAGGCTCCAATCCGGGATTCGAACCGGGGGTCCACAGAGGTGAAAGGCAGGGAAAGAAACCACTGAGCCAACCTGTCTTCCTCACGTCTTGTGTTCATGGGTGGGTTAACATGAAAACTCACACACTAAGTGTACAATGTTATTCCGTCAATTTGGGTACATATGTGATCGGAAAATTAATTGTTTATAACTACCTTATTCATGAAGTGAACTTCTTGTTGTTGTTTCCCAGGTGCATAGACATATACGGACTGGAGATATTGTGTTACTGAATCGTCAGCCCACACTACACAAGCCAAGTATTATGGCACACAAGGTATGTCTGAGAGGATGACATTGGTAATTATTTTATCATTCCTGCTAGTGCTCCTTCTTGCACGTTTTGCAAGAGGCTCTAGCTTCTGATGTTGACCAGAGTAGACAGGTCAGAGCAGTGGTCATAAACCAACTGTCTCATCTAGTTGCAATCATTCCTGCTAGTGCACCTTCTTGCGTCTTGAAGGAGGCTCCAGCTTCTGATGTTGACTAGAGTAGACAGGTCAGAGCAGTGGTCATAAACCAACTGTCTGGTCTAGTTGCAATCATTCCTGCTAGTGCACCTTCTTGCTGCTCGTCTTGGAAGAGGTTGTAGTCATAAACTTTATGTGACCCGAGATATAAATGAAATAAACCTGTGAAATTTTAAACTCAATCGGTCATCAGAGTCAAGAGAAAAAAGTGAAAAACAGTATTGTATGTTTTCATTGTTTTTAAACATCAAGTTTTGGTCTTGCGAGATCAAAACTAATTGTTTTATTCTTTTTTTCAAAAACTATGGCATTTCATGCAAAAATATTTCATGGGAAGTTTTCCAGCATGACCATCTTTATACAATGTAAGTTAGGTGCAAATCTGTGAACATTCATTGTTCAACCTTATCAATGTCCGTTCTTTGCCCTAATCATGATATTTATAATAAAACCAACCTGTGAAAATGTCAGCTCATTTCCTGGTTTGGGGGGAAAACGGTAAAAATGCATTCAGCATTTCTGTACTCATTCCTATAGGCAGAGTTTTCGTCTTGCTGAGACGAAAACTAATTTTGGGTCTTATTTCGTTTATTATTTCAAAATGATAACACTTAAGGCAAAAATATTTCAAGGAAGGTTTTCTACCATCATTATCTTTATACCGTGTAAGGTATAAGTAAATCTGTGAACATTTATGTTTTTCTTCTTACCAATGTTGGGCTGGGGGCTTTAACAGCTTTTTGAGCCCTCTGTATTAAAACTCATTCCTGTGATCTCTAGGTACGTGTGTTACAAGGTGAGAAGACGCTTCGACTTCATTACTCTGCCTGCAAGACGTACAATGCTGATTTTGATGGAGATGAGATGAACGTACACTTCCCTCAGAATGAGCTTGGACGGGCTGAAGCGTTTACAATCGGTATATTTATCAATTTCAAAACTTCCTTCAAAAGATACCTCCTCTCCAATAAGCCATTTGCGAGTTATATTTGAATAATGTCTGTTTTTATGACTTGCTTAGCCACAAGTTAAATTTGAATTCCTCAGACTGTGGAGACAAGGTTCTATGTCACATTGTTCAGGGGGAGCTTTTGTATAGCAACCTCCAGATGAGCAAAGCCTGGGGCCATTGTGCCATACACATTCATTCAAAATTGTGTATGGGTGTTCGCCGTCTCTTACTACGCAAGAGCTTGCCCCGAACCCTGTGACCTGGTAAATGTCAATATAGTCCAAGGAATTCAAATTTAAGAGGTAACTTGTGATTAAGCAAGTCATTATGCAGACATTATTCAAATCTAACTTGCAAATGGCTTATTTCATTGCGTAGTCTTCTCTCCTGTAAACTTTGCTGCTCCTCTCAGCTATGTTGCACATAATTATAACTGGTGTTTTTCACTGATT